>CM060919.1:288354391-289604391 GCA_030737875.1 Allium sativum | reverse complement strand
ATCTCGTTGTACGTGCAACTATAATGCGGGGAAAATTGGGTATAATTAAATTAAGTAAATTTTGGGCAAAGCATGCGAGTGTGGCATAAAACTTGTAATGGATATTGGGCCATTATTATCATTATAACTGCAATTTTGGGGTAAATTGGCATGTAAACCAAGATTTGGGCGTAAACTGTAAAGTGGAATATTAAATCTAGATTGGGCATAACTATTGGTTGGGACGCCAAGCATAGTGTATATTGTGATTTTGAAACATGACTAGTTTTGTGAAATTGGGATAATTAGCATACAAAATCTAGACTTGGACATGCACGATAAATATGTAAAGTGGCTAAAAGATGAACAGGCCTAACCCGAGGTTAGATTGAGTTGTGTGTAAAACTGCCCGTAACCGCCCGGCACATCCAATAACCGCAACAAAGCAGATCTAATGTGAGAGGTTAGCGCATTTAGCCTAAAACCCGAGGTTAGAATGAGTTTGCGGTAGAAGTCTGTCCGGAACCGCCCGGCACATCCAGCAACCGCAAACAACAGTTCTAATGTGAGAGGTTGGGGAATTAATAAATTAATTAATGTCAATAAACAAACATACTAAGAATGGTAAGGTTAAGTAAATTTAGAACACTTAACTATTATAAAATGTTAATTAGATAAGAAGTTGGGGTTAAGTAAATTTAGAACACTTAACCATTACAACATGTAAATTAGACAAGAAGGTGGGGTGAAGTAAATTTAGAACACTTATCCGTTATAACATGATGAACGAGTGGGGTTAAGTTAAGGAGAAACACTTAACCAATATAACACGATGAATGAACATGGTTAAGTTAATAGGAAACAATTAACCAATACATCATAATGTGTGGGGAGGTTAAGTTAACATGAATGGACGACACTTGACCAATATTACATGAACAAAGTGGATAGGGTTAAGGCAAGCTTAACCAATAATACAGATTGACTTGATAAGTAGGAGGGTTAAGTAAACTTTGTGTAGGTGGGTAATATTAGTATATATAGGCCCACAAACTTAACCATTAAATAAACATGTTTGAATCAGTGGGAGGGTTAAGTATATCTCGTGTAGGTGGGTAATATTTGTATATATTGGCCCATAAACTTAAGCAGTAGGAAACCCTAGTAATGGGGACCCATTTCAGCAGTAACCCACATAGATGTATCACGGTACCCTGAACTAGGTAGGGTGGGGCACGATTACCGGGCTGATTATAAGCGGTCAAAATAGCGGCGAGGGGTGCAGTAGTGTAGGTTCCGGCGGGGTATGAGCATGCACGTACTCCGCAGTGGATAAAGCTGGCACTGGGCATCAGTAGTATACATTGTGCATCTTGAATCGTGTCGGGTTGCTACCATAGGGATTGATACACCTTATGGTGGGACCAGCATAGGGTATTTACACGTAAGAGAGGGCCGACTGACACAGACACAAGGAAAATTAATCCAAGTAGGGAGTAGATCGATAGGGTAGTAAGGGTACATCTAACATATTCATGGCAATTAGGATGATTGAGGTAAGATCCTCATATTAGCTGTACACCTGAAGGCTACCACAATTGCATGGTTGGGATCACCTAATTATATAACACAGGATACTAGCTGGAACACTAGTAGGGGATACAGATCCTTTTTCACAGGATACTAGTTAAGACATGTAACGACCCGGTTTCTAGCGACTTTCGTTATCGACATAAACTCAATGACGACTAACCAAACATCGAAAAATACTGGTAGTTAATGAAAGAAATTAGAGGGTGAGAATAGATAAGATAGAAACTTAGAATAGAAGAAAAAGAAGAACACAACATCAGAGTAACACGAACCTCACAGCGGAATGAATAACATATAATATATAACATAACTTTGAAATATACATCTGTACTTGAATATACATCATTGTCAAAGTACAGCACTTACAACACAGCGGAATAATAATAGCTATATAATCCTGAATCCTCCTGCTCCAGCTCTTCAAGTATCTGTAAATCCCAACTACTTGACTTCCCGTACAAAATTGGGCACCCAAGAGTTTAGGGAAAACAAAACAAAATAAACTCCGGGTCAGTCATGAGACTGGTGTGAGTAAAACAGTTTAAAATAGTTTGAACAAGTAAACGATATCTCATAAGATCACGCCGTATAACGGAACGGGATTTTCCCTTATGAGAATCCAAAATATCTTTGTATCAAAAACCTTTTGATATTATAATAATGTCTATCAACCACAATATAATAATCATCTAGCGGAAACGCTTTCATCTCACGTTCTACATATATAGTATACAATCAAAACCGCAAGCATGTATTGGGTAATGGATTTCCAACTATGACAAGGTATGGAACCACCTTTCACTAGTGTACCTCTAGAAAGGAATACACTGGGTTCAACAAGAACATCTTGCAACCCGGCCACACATGACTGACCACTCATTTCGCTTGAGTGTATCGAATGTATATCACCAACGGTTGGGATCAGCAACCGTTCCCGTATATATAAATGGGACAACATTGATAGATTAAAGAAGAAAATGAATATTCTCTAGATAGGTGATTATACACCCTACTTCGGAGCGACCGACTTAGCCATGCTGCCTGCTCGATTTATGTCATTTACCGGATGTGAGGCTAGAAGCTACGCTTATCTTTTACATGTCACATCTTCATTCACTTAGAATGTCACATCATCATACCCACCAAATCACAAATTGACATATCCAAAAATATCACGGGTATAAAGCTAAGAGAAACGAATTCCTCCGCCATCAAACGTGAATACATTTGAAGAGATCAACTTACGCGATCTATTGGATATACTCTGTCAGACCTTCTTCTGTACAAGTTGTCCTAGGACTGGACAAACCGAAGGCACTATTCAGTATATCCATCTTAGGCACTATTATCTAAGATTTATACAATAGCCCTTGCACTTTACTCCGTCTTCAATATATTCAGCGTACTTGATTCGCAACGCTTATGCCAATACGGAGTGGTTCTTTGGATAATAATCCAACCGGTCTCCCCATATTAACAACGTTAAAATGGTCGAAAACTTCGATAGTTGGTGAGTTAACTATCAAAGGAAAACAGGTGTGCAAACAACGATATTATTTCCAAATGGAAATAATATCGATAAATCATCAATCATATATATATATATATATTCATATTTCCTTATTTTCTATGTTTAGAAAATATATGTTAACACTGCAAAACATTTCCATGGCTTAATCATGTATCACTATTCTTCCACAACCATCAGACTCTAACTATAAACTAACAAGAGAACAACTCCCTAGGTATAAACCCCGAAGGCCGAAACCAACATCAGATAGATACTCAGGAAACCATTCAACTTATTAATCTCTAGTCAGTTTCTAATTTTTGTTTAACTCCATTTATTAACTTCTATGTTCGATTAACTCCTTTTGAATAACTATGTTTGATTAACTCCTTTTGAATAACTATGTTTGATTAACTCCTTTTGAATAACTATGTTTGATTAACTCCTTTTGATTAACTACGTTTGATTAACTCCTTTTTATCTCGTCAATTTCCTTTTTTAATCCTATTTAATTTCCAACTAAATATCCCTTTTATAATTCAATTTATTTACTAAATAAATATTCCTTTATTTTATTCTATTCGTTTTATCAACATTTTCCCTTTTATTACTTTCAAAATATTTTCTTTTGTAAAATCTGTTGATTTTATAAAATCCTTTTATTTCAATATACATTGAAATAATTCTTTTTACATCCCAGGGTCTTTTTATGATATTTAAAATATCGAATAACAAGGATAAATATCATTCTAACACACATAATCCATAACAGGTTATATAACACATCATATATCACAATATATGAAAACAGTAAAATAAATATTGAGGAATCCAGTCTAATTCCTCCGACCTGTCTCCCGGCATCCACAGATGTTACACAATATAATCAACATCACTTTCAGTTCGATATGAAATATTCTGTTAACAGAATCAATATATATATAGATTTAATGGTTTATATACATATCTATATATATATATATATATATAATTTCAACTAGCTGATTAGCAGTTCAATCAAACAGTCAACACACAGTCAATCAGACAATTTTTTTACAGTTCTAAATACACGTTACAAAATATAAACTGTTCAGAGTTAGTGAGATTTACTCACTTTGGTAGTTCATCGTTAAAGAACAGTAAACTGTTGTTTGATTTGAATCAAACAGTTTATTTTTCCATAAATTCAAATGAGCTTTGATCTGCTTCCCGTCAGTTCCATGTTGTAGGCGTCGTCCATACGATCTCAACAAAACTTACGGTTCGTCAATCTGATAACGTATGAACAAGATATTGCCTTTACAAGTTAATACATTTAATTAAAAATAAAAACATGGATTAAAAATAGAAATGGGCCTTAACCTATTATAACCCGCGACCCATTCACCCTTAACCCCTTCGGCCTCAACACAGTGCTTCTTCCCAAATCGAAGAAACAGGAAACCGCACCATTTCTGACCACTTCAACTGCTGGCCGATCCTCCATTCCATCACCATTCCACGTGAAACCACCACCAACGAACTCCCCTCGAAAATCTCCTTCCACCAGTACCCTCAAACCCCAACTCGAGATCACCTGCTCCATTACGTTCGCACGACAATCCAGAACCCGAGCGTCAGTTTTACTTTCCGAAAATTCCCAAAAACCCACAAATGAAAGTACTCTCCTCATTAAACTCGAATATAACACCCAAACCATAAATCAATGCTCGAAATGCCCAAACAAACGAACCCTAGTTCGCTGCAAATACCAGACCTCGACGGAATCATTGTCGAGCCTTATAAAATCGATATCAGATTGAAGTAAATGCTATGAGGAATATATATATAAGTTCAATGATTTTAGGATTTTTGTGGAATTTCTTTTGGATTTCTCTTTTTGCGTTTTGATTTCCTGGGATGATGAAGAGAACGCGATGCCAGTTATAAAGTGGGGACGGGATTTTGAGTGGCTGTAAAAAGATGGGGAGTGGCCTTGTATGGTTCACTAACTTAGATATTTTATTTATTATATTTTAGTTTTTATTCATTTTATTTTCGTTCTTGCTTTCTAAAAATCTGTGTGACACACATGATGTTCAAAAATCACGGAAATGGTCATGTAGCTACAGTTCGACATTTCGGTTCCAACGAAACCCGTTTCGTCGAATTCCGACTCTGTTTTCTCACACAGCGTATTTTTAAAGGTCCATTTATCGACTGTATTTCACATTAAAATCCCGTACGGCCACATACTGACTTCAAAAATCACGGAACTTGAAATCTAGCAATAATTTAATATTGCGGATCCAACAAAATTAGTTTCGTCGAATTCCGACTTCGTTTCCAAAAGTGGCTATTTTTAAAGCCCTAAATGGCCCATTTAAATATATAAATATATTTAAATATAATTTAATTTAATATTTAAAAATAAATATTATCGTCTATATTCACAGTGGAATACCATATAGTTCAGAAAACCCTATATGGATTTCTAAGTCGATATTTCAAATCAGGGTCTACCCGATATACGATTTATATTGAAATTCCTTTTTAAAATATAAACAATTCCTTTATAAATTATAAAGGAATTCCACAGCGACTTTTCTAAAATTTGATTTGGATATAAATCAAAATCTACACGACGAAATCCAGATTTTTCTCTTCCACAAGAAAGATATACTTCACCAGCTCCACACGTTTCTTTGTTTCACAGAAATCCGATTTAAAACGGACCTTGTACATTCAGTTGAAGTTCGAATCGGCAAATAGCGAACTGCCACGCCATTTCGAGCTCGATTATAATTATATTATAATTCTATGTTCAAATTGTCGTATATTAAATATATTCGCTAATATATTTCAACTCTAAACTGGAATATATATTTTAAATAATCCAATTCACACTATATTGTGAAATTCCACTATCTTTGATTATTTCTGAATTAAATATATTGTTTAATTATTATTTTAATTATATATTCACTATTATTTAATTAAACCACCATTTAATTCACTATATCACTATTTATATAATTAAATAAATTAATTATAGTATCTTTGAAAAATGCGGGTTATTACAAGACACTAGTAGGGGATACGGATCATTCTATAAAAACACTAGTTAGGATACTGGTTAGTTGGTGCAGAGAAAGTAGGAAATTATAGAAAGAACCGAAGCACATTCTTCTTATCTTACCTTATCATATCTTATGCTAATCTTATGTTATCTTGTTATCCCTGTTATCACGGTATTGTCTTAGATTCAGTTTATTCATGTCATGTTACTATTAACTGTTTACATACTGAAAATCACTGGACTTAACCTAGTTTTGTTTCGCCTCTCTTCTTCCGTTCCCCCCCTCCACTCCCAACCCCCAAGTAGACAGGGAGGGAATAGCTCAGCTTAGTTTGGGCCGTTTCACTTTCCAAGCCTAAAGATTCTTTGATGTATTACTTTGGACTCTCTTTTCCACTGTTATGGCTGGTTCATGCTCTATTGGGGAATATCATTGTCATTTTATGCTTCTTTATTTTGTTAAACTAGACAGATACTTAGTTGTACTGGGTTTTGGTGTTGGAAAACAATCTTTGTACAAGCTGTTTTACCAAGCTGCTGTTTTATCAATAAAGTAAAGTTTTATTTTTTTTCCGTTGCTTTATTTGTCTGTCTTGTAATTTATCTGCATCCTTTACCTATAACACTTCACTGAAGTTAATTCATTCCCTTTGTGAGTGAAATTAATGGAGGTGAGGTGTTACACGTGGTAACCCGAGCTGAAGGTTATCGAATCAGATAAAAGATTTGAAAAATTATTTTAAAGACAGTTTTAAAAGAACATTTTCTAAAGAAAAGTTTTATTTGAAAGTCATATTCCCCAAAGCCATATGCATTATCTTTTGATCCTCTGTTTGAATCCTTGCTTTCCTTCTTTACTGAGTCTCCGGGGCTCCTGGCTTTCTGGGAGGTAACCTCATCGCGGCATGGTTCAGTAGGCTTGATGAGACTACGACACCTGTCAAAGGGCGTAAGAGTACCCAACTTCCATATATAGCCACAATAGTTTCACCTACGGCTAATTTTCTTTCAAGCTTTGTAGGGTTTTCTGTGCGATGGAGGTAGCTTTCGAGAGACTTGTCAAAATGTTACACAAGGATGGTAAAGATGAGAATGAGGGAGTTCGGCTAAGGAGCACAACCCAAGGATGAGAAACTCATGGATATAGACTTGGCTCACAAAGGAGGTAAAAAGAAAGAGGTGTAAGTGGAAGAATCACAGGACAAGAAGGGAAGAAAGAATAGGAAAACCTAAGACAAGAGGAAGTGTTTTTATTATGGTATAACGGGTCATATAATTAAGGACAAGGTTAAGGACAAAGGACAGGATTTTTAGAAGGGCAAGTGCATGCTCTCACCGCCAGCGTACCTGAAGAGAGGTAGTAAAGTTTCTATTGAAAAAGTTTAGTTCTTCTTTTTGATCATCCTGTTAGTACTCTTTTTTATTTTAGCGCTTCACATTCGTTTATATCTGCTTCCATAGTTGAGTCTCTGCACCTTAGTACTCATATAGTAGAAGACCCCATTATTGTCTCAAATCCAATTTGTGGTTCGGCTCATTTATGTTTGGTTTGTGAGGATTTGAGAATAGCTATATTAAGTATTGAGTTTAAGTGTAATGCTTATGTTTTTGGTTTCATGGGCTATGGGTTGATTCTAGGCATGGATTGGTTAGCTAATAATTGTGAAAGGAGGGTAGTTAGACTTTCAACTTGCCTTGGGAATACCCTCGAGATTTCGTGCGATCCTAAGAGATCAGTTTGCCTTAGCTACCTAGAGTCACTTGATGCATCTATCGACAATTTGCAATCCGTTGGAGTAGCCATGAGTATGCAGATGTTTTTGATTAGGTTAGGGGTTTTTCCCCTAAAACGCGAGATAGACTTCTGCATATATCTATTGACAATGCAAAGTCAGTTGCATTACCTATACGACACATGACTCCAAGGGAAGAGAAGGGCTCAGTAAACAAGTAAAAGAGTTATTTGAGAAAGAGTTCATAAGGCAAAGTATTTCTGAATGGGTTGCCCTAGTTGTTTTCGCTACAAAGGCGGATGGTTCACTTCGCTTGTGCATAGATGATATTTTGTTTTTCTCTAGAAGCGAGGAAGAGCATGCTCTACATCTTAGGGAAGTCTTAGAGACGCTACGAGCACATCAACTCAAAGCTAAGTTCTCCAAATGTCACTTTTGGAGGAAAGAGGTGAGGTTCTTAAGACACGTGGTCTCTAAGGAAGGGATAGCAATGGATTCTGAAAAGGTGGTGGCAATCCAAGATTGGAAGATTCCTAAGAATGCAACGGAAGTAAGAAGTTTTTTTAGGACTAGCGGACTAATATAGGAAGTTCAGTAAGGACTTTGCGAAGGTATTAGCCCCACTTACAAGATTGACGAAGAAGAATCTAACATTTTCTCGGGATATTGGTTGTGATGTCGCTTTTCAACAACCGAAGAGGGCTCTTACAATGGCCCCAGTTTTGGCTTTTACCTTGCGGCAGTAAAAGGTTTACGGTATACACGGATGCATATGGCATAGGACTAGGCGCCATTTTGATGTAAGGGTAAGTTCGTAGAGGATGCCTTAAGAAGGAAAAGGTTGACTTCCTTTTTATGTGAAAAGGAAAAGTTCAAAATACATATCAAACTTTGATTTTAAAACCTTCGGTTAAGTTAGTAGTCGGCATCGCTAGGAGTAAGACCTACGCTTTTGAATTAAATAGGGACTTCACAAAGAAAAGACTCTCAGATAATTGACGCGAATGGATAAATTAAGTAGAGAAGAGACCTCTAATCACCTTAATAAATACACTTGATAAAATGGTTAGCATCTGTTTGTTTTCAAGAGATAGTTCTTCTACATGGAATACCCTCTAGTGAATTTTGGAAGAAGCTATGAGTACGCAATTATGTTTGAGCACCACTTATCATCGGCAGAAAAGGGTGAATAGGATTTCGGAAGACCTTTTGAAGAAATGTTAGCATGACACAGCAGGAGTTGTAATGCCGAGTATACTAGAAGAAGAAGAGGTAGAACGAGAGGCGACAGTGAAATGAGTCCCGAACTATATGTGGGAAACAGAAATTAAGAAGCTATGCAATTGTGAAGTTAAGACAGTCAGAGCACAATGGAGTGAAGCTCAAGAAGATGCAACTTAGAAGACTAGATACGCGCATCATACCCTTTTTTGAGGGTATATCCTTGTTCTCTCTTTTTTGGTAAAGTTTATTTGCTAGTCTTTATCTTTTAAGTATATCCTCTCGGTCCTATCCTCGATCCTTAGGTAGAAGCCAATGGATGTAAACATGTGTTTGAGACATGTTATGTTTGGTGGATGCAAGTGGATGTAAGTGTTTGCTAGTGGTTGCTCGTGGATCCATATACACACACACACTAGGCACTAGATCGGCTCCGTCACTTCCATATTTCATATGCATAAGTGAATTTTTATATATGAACTAAAACTTGATGTGTTATCATATGAATGTTGCATTTGTATGAATGATTGAGCACTCATGTAGAAGTTATAAAGTACGATTAGGAATAATTGCATACATGATGGACTCATGGCAATAACATAAATTCACATTAAGGAGGTCAACTGAATCAGTAGCCCACCTGATTTTGCATTAGACAAGGACATGTACACACACTATGCATATGATCATGAAAGCATTAGAAATCTTTTTAAGGACAATGGATGCCTGTGATTGAATGGTTGAGTAGATAGATGTTGGATGTTAGGATACATTCTTCTTAACTTAGAAATTTCGGGGACGAAATCCTTTAAAGGAGGGGAGAATGTAACACCCCATATTTTCTGTGAATATTAAAGTAACAAATTAAAGATTACTAAATTTTAAAAGTGGGAATTAAGGGAAACGGGTTACGTCATTGCGTTCGTCTCGTAATTCTGCTTGAGATAGAGTCCGAGTTACGTGAATCGGACTCCGTATGAAGAAGTTATGGAGTTCAGAAGTTTTCAAGTTTAAACAAAAATTAAATTAAAATAATAATTAAAAGACAAAAAAGTTCGAAATTCGAAATTCAATAAGAACGGGCTGAGCGGGAAATTTCCCACTCAAAGATGTCGATCCCCCCCCAGTCGATATAGATGTCGACCCACCTATAGGGGTGTCGACATAGGTGTCGACCCCCTGTAGGGAGTCGACCCCTTTTTTATCCGGATTCCAGTGACAAATTTTGACAGTCCTGAGCTGATGTGGCCTTCTCTGATTGGCCAATGACTAATTTCTGAGGTATTAGGACTTGTGTGTCATGCTATGGTTGGCTGGATGATACATCTCTTTGGTTTGATGGCTCTGATTTCTCCCAGACTAATCTAAGGGCTAGAATTAATCCTAGACATATATATACACGTAGCTAAACCTAAACCCTAATCTCATAACCCTAAAACTATGATGCCATCATTTTGTTTGTCTACAAGCTAGCCTAGCCTCCTTCATCTTATCCAAACTAGAAAATCAAATCCAAACTAGTAATCGATAAGAAGAACTTCAAATCAAACGTCTACATCAAAGGATAGCTTTTCAAATTCAGAAATCAGATCGCAGAATACAAGATCCATTCTTTTTCTGTAAGTTCAGTTATTATTTAGATTTAAACATCTAATAGGATCATGATTGTAATAATCGGATCTATAACGATGCCTAATTCTGATTCTTGTCTATCCTTTTGTCAAATCTAAATTGCTCATGCCTATGAGATTATTATGACTGATGTAATGACACCTATCATGCCTATGAGACTATTGGACTGACATAATAGAACCTATCATCCCTATGAGACTGTTGTGACTAACATAATAAAACCTATCATGCTATGAGACTGTTGGATTGACATAATGGAACATATCATGCCTATGAGACTATTGTGATTTATATGATGGAACCTACCATGTTGTACATCCAATGCCTATGTGACTATTGCGATTAAAATAATGGGACTTATCATGTTGAACATAAAAATGAGTGATTCTTTTAAGTCCAATTCTATCTAATCTTTATACCTATGGTGTAAATTGCTTAGCTTGTTGACACATTGTTAATGCACCACACTGAAACATGATTCTTGAATTGGGTACACCTTTGCATGCCTTATGACAATTCTTATGCTCCTTCTCTATTTCTCTCCTTTTCACTTGCTTTTGTGAATATTAAGTTCATTCGGAACTTAGATTGAATCTTATTGTACGTGCGATTATAATGCGGGGAAAATTGGGTATAATTAAATTTAGTAAATTTTGGGCATAGCATGCGAGTGTGGCATAAAACTTGTAATGGATATTGGGGCATAATTATCATCATAACTGCAAGTTTGGGGGTAAATTGGCATGTAAACCAAGTTTTGGGCGTAAACTGTAAACTGGAATATTAAATCTAGATTGGGCATAACTATTGATTGGGATGCCAAGCATACTGTATATTGTGATTTTGTAACATGGCTAGTTTTGTGAAATTGGGATAATTAGCATACAAAATCTAGACTTGGACATGTACGGTAAATATGTAAAGTGGCTAAAAGATGAACATGCCTAACCCGAGGTTAGATTGAGTTGCGGTGTAAAACTGCCCGGAACCGCCTGGCATATCCAGTAACCGCAACAACACAGATCTAATGTGAAAGGTTGGCGCATTTAGCCCAAAACCCGAGGTTAGAATGAGTTTGCAGTAGAAGTCTGCCCGTAACCGCCCGGCACATCCAACAACCGCAAACAACAGTTCTAATGTGAGAGGTTGGGGAATTAATAAATTAATTAATGCTAATAAACAGACATTCTAAGAATGGTAAGGTTAAGTAAATTTAGAACACTTAACCGTTATAACATGTTAATTAGACAAGAAGGTGGGGCTAAGTAAATTTAGAACACTTAGCCGTTATAACATGTAAATTAGACAAAAAGGTGGGGTTAAGTAAATTTAGAACACTTAACTATTGATACTTCTGTATCATGACCCATGCCTCGTTAAAACCTTGCTAAGGAAACTCAGTGGGGGAAAAACTTAGTTTAGGAAAAAAGAGTGCATTATATCATACTTATGGATGCTCCTCCTGATTTAATAATTTCCTCTGAATTCGTATTCTTCTTTCAATAACTCAAATTGCTTACAAATACTTCTTAATGAAGTTTTTTTAAAAAAAAACTTCATGTGCATTTCCATGCTTCAGGCATGTTTTATTATTTAAAACGCCTTCCTTTTGTGATTTGTATAATACTACTATTCATTTATGAATACACTTCAGGTGCTTATAATTTTCTGTTTCAATCGGTCTTGCATATTGCAATACACATTTGATGAATAAGACAACTTTCATTACTAAGCAGGAAGTAATCTACTCACCTTGAAGTATATCAAGATTTTCATTACAACAATACTTAGAAAAATGTTGTAATATATCATTCATGTTCTTGGTATTCTTTAAAATAGCAAATGTTATTTATGTTCTTCAGGAACTTATATATTATAATAAGTTTTGCATATCGCAAGTACCACTTCAATGGATATTAAGAGTTTCATTACAACAATTTTTGAAAAAAGGAAGTGATCTACTCATCATGAATTTTTTTCAAGATTTTCATCACAAAAATACTTAAAAGAATGGTGTAATCTACATTTCTTGTTCTTTATCACTACCAAAGTTATTTAAATTCTTCTGAAATTTGTATACTTTCATCGTTTATACCTTCAGGGTATTATAAGTGTTTTAAACACTTTCACCACTTTAATCAATTCAATTATCTCTGAAAATACAATGCTCATGACACTTAACATGTTATTGACACTCTATGGTGCTTCAGTCATTATATATATTTCTATTTTTATCTTATGAACTACAGGTTCATATCTTATGGACTACAGGTCCATATATCTTATTTAGGAGAATTTCATGATGGTCAATCATGTTTCTCTCTGATATGAGATTTTTAATCCATTTATATATATAAGCGCTTTATTATTTATTAATTTATCATTAATGATTATTTCTTGTTAGTTCTATACATAATTTATTGAGATCTCAAAACTTATCATGCTTTAGGTACCTAAACCACTTCTTGGGTTATTTTGACAATCATGTCATTCAAAGTACCGTTAAGTGTTTCTTCAGGAACACTCACCTCCTTTATTTTGCATCTTTATGACTTACTCCAAAGATATTTTGAACTGACTTTTATACCGCATTTTCAGCTGTGATTTATACCTTTTGATCCTTCCGGAATTCAAATGTATATTGGAGAAAGTCTATTAGGGACATAATTGATAATTTATGCAAGTTACTTAATACTTTGCATAATTCTATATGTTTAGCAAATATTTAACATCGATGATTTCTTTATCCTCCCTCTCAATGTTGACAAACATTATCACTTTAAATAATAAACCTACTTTGGATTCATTTTTGATCCATTATAGCATCATAGTTAGCAAATACATTAGATGTATTTCAATTATAGGAGGATGATGCTCTTATTAGTTGATAAGATGCATTCATATTGTATGGCTTATTCCCTTTTCAATGATCTAATGACTTGGAGGAATTTTCTATCATTTGAATATGCACATGACTTCAGGTCATTTAATATTGATGTCAATCGACTGTATAAATTACAATATGAGTTCATAACAACTTCAGGTTGTTAATTAAATATCGCATATATGTGCATCCATGTATTACATATGTAATTGATTTGCATATTCTTTCTCATTCAAGTTCTTGATTTTAGAACAAATTGTTTATAATGTTCCAATCATTAATTTTTGCTTATCAAGCAATGTCAACGTGAATTTTAAAGATCGTTTCATAATATCCAAAATATCTGATTTGAAACTGCATTGAAGTTATGGTTCAAATGAAATATATGAACAACTTCGAGTTGTTAATCCATACTGAATTTCTGATTCAAATAATATATAAACAATTTCAAGTTTATTAAACTTTATTAAACTTATGGTTCAACTGTACTGAACTTCTGGTTCTACTGTATTGAACTTATGATTCCACTGTATTGAACTTCTGGTTCTACTGTATTGAACTTCTGGTTCCACTATGTTGAACTTCTGGTTCAGATAAAATATATAACAACTTCGAGTTGTTAAAATTTATTCTTCAATACAATATGTAAATATAAATATATAAGCAAGATACAACTCATTTTGAAGATTGTGCAATCTTTGGATGCATTATTATTGTCGCGTATGATTTAACTTCTTTAAGAAGTGTAATGTTATTATTTCATATGATTTGAATAAAGCTTCAGGATTTTAAATTATGAAGTATTTCAAATTCATTGATTGAGGAACTTCAAGTTATTATGCATATATATATACATATATATATATATATACATATATATATATATATACATATATATATATACACACACACACACATACATCACATACATATGTATATCAATTTTATAAATTTATGATGAACTTCTGGTTCTCAACTTTTAGCATACTTTTAATTTAGAGGCTTTTACATTCTGGCTAATTGTCAAGATTTCGGACTGTAAATTTCATCAAAAAATTCTTTTTTTATAATCCAAGACTTCAGGTCTCAGATCTAAGTTATACAACTTTTTCAATTACATTAGATATTAGTTGCCAAATACATTGACTAATAATACATATGTCTATTCTTATTCCAAACACAAACATACATTATTTAACTTACAATAGTCAATGCTTTTAATACATTTATAATAATATGGTAATACAATGTATATTACCATAACGATGCATATAATGCATTTATTATAAAAATAACAGAAATAACTATTGTACGGTCTAAATATATGAATCAAATAAATAAATTTTACTTAAATCAACAGAATAAAATTTTGATCTACCTACAGAATTGGTCAACGACAAAACTGAAATAAACAAGTTATATTTGTACTGCATTTCTCAATAATCAATTTTTCTAAAATATCGTATATATGCATAATATCTAATCAAGAATTGAGTAGAAATGCATAATTATAGGACCGAGATTTTACATTCTTTAATATGAATGATTCGAAGAACTTGCAGATCTATACATAAAAATTCACAACATAAAAATTACATGTTTCAAATTATACTATCCACATATAGATCTTTCTTTTTATATCAAAATTACTTCTTACCATCATAGAAACTACAACTTCTAATTTTTCCCTTTTTATAACAAAAATTACTTTTGCATTCACTTCCGATGTGCAAAATTAAGATCAGTATTTAGATCTTAACTTAATATGATCTTCGAGATGCATATTATCTTTTGTCATTAAATTTGTATCATCATATTTGATATTTGAAAACATTTCAATGAAAATTCTTTTATATACATATCAGAATATAATATCACTTTTGAGATATTTCATAAACACAGTTTATGGAGTTTTAATACATATTTTCCTTTTTTTTTAAGGAAAAATTTATGAATTTTTTCTACAAATATTTTATCATCTTTAATTGCAGAAATCTCTTCTGGAGATATTTTATCATTTTCAACTGTACAAATATCCTCTAAAGATATTTTGTTATCACCGCTTCTGGGATGAACTTATCTCCTCCAGAGATAAATATATACAAACTATTGAAATGTCATATCAATATACAAAAATACATTCAAACCTTAAATGCATTAACAAAATTAGGTGCATTAAAAAAAAAAAAAAGGATTCAAGAGAGAAAAAAAAATACTACTTCTAGAGTGTATGATATTCCTTTAGGGAACATATCTTTTATTTATATAATTGCAATGCAACAAGAAAATTTCTAACATCTCTTCTAAGATGTTGGATTTGCTACATAAAATTAAATCTCTAAAACATCTCTTCAAGAGATTAATATGCATACTATATCTTCAGGATATTGAGTTAATATAAACTGTACATGAAAGATGTCAGTTAGATGAAACATGTTTAGAGATTTTCTATTGAATCCAATGTTTTTGTCACGTATTATAATGTGTGTATCTCTTTTAACTTCTTCTGAAAGTACAATCTTTTTATGTCACATCTTTTAAGAAAGCTTCGGGCATTTGTTTCATCTTTCTCATTTACATATGAACTTCAGGTTCTTCAGTTGCACATGAACTTCAGGTTCTTCATTTGCATATGTTGTTTACATCATGAGTTTTCAATTTCACTTCTAGTGATAAATTAATATTGTTATTGAGTTTAAATGCTACATCATCATATTTTATACCCATAATTCTGTTGGGTGTACATAAAAAAAAATCATACATAGTTTATCTTCAGTCTATCCAAAAGAATCACATACAAAAAGTAATAGTAGATTGGAAAGGATAAAACTCGATCTACCTCTACATCATCAATAATGTAAATAAGACATATACAATCGAATCTCCATCAAATTGACTATGGAAAATTCAAAATTAAATCCGCAAAGAAATGAAGGAATACATCTACACATATTTAGAATCAACAAAAAAAAAAAAAAAAAAAAATAGATCCAAAAAGTTAGATCCATTAGAATATAATCTAGAACTACAAAAAATATGTAGGAAAAGAGATCTAGAAGTTTGAGTCAGATCTAAAAGAACTGAAGATATAACAAATTCATAGATCCATTGATCTAATATTGTCAAACATAAAATAATTGTATAACAAATATATAAATTCATGAATTGATATCTTCAAATAAAAATTACTTATATGATAAATCCATAGATATAGTTCTAGAGCATTTCAAACAATAGTTCTAATAGAGTTTCGTGCTGACAACGTATTATAAATAATATACAATAAAAAAGCCATTAAAAGAGGAGAAAAAAGATATTTTTTATTCATTCATCAATTAGTACACTATTTACAATACATAAGCTCCTTATATAAAGACATGGAAGCTTAGAGTAAAACTTATCCCATAATGTGGAACTAAACAGAATATGACAATATCATATTCACTCATATATATTACAACATCATCTAAATTTTAAATAATATCTCTCAGCCTCAATCTACTTTCAGTTTGAGATAACAGACGCAAAGGCTGCGGCCAAGAATAATGTGTCATCCACAAGCGTTCTGTTATTTACTTATTTTCTCCCAAAAGTCCCAGGATAAATTAAATCTAATTCCGTGACCAGAAAACATAAATAAATTCAATAAAAATAAAATAAAAATGATTTCTTCAGCAGCAGCTTCTTCGTCTTCGCTTCAAAAGCTATGCCCTTTTTCTCCTCCAAAGAGCAACAACACCTCAAGGTCACCGTTTCATCGAAAATGTTTCGAGTTTTTTTTTTCCTTTTCTTTTGAACCATTTTGATCGCGATATTTTATGTTGTTTACTGGATTTGATTACAGGAGGAGATATTCTGTGGTGAAGGCATCGAGAGTCGATAGATTTTCGAAGAGCGATATTATTGTTTCACCTTCAATTCTTTCTGCTAATTTTGCTAAATTGGGAGAGCAGGTAGTGTTACTGATTTCTGACTGATTCAGATGGTATCGATCAAATACCTGTTTTAGTCCTAATTTACATTTGCAAATGAAACTGAGTTCGGAGCTGAAGTGTGTTCGTAAAGAGTTCATTTTTGTATACTGAACTTCTTCCAGATTTGGAAAGTGAATAAAAGAGTGTTTATGACAAGCTGCAATTTTTGTTATTGTCGAGTGTTATCAATCAATGAAAACAATTTGCAGTTCACTGTTTTCATTGGACCATTGATTTGTAGTGATATCATGTACAAAAACTAGACAATGAAATGTATGAGAGAAGGAAAGATCAGGGGTCTTTAGTAATAGCTTATTGTTAGAAAATTTGAATTACTTTATAATTCGAATTGTATAACAATTTATTTTTTAAGTTGATCGCAACACTAAGTAAGGCTGCGGCCATTTAAAATGCCGAATTTTGGATGCTGATCGCAAAATTCTGAATGCTGATTGTTAAATGCCGAATGTTGAATAATCACTTACTTAAGGTACGATCACGGGCTACTGGTTGGCTAAGGAAAATCCGTAGTGATTTCCTATGTCAACTTAAAAATTTAAGTCAGTGGTTGGGAAAGAGGAGATTCAATGCTTCGATTCAAAGATGCAAAAATTTATGTTAGCCAACATATTTGCATTGCCCGTCATATGCTTGGAGCATCTACTATCGAGTATCCATTTCCCCTTTTTGTTATTAGGTACCTCCATCAATGTAAGTTAAGTTAGGATCCTCTGTACTAGTAGAAGAAGATAGCCATGCCCAAGTGAGTTTGAAACATTTAGAAATATAAGTACTGCTGTAAACAATATTTCTTAGAAATTATCTGTATACTTTGTCCAATTAGATTATTATTATTAGTTTTAGAAACCCAATTTTTTATATTTTTCAAATTTAAAATATATGCTTTTTGTACAATTTTTAGATTGTCTAAATTTTGTGCATAAAGTGCTATATTTCTTTTGACTATTTATTGTTTGTTCTACTTTCTCAAAGCCAAGTCCATTATTATTGCTAGAAAGCTTAATAAAAAAAAATTCTAAGCTTTGTTTTTCATTTGTGAAAATCTGAAACATTATTTGTAATTTGTTCCAAATTTTGTTTTAACTCCAAAACTTCATTTTTAGCAAAATCCAAATGTGACTTTAGTTCTCGAACTTTTTTGCTAAGATTGTCGTTTCAGTTTCATTTATCTTAATTTCGTCGACCAAAGCAGTATTTTGAGAAGTTAAACTTCCACAAGGTTTTTGTGAAATTTCTAATTCTTTTTTCTGAAATACGTTTTTCATCTTTAAGTACATCAATCTTTTAATCCAACCTGTTTAATTTGCCTAATTTTCTTTATATGGTTTCCTCAATTTTCTTTGTTTATCATCAAGTTCAGTACTAATATCAAGAATGCCATTGTAAGATTGATAAAGGTTTACCTCGTTAGTGGCCATAAAACAAACGTTAGTTTGCACTACGTCACATCATTTTCACTTTCCGAAGAAGACGAGTCGGGATCATCTCTTGTAACTTGAAAAACTTTATTTTTCTTCTTGAACTTATCAAATTTATTATTTTTCTTATTTAGTTATGGACAATGTTTCTTTATTTGTCCAAATTTGTCACACTTGAAGCATTTGATTGAAGATGAATTCCACCATTGAGCCTTTGTCTTTTTCCTGAATTTCTTGAGCTTGTAATAGTTTTTTTGCGATAAATACAATTTCTTCCTCAACTAGATAGGAGTCTTCATCACTCTCTTGAATTGCAATACTCTTTTTCTTTTGGAATTGTTCTTTTCTAGCCTGTAAGTTAGCTTCATATGACAAGTTTTCAATTAATACTTTAACTTTGAATCGAGAAAGATTGTTTGGTTCTTTTGTTGCTAGAACATCTATTTTCCATTCAATAGTTGAACAATTTAAAACTCATGTAACTAGATCAAATTTGATGAATTAACTCATAATACCATGAGTCATGCTGTATAGTTTGGAATCTTACATACATATCTACAGAAGATTTACTAGATTGCATCTTAAATGATTAGAATTACTTTGAAGATCAAAATTTTAGTTTTTTTTTGGACCCTTCATGACTAAGTTGTAGTGTATGTCATGTATCATATGTGGTTTTGCATAGCTTAACTTCAAAAAATGCATTTTTGTCGAGTGAACAAAATAAAATATTCATAGCTTTTGCAATGTTGGTTGTTGCAGTTTTCTAAGCATCCGACCAGGTACGCATTCCATTAGAAGATGCTTCGTACTTTAGTTTTAGCATCTTGTCCAATCCCAACACTGTTAGCTTCCATAAAAATCCTCATACATGTAAACCGGTATGCATAGTTAGAGCCAGTGAAAAGTGGAGTATATGTTGTTGATTGTCCTTAAAAAAGTGCTTGGCATATTTTAATTTTTCAACTTTTTTTTTGCAGTTAATGAAAAGATCTTTTGATATCAAACGATAGTGGACACAGGTTCATATATATATATATATATGTATGTATGTATGTATGTATGTATGTATGTTTGTGTGTGTATGTGTGTGTGTATGATATATCAAGCTATATAAAAGATAGACTAAATAAAAAGAAATCACACTTGGATATTAATACTGGTTCAGACCTTTCTCCTATGTCTAGTCTCGAAGCTTGCTTTCGTATTTTTCACTAATCAAAATACCCTCACTTAGGTTGGAGGACTGAGCGGTATAAAAATATGCTAATTTGACAATCTTGTGTTCTATGAACATAGATTTTGACTGGTAGTACATGACTTCATATAATCTTCTCTTTGAGTTGAATGAGTGTCATCACAAGTGTTTATGCAAGTAGATCATCAAAATACAATAGAAAGCAAGAAAGGACATCCAAAGAAAGAGTTGATGGCTAAATTCTAGCCATAGCCATGTATTTATAGGTGTCAAAAAGGTGCTTTCAAAAGATGCAATTCATTAAAGAAAACCACTGAGAAAAGAGTTGGCATCTGGTGTGGAAGAAAAGATGTGTCTTTCAAAAATATGACAGTTATAAAGATTCAAACGTCAGAACAAAATAGTCAGACATTTAGATTTTCAAAAAAATTCCCAAAGAATAAGTAGTTCAAAAATGTATGTCTCTATAGACATCACGACTTTCGATAAAAACAGAAGTGAGCAGTTTTAGTTTAAAATAATATGACCTCAGACATCTGACTTATGTTTCCAGACTTCTGAGTTACGTAGAGTTTTAAAACTTATTTTAAACCTTGTTCAAGTGAATAAAAATTTCTCGAGGTAAATATATCAGTTCATGTCACTCATGAGAGATTTTATAGATTTATCACTAACAAATATATGACCCTTACAATGATTTATTTTTATATCAAGCTCTTTTATTTGATCTTATCGAGTCTCCGATGTTTTTGTGACTTTCATTGTACTCAAGGCTTGATCATCAAATATGTGTATGTTGTATAATAGTTGTCAACTTGTCATTAAAACCAACCAGAGAGGTTTTTACATAGGTGGATTTACAGTAGTAAAAGATTCGGTGTTCTTTAAAATTTGAATCATAAAACTTTTGCTTATGCATGCATGTTTTTTCAGGAAATTAGATTGTAGATAAATGTAATAAATGATTAAATCATGTGTGATTTCCGACAAACACTTTAAATTTTTACAACCAGTGATTGGATTAGCTTGCATCTAAACTAATTGTTGTTTTTGGTAATATTATTTTTATTGTTTTTATTATCGTTGTTGTTGTTGGTAGCAGTAGCGGTGGCGACAACGTTATTATTATTATTATTATTACGAGACGACTGTAATATTTGTAGATATGATCTCATATGATGTTGCATATAAGGACTAATTCGGTATATTATCGTGTCGACCTTTTTTTTTATTAGTTTTATAAACCATTTTTTAGACCATTTTCATGATGGTTTTATGAGTTTTTTTTATCTAATGTACATCTTTTTCTAAAAAAAATCAAATTTATTGCGGAAAACATTTAAATGAAATAAATGTTGAGAAGATTTAGGTTAGTTGAAAGGAGACTTAATATTTTAATGAGTTTACATGGATTGTTTTTAGTTTACATAAAATGTGTTGTCTGCTGAGTAGAGCAAATGAACATACTACTATTTCCTTCTTATGAGTGTTAGTATGAACCGTATGTACGTGCATCTAATAGTTAGACATGTTTATTTTTATCTAAAAAATGAGTGGACATGTGTTTGTAAGTGCAAAAGTTTTGGTCAAGGTTTTAAATCTCGGATATCGGTCGCGTTTCGTCTCGGCAATTTTATTGACTCTGTCTCGTATCGGGAGAGATCTCAGACGAGATGAGTCTAACTCGGGAGTTCATCTCGGGTCTGAAAGTTCATATCGGAACAATCTCGGGTACATGATATGTTAAAAATAATATTTTAACAAAATGATTTTTGTGAATGCTATCAAAAACATAGTAACTTAAACTTAAAATGCAAAATAACTTTATTATTCTTTATTTTGCGAAAAATCATTCATACTCTAAATCGTAATATGCTGAAAATAGGAATATTGTTAGACATGAAACATTAAAAGGATCCAAACCATTAAAAAATTCAGCATAAATAAACCCATAAAATACATAATTTCATAAGTAACATGTATGTAAAAAGACGAATATGAAAATCATAAGCATTGTAAAACATATACGAACATACAATATAGTCATTTAACATGCAAAATGTAAAATAACAAAAGATTGATATGGCTAGATTTGAGTTTTTTAATTATAGTTCTAGTTCAGACACAAATTTAAATTTTAAACAAAAAGCTGAGATCTCGGGTGATATTCCAGTATTTCGTCTCGGTCGATGTATCGTTCGATATTGCAATATCTCGGGCGATATATTCGAAAGGAGATTTAGAGTGATATTTGCTGTTTCGTTTCGGAATGAGCCCAAAACGAGATCTCGCAGGAGATCTCGGGAAATATTTGCGAGATTTGAAAAGTGGTTTTGGTAGTCACAACATTTTTAATTCAAACTGTTTTGTTGGTGGTGTCGATGACAATTTGGTAGTAAAATTCCGTTGAAGGGTAATCGAAAAGGAGGTGGTGGTGAGACTTCGTTGATGGATTGGGGTATTGTCGGAATTTCAAAAAGACATCTTGAAATTCATATTCTTGAATTCTCTTTATTAATAGTATATATTTAATCTTCTTAGAAAGAAAGAAAAGAACCATACGATGAGTTTGTAAAGTGAGACATGTAGATATATTGCATAATATGACTGGTGATATTCTACATATTTAGGTGAAAGCAGTAGAAGTTGCAGGATGTGACTGGATTCATGTTGATGTGATGGATGGTCGTTTTGTGCCAAATATCACAATAGGACCTCTTATAGTTGATGCCTTGCGCCCAGTAACTGATCTTCCATTAGATGTGCATTTGGTATGTCATATTATAATATGCTTTTCGGTTTTTACATACTTCCAGACTCTACTACATGATTAAAATGCTATATTGTTAGCAATCATTGCTCAATAATTGCATTGCAGATGATTGTAGAGCCAGAACAAAGAGTTCCTGATTTCATCAAGGCAGGTGCAGATATTGTGAGTGTGCACTGTGAAAATGCTGCTACCATCCATTTGCATCGAACAATCAACCAGGTATTGTATTATATGCTGAATTTTGCATATTTATACCCTTCATTATTCTTTTGTTGCTTTTATGTTGAATTGTCCATAAAGCTGTTTCTTGCATCATTAGATCAAAAGTCTGGGTGCAAAAGCTGGAGTGGTCTTGAATCCAGGAACTCCACTGACAGCTATAGAATATGTCCTTGATGGTACCTTTCCTTTTTTTGGAGGGAACTTAATCATTTGATGCAACAGTGTCTAAAATCATCCGCATTTCTAATATACTTATTTAGGGAGTATTGTAACATGAACATATGATCATTGAAGTCTTAAGACATGCTACTGATCAATGTGAACATCACTATGAGAAAATTTGTCTATCATGTTACATTTATAGTGGTCGGATGAAACATTATTATTATACTTGTTCAATATGGAAGATATACCTAAGGCTATACAAAGATTTGTAGTTAAAATTTAATGTTATACGTACCGTTCTGACCAGGATTTATTGTTCTGTTTGCACAGCTGTGGATTTGGTTCTGATTATGTCAGTTAACCCTGGTTTTGGTGGTCAAAGTTTTATTGAAAGCCAAGTCAAAAAAATATCAGATTTGAGAAGAATATGTGCAGAGAAGGTAAGATATGTTTATATAACTAGTGGTTCTTGGACACACACACATACATATATTATGTGTGTGTGTGTGTGTGTGTGTGTATATATATATATATATAGTGTGTGTGTGTGTGTATATATATATATATAGTGTGTGTGTGTGTGTGTGTGTGTGTGTATATATATGTGTTTTTTTGTGTGTGTGTGTGTGTGTAGATAGATAGATAGATAGATTTTATTCTGTCTTGTTATACAGGGTGTGAATCCATGGATTGAAGTTGATGGTGGAGTAGGACCTGCAAATGCCTATAAGGTGCTTTACCTTTTAGCTGATTTGCAAAATGTTCTGTGTTTAAGATGTTTAAATTATAGAAATCAAGTCCTTTTTCTTCATTAGTATGAGTAATAACCAAATAAATAATTTTACGTTTGTGTTAATTGCCCATGTACATAGGTATACCTGTACTATTGGTATAGTAATTGTAAATTTATAGCTTTCAACGGTAAATTTAGCTGTAAAAATAGTTAAAAACCAGTGGTAATGATAATTTACCAGTTATGTCAATTCTTTTTTTCCCACTGTTTTAATTGATCCTAACCATGACAATTTCGAAGAAATATCATACTTAAGAAGATATTTTTTGTATTGTCAATGATAATATTTCTTTTTTCCAAAGTGTTTTAAACTTCAAAATTTAAGATTAGCAACGTTATATTGTAAATAGTTTGGTGAATCAAGAAAAATATATTTATATCAACTAAAACAAGTCAAAATGTTGATATAATCATTGATGGAGTTTGAATTTGTAACAAAATAATGCATTTTTTTAAATGTCTTTTATGTGTTGGTAAATTTACCATTACCAATCAATAATTTACCAGTTTATTTGTATACCAACGGCCATTTTAACAATGGTGATGGTGAAGTATTGGTAGTCATTGTTAATATTGAAATGATAATGATTTTCTTGTATTGGTAATGGTTACCATTACATTAACAACCTTAATAAAGGCGTACAGAATTTCATGTTGCTTTTGTTAGATAATGGACGAATGTTAGTCAGAATCAAGGCTGAAACCAAGGTTTTAAATTCCAGCCGGCACGCCGGATTTCCAGCCATCTCGGCCCGGTTCCGGCGAGGACCGGACCGGAATTTATCCAGAAAACCGGTTCCGGTTTTCGTCACATAAAAAAGCACAAAGCCACGTAAATTGAAGATCTTGGAAGCATCGATCAGCTCTTATGGGGCTTCTACTTCGAGCAGCATCATCAATCAACGAACGAGGTCTTTTTTTCCCATTTTCTCTTTCCGCCTTTGAAGTTAGAAATGAATTAGGGCTGAGAAATCTGAACGAACTGTAGAGGATAATCAGCGTAATAGGTCGGGTTTGGGAAATAGGCAATCCTGTTGGCAATTTTGAAGTGAATTGGTTTGCTTTTTATAGAAAAAGAAAAAGAATGAAGTAGCAATTTGGGGAAGAAGAGCGGTCAGTTGGATTTCGGGAAATAGAGTGAAAATTTTGACTGTAGTGGTATTTGATTAATTGGGTGAACGTTTCCATTTGTCTGGTACAGTAAATGGAACAAATAAAAATAAAGATAGGAATCATGTTACAAACTTTCAAACTCAATACTCCAATTTAATACCAGTCCAACATCACAGTTTTTGTATATATTGAAATGCTTCAACAATCCAAAATACTTGAGCTAGCAAGTGTTAGTCTTAGTTTCAAAAACAACAATGTTACAAAGAAAAAAACTACACGACAAGTAAAATTTATATAATGCTCAAAGAAATAGTTTTTTTGTTAAATTTTTATGTCGTATTCTTTGTATCCTATATGTAATTCGAATAATTTAACAAAACTAGTTATTAGCGTTGCATATTTGTAAAAAAATTGTACCGGAATTGATAAACCGGAAATAAACCGGAACTTCCGGAATTTCCGAAACGGAACCGGAACTTTAAATTTTTTACATGACCGGAACGGAACCGGAAACCGGGATTTCGAACCTTGGCTGAAACAAACAAGAAAGACCAAAGATCAACAGTGCCATTCACCAAACAAGAGTTTTGAAAAAATGCACCACTTAACATAGTCAATATTTTAGACAGGCATTTAACTGTAAAGTTGCTTTGCTTTTCCTTGCACATTTTACCAATGATTGAATGCTATGGTTGTGTCGTCAGAATTATTTTAAAATTCTTCAATTCCTATAGCAAGCGAATACCCCATGATACATGTAGTGGGAATCAAGGTCTTCAAAACGGCGTTGAAATTGTAGATCCTGGGGTATATAAATTTGAATCGTAGAAGTGAAGGGTTCACATTTTATGCATATGTACTTGTATACTATAAATTCCTTTGTAAACATCACATGATAGTTACCGTTAAAGTATGTGAAATATTTTATATTTTTTTAGTACACATTGGTCATTGAATCTAGATTTTTTTTTTTTTTCCATCTTTATTTTGTTTCTGAAATAATGATTTTTGAATGTAAACTCAAACAAGTATATCAATGTATGAAAATAGTTTCTTTCAATTGTGATTTGAATTTGAAGCAACATTTAAGTTCTAAGTATCTGTTTTGTTTTAAAATGGGTTTGTGATTTGTTTCTTCATCATATTTTTTAAAAATGAGTAGTAGATGAGGAAACCAGTTATCTGGAAAATGGTTTAAAGGTATAAAACTGAAATGCTTAATTTCTTTTTCCACCATTTGTGGTAGGAAAACTATCTCATCCATTCCCCCCCTTTTTTTCCCTTTCTTGTAACTATTAGGATTTTCCAACTCATTTTTCTCTTCCACACCATTTGAAATACATGTTGAAAATCGAAAACACAAACTTACTTTCAAGTCAAAACATGCCCTAAGGTTTTAAGCATGTTGTAATCAAAGCAGGACAGTTAAGTGAATTCACCTTCTACCATATTGGATATCGATTGTCATATCACTTGTATGCATGTAAAAGCCTCTACATCATAAAATTAGTCATCAAACTACTTGAAAACAATTTGACAGGTTATCGAGGCTGGAGCAAATGCCCTTGTTGCTGGTTCTGCGGTCTTTGGGGCTAAGGATTACGCAGAAGGCATGTTGATTTTCCCTCTTTGTCGTTACCTTTCACCACTGATATGCTGAATGCTTTATACATATATCTATGCACTTTCCCTCTTAATCATTGATAAGAAACTTTTTTTTTTTTTCCTTTGCAGCAATAAAAGGCATTAAGACTAGTAAGAGGCCAGCAGCAGTGGCTGTATGATGATTATACAGACTTATATACTAATAAGTGCGAAGCTTGTACCTTTTGAGTTTCGAGTTGCCTTTATTTTGACGTAAATTACTTCTTTGAATATATATTATTTATTTATTGATGTTAATATCATTTATTTTTCTCCTTTATTGTAATTTGCCAGATTATATGCATATCTATATAATGGTGCACACTTGATACATTTGAACATGAAGCAAGAGGTCACAGGTTCAATTTCCGTCGTGTAGAGTTGAACTCAGTTGTCATGTATTATGCTGTATACTATCTAAACTTATACATAAAACCTCATTTTTTTTAAATGTTACTATTGCTAACAGATCTAATATAATCACAAAAGGCCATTTCAGGAGTTCATATCTCTCAATCTGTGAGTGTTGATCATTAGGTTGTAGAAATGGATACGGTTTGGTATCAAAAATTTATATTTAAAACTATTACCATATTAAAATATATGGTAATAGAAAAAATATACTATTACCAACCAAAGTAATCGATAAACCGATAATTGAGTTTTTGGTTGGTATAGGTCAACAATATTTTTTACCGTTTGCAAATTTGATATATATTTATTTACAAGTTTTCATACTAAAATTAAAAAGTAAATACTAAGACTTATTATTTTCTATTATATGATTATTTATTACTTTTATTTTGTGTAGGCAAGAAGATAAAATATTTTACAAAATCGTATTATCTTTAAAATATGCACAATAAGAATTGCATTCAGTTTGCTAACATAATAGTATTTTGCTATATTTTCTATTAAATCATTATACACTAAATCGGGTGTTGCATAATAGAAACATTATATATGAAAATGAGTGGCTGAGATTCAAAGGGAGAGTTCACATACAATATAAGAGGTGGAGCGGAAGTCCCCAGCAAACGCGCGCGCGCACACACGCACACACATACATACATACATACATACACGTATGTATGTTTATGTGTTCGAAGATATATGGAAGGTATGGTAATTACTATATTTAACAGTTGGTTACAATTACCACAGTGCATAGTTTCATGCAGTTCGGCAAACCATACCAAGCAAATTGATTATCAATATTTTTGGTATAATTTTGATTGGTAGCGGTTGGTAATGACGATAGTGGTAATATGGTAAAAATGTTCGTTCCTATTAAGTTATCTTTATTTTTGTGTAAATTGAACTTTGCAGTTCACAAAATGTACATGTTGGGAATATTTCAACACATGTAAAATAAAACATGCTATGTATATATGTTGGAATATTTCAACGCATTTAAAATAAAACTTGTTACGCTGTTTCTTTGGGCTAATTGAAAAGTTGATCTATTGAGAATTTTTTGGATCTATGTTTATTTTCGACTTCTTGGAGTGTTTTGTTTCTTGATACTACTCATCTTTGGGTGTCTAACAATTCAAGTTTTATTGATGGATTTAATCAATAATTGTTTCGATTTGCAGTCTCTGACCCCCTCCCCCCCCCCCCCTCCCCCTCCGGCGTACTCAGGCCAAGCAGTCATCAGTGTGCTTTGTCTCTCTGGCAGTCTGGTGTCTTATCAATGAACATTTTTTGCCAATATTAATGCATGACTTGAAACTTTATGACCAACCGTAATAACCCTACTTTTAAGATTACCTGTAATATCTGTTAATAAATGATAATGAGGATTGGAACTTGTTAATTAAGGAATAGATGTTATTTGGGAGGATAATTTGAGATGATGATCTAAATTGAATTTGATGATTGGGTATGAGGTGATTTGGAGAAAATCTGAGTATTTAATCAATTGAAATGATTAAATACTCAGATTGGGCAAATACAATGAATTTTGTGGTTAAATGATATAAATATGTGTGAAAATAAAGTTAAGAAAACTTTATAAAATGGAAATTAAGATGAAATTGATATTTATAAGAGGTTATTATGCTACATTGCTGTTGACGTAGGGACTTGGTCACTCACACGCGTCAACACCCAATGGTTAAATATCAAGCAAATTATCTAAATATACCAAGCAATCTAGACACAGAGTATAGAAATGTAAATAACACCAAGTTTATAGTGGTTCGATACTAACGCCTGCATCCACTTTGTTGTAATTATTCATCATCATTGTTACAATTACAAGAGTAATCCAAGTTTCAACACTTCGAGTTTACAAAGTTGTGAATGGAGCGTGGCTAAGTACTTGCCAACTCCCTACATGGCCGAAGCAGCCATTAAAATTCTCCTAAGTCCAAAAAGCTCCAAGTATGCTCCAATGTCCAAAAAGCAAGCCAAGATCCAATTCGAATGCCAAAATGTTATAAGAAAACTTCTATGTGAAGTTTATTAGTCCAAGAGACCTTCCAAAGCCATAGAGATCAAGAAAGAAGCCATTAAAGCACTTCAAGGTCAAGTTCCTGCATGTAGGAATGAAACTACCAAAAGATCCAGAAAATACCAAGATCAGGGATATTTATAGGTGAGGGGATACGAGATTTTTTATCCCAGGATCGGTACCGATCCTAGGATCGGTCCGTATCCCGGGTACTTAACAAATTAAGTGCTTCTTCACTTCGAATCAACACTGAGCCGACCTGATACGAGTTCGTCTTTGTATCCCCTAAGGTAGTGAGATCAAAACCATCTAAGAATCACCATTTCATTTTTGTATTGCACGATACGAAATCTCTTTTCGTATTCTGAAAGTCAGTGAAACCCGAAACATCTCCTCCGAAGTAGCCAGATATGAAGAGCGGATACGAAGGAGACTTCACATCCCCTAGAGTTTGCCAAATCCTGAAGATGAAGACTGGATACGAATTCGTATCCCCAATGTGTGATAGAAAATATGCTTTTCGTATCGCGTGACTTGTCATACCTTCGCATCCCTAAGTGGGATACGAAATTCCATGCTGAAGGGGGATACGAAACGAGAATTCATATCTCCTACCTTAGTGTTTTGCACCATCCAGAAACCGAAGAATGGGATACAAAATCCCACAGATATGTGGGATACAAAATTTCCCTCAACCTAAAATGCTGATTTGATCCTTAGAATGTCGATATGATCCTAGGACTTAACCATATTTCCAAGAATTTGACCATTCTATGACTTTGACCAAATAGTTGTGAGTTTCCATGAGTTCGTATTCAAGTTTCGAGTACTTAGAAATTCATGAATCCGTCATGTGACTGCCTTGCCAAAAGACGAGTCAACACTTTCCCGCTGAAGCATGTCTTTCTTGTAAAAGGAAGATGTGTTTTGAGTAACCCAAAAATCCAAGAAATCCAGAAGTTGCGAAACAAAAGAAGTCCAATAGTCGAAACCAGAAAAACCAAATGCCACGATCACACCGGATCATATAGAAAATCAAAAATCCAAAATGTCGCGATCATGCTGGATCGCACTAGATAATCAGAAAATCAAAACCACAGAGACTTGATGATCGCTCCGGATCGTATTACGAGAGATAATCAAGATAACCAAAATAACCAAGAACCGGGCAACCGAAGAGACACGAAATCCAGAAAACTAGAATAGCTAATAACCAAATAGCCATATGATCAGACGAATCCAAAAGCTAGAATAATAAATAACCAGATAACTAGATAAGTCCAAGACGACCCTGCCAAGACCGGACCAGATGACTAAGGAAAGCTAGAAGAGTCCAAGATAGCCTGCCAAAACCTGGCAAGAGGACCAAGGAAAGCCAGAAGAGTCCATGACGACCTTGTCAAAACCTGACAAAACGACCAAGGAAAGCTAGAAGAGTCCAAGACAACCTTGCCGAAATCTGGCCAGACGACCAACAAAAAGCCAAACGGGCAAGGCCTTATCTGCCACTAAGCAAGGCGTCCTTGCCAAGTTCTGACAAGACGGTCCTCCCCTTCCCAAGAAAAGTTCTTACTTGGGGACTATATTTTTATACTTAGCGATCAAATTCTTTACTTTGTCAAGCCCTTTAAGTTTGAAATTCCAATTCCAGATTTTCATACTTCGCAAGTAGCATCACGATGAGCGAAGTAATTTTATTAAAATTTTCAAGGGTTGGAGTTTTTAATAAAGCAAAAGAAAGAAACATAGTGATTTATCTTCGAGTAGAGAGCATTCCTAGGGGTTAAGGTGTAATCCCATATGTGGGTGAGTCAACTTAGCTGTTTCCAATTTCAAGTTTATTGAGTCCTGTGAAGTTGAAGGGAATGGACTAGCCTCGGGTATATATCGTGCCTAAGGGTCACACCGGTCCCTGCACATAGGTAGGCCAACATAGTCATCCTTAAGCCAGAAAATGAAAAATAAACAAAGGAGATCGGATGATTTATCATCCGTAAAGAGCATTCCTAGGTATTAAGACCTAATCCCGTACATGGATAGGCAGACTTACCCCTCCAAACTCCCGAGCCAGATAACCAGAAATGAGTGAAGGAAGTCAGAGGGTTTATCATCCATAAAGAGCATGCCTAGGGATTAAGACCTAATCTCGTGCATGGGTAGGAAAACTAATCCCTTGAAAATCCCAAGCCAGAGAACCGAAGTTGGAAGTCAAAGATCAGACGGTTTCTCGTCTACAAATAGCATGCCTGGAGATTAAGACCTAATACTGTACATCGGTAAGCGGACATAGGCCCTCCGAAATCGAAAGCCAAATAACCAGAGATGAAAGTAGAAGATTGGACGGTTCTCATCCACAAAGAGCATGCGTAGGGATTAAGACCTAACTCATACATGAGTAGGAGGACTTAGGCCCTCCACAATCCTACAATCATGAAAACTAGAGAGATTAGTTAATTATGAGGTAGATGTTTCAAAATCAGGTATAAATCATGCCTATGGATTAAATCCAAATGTGTGCGATTCGACTTAGAATCATCTATAACCTGAAAACTAGAGATATATTATCCAGAAGCGTAATATCTAGGAGGTCGGAGCATTAAAACCGGAGTCCAGAGACGATAAGCCAGAGTTTTAATCACAAAATAGACAAAATACATGAGACCCGAGTAAACATATGGTCATATCCATAAGTCGGAAGACTAAACAATCACATCCATAATCCGAATGACCAAAATACCGGAAAACCAAAAATATAATTGCTAAAATCCAAAAGATGAAATAACAAAAAGCTAGAATCCGCAAAGCCGAAATACAAAGTGCGGAAGGATGAAAAGTCAATAAACCAAGAAGCTAAGAAACCAGAACCAAGAAAACCAAAATCCAAGAGCTGCAAAATAGAAGATTCGGAAAACCACATCAATTGATGATCAAGCCGCTGGGAGTAGGTCCCGATCCATTTCTATTCCGAGCCGAAGGAGACAATTGTGCATGTCCCGGTACTACAGCCCAATTTTGAACGTACTCTACCAACTAGCCAAGTCTAATGCATTCATCAATCATATCCGAAAGCTGCATACAATCATTAGCATCATGACCATACGGGTCATGAAATAAGCAATGCCTACCAGAATCCTTTTCCCTATGGGTCGACTCCATCGTGGAAGGCTTCCTGAAGGGAGAAACTGGATGAACTTCCAATAAAATCTCTTTCAGAGTATGGGTAAGCTTCGCGTATGAAGGGATTTTGGGCTGATTCCACTGATACGTACTCTGGTCATTACGAGGAGTAGCCTTTCCTATGTCTTTGCCAGAGTTGGACAATCTGTTGCCCTGAAATGAATTAGCCTTGAGAACTTTCTTATCGGTTCTCGCATTCTCTTCCTTCAAAAACAGATGAGCCTCAAAATAGAATTCACTAAGGTTCCTTGGTAGATCCTATTGAAGCGAGATCTTGAAATCTGTCTTATCCAAGGCACCAGAAACATCATCCATCAAGACCATAGATGGATCCGGTCGATAGACCGAAGCCATAACATCATTAAACTTGTTCAAAAACTTGCGCAAAGTCTCACTATTCCTTTTCTTAATCGTCTTAAGAGTCAACATGTTCTCCGATCGAGCAATGTGAACCCTGAACTGCTCGATGAATTTACCATCCAAAACATTGCAAGAATTAACCGATTCATTCTCCAACTGTCGAAACCACATGGCAGCAATGTCTGTGAGATAGAGAGGGAGGCACTTCGCCATAACATTCTCCGAAGCAGAAAGTACTTCCATGTGATGCATATAGCGCATCAGATGAAGCGTAAGATCCTTCCTTCCATCAAAAGCCTCCAACACCGACAATTTGAAATTTTTGTTTCTAAAATTTCGAATACCTGAGTGAATGGACTGCGTGTAACGTAATCCAAGTCTATAATAGACGCTTCGCCTTGAGTATTTCGTCGAATAATATCGATGATCTGAGTGCCACTTCCATTACCAAGCAAACGATTCCAATCATTCAATCTGACATTGATACCCCTGGTGTCCAGTCCAACATTAGCAAACCACTGAGACCCACCAAGAATATCTTGCTCAACCCTAGCTTGAGGTGCCTTCATTGGCACAAACCTAGCCTCCGGAACTATAGGAGTTCCTGCATATAAAATCATGTGTGATGGCGCTTGAGCAACATTACCAGCACTAGAACCTAAAACTAACGACCAAAACCCCAGTCGAACCTCTTTTAGGATTGGGGGTGTTTCCCTCGAGCCTAGCCAATCCGGTGCCTATCTGCGATTTGGTATCAACACGGGGTTATTCTTCGGGAATTACCTCCAAGTCCCTAGCTAATCCTTGAGGAACTCTAGCACTTGTTCCCGCGATATTTCCTAGGCTCAACAGCCTTCTGAAACCTTCGAGTCTAGTGAGAAGAGTATTCATAGTAGCTTCATATCTTCAGAAATGCTCTTCTTTTTGTTCAAACCATGAAATCAAATCCTTCGTGATATCCTTAACCACTCTATCGATATCCTCACGAGTAACATAGTTCGACAAATGTCCAGTAGAGAAAACTTCCCAACTTTCCTCTATTCCTACTCCTTCCAAATGAGCCAAACTAATATGCTTCCTTTTAACCATATCTAAATCCAAGAGAAATCCATGAGAATCTATTTCCTTAGCAATCCAAAATCCAATAGTAATCCAACGCCCCTTCCTAGCACGCCAAAATTATAACGTGGGAAAATGGTCACTCACACACTCCATTGATGGGTAGATATCAAACAAATTATCAAAATAAACAAAGCAATCCAGACATAGAGTGCAGAAATGTAAATAACACCAAGTTTATAGTGGTTCGGCACTAACGCATACATCCACTTTGTTGTAACTATTCATCATCATTGTTACAATTATAGGGGTAAACCACGTTTCAACACTTTGAGTTTACAAAGTAGTGAATGGAGAGTGGCTAAGTCCTTGCCAACTCCCTACAAGGCCAAAACAACAATTAAAGTCTTCCCAAGTCCAAAAGGCACCAAATATGCTCTAATGTTCAAAAAGCATGCTAAGATTCAATCCAAATGCCAAAATGTTGTAAGAAAACTTCTATGTGAAGTTTATAAGTGTAAGAGAACTTCCAAAACCATAGAGACCAAGAAAGAAGCCATTAAAATGCTCCAAGGTCAAGCTTCCCGCATGTAGGAATGAAACAGGAAAAAGATCCAGAAAGTACCAAGACCAGGGGTATTTATAGGTCAATTTTCCGCCACCAAACAGATATATATTTAGCAGAGATCAACGAATACAACATAAAGGAATACAATGTAAGATATACCATCCATTTACAAGTCCGTTCTGGGTCTGAACAAAACTGGAGGCACCTTATTCCTCGTTCCATATGTCCAATACAGGAGAGAGGTCCTCGCATATCCGTCGATCTCCAAGTACATTTGGACGATCACCACTTATTACCTTGTCTTGGGTGTACAACCCAATCAAGGCATCGGTAATCATCCAAACGATGTGAAGAACTTCGGTCTTCAACCACCGTCTTCATAGTCGATTTTTAATCGTCATAGTAATTATTCGGAATAGGTTAAACCCGGTCTTTCCGAATAACTCGCGTATTTTATAATCAATAATAAAGTGTTATAAAAACACATCGCACACCTCATTCCAATTTAGAATATTCTTTTAATAAAATATTCACATTATTAGGGAAAGATTCCCATTAATATTATCAAAGATAAATTCTTTTAAATTTATTCTTTAATCTTCTTTTGAATATCATTTCAAAAGATTTTACTAACTAGTCGGGATTATCAAACCTTACGGAAGTAATCGTTTATTTATATTTATTATCCCAATCTCAACTTATTCATCCCATGGAGAAAAACTAGTAGCACTCCATATCTAAACACCCATTGTGTACTGAGTAAAATTAATTACCCTTTTTTCGTTCAAATCTAATTAAAGATTTGAGTATCGTCTGGAGTAAAACTGGTGGCACTCCATTCTCGGTCATTTCATGTGAGAACCCCTAACTACCCCGCGAAGGAAAGCACAGATTGTTACTGAGGACAAGACACATCGAAACACAGACAAAAGAACATTTCATTGTTTATTACAACAATTCCATCAGAATACAAGAATATACAGAGTGTGAACAAATATTATACATCAGAAAAATATCAGAGATTCAATTTACATTACATAACAGCGGAAAAATAATACAAAACACAACTGAAAGTAATATACGGATACATAACTTTTCGAGTATCGTTCCAGCTGTAAACTAGGATCCTGTGAATATAAATCTGCAAAACCAAAACTACTAGCTGCCCGTGCGGAAAATAGGGGCACCCAGAGTTTAGGTTAAAACAATAAACTCCAGGTCAGTCATGTGACTGGTGTGAGAACTAAAACAATTATTAATCTTTATTTTAAAGTTCAGTAAATAAGGGGACCACGACGTATGACATGGAACGGGTTTCCTCCCAAGAATACCAGTGCATAAAACAACAACGCAATGTTAAATAAAGAACAATGAAGCTATTATAAGACCCAAGTCCCATCACACAACGCAACACAAGCCGGAGGATAGGGTTTTACCTTATAATTGCCAAAGAATGCTTGATACGCTAAATTTCATCTTTTACTATTACTATAAGTGTATAGTGTCAAAACAATTTCAATCATAAGTATCAATCATAGACATCATAAGTGCCCCATACCACTATGTTACCATACTAGGCTCTACAATCAAAACCACAAAGTCACGTATTGGAAGTTGGATTTCCATCTGTGAACCGTGGCAAGGGATCGTCCTCACCGCTTCGAGACGCTTTAGCCCTCCCCTCAGGACCCAGACTCAGGTGGGCCCTTGGATCGTCAGGGCCGGTCCACCGATGTGGATTAAAATGCCTGAACACTGCGTTTCCCCGCCCTTTGGGGAGTCAATGAGCCAAATGACTCCATCGACTCCACATAGTCACCGATATATCCGAGGCGCCTCGCAATCCAACAACCACACAAGTGAAAATAATATAAATGTCAGGGCTGGTAGGTCACTGACACCACCCTAGCTAGAAGTAAACGCATGTCCTCCCTGAGGTCCTCTCCCGCTTTTGGTTAACAACCGGGTTGTGAGGCTCGCGAATGAATGCTACAGAAAGCTATGCCACACAGGCGGTGCTTTGACCATCAACCACAAGACTTTGCTTTTCAACAAAAGCCTTGATCATTTGCATCTTAGCATGCCACACTGGCAAACCACTCCATGCAACCAATATCCATCAATCACATAGAATGATATCCAATGTAAGACACACAATCCATTTACAAGTCCGTTCTGGGTCTAAACAAAACCGGAGGCACCTTGTACCTCGCATATCCATCGATCTCCAAGTACGTCTGGACGATCACCAACTGATTCTCTCCTCTTTGGTGTACAACCCAATCAAGATCATCAGTAATTATCCAAACGATGTGAAAACCTCCGGTCTTTGACCACCGTCTTCATCCTCGACACATCGTCGAATCAGTTATTCAGAATTGGATAAACCCGGTCTTTCTGAATAACTCGCGTATATAATCAACAAGTGTTACACAAACACAACATACGCCTCATTCCAATTCAGAATATTCTTTTATTCAAATATTCTTATACTTTGGGAAAGGTTCCCATTAATTTTATCAAAGATAAATTCTTTGAATTTATTCTTTAATCTTCTTTTTAATATCAATTCAAACCAAATTATGGTTTATCAAAACAAGTCGGGATTAACGAACCTTACCGAAGTAATTATTTGTTTTAATTTCCCAATCCCAACCTATTCATCCAATGAAGTAAAAATGGTAATATTTCATATCTAACACCACGGTGTTATCGGTAAATTCAATTACCATTTCACGTTCAAATCTAATTAAAGATTTAACTATCGCCTGGATCAAAATTGGTGATACTCCATTCTCAATCATTTCAATCTAATTAAAGATTCATTAAAACTCCATTTGGTTTTAATCTTCCCAAAAATCACTATCAATGATTATTTAACTTGGGAAATCATATCTTGTCTTTAACTGGATTAAAGAACCAATGTCATTTAAAACACAGTTCACTATAAACCCAAAATCATAATCCATTCCATCAGTCTTTAACTGTAAATTAGCAAGTGAACAATTCCATAAGTATTAACCCCGAAGGCCGAAACCAACATCAGATAAATACCAAAGAAACCATTCAACTTAACTAATCTCCAGTTATTTTCTAATTTTCTTAACTCTGTTGGGTCTAAGAACAACATTATTAAAGATACCATTCACGAAAACCCAAAATCACATTCCATTTACGATGGAATCTTCATGGAAAACTAATCGATATAAACTTCCATATCCGACTAATAATATAAATGGAATAACGACAAAGCCTTTTAAATTCCAGATATATTAGTTGTCTTCCTCCACAGAAATTCACTTCGATTATTACCAAATCGAATTCCATTCCATTCTAATTTATTTTATTAATTTGGTAAACTTTACTTTGGAAAATCTCCTTTAAATCTTAACAAAAGATTTATAAATTCCAAATCACATTTCACTGTAAATCGGGTTAAAGAACGAATGTCGTTAAAACACTGTTCACGATAAACCCAGTTCACATTCCATTAATTATCGGGTTAAAGAACGAGTGTTATTCAAAACACTGTTCACGATAAACCCAAAAATCAATTCTTATTCAATTCCAATTAAATACCATTTAATTGGTATACCTCATTAAATCTAAATAAAAAGATTTAATGTTTTCTCAATTGGGTTTAAGAACAGTGTTAATGAAGACACTATTCATGAAAAACCCAAATCCCATTTGATATTAAGTACAAGGCTCTGGATAGAAAATATATCGGCTTATATTCAATATCAAATTCTACGACCAACAATTATCCTATTGGAAATAACGATATAAATATATCTTTCAAATTTCCATAACAATACCTGTATAATCACGAAATCCAATATCGAAATATTCCAAAGACAATTTCGATTCAAATCCATTCCAATTCAATTATTGGAAATTCTGGTTACTGTTAAAATCCTTTCAAATCCAATTTATTTGTTTTAAAAATAATTGAATTATAATTCTAGTTCAAAACTAGTTCATTTCGATAAAAATCTATTTTTATCTTTTCAAATATGGAATTTTTCATTACAATTTTTTCCAAATCATTCCTTATGATTTTACATAAATTATTGTTATTTTTAATAATTTTGTCAAGGCCCGTACAGTCGATTTCCATCAATGGCCATCAAACTGCACTTACAGCGACCTTTTCCAAATTTGATTTGGACATAATTCCAAATCCAACCATTATATTTCAAACTTCTCATATTCGTTGGAAAGCTCTTTTCGATACAAACCCAACGATTCCAGTTTTAGGAGAATCCGACGGTCGGATCTCCCGTAATGTCCATTCGAAGTCAATGGTCGAAATTCACGAACTGCCACAGAGCGGCGCGTTCTATTCATGCCATTATATATATAATATAATATATATATATTTCGTCGATTTCCATTTAAAATGTATTTTATAAATCGTTTTAAATTCGTTTTCAAAACAATTTCAACTTCATATTCAATTTCCAATCAAAATTGAATATTCCATATCATCGATATATAAATGATAATATTTTCAAAACATTAGATTTTGAAATCAATTCCTTTTCGATATTCATTGTAGAAATTAATAAAATCGATATAAATATCGTTCTTGTCAAATTGGCGTCAATCTAATCAACACGGCTTTATAAATTTATATATATTCGTGTCCATCCCAAATCGGACATCAAAACCCAATTTCGATTCTTTTCTGAATATTATTTGAAAAATATTCGTTATTTTAAAATATTCTTTTCTTCTGAACTGGAATCAGACACAGTCAATTACCATATAATATGATTATATGGATTTCACACAAAAATGTGTATAACCACAATGAAAACAGCAATCCATCATCCAGAGTGCATTCTACACGGTATAAGCATCAAATACAAATATTTAACGCTTATAACAGCCTGTCAATCAATCGATTGACGTAAAAATAATTATTGGGAATAGTATATGTCCAATATCATCCCAATACCCGTGTGGGTTTCAAACAACCAAACATAGGTTTTATTTGTGCAGTTGGGCGATGTGTAAAATTTATCGTCCCAATCAATATCAGTCAAATGTGTGTACATAAACAAATCGTCCGATTTGTTTATAAATATTTATTTTATATACACATTAAAAATTATATTTTTAACTACAAATTATTTATTCATTCCACGTCACACAATAAAATTTCACAACACATCAATAAAACAAACAAGTCATCCATGGTCTGTGGACGACGGGTGTCAGGTGCTACTAAGCACCGTCTGCATCCTAGTATATATTTCAACTAGAAAACAAATTAAAAGTGAGAAGTTCTCACCGAGGGTTCCACTCCTCCATTTCATTTGTGAAATTCAGAACAGTCTGGATTTTCCCGTATTTCCAATATAGTCTTTTCCACGCTGTTCATATTAAAATCACATATTTAATATGATATTCTATACATTAAAAATCATATTTTTTATACTCTACCAATATAAAAATCATATTTTTATTCTTTCTATAATATAAAAATCATATTTTTATTCTTTCTATAATATTAAAATCATATTTTTGTCTAATTAAAAATTGAATCTTTATCATATTAATACATATAAATTTCAGATTTTTGACTCGCTATTACATAATTAAAACTGAAAAACAAATATAAATATAATTAGATTATATTAAAAACTTACAGAATTTTAAGGAGGAGGGTTTTCTAGTCGAAGGGGGTCCACATCACAGGTTAAAGGTGGGGGAAGGCACAACGGAGTCGCGGCACTGGCGGGGGTGGCGAGCGGTCAGGTGGTGGCGCAGCCGAGGAGGAAGCGGTGCTAGCTCTCAGGCGGGTGCACACGGTTTTAAGAAGAGAGAGGAGAGAGAGGGCGCGGCCTGAGGCGGCGCCGGGATGGAGGAGGGGCCGCGACGGGGGTAACGATCCCCGGGCGGGGGAGGGGGGGTCTGGAAATTGGTGGAGGATCGGGTTTTTTCTTTGAAGAGGCGTTGACTGTATTGTGAAGGGAGAGGGGGTTAATTAGGTTATATATAATATATTTAATTATTTTTATTTCAAAAAGCAACTTTTTATTTCGACCTCCAAAAGAGACCCACCGACTGCCGTCCCTAGCTAATCACCTCCTTTCTGAACACAATGGGATATGTAACGTAAGCTGATTCGATCGTTTCGATCAGTTTCCGTCAAAATCAAAATATAAATCATTATATTGAATTTGAACACACATTTCAATTTACAGGGGTAACATACGGACCCTAAAAATTCTCGGAAAATATTTTCTAGCTTCGTAATGGCGATATGGTCCTAACAAAACTAATTTCATCAAATTTGAAGACCGTTTGAAAAATGGTCATTTTCTGGTCGATCCAAATTGACTGAAACTGTCAAAACACGTTTTACTTTGCCACGCTCACATATTGATTCAAAAAATAATGAATTTTGGAATCTAGAAATAATTCGACATCCCAGATTCAACAAAAGTGGTTTCGTCGAAAATAGAGGTCATTTGCAAAATTTCCATTTTTAAGGGCCAGAATTCCATAGCGACTATTCTGAATTTTCAATTGGACATAACTTTTTATTCCCGCTATGAAATTTTGATTTTTCGGATTCGTTGGAAAGATATTTTCAAATAGATTCTAAAATTTTTGGTTTCGCTAAAATTCGGTTTATTTTGAATCCTGTACATTCATTTGAAATTTGAAATCGAATTTTCAAACTACCGCGCCATTTTCAATTCCTTTTATAATTATAAATAATTATTTATATTCTAACGTCAATTCAAATAAATATATACATTCTAATTCTATTCAAAATAAATTCCTAGTTGTTATTATTTAAAATAATTCATTTTAAATACTCAAAATTCACTAAAATTGCCAAAATAGAAATTTTAAATTGGCTCAGATTTCCGGGTTATTACAATCACACCCCACATAAAACTTTTCGTCCCCGAAAAGGAACAAAGCTGAAAGTTGTTTAACAAATCAACTCAACTTTCATTATTTTCATTACGGCTTAAGTTCTTCAACTTTTCAGTTTCCAAGAACTTCTCAAAATTTTCAAAAATTTGGCTAACACCCTAAATTTTCGAAAAATTTCGCCATAACCTCCCCTGCACGGGAGCACCGAAAAAATCCCGAAATTGCCATACAGGCCTTTCCAATCCAAAAAGAAAAAGAAACAGCCAATCGGCTCATAAAATCGTCCAAACCCAAGAAATTAGTAAACATGTACTTATTTATTGGGCAAACAATTTATTCTTCTTCTCTAGCCTCTTTGCAATGACCTGTTCAATGGATACACATATATATGTACATGCATGCATGCAATTCCAAACAATTTCCAATACAGCTCAATATTTGATCAATTTGGTTATATGGTTCAAATTTTAATTAATCAACTAATAGCCAAACAACACAATCAGAAATCAACTAGTTGATTATCATTTCAAATTCATAGTTTTGATACATATACAGAAAATCATGTTTTTGATGCCAAATTACAACAATAGCCCTATCTAGCTTTGGTTCTCACACTACTCTATTGAAATATATAAACATCCCACTTTCGAAACTCGAACACAAATACTGATGATACTGTAGTAATCATCAGGATCGTCTCCGGGCGACTAAAGTGTGATTCTATATCTATCCAGTATATTAAAACTTCGAATACACGTGGATCAGATGTATACGCAAAATCTTTATATAATTGATTGTCCAAATCAATATAAAAATAATATTCAAATATGAACAATTGATTTAAATTTTCAAAACAAAAATTGTTTTCAGTTTAAAAATATACTCTTTCGACTCATTCTAGGATACTACTGATCCCATCCCTAACGAGTCAATCCTACTGGATATTACTAATCCAATTTCTGATGAATTCTTTCGTTTGGTTCTAATATGTCTTGTTCTCAAGCTTTGTAAACCAAAGCTCTGATACCACTGTGAGAACCCGTAACTTCCCCGCGAAGGAAAGCACGGATTGCTACTGAGGACAAGGCACATCGGAACACAAACAAAAGAACATTTCATTGTTTATTACAACAATTCCATCACAATACAAGAATATACAGAGTATGAATAAATATTATACATCAGAAAAATATCAGAGATTCAATTTACATTACATAGCAGTGGAAAAATAATACAAAACACAACTGAAAGTAATACACGGATACAGAGCTTTCCGAGTATCGTTCCAGCTATAAACCAGGATCCGGTGAATATAAATCTGCAAAACTAAAACTACTAGTTGCCCATGCGGAAAATAGGGGCACCCTGAGTTTAGGTTAAAACAATAAACTCCAGGTCAGTCATGTGACTGGTGTGAGAACTAAAACAGTTATTAATCTTTATTTTAAAGTTCGGTAAATCAAGGGACCACGTCGTATGACACGGACGGGTTTCCTCCCAAGAATACCAGTGCATAAAACAACAACGCAGTGCTAAATAAAGTACAATGAAGCTACTATAAGACCCAAGTCCCATCACACAATGCAACACAAGCCGGAGGATAGGGTTTTACCTTATAATAGCCAAAGAATGCTTGATATGCTAAATTTCATATTTAATTATTACTATAAGTGTATAGTGTCAAAACAATTTCAATCATAAGTATCAACCATAGACGACATAAGTGCCCCCATAGCACTATGTCGCCATACTAGGCTCTACAATCAAAATCGCAAAAGTCACGTATTGGAAGTTGGATTTCCATCTGTGAACCGAGGCAAGAGATCGTCCTCACCACTTCGAGATGCTCTAGCCCGCCCCTCAGGACCCAGACTCAGGTGGGCCCTTGGATTGTCAAGTCCGGTCCACCGATGTGGATTAAAATGCCTGAACACTGCGTTTCCCCGCCTTTTGGGGCGTCAATGAGCCAAATGACTCAATCGGCTCCACATAGTCACTGATATATCCGAGGCGCCTCGCAATCCAACAACCATACATGTGAAAATAATATAAATGTCAGGGCTGGTAGGTCACTGACACCACCCTAGCTAGAAGGAACCGCATGTCCTCCTGAGGTCCTCTCCTGTTTCTGGTTCACAACCAGGGTGTGTGGCTCGCAAATGAACGCTACACAAAGCTATGCCACACAGGCGGTGCTTTGATCATTAACCACAAGACTTTGCTTTTCAACAAAAGCCTTGATCATTTGCATCTGAGCATGTCACACAGGAAAACCACTCCATGTAACCGATATCCATCAATCACACAGAATGATATCCAATGTCAGACACATAGTCCATTTACAAGTCCGTTCTGGGTCTGAACGAAACCGGAGACACCTTGTACCTCGCATATCCATCGATCTCCAAGTACGTCTGGATGATCACCAACTGATTCCCTCCTTTTTGGTGTACAACCCAATCAAGATCATCATTAATTATCCAAACGATGTGAAGATCTCCGGTCTTCGACCACCGTCTTCATCCTCGACACATCATCGAATCAGTTATTCAGAATGGGATAAACCCGGTCTTTCTAAATAACTCACGTATATAATCAACAAGTGTTACACAAACACAACATATGCCTCATTCAAATTCAGAATATTCTTTTATTCAAATATTCTTATACTTTGGGAAAGGTTCCCATTAATTTTATTAAAGATAAATTCTTTAAATTTATTCTTTAATCTTCTTATTAATATCAGTTCAAACCAGATTTTGGTTTATCAAAACTAATCGGGATTAACGAACCTTACCAAAGTAATTATTTGTTTTAATTTCCCAATCCCATCCTATTCATCCCATGAAGTAAAACTGGTAATACTTCATATCTAACACCATGGTGTTTTCGGTAAATTCAATTAACATTTCACGTTCAAATCTAATTAAAGATTTAACTATCGCCTGGAGCAAAACTGGTGATACTCCATTTTCGATCATTTCAATCTAATTAAAGATTCATTAAAACTACACTTGGTTTTAATTTTCCCAAGAATCACTATCAATGATTATTTAACTTGGGAAATCATATCTTGTCTTTAACTGGATTAAAGAACCAATGTCATTTAAAACATGGTTCACTGTAAACCCAAAATCACATTCCATTCCATCAGCCTTTAACTATAAATTAGCAAGTGAACAATTCCCCAAGTATTAACCCCGAAGGCCAAAACCAACATCAGATCAATACCCAAGAAACCATTCAACTTAACTAATCTCCAGTTAGTTTCTGATTTTCTTAACTCCATTAGGTCTAAGAACAATATTATTAAAGATACCATTCACGACAACCCAAAATCACATTCCATTTACAATGGAATCTTCATGGAAAACAAATCGATATATATATAATCGATATAAACTTCCATATTCGATTAATAATATAAATGGAATAACGGCAAAGCCTTTTAAATTCCAGATATATTTGTTGTCTTCCCCCACAGAAATTCACTTCGATTATTACCAAATCGAATTCCATTTCTATTCCAATTTATTTTATTAAATTGGAAAACTTTACTTTGGAAAATCTCCTTTAAATCTTAACAAAAGATTTATAAATTCCAAATCACATTTCACAGTAAATCGGGTTAAAGCACGAATGTCATTAAAACACAGTTCACGATAAACCCAATTCACATTCCATTAATTATCGGGTTAAAGAACGAGTGTTATTCAAAACACCGTTCACGATAAACCCAAAAATAAATTCATATTCAATTCCAATTAAATACCATTTAATTAGTATACCTCATTAAATCTAAATAAAAAGATTTAATCTTTTTCTCAACTGGGTTTAAGAACAGTGTTAATGAAGACACCATTCACGACAAACCCAAACCCCATTTGATATTGAATACAAGGCTCTGAATAGAAAATATATCGGCTTATATTCAATATAAAATTCTACGACCAACAAATATCGTATTGGAAATAACGATATAAATATATCTTTCAAATTTCCATAACAATACCTGTATAATCACGAAATCCAACATCGAAATATTCCAAAGACAATTTCGATTCAAATCCATTACAATTCAATTATTGGAAATTCTGATTACTTTTAGAACCCTTTCAAATCCAATTTATTTGTTTAAAAAATAATTGAATTATAATTCTAGTTCAAAACTAGTTCATTTCGATAAAAATCTATTTTTATCTTTTCAAATATGGAATTTTTCATCCCAATTCTTTCCAAATCATTCCTTATGATTTTACACAAATTATTGTTATTTTTAATAATTTTATCAAGGCCGGTACAGTCGATTTCCATCAACGGCCATCGAACTACACTTACGACGACCTTTTCCAAATTTTATTTGGACATAATTCCAAATCCAAGCGTTAGATTTCAAATTTCTCATATTTGTTGGAAAGTTCTTTTCGATACGAACCCAACGGTTCTGGTTTTAGGAGAATCCGACGGTCAGATCTCCCATAATATCCATTCAAAGTCAATGGTTGAAATTCGCGAACTGCCGCAGCGCGGCGCGTTCTACTCAAGCCATTATATATATATCATATATATTTCATCGATTTCCATTTAAAACGTATTTTATAAATCGTTTTAAATTCGTTTCCAAAATGATTTCAACTTCGTATTCAATTTCCAATGAAAATTGAATATTCCATATCATCGATATATAAATGATAGTATTTTCGAAACATTAGATTTTGAAATCAGTTCCTTTTCGATATTCATTATAGAAATTAATAAAATCGATATAAATATCGTTCTCGTCAAAATGGCGTCAATCTAATCAACACGGCTTTATAAATTTATGTATATTCGTGTCCATCCCAAATCGGACATCAAAACCCAATTTTGATTCTTTTCTGAATATTATTTGAAAAATATTCATTATTTTAAAATAATCGTTATTTTAAAATATTCTTTTCTTCTGAACTGGAATCAGACATAGTCAATTACCATATAATATGATTGTATGGATTTCACACAACAAATGTGTATAACCACAATGAAAACAACAATCCATCATCTAGAGTGAATTCTACACTATATAAGCATCAAAATAAATATTTAACGCTTATAACAGCCTGTCAATCAATCGATCGACATACAACTAATTATTGGGATTATTGTATGTCCAGTATCATCCCAATACCCGTGTGGGGTTTCAAACAACCAAACACCGGTTTTATTTGTGCAATTGGGCAATGTGTAAAATTTATCGTCCCAATCAATATCAGTCAAATGTGTGTACATAAACAAATCGTCCGATTTGTTTATAAATATTTATTTTATATACAGGTTAAAAATTATATTTTTAACTATAAAATATTTATTCATTCCACATCACGTAATAAAATTTCACAACATATCAATCAAACAAACAAGTCATCCATGGTCTGTGGACGACGGGTGTCGGGTGCTACTAAGCATCGTCTGCATCCTAGTATATATTTCAACTAGAAAACAAATTAAAAGTGAGAAGTTCTCACCGAGGGTTCCACTCCTCCATTTCATTTCTGAAATTCAGAACAGTCTGGATTTGCCCGTACTTCCAATGTAGTCTTTTCCACGCTGTTCATATTAAAATCACATATTTAATATGATATTCTATACATTAAAAATCATATTCTTTTTTATATTCTACCAATATAAAAATTATATTTTTATTCTTTCTATAATATAAAAATAATATTTTTATTATTTCTATAATATAAAAATCATATTTTTATCTAATTAAAAATCGAATCTTTATCATATTAATACATATAAATTTCAGATTTTTGACTCGCTATTACATAATAAAAACTGAAAAACAAATATAAATATAGTTAAATTATATTAAAAACTTACATCATTTTAAGGAGGAGGGTTTTCTGGTCGAAGGGGGTCCACGTCACAGGTCAAAGGTGGGGGAAGGCGTGCCGGAGTCGCAACACTGGCGGGGGTGGAGAGCGGTCAGGTGGTGGCGCAGCCGAGGGGGAAGCGACGCTAGCTCTCAGGCGGGTGCGCACGGTTTTAAGAAGAGAGAGGGCGGCCTGAGGCGGCGCCGGGATGGAGGGGGCCGCGACGGGGGTAACGATCCCCGGGGGGCAGATCTGGAAATCGGTGGAGGATTGGGTTTTTTCTTTGAAGAGGCGTTGACTGTATTGTGAAGGGAGAGGGGGTTAATTAAGTTATATATAATATATTTAATTATTTTTATTTCAAACAGCAACTTTTTATTTCGTCCTCCAAACGAGATCCACCGACTGTCGTCCCTAGCTAACCACCGCCTTTCGGAACCCAATGGGATATGTATCGTAACCTGATTCGATCGTTTCAATCAGTTTCCATCAAAATCAATATATAAATCTGTATACTGAATTTGAACGCACATTTCAATTTACTTGGGCCACATACAGACCTTAAAAATTCCCGAAAAATATTTTCTAGTTTTGTAATGACGATACGGTCCTAACAAAACTAATTTCATCAAATTTGAAGACCGTTTGAAAAATGGTCATTTTCTGGTCGATCGAAATTGACTAAAACTGTCAAAACACATTTTACTTTGCCACGCTCACATATTGATTCGAAAAATTATGAATTTTGGAACCTAGCAATAATATGACATCCTGGATCCAACAAAAGTGGTTTCGTCAAAAACAGAGGTCGTTTGCAAAATTTCCATTTTTAAGGGCCAGAATTACATAACGACTATTCTGTATTTTCAATTGGACATAACTTTTTATTCCTGCTATGAAATTTTGATTTTTTAGATTCGTTGGAAAGATATTTTCGAATAGATTCTAATTTTTTTTGTTTGGCTAAAATCCGATTTATTTTGAACACTGTACATTCATTTGAAATTTGAAATCGAATTTTCAAACTACAACGTCATTTTCAATTCCTTTTTTAATTATAAATAATTATTTATATTCTATCGTCGATTCAAATAAATATATACCTTCTAATTCTATTCAAAATAAATTCCTCGTCGTTATTATTTAAAATAATTCATTTTAAATACTCAAAATTCACTAAAATTGCCAAAATAAAAATTTTAAATTGACTCAGATTTCCGAGTTATTACAATTCAAGAATTTGATAAATTTAATTATCGCATTCCCATTTCAATCTAATATATTAAAACTCCAATTTGGTTTTAATGTCAAAAATCATTACTTTATGATTATTCAAATTTAGGAAATTAATCTTTATGTTTAACTGGGTTGAAGAACTAATTTCATTTAAAACATAGTTCACGATAAACCCAAATGATCTTCCATTAACTATGGAATCTTCACGGAAAACGAATCAATATATAATCAATATAAATTTTCATATCAGATTAATAATATAAATGGAATAACGACAAGGCCTTTTTAAATTCCATATATAGTAACGGTCTTCGCCATAGAAGCGCATCTCGATTATTACCAAATCGAATTCTATTCAATTCCAATTTAATATATTAAATTGGAAAACTTTACTTTGGAAAATTTCCATTTAAATTTTAATAAAAGATTTATAAATTCCTAGTTATATTTTCACTATAAATCGGATTAAAGAACGAATGTCTTTAAAAACAAAGTTCACAATAAATCCAATTCACATTTCATTTTATTCCAATTTCAAAATATAATTGGAAACTCTAATAATCTTAATTAAAAGATTTATTCTTTTCATACGGGGTTTAAGAACAGTGTTATTAAAGACGCCATTCACGACAAACCCAAAATCCAATTTGACATTAAATAAAAGGCTCTAAATAGAAATTATATTGGCTTTTATTCAATATCAAATTCCGAAATCAACAAATATCGTATTGGGATTAACGATATTTATATCTTCCAAATTCCTCAACAATATCCGTATAATCATGGAATCCAATATTGATATATTTCGAAGATAATTTCCATTCCAATTTGTACTTTAGAAAATTCTGGTTATGTTAAGATCATTTATAAATCCAATTTATTCATTTATTTAAAAACATTAGATTATTATTTTAGTTAATAACTAGTTCATTTTGATAAAAATATATTTTTATCTCAATAAATATGGAATTTTTCATCCAAAATCTTTCCAAATTAATTATTATGATTTTACATAATTTTTTCCATATTTTTAGTAATTTTATTAAGGCCATTACAGTCGGTTTCCAATAAGGCCACCGAACTGCATCCATAGCGACCTTTTCCAAATTTGATTTGGACATAATTCCAAATCCAACCGTTAGATTTCAATTATCGTATATTCATTGGAAAGCTCTTTTCTATACGAACCCAAAAGTTTCGGTTTTAGGTGAATTTGACGGTCGGATCTCCCGTTACATCAATTTGAAGGTAATGGTCGAAATTCGCGAATTGTCGCTGTGCGGCGCGTTCTATTCAGGCCATTATTTATATAATATATATATACATTATATATATTTCATTTATTTCCACTTAAAAAGTATTTTATAAATCATTCATAATTTATTTTAAAATGATTTCAACTTCATTTTTAATTTTAAATCAAAATTCAATATTCTATATCTTTATCATATTAAAATGATAATATTTTCAAAATATTAAATTTTGAAATCACTTCTTTTCAATATTCATCATAAAATGAGTAAAATCAATCGGTAAACCTGTTCGGGTTAAAATGGCGTTTACTACATAACTTGGCTTCGCATTTATATATTCTTCACTGAATATTATTTTAAAATATTGTTTAAATATTTTGTTTCATACATGAATATTTGTAATGATTTAAACATTCCACAAAAATGACATTTTTATTGTTTAAATATTTTATTCATCACATGAATATTTCATTCACTTCATTAACATGTTAAAAATAATATTTTATTCAGCTAAAATATTTTGACATATGATTCTTTTTTTTCTTCTTCATTAACATGTTAAAGATGACATTTTTTATCTAAACAAAAATGTATTTTAACATATGTTTCTTTTATTGGTTTATACATACAATAAAAATGTGATTTTTATTGTTAAAACATTTTATTTTAAAATATTCTTTATTTCTTAATCGGAATGCGACTCAATCAATTACCATATAATTTCGGTTATATGGATTTAATATATCGCATGTATTCAACAATAATGATAAATAATCATTAAACAGTCCATTCACATCCAAAGTGAAATTTATAACTGTGTGAGCATTATAATAAATAAATAACGCTCATCACAGATTGTCAATCCATCGGTTGACATACAACTAAATATTGTGACTAGTGTATGTCAAATATCATCCCAATACCCGTGTGGGATTTCCAAACAATAACAGTTTATTTAAATAAATCATTGGTTAATAAATTTAACCAATTATAATTCAGTTTGAATTATTTTCTATTTAACCAATTTTCACTATTCAAATTATAAATGAATATATATAATTTAATTTCACTATCACATTAATATTAACATTATTTTTAATATGTTAAACATTTCAACATCACAAGCTACACACAATACAGTCAATTCAACCCAAACAACAATCATGGTTTGTACATTAAATGGAGTCGGGTGCTACTGAGCACCATCTGCATCCTAGTATATATTTAACTGTAATATAAATTGAGTGGGAAAGAGTTTCACTTTTGATTTCCACTCCACCAGTTTTATTTCTGAATAGTTTGGATTTTCCCCAGCGCGTTGTATTCTTCACCTTGATTCCAACGTAATCTGTTTGACGTAGTTTATATTAAAAATCACATTTTTAATACGATGTTTACATTTTAAAAATCACATTTTTAATCAACGCTATATATATTAAATAAAATCACATTTAAAAGATATACTTTTCACATAAAAATTCATTTCTAAAAACAATGTTTCTCATATACGAAAAATTATTTTTTATTATATGCTTTACATTTATTTAAAAACAGTGATCTTTCTATATGAAAATCACGTTTCAATTACAATGGTATTTTATATAGAAATTACATTTCTTGTAACAACCCGGAAAATATGAGCCAATTTAAAAATTTTAAATTGGTTATTTCAAAGGAATTTGAACAATTGAAATAGAATATTTCAATAAAATAGTGAATTAGAAATAGTGGGGCAGTTTGAAAATTTGAATTCAAACTTTGACTGACTGCACCGGATGAAAAATATAACGGGTTTCGGTGAAACCAAAAATATTTAAATCTGCTTATGAATATCTTTCTAACGAATCTGAAAAATCGAAGTTTCATAGCGGGAATCAAAAGTTATGGCCAAACGAATTTTCAGAAAGGTCGCTATATAGAATATACAGCCCTTGAAAATAGACATTTTGCAAACGACCTCGGAATTCGACGAAACCACTTTTGTTGGGTCCGGGATGTCAAACTATTGCTAGGTTTCAAATTTCATAATTTTTGAAGCTAGTACGTGAGCGTGGCAAAAGAAAATGTGTTTGGTCAATTTCTGTTAAATAGGATCGACCAGAAAATGGCCATTTTTCAAACGATCTCAGAATTCGATGAAACTAGTTTTGTTGGGACCGTAGTGTCAAAACATAGCTAGATTTGTTTTTCTGGAATTTTTCGAATCAGTTTGTGGCCCTGGCAAATTGAAATGTACATTCAAATTGAATATAAAATGTTTTATATTTTAATTTGAGAAATAACTGACTGTAACAGTCGAATTGGTCTACGAAACATATCCCATTGTGTCCGGGATGGGGGTATTTAGCTAGGGGCGATAGTCGTTGGGTTTGAATTGGTGTCCGTGTGGAGAAACAGTATTTTAAAATATAATAAAACCACGGGCCAATGGAAAAATTCCTTTCATTATTTAAAAATAAAAAAATTCTCCAAAAAACCCTCGTTCTCCCCCGATAGACGGCGACACAACTTCCTCCCTTCCCAGCTAAATCGCCGCCGCCTCAGCCACCTTCAAGCGCCGCCACCACCTGCAATCGACGCCGCCGCCTCCCGTCTTCAAATCCAACCCACCCTCGTCTCCTCCCCATCGACGAGAACGAAGCCCAGGAAGTTCCGACCTTCCCAGCGCCGCCTCCACCGCTATAGGCGTTCGCTCTGGCCAAGACCACCACCGACCGACTCTCCTCTCTTCCCTCTTCCGTGCTGTACCCTCCAATCGTCGTATCGTGCCTCGGTTTTCGCGAAAACTGAAAACCTAGTTTTGAACAATCGTGAAAGGTGAGACCTTTATTATATTTGAACTTTTAAAAATCATAACTTTATGATGTGTTAACGAAATTCGATGAAACAGGAAACATTGGGACCGCAAAGAGGCTCTCTACCACATAGAAGAGACCGTGGATTTTTCTGAGCTATCTACGATTTTTAGCACTCCGAAAACCAAAGTGAGAAATCTAAATTAAATAAAATTGAATGGAAAATGTCATGTATAAATTATATAAGCGAAATATAAATTATACACGTGTTGTATACCTCATGTACATGCGTTGTGTAAGCTATATGAGCGAAGTATGAATTATACACGCATAGTATAAATGATATGTGTGTTGAAATGCAAGTGAAATATATATATATACACACACAATCCCCTCATCTACAAACCATGGACAATATTTATTGGTGTGAAAAATTGGGTGAAAAATGCGAATGGTTGAATAATTGTTTGTGGTTGATATTGATTGGTTGTGGTTGAAAAATACCTATTGGTGATTGAAAAAAATTGGAAATAATTGTGGAAATGAAAATAAAACATGCCGCCTGCATGTGAACTAGATGCATGAAATCCCCATCGTCAAAAACCGCGAGGTTTTAAGGTAGAGCGAGGAGCCGTACTCGGGACGGTGCCGGTTTTAACTACCCTGCCGTTATGCTGCCGAAATTTTGAATAATATTCATGTGTTAGAATTATTTTCATATGTTGAAATTATTTTCATGCGTTGAAACTAAAGTCATGTGTTGAAACTATATCCATGCGTGGAAATGCTCATGTGTTGAGAAGTGATGTGTGAAAATTAAATTCATGTGTGAATGAATAAAGTGTTTAAACAATAAAAATCACATTTTTATAATATATATGAAGTATGTAAAATATTCTCCTTATATATAAATAGTTTCAACAATAAAAATTTCATCTTTCTTATATGAACAAACTATATAAAATATTCATGTGTGGGAATGCTCATGTGTTGAGAAGTGTGTGTGTTGGAAAGGTTCATGTGTTGAATTAAAGATCGAACAATAAAAATTACATTTTTATTGAAATTATGATGTGTTAAAAACATCCATGTGTTGAATAAATATTTTAGATAATAAAAATACCATTTTTATCATATATGTGATTTGCTAAAAATATGCGAGCGTTGAAGTAAATATTTGTGAAAGGAATATTATTTTTAACATGCATAGGAACTAAATAAAATAGTCATGTGTTGAAATATCAAATATACTTCGGTTCGCCAAAATTATCATTTTTGAAATGAAGGTTAAAAATAACCACTAGTTCAAATAAATATGCATGAGTGGAAATATTCATTAACTAGCTAATGATATGATTTTTACTTGTGTATGCAACATGTGAATGAATGGTGTCTTTAAACTAAAGAATCAAATATGAAGCTGAATGGAAAATGATAAGTGATGAGAATTGCACATATGTACATGCATATTTATTGAACATGTTATAGCAAAGAGGCTAGATAAGAGGATTAAAATTGTTTGCCCGACAAATAGGTACATGTTTACTGTTTTGCTTGGGTGATGATTTTATGAGCCTGTTAGCTAGCCGCTTGGCTTTTTCTTTTTCTTTTTGAGATGAGATGCCCGTGTGGCTATTTGGGAATTTTCCCAGTCCCTCCCGTACAAAGGAGGTTATGGCGAAATTTTCCAAAATATAAAGGCGTTAGTGAAATATTTGAAGTAAAAACGATATTGAAGTCGTCGAATGAACTATATATATATATAAATATAAATATATATATATATATATATAAATTAAAACGAATCGTGGCCGTGCAGTTCGTGTTTTGAAACCGTGATTTCAGACGATTAGTGCGGGAAATCTGACCATCGGATTTTCCCGAAACTACAACCGTTGGGTTCGCCTTGGAAATATCTTTCCAACGACACCAACTTTGTAAAGATCCGGCGGTGGGATTGTCTGGAATGTTTAATTCAAATCTAAAGAAAAACAGCGTCAAAATCGATTATATTTATATATAAATATAAATATAATTAAATTAAATCGAATAACGACGCTGTAGTTCGTAATTTGAAATCGTAACTTCAAACGACTAGTGTGGGATATCCGACCGTCGGATTTTCCCAAAACTAAAACCGTTGGATTGGTTTTGAAATGATCTTCCTAATGATATAAAATTTGTGAAGGTCCAACGGTTAGATTTTCAGATATGTGTAAAACAAATTTAGTGAAAAACAGCGCCAGTGCCTCAACACGACCTGAAACGTCGTTTAATTAAATATAGCCGTTTTTAAATAAATAAAAATGGCGATATATCGTTATAAAATATTATAGACGATATAGAGTGGAAATAAACCAATTTTGTTGTGTTTGCTTGATATGTGATGGTTGAATGTGTTTAACATGAAAATTTTACTAAGAAACTGAAATGTGAATGTTGAATAATTTAACCATGTGAAAAATTGATTTGAAAAACTAAATATACGTGGATTATTTGAAAAGGCTGAGTTCATTCTCATTTCAAATAATCGATCGACGGTGAGAAGTCGAAGAGTTGAAGACGGTTGAAGACCGACGATCTTCACATTGGATGGATGGGCGCTACTGATGCTCACGATTGGAGTAGCTACCTTGAAGGAGCTGAAGTAGTAGCCATCCGGACTATTGTTGATTGTGCGGATAAGCGAGAAATTTGGTGCCTCCGATTTCGTTCAAACCCAGAACGAACTTGTAAATGGACTGTGTGTCTAACATTGGATTTTGTTCTGTGCTGATTGATCTCTATTAAATATATATCTGTTTGGCAGCGGAGAATTTATTCTCTTGCTTAACGCCCTTCTCTGAGACGTACGAGCTCAGAGGTTATGTAGAAATCAGTCGCATGGAGTGAATTTCCTGTGTGGCACGCCTAAGTGGCATATGATCAAGGCTTCTGTTGCAAAGCAAAGTCTTGTGGTTGATGATCAAAGCATGGTCTGTGTGACGTAGCTTTGTGTATAACGTGGATTCGCGAGCCTCACACCCCGGTATGAGTAAAAAACGGGAGAAGGACCCAAGGAGTGCACGACGTTTCTTTCTAGCTATGGTGGTGTCAGTGACCTACCAGCCATGACATTATATATACTTTTCACCTATGTGGTTGTTGGAATGCGAGGCGCCTCGATTATAGGTCTGTAAGGACAGGGAAACGTGTGTTCAGGAATAATTAATCCTCAAAAGTAAGAGAGGACCGACCTTGGAGGATCCAGGGATTGCTGTGTGCGGTCCCGAGGCATTTGCTAGAGTGTCTCGAACAGAGAGGAGCTTTCCCCTTGCCTCGACTCATGATGGAATCCAATTTCCGATACGAAGTTGCAGATGTGATTGTATTACTAGTATGGCGACATAGTAGATGGTAGCTATGCCGCCTAGGATTGATATTTATGATTGAATTTGCTTTTGAAAACATATATGCACTAGTAATAATATCAAACACAAATATACGTATGAAGCATTTTTGGCCATTATAAGGTAAAACTCTATCCTCCGGCTTGCATTGCATTGTGTGATGGGACCTGAGTCTTATAATGGCTTCATTTTTATAAAAAGCATTGCGATAATTTAATCATTTACTTTATTTCATGCACTAGCACTCATTGGAGTAAACCCGTTCCGCGAAAGTGGCGTGGTCCTTTGATTTGCCTTATTATTGTTGTTTAGTAAGTTAAGTAGATTTCTCATACCAGTCCCATGACTGACTCGTAGTTTGTTTCACCTTGCAAACTCGGGTGCCCTCATTTTCACATGGGCAGCCTTGTTACAGGTAGCTGATATATTTTGGCTTGGCACCGCAGTAGAGGTGCACTTTTGGACTCATGGCGAGGCTTGACTACATTGTGATGATTGTGACTTTTCCGCCATTATTGTATATGTATTATGATTCTGCCTCTGGCGATGTAGACTGATGTTTAGCTTATGTACTCTCTATGTATGATTCTGCCTCCGGCGATGTTGATTGATTATGTACTATTAAGCACTAAGTTGTATCCTGCACTGTGCTCTCTGATGTGGTGATATCTATATGATTCCGCTGTCATATGTGTGTAAATTATTCTATTTCCTTGTTTATCCTATTATCTGTACTCTGCTAATGAAGATTAATGTGTTATATTCCAATGATTATCCTTAACACCGTATCACGGGGTTTTGGGATCGTCACATTTCCACATAATGCTCTTTCTATTTTAAAAATCTATGCTATTTTATTTAATAAAAACCAATGGTATTTCTAATTTATCATATCTTGATTAAAGTTATTTTATAAAAATCATATTTTTATTTACAATGCTATTTTATAGAAATTATATTTTTATTTACAACGCTATTTTGTTTTAAAGCAATGTTATTTATATTTAAAAAAAAATTCTATTTATATTTTAAAAAGAATCATATTTTTATACCATTGTTATATAAATTTAAAATCACATTTTTTTTCTCTGTTCTATAATATATACAAATCTGATCTTTGTATTATGCTATTATATATTAAAAAAAAATCAGATTTTATTCTAATTTATTTATAATTAAAAATCAATTTTTATAACGTTATCTATATTTATAAAAATCACATATTTAAAACAATGTTTACATTTAAAAACCACATCTTTAAACAATGCATTTATTTCTTTAAAAATAATATTTTTATTTAAAACCAATACATACATTTTTTTTACAAAATTAACTAAATTAATTACATAAAGAAAAGCTCACTATATTTTTCATTGTTGTATTCTCCATGTTGTAGAGCTTGACAAGGGATTTCAGCACACTATGGTTTGTCAATTTCCGATTCGATTTGAAGAAGATATCGCTATTTAATCCTTTAGATAATTCAATTACAAGATTAATTAAATAATTAGGGTTTTTAATTACCCTTGATTAAATCTGGCTGTTCGAAATCTGATCCAAAGGCCACCGCCTTTCTTGCTCCCTCATCGCGTAGCTACTCTAGGCTTTCATGGTGAACCTAAAAACCTCGCCATCTACTTCCAAAATCGCACTGCCCCTCTACCCCTTGATCGACGATCCGCCTATGCCATTTGAACCGCCGTCGACTCTCCCTCCTGGCGCCACCAACAACATCAAACTCGACGCCCCCACTCCCTAAGAAATCGAACCCAAACGCCATGACCTTGAACCGAAATCCCGAATGAAATACAACATGGTGTATGATCTCCACCGTTGGATCGCGAGATCATGGTGTGCTCTTGGATTTACGTTTTGAAAGTTGTGTGAATCAATTCGCGGATTGGAAGTAATTTAGGAGAGAAATCGGGATCGCCATGGCCATAGATTCTAAACGGCAGTGGGCATAGAGAAATCAAGGTTTTCGCATTTTCTAAGGGGAATTTTATAATGATTTATTTTAATATTTTATAATTAATTAATTCCATTAATTCCTGTTTTTCTATCCGAACTCAAAATCGAACCCAACGACTGTCGCCTCTAGCTAATTAACCCCATTCCGAACACAATGGGATATGTTTCATAAGCTAATTCAACTGTTTTAATCAGTTTTCGTCAAAATTAAAATACAAATCAATTTATATTGAATTTGAACATACATTTTAATTTACCGCGGCCACATACTTACTCCAAAAATTCCACAAAAATAAATTTAGCTTTTTTTGATGATACGGTCCTACAAAAATTTATTTTTACGAATTTGGAGATCGTTTGAAAAATGGCCAATTTTTGGTCGATCCAATTTTTTTGAAATTAACAAAACACGTTTCTCTTGCCACGCTCACATATTAATTCCAAAAATTATGAAAATTGGAATTTAGTAATAATTTGACATTCCAGATCCAACCAAAGTGGTTTCGTGGAAAACGGAGGTCGTTTGCAAAATGACTATTTATAAGGTTATATATTATATTAAATTTCATAGTGACTATTCTGAATATTTAACCGGCCATAACTTATTATTTCCGCTATGAAATCTGGATTTTTCACATTCATGAGAAAGATATTTTTAAACAAATTCAAATATTTCTGGTTTTACTGAAATCCGATTTATTTTGTATCATGTACATTCGTTTGAAATTAGAATCAAATTTTCAAACTACCACGCCTTTTTAAACTTGTTTTATAATTAAAATAAATTTATTTGTCCTAACTTAAATTTAAATAAATTTTTAGTTGTTATAATCTAAAATAAATCATTTTAAATATTCAAAATCCATTAAAATTGCTAAATAAATTTTTTAAATTGGTTTCGATTTTCTGGGTTGTTACATTTTATGCGTATATATACGCACAACTTTTATTTCGATTTCAAAATTCAAACAGTGTTGTACCATTATTTAATTCTTGTCATATTTCTTTAATTGCAGCCTTAGCTTGAACTTTTCCTTTATGTACATATTTTTCCTCATGAATTTTAGTCGTTCCCTTAAAACAAAAAAATGACGACGACGGGGATCGAACTCTGCACCTCTTGTATGCAAGTCACATGCTCTAACCAACTGGACAACTAAGGCTATTGTTAACAAGGCCTAGAACAATGGTAATTATTGTTCTTTTCTTACTTCTTTTATTCATGTTTGAAGTAATATTTTAATTAAACCATTGCATGCATCTTTTTCTATTATTTCTCTTTTATTATTAATGCATAATATTTGTTAATCTGTGCATGCAACATATTTACACTGCATGCAACCAATCCTTTCTTTTAAATGTTTATGTCTATGCATATATATATACACACACATATGCATTATTTAATTATTTAATAATTACAAAATGCAGGGTGTTTCAAATTAAGTGTTGATGGCTTAAAATAATTACCGAAGCACTGATGGGCTTTGATTAAAGCATAATTAGAGGGAACAAGGGAAGAAAATATGAAAATCTATTTCTAGTTCGTTCCCTCCTCCCTGACACATTCTCCTCTCAAAACACAAGATACATTGAAAGGGAAATTAAGAAATCCTCTTTTAAAACAAAACCTTCCACCTCCAAATTGAATCCAAAGGCCAGAAATTGTTGCAAATTCAAACTATAGTTAGGTAATCACTTTTAAACCATGTAATTATTCCGTTTTTCCTTAGTTTGAAAGTAATTCTGTTGTACATTGAGTTTTTTTTCATATTGCCAGATCATCTCTTATAAGTTGCTAAGAAATCAAAGCAAACCAAAAATTCAATATTTGCTTAAAATCGTTGCAGTAACTTGCTGTAAAATGCCAAATAGGTGAGTAAAATTCATACCGTCTAGTTTATTAGTGTTTTATGGTCATATTTTGTTGATTCGGTGAGTTTTCGATTCACTACAAACAAAAAGTTGTATTTTTTATGTTTATAGTTCAAAACGGCTCTCTGTTCAACTTTAAGATACCATATCTTCTTTAATTCTTGCTGAAATCGTGACAGACTTATTTTAAATGATAGTCGTGTTTCTGTTCATTGTGCATGCTGATTTTATGGCCAATCCAACCTTTGTATCATGTAGTAAAATTACGCCAAAGTCTGAATCCGAAAAGGTTTCAAACCTGGGCAAATTCCCATATTCAAGTCGACCGACGCACATATCTGGATCGACCTATGGGTCGATCCAGGCATAAGATGGTCGATCTAGGGGTCAACCCCTGCTTACTTTTGGATGCACTTGCTAATTTTCGCACTTGTTCCTGGACATCCCTAAGTATTGTTTGTTGGCTAAGATGTTTTTTCAGTTAGATTTAGCTACCGGTTTTCACCATTTGAGGATAGCGGAAGAGAGCATTCCATTGACAGCTTTTCGTGTGATATATGGATCATAAAATTGATGGTTATGTTATTTGGTTTGATAAATGTGTTTGTTTTCTTTGTAGACTTTGTGAACGGAGTATTTTGGGGATAAATTTGTATTAGTTTTTATTGAATACGGTCTCATGTATTGGAAAGATGCAAAGGAGCACGAGTGTCACCTTTGGATTGTTCTTGAGACTTTGAAAAAGCATCCCTTGAAGGCTAAGTTCTATAAGTGTTGGTTTTGGGAGGAGAAAGTGAAGTTTCTTGGTCATGTGGTTTCGGGTGAAGGACTGTCGATGGATCCTGCGAAGGTAGATGTTGTCGTTAGATGGAAGAGACCTAAAAGTGTTATGGAATTTCGAAGCATCCTTGGATTGACTATATATTATCAAAGGTTTACTAAAGATTTCTCAAGAATAGAGACGCCACTTACTAAGATGATCCGCATGGATGTTAGGTTTATATGGTCAGACAAGTGTAAAGAAGCCTTTTAGAATATGAAGCAGTTGTTGACTAGTACACTGGTGTTAGTGGTGCTTGATGAAAATTAAGACTTTGTTGTTTATACTAATGCTTGTAAAATAGGCATAGGAGTTATACTTATGCAAAAGGTAAGGGTTGTTGCTTATGCTTTCTAATAACCAACGACGCATGAAGTGTGATACCCAACTCATGATCTTGAGTTAGCTATTGTAGTCTTGCCATGAAATTTTGGAGGCATTATTTATTGGGTGAATGGTTTGATTTGTTTACGGTTCATAAGAATTAAAGACGATTGTTTTCTCAGAAGGAATTGAATAAGCAACAACAGAGATGGTTGGAGTCTTTGGTTATATTCAATTTTAGCACTGAGTATACTCCAGGAAAAGGAAATAAAGTTGTTGATCCCCTTAGTTAAAAGTATCAAGGCATTGTGTTGACAATATTGAGCGAATGGAAGGACTTATAAGCTTTTGTTACATGCAGCGTGAGGAACGATCGACGACATGTTTTAGCGAAAACACACATATGGTGTCGCATTTAGAAGTTTGACCAGTTTGGATCAAGAAGATTGCTTCTAGGCGGGAAGAAGATCCTTCATTAGCCGAAAGGATCATGAAACTCATATTTGTAGCAGAAGATGATAACCTAGAAAGTTATAACCATGACCGAAATGGCTGGTTAAGGAAAAAAGGAAAACTATGCATTCCAGATGTTGGTGATTTAAGCAAAAAAGTACTTGGGGAATGTCATTGTTCTAGGTTTACAATACACCTTGGTGGTACAAAGACATGAAGATAAGGTTTTATTGAGAAGGCATGAAAAAGGATGTAGACTTGTGGGTGAAGCAATGCCTGAACTGCAAGCAAGCGAATGTTGAACATCAAAGGATTAGTTTTTCTCCGGCCATTGGATATTCTGATTTGGAAGTTGGATTCCTTATCCATGGACTTTGTAAATGAGTTGTAAAGAATGATAAAGGAGAATGAAAGCATATGGGTTGTCATGGATAGACTGACTAAGAATGCCAATTTTATCCCTGTAAGGTCTAATAGGAAAACACCAATTTTAGCTTGGTTATTCATAAGGAATATAGTGATACTTCATCGAATACCTAGTAGTATTGTGAGCGATAAGGATCCATTATTTACTAGTGAAATTTGGAAGATTTTTCAATAGGCACTGGGAATGAAACTTAAGATGAGTACTGCGTACCAACAACAGATGGATGGTCAAAACGAAATGGTAAATAAGGTATTGGAAGATCCGTTAAGAGTTTGCATATTAGATTTTGGAGGTTTTTGGGAGGACCATTTACATTTAGTAAAAAATTTCCCATAACAATTATTTTCATACTAGTATAGAAATGACACCTTTATAATATTTGTAAGAAAACCATGTAAATAGCCATTATGTTGGTCAAAGAGAGGCGACAGGTTGTTCTTGGTCCTGAATCATAAGTGAAACCATAAAGAAGATTGATATCACCCAAAAGAAAATAAAGGAAGCTCATCCCAGGCAGAAGAGTTACGCGGATTAAAGGCATAATGATTTGGAATTTCGACTGGTGATAATGTTTTTGTCGATATATCCCTAATAAAGTGCATGTTCCTTTTTGGGAAATCCCAAAAACTTGCGCCAAGGGATGTGTGACCTTTTCCTATATCAGAAAATACTGGAAAGCTTTCCTATAAGGTAGCACCACCAGATAAACTTGTAAGAGTCCGTAACGTGTTTCATGTATCACACTTATGAAAGGACAAGCATGACCCTAACACAACCAGAAGAGTTGGCGTTGGAACCTAATCTAACTACTATGATGAAATTAGTGATAATTGTAGAAAGTGAGGAAAGGAAATTGGGGTACAAGTCGGTTAAACTGAAAAATCAGGATGAAGTGCTGATGAAAGAGATTGCACTTCGGAAATCAAGAGAAGAATTAGAGAATCTTACCCCAGATATATTCGTGGCATGACCCATATTGCTTTGTAGTTAGCATTGATGCTTGATTGCATGTTTTTATGATTATTTAGTCCTTATCTAATTTTCAAGGATGAAATTCCTTATGGGGTAAGGATTTAACATCCGTGATTTTCGTAAGACATTATTCAATAAATTAATTATGTGATTAATTTGGAATAATACGATGGATGAGATAATGAGATTTGTGTTTAATAAATTAGTTAGAAGATTGACCTTTATACCCAAACAAAATATGCATAAGAAAGGGAGACATAAGGAGGGTAAATTTGACTTTCGGTCCACGCATGTATATTATGTTCTCCAAAAATTTATTCACAATCCTTATTGTACAACCTAAAAGAAAACTAAAAGGAAACTAAAGAAAAGTCGATCATTACAAGTTAGGAGTGTAAGAAGAGGTAAAGCCAGGAAAACTCAAAGCTTGGAATATTACATTAACAAATCTCTTCATCTTTATCCAACCACGGTGAATAATATACTTCACCCCTATGGTTTCGGTTATCTTAGCATAATCTGAAAGTTGTTGGTTATTTATGTTTGATTTTTTGTGTTCTTGATGTTACATGTTGTCATGAATTACCCTTGTTTATTTTGTGATAATAGTTTGTTTCGTATGTTATTATCGTACATGAAGATGAATAAGTTATGGGGAAAAAACCCTTAGAGATCTCCAAATAACATGAAACTTTTGTATGATGTCTGTTAATTGATTAAGGAGATAAGATTTGGATTTGATAAATCATTATGATGGCATGAATTTTTTATGAATTTCCTAAGGGTGCATTCTATAGGAAATATTATATGTTAATTCTAGTATTAGCGTATAAGATGTTATGTCCAAGCATTTTGTATTTTATACAGTACAAAGTACTGGAAAATTGTGTATACTTTATTTTGAATGCTTTTTGCAAACCAGTAGAATTTCAAAAAATATAGTGGAGTGGGTATGAAGTACCATTTTAAAAGGAAATAAGTCAACTTTTTCTGTATTTATTGTCAGTATCATTTCCTGATCCGAAGCACCTCTGACAATGATTGAAATGACCTTTCGGTAGCGCTGTATGATTGAAATATCACAAGTATGGTATATGAAACATTCATAGCTTCTTCCTCTTACTTTTCGGATATGAGAAATATCAGGTTTGAAATAACACAAGTATGGTATATGAAACATAAGCTTTTTTCTTGACTCTTTTGGATATCCCGAAGGGGTGTTTTCTATAAAAGGAGTATTTTATAAAAAGGATGACTTTAAATAGTTACTTCGAGAGCGATAGGGTATTTATGCCTCTTGGTTTTTCATTGTAATCGGAAGGGGATTCCTATCGAAGCCTATGCTTCTGAAAGCTTTGGACCCTTGAAGTCGTCGCCTATGCAGACATGCCTTTGCAAAACCATTTTCCATAAACCACTTCCTTAGGCACTGAAGGGGTCGTTAAGGAATTTTTTCCAAACTAAATATTTTAAGGCTCCGCCTCCTTATCTTTCGGTGTCGGCGATGACGACAAGGAAACTTTTATCTAAATATCTCCTTAATGAATGAATAGAAGTTCCGCCTCTATTACTTGTCGTCATTGTGGGGCAACATCATTAGTTGTTGTTGTTAAGAAGCGAAACCGGAAGGGTTGAACCTTTCTAATAGCCTGAATATGGGATTCGATATCATTGCAGGAGTCAGAGTAGATTGGAGATGACACATGTGTCGTACCCATTGTGATTTATGTGTGAGGGGATCAGAGAGGGGACCATGGGTGGGAATTGAAACTCACCAATGAAAATATAATTAATAATGTTATCTGGATCCGTTGCTTTGTGCAGTGCGGGAGAGTTAGGAAAGTGCCTTCAGTTTCATGTTAGTGGGGAGGAACCCTGCGACGAACTGAAGGGAACCGAAGAGGATGTTGGTTTCATGTAGTGTGAATATGATATCGCGAAGCATTGGAAGGGAATAAATAATAGAATGAGGTATTGGCTTCATTGTCTAGCAAAGTATTTCTTCGTGAAAAAAAGGGGGTAACATTGAGGATGGGGATCCATAGTGTGTCGCATGATAAATATTGGGACTGCTGTTGTTGCCATATGTTGTATGTGATGTTATGATAACTAAACTAACCATTTGAACTCCAGGGCTTCAGGGTTAGTATCGTTTCGTAATATGGTACTAACAAGAAGGAAACTCATTCAGTTATGAGGTGTGGCCTCATTAGATATTGATGATGTCGGGCACATAAGTTATTATTCATACAAGTCTTTTTGGCTGACCCATAGTTTATGTTTTTCCCTTTAAATTCTCGGGTACCTAATTGAGTAGACTAAGGATTTGGGTCTTTCAGGTATCGTCTATGAATAAGCTTCCAGAGGCGAGCAAAAGATGATAGATACTTAGGTGTTTCACTATATTATGTTTTGTTCTATTTGTTGGATGATTGATGGATTTATCGACATGTTTTATGAATAACATTATATATATACTCTGATCACCTAAGAGGGCATCATAATATGTCACTATCGATGTTTATTTATAATAAATTATATTTTCTCTGAACAGATTATATGCTAAAGGTTCTATGAATGAATTAGTAAAATCAATGAATTTTTGTGAAAATTTCTGTACACCTGTGTTATCTGATGTTATGATTGAATAATATTCGGTTTTATATCACTGAAAGTTGAAACTAGAGATGACTGCAACAACTGTAGCATTTAGCTTCCATCCTTAGAGGATGGGATGTTACAATTTGGTATTTGAGCATAGATTCATGTAAACTTAAATAACTTTTTCTCAAGAAGGAATTTTTATTTAAACGCAAATAAAAGAAAAAAAAATACTAAGGGTTGGGATAACAATGCTATGACGTATTTGTATTTTGTTATACATTTATGTATATACCCCCACAATATTAGGGCCTCTAGCTATATCTTACTAAAGTTTGTCTACAAAAAGGGAGTACGGTATAGAGAGGAGTACAAGACTTAACATTGGTGGCGGAAGCACTACAACAAATGGTAATTCTCAATCTAATACTAGCGGAGGTCAAGGCCGAAGGGCAAATGAAAACCAAGGTACCATTACTTAACCAGTAGATTGTTCCCAACTTTCATTTAGATGCATCAAGATGGAGATGTTGTTAGTCCCAAAGGAATTAATCCTAGAGCGTAAGTTAGAAACAACTATGCGAAACCGAGTGGGGATTATGTTAGCTTAGGAGGATTCCATTCAAAGAAATGGAAGGTGTTGTTTTTGTTGTAGATACTTGGTTGTTGCATTATTAAATAATCTTTGGAGACTTGGGCTTGACGGATGAACTTAAAAGGAGGTTGGCTTCGAGACAGTTATAGGACAATGCTTCACCGGAGGAAGGAATCACTTGGGAATATTTTCGAAGGATGCTTAGGGCTAGATTTGTTTTAAAGATTGCTAAATCCTTGATGATAAGGAAGTTCGATGAGTTGAAGTAGGGAGAAATGTCAGTTGCAGAGTATGTTGCTATGTTTGATGAGTTGTCTCGGTACGCTCATGAAACAATAAATACCGTTATCTTAAGAAATAAGATGTTTATACCGGGACTTCAATTTGAGATCATAATGGCGACCATGCCTCACTTGCAAGACCATGGTGATATTGCTGTTGAAATGGCTATTCACAATGAGGAAATGCTTAAGGGGGTTGAGAAACACAGCGAAAGCCATGAATTTCAGGGTAGGAAAAGGAAATTCCTCGAAAGGAAGAAAGCTGAGGAAGAAGGGAAGATGAAGAAGAACAAACCAGAAGAGGAATTCTTTAATTTTCATTAGAAGGGTCATTGCTCTACCGAATGCAAGGACATTACACCCAGGATTGCTGTCGGATGGCAGAATATTAGTGTGACACTCCACCCTGAGACCCACCGTAATAAAGAGCGTTAATGAGTAATATTGTCTATTAGAGTGAAGAATAAGGATGGATAGGGGTGACCATCTTTAATTTTATATTAGAAGAGAATTGAATACGTCGATTAGATGAATAAAATTTTCATCTCTTATTTCAAGTGGATTTACATACTCAGTACATCAAGTATAAATTACGATGGCTAAGGATCAAATTCAGAACAATATACAACTCATCACATTTAACAATTCGCAGAATAGATACATATGAATACAATCACAGAATACAACATCTACATGTTCTACAAATTTGAATGGTTATACATAAACCATACATAAATACAACATCTCGTGATGAAAGAATATACAATGACTAGAATATTCAGATAAAACTTGGAAATGGATCCAAACGATAAAGTCTAAAATGAATTAGCTAACTTCGGATCATAACCAGCTACAACCTGAAATAACTAGGTCTGACCAGAGAATTAACACAAAATGGTCAGTCTAGTTTACAAATGTAACAACCCGCCTTCTCGACCTTTGTGAACCGTCACTAGATACATCCATGATATTCATATGCCTGTCAGAAAGGCAGATTGTTAGGGTAATAACACATTAGAATAAAAACAAAATAAACTTTTATTAACGTAATATAGTTTTTGTAAGAACCCGGAATTTCAGAACCAATTTAAAATTTTTATTTTAGCTATTTTAATGGGTTTTGAATATTTGAAATGATTTATTTTAAATAATAACGATTCAAAATTTATTTAAATCGAAGTTAGAACATATAAATTTATTTTAATTATAAACAGAGTTTGAAATGGTGCAGTAGTTTTAAAATTCGATTTAAAATTTCAATTGAATGTACATTAATTCAAAATAAGTCGAATTTCAGTAAAACCAAAATTATTTGAACCTGTTTAATTATATCTTTCTAAAGAATGTGAAAGATTCAGATTTCATAATATAAATTGAAAGTTATGTCCAGTTTAAAACTTAAAATAGTCACTATGGAATTTACATATATTTTAATATATAAATAGCCCTTAAAAATAACCATTTTGCAAACGACCTCCGCTTTCGATGAAACTACTTTTGTTGAATTCGGAATGTCAAATTATTGCTAGATTCCAATTTTCATAATTTTTGAAATTAATATGTGAGCATATTAAATTTAAATGTGTTTTGTCAGTTTCAGCTTGAACTGGATCGACCAGAAAATGGCCATTTTTCAAATGGTTTCCAAATTCGACGAAATTAGTTTTGTTAGGACCGTCTCATCAAAATATAGCTATATTTTTTTGTAATTTTTGGAGTCAGTATGTGGCATCGGTAAATTAAAATGTACGTTTGAATTCAATATATATTGATTTATATTTTAATTTTGATAAAAACTGATCGAAATAGTCGAACTGGCTTATGAAACATATCCCATTGTGTTCAAAATGGGGGTATTTAGCTGGGGGCGACAGTCATTGGAGTTCATTTGGAGTTTTTAGCATTAAGCAAGTCAAACTAGAATTAAATATTATTAAATATATTATGTAAATTCACTTTTCTCAAACCCTAATTCAAAAAAATATCGGGCCGCTGCTTTATAAAAACTGACGGGCGATATAGCTCAAAATTTCCCTTCCAAAATTCATTCAATTCTAGAAATTTATGAATCGGAAATTGTAGAGCTCTCCATCATCTTTTAATCCATACGAATTTGATCTGATTTCGTGTGGAAATGAGCTTGAATTTCCATCTCAAAGTTGTTGCCTATTGTCTCGATTTCGTGGCCACCGGAGCTCCGAGTTCGCCGTCGTTCAGAGGGGGGTGCGGTTTTCAACGCTCTTCCATGTGGTACCCTCCGATCATCGCCTAGCTTCACGGATTTGAAGAAAAATCCAAACCTAGTTTGGAACCAAAGGAAAAATCGATGACCTATAGTATTAAACAATGAAAGAGGTTTAATTTTAATTAATTCCTTTGTTAATTAATTTTAAAATGTCATTAACCTTTATAAAATCATATCTTTCTCATACGAATTCCAAATCGCGTGAAACAAGATCCGTTGGGATCGTGGGGACGAGAGCTTCGCAATAGGACTAACTAGGTTAAATTTGGAGATTGTTAGAATTTAGCCAGAATTAAATCCAAACCGTCCAATAAAGAATGATGGAGTGGAAACCGACGGTGAGAATACCTTCTCACTCAATTTATTTTACAGTTAAAAATATACTAGGTTGCAAATGGGGCTTAGTATCCCCTGACACCATTTATTGCATAGACCATAGTTGTTTGTTTGGATTGTATTGTGGAAATTTTGATTGTGGTTGTAAAATTGATTGTGAATTGATTGTGGGATTGTTTGGATTGATTATGATTATTGTGTATGCCGCGAGCCTGTATCAGGAGAGGGGTAATGCTAGACATTACTCCGATTTTAATATCGCGTCGTTATAATGCCGAAATTTTCTGAAATAAATATTGTTCATTAAAAATATAATTTTTAATGTGTATATGAACTGTATAAAATATTCATGTGTTGAATAAAATGTTTTAACAATAAAAATATCAATTTTATTGAATAAATGAACTATGTAAAATAGTCAAGTGTTGAAATAAATATTTTATCGTTAAAATTACAATTTTTAACGTATATATAAGCAGCATAAAATTCTCTTGAAATGAAAATAAATATTCATTTACAAATGAATGATTTGTTTATGTACACCCATTTAACTAACATTGATTGGGACGATAAATTTTACACATCGCCCAACTACACATATAATATTCAGTATTGGTCGGTCGAAACCCCACACGGGTATTGGGATGATATTTGGCGTACACTAATCCCAGTTGTTTAGTTGCTTGGTTAACAGACTGTTGTAAGCGTTAATTATTTATATTTAATGCTTATGCAGTTGTGTAATGCACTCTGGATGATGGTTGATTGAGTATCATTATTGTTGTCTACATGTGATGTATGAAATCCATATAAATAAATTATATGGTAATTGATTGGGTCTGATTCCAATTCAGATAGAGCGAATATTTTAAAATAACGAATATTTTAAAATAATATTCAGTAAAGGATTAAAATGTGAATTTGATGTCCGATTTTGGATGGACACAATAATATTAAAATATGTAAAGCCGTGTTGATTAGATTTGCGCCATTTTAGTGTGAATGATATTTATATCGATTTTTTTCATTATTCTAATGAATATTGAAAAGTAAATTATTTCAAAATCTGATATTTTGAAAATATTATCATTTAAATATTATAATGATAAGGAGTATTCAATTTTGATTTAAAAATTGAAATGAAAGTGGGAACCTTTTTTGTAAAAAGAATTTATAAAATACATTTTGAACGAAATATATATTATATGTATATTATATATTATATATATACATGTATTAATGGCTTGAATAGTACGCGCCGCGCAGCGTCCGTTCGCGAATTTCGACCATTGACTTCGAATTGACATTACGGGAGAACCGATGGTCGGATTCTCCTAAAACAGGAACCGTTGGGTTCGTATCGGAAAGATTTTTCTAATGAATATAAGAGATTTGAATACTAACGGTTGGATTTGGAGATACTTCCAAATCAAATTTGGAAAGGTCGCTATGGATGCACTTCGATGGCCGCTATTGGAAACCGACTGTACGTGCCTTGATAAAATTATTAAAAATAATTAATTTTTTGTAAAATCATAATAAATGATTTGGAAAGATTTTGGATGAAAAATTCCACATTTGTAAAGAAAAAAAAATATTTTTATCAAAATGAACTAGTTATTAACTAGATTTGAAATCCAATAACTTTTAAATAAATAAATTGGACTTTTTAAGGGTTTTAATAAAACTACAAACTTCCAATATATAAATTGGAATGGATTTGAATAGAAGTCATCTTCGGGAGATTTCGATATTGGATTCCGTGACAATACGGATATTGTGGAGGAATTTGGAAGATAGATGTATATCGTTATTCCCCATACGATATGTGTTGGTTTCAGAATTTGACATCGAATATAAGCCGATATAATTTCGGTTTAGAGCCTTGTACTTAATATCAAATTGGATTTTGGGTTTGTCATGAATGGTGTCTGTAACACCCCAAATTTTTAATGACAATAAAAGAGAATAAATTATTTAATATTCAAAATTAGAGGAAACGGAATGCACTATTTTGTCCGTCTTGAAATTCTGGTCAAGATAGACATTTAATTTGCGTAAAACGGACGCTGTATGAGGAAGTTATGAGGGTTTTAAGTTTGTACATGCGTAGAAAAATTATATACATACGTATGAGTCAGAGATGAGTCAAAATTCTATCCAGAACTATTCGAATTTGAAAAATTCGTCAGAGCGACAAAATTCCCGCTCTAGGGGGTTGACCCCCCTAGAGTGGTTTCGACCTATGGGTCAACCCACCTACAGGGGTGTCGACACCCCTAGGGCTAAGGTGGCAGTCGGTTTCAGTGGGCTCTGCAGCTATAACTATGTGGTTATTTCTCATATTTTCTTCATTGGAAGTCATGGAGGCCATATGCTGCTGGAGTGCGAACTGAACCGTTTTCTACAACAACATACTTTGCAAATCAAATTCAAAAATTCTAGATCCGTTCTTTCTCAATTCTCTAAACCTAGCGCTGTGAGTTTCTAGATTACTTTTAGGTTTAGATAAATGAAAGTAAAGTGTGAAAGACTATGACTTGGATATGTTGTAAAGTATGATTCTATGCAAGTGTTAAATCATATACTATGTCATGATAGATCTATTTCTTTAGATCCAATTTAATTGTGATTATTCTACTATGTCATGATAGATTTATTTCTTTGGATCCAATTCAATTGTGATTATTCTGCTATGTCATGATAGATCTATTTCTTTAGATCCAATTCAACTATGATTATTCTGCTTGGTCATGATAGATCTATTTCTTTAGATCCAATTCAATGGTGATTATTCTACTATGTTATTATTGTGGATCTTGGTTTGTAACTATATTGTGGTTAATATAAATCTGTTAATTTGAATAGTCATGTCATTAGATAGACCTAATCATTTATGTAAATCATGAACATGTGCCACCTTGAATTGGTTAGGATTGGATCTAAATCTTTATCTAAATTGTAACTTCTATGGCATGCTATGATGTGGATTTGTGTAGATCTATTTCTAAACTAGTAGACCTAATTAATGTGGACATTGAAATTGTTAGTCAGATTTAGATTATCACCTTCTGTTATCATGTTAAATCTATTTTATGCAATCTAATTTATCACCTTGTGTTATCATGTTAGATCTATTTTAACCTCTAGATCTAAATCATGTGACCTAATTCATTACCATGTGTTATCATGTTAGATCTAAACAAATTGGACATCTAAACTGCTGATTTAGATCTTACTATGCTTATTAAGACATCATGTTATGTTCACTAGTTTTATGTTCATCTTGTTATGATGAAAATTACATGTCCACTCACCTTGTTATCAAGATAAGTTTGTGTTTATGCCAAGATGATCCTTTTAGTTATATTCCCATTATTTTCCATATTATCGTTTATGACTAGAGATGGTCTAGCCTAGGCAAGTTGCCAATTTTGTGAGGGCGCTAGTTAAGAAACGGGGGAAAAGGGGTTAAAAATGGCATAATTTGAATATGAACATTTTTGGACATGTAATTCAAATTATTGGGTAAAATAGGTATTGACACCTATAAAAGGAAAGGACTAATTAATTGGTAAATTAATTAAAAATGGAATGTCTAGTAATTACAATTAGGAATTGTAATTGTAATTATGACATGAGGTTAGGTTGCATTAGTGGTGGAAGTCTGCCCAAACCCGACCGGCATACCCAGTAGCCATTAATGTTGAACCTAATGTGGGAGGTCTATGTACGTAAATACGAATATGGCTATGACACGAGGTTAGGCCCAACTGTGGAATAAGTCTGCCTGGACCCGACCGGCTTATCCAGTATCCACACATTGTAGGCCTAATATGGGAGGTCTAACCCATTATAAACCATAAACGGACATGGTAATAAATTGGACTACTTAACCTAAACTAATCCATAAGGGATTGTATGAATAAGAACTGAAGTTAGGGTTAAGTAAAATTGATTGGATCAATGGGAGGGTTAAGTCAATATAGGGTAGGTGGGTAATATTAGTATATATAGGCCCATAAACTTAACTGTTAAACAAAGATGCTCGGATCAGTGGAATAGTTAAGTAAATCTTGGGTAGGTGGGCAATAATAGTATATATATATGTAGGCCCCAAATATAACCCGATAAGGTTATGTAATTAAAGACACCTAGTGGTATACATAATTGGTGGAAATTATAAAGTTATGTAATTAAAGACACTTCTAGGGTTAACATAACTTGTAGAAATGATAGGGTTATGTATAAGACACCTATAGGTAAGCATAACCGGTTGGATGATTAGGGGTTATGTATTAAAGACACCTATAGGTAAGCATAACCGGTAAAAAGATTGGAGTTATGTAATTAAAGACACCCCTTTAGGGTAAGCATAACTAGTATAGGGCTATGTAATTAAAGACACCTAAGAGTATACACAGTCAGTGGAAAACCTAGTGGGGATACAAGACAAGGGGGAGCTTGTATCATATTGTGTGGGACCCATTTCAGTTAATAACTCGGAGTTGGTATCAAGTAAAGAACTATGTACTAGGCAGAGAAAGGGCACGCTTACTGATTGATTGTAAGAGATTCAAACGAGACAATGGTGTAGGCGGTGCAAACCGACCGGGGACATATGCGTGCATGGGTCGGGCAGAGGGGGCTAAGACAATCGTGACACCAGTAGATATGGTTGTGCACATCTTGGGTTGCCACTTTAGGAAGTGATACCTCCTACTGTGGGGCCAACCGGGATATCTACGGAGTAGGGAGCCGATCGATTAGGGTAGTGGTTAGGGTAAAATTGGACGTATGACCTAATCCAACCAACTCATAGTGGTAGAGATCATCTCATTTCAGTTATACTAGTAATAGTGCAGAGTAATCATTAGTGGAGCATTCACACCTTATCTTATTTATCTTGACACACCTGCCATTTATGTTGTGATCTCTCTTATCCATTTTATATGCCTATCATGTTACTTTTATTTATTTACAGGCTAAAAGTAACTGGACTCACCAGACTTTATGTTTGACCCCCTTTTGTTTCCTCTTCTTTCTTCCTTCCCCCTCCCCTAGGTTCTCACAGGAGGGAATTCTCAGGCTTAGCTAGGATTCTGCTATCGTCTTGCTTGGAGCTTCTGGATGTATTGCTCAAGCTTCCATCTTTGATACTATGGCTTGTGATTTGGGGATTATGTTTCTTTTTTATTGTACTCTGATATTTAAATTACAAGATAGAAGTTTTAAATGATGTACTGAGTTTATGTATTTTCAGACATATGGTGTAAACATGCTTTATGATTAATAAAAGTTTTTAATTCTGCTGCTATATTATATCTGTCTTGTAATGTTTCTGTTCTGTTTACCTATAACGCTTCACGAAACTTAATGCATTCCCTTAGTGAGTGACATTAAGGGACGTGGGGTGTCATACTTGGTATCGGAGCTAAAGGTTACCAGATTAGATAAAAGTTTTTGGAAACTATTTTCTAAAAGGTTTTAAAAGAAAGCATTTTCAAAAAGAAAAGTCTATTTTGAAAAAACATTTCCCAAAGCTATAGGAAATATCTCTCGATTCTCCGCTTGATTCCTTTTTCTTTTTGTCTGGGGAACCGATTCTTCCTGAGTGGTGTCCCCATTCCGGCACAATGTCATAGGCATGTTTGAACCGCGGCACATGTCGAAGGGAAATGAAGTGCCTAACCCCCATCTGTAGCTGCAATAGTATCACATACGGCTAATTTTCTCGAGCTTCGTAAGGATTTCCGTGCGATGGAGGAAATTTTTGAGAGACTTGTTAGCTTGTTACACAAGGTTGGTAAAAAGGAGAACAAGGGAGTTAGGGTTAAGGAGCACAACCCAAGGATGAGAAAAATTATGGCCCAGGAAGGGAACGCAAATAAAGTTCAAATAAATCTGAAAGGAAGAAATTAAAATTGAGAAAACACAAAATAAAAAGTTATGGCCCAAGAAAGGACAACAACAACAATGGAAGAAGGGTGGAAAGAAATACAAGGCTAAGGGTAAGAGAAAATTCCATAGTTGCGGGCGAGAGGGTCACTTGGCCCAGGACTGCAGGAAAAGGAAGAATGCTTGCTTTGTTTGTGAAGAGGTTGGACACTATTCTAGGGAGTGCTCAAGGAAGTAAGGGCAAAGTCAAAGGAAAGGAAACTCCGGAGGGAAAGCAAATGCTCTCTTGGCTAGTGCACTAGATAGAAGTAGGAAAGTTTCCATGGAAGGTTTGATTTCTCTTTCCAATCTTCCTATAAGAACTCTTTTTGATTCTAGAGCTTCGCATTCATTTATATCTAGTTCTTTAGTTGAATCTCTGCACTTATATACTAATATGGTAGTGGGTCATGTTGTTGTCTCAAACCCCATTGGTGGTTCGGCTCATTTATCTATGATTTGTCAGGGTTTGAGAATATCTGTGTTAGGCGTCATGTTTGAGTGCGACGCATATATGCTCGGGTTAATGGGCTATTGGTTGATTCTAGGAATGGATTGGCTTAGTCCCCACGCATGGGTCCATTCTGGAATGTGAGAGGAGGGTTGTTAGACTCCTGACTTGTCATGGAAAGACCCTCGAAGTTTCTTGTAACCCCCAAAGGGTCTGTTATGCTTAGTTTTCTAGAGTCTCTTGATGCATCTGTCAATGATTTGCAATCTGTTCCAGTGGTTCGAGATTATTCTGATGTTTTTGATGAGGTACGGGACTTACCTCTGAGGCGCGAGATCGATTTTCGTATATATCTGGTGGACAATGCAAAGCCAGTTGCATTACCAGTGCGCCATATGGCTCCAAGGGAAAGGAGGGAGCTGAGTAAGCAAGTAGTGGAGCTACTTGAGAAAGGTTTTTTTTTGGGATGGGATGAAGAAAGATGTAGCAGCGTTGTTTCTCCATATCTAATTTTCCAGCAAGTCAAAGCTGAGCAAAGGGATAGATGGTTTGCCCAAACCAACGAGAGGCAACACCAGCATTTGAGTGGTAGTAGACAGGCTTACTAAAAGCACTCATTTTATTTCCAGTTAAGAGTAAGAGGACGACACCATGGTTGGCAGCAATTTATGTGTAATAACCCAAATTTTTAATAATTAATTAATGGATTAATTAGGGAAAATTAACACAATAATGCATGCGGTGAAAGTATTAAATAAAAATGAATAGATGCATATACGTACATATGTGCAATTATGTTAAAAAGATACAAATTAAAAAATGTGTGAGTACAGAATGAATAAATACATGCAATGTATAAAGAGAAAATTTGTACATACAATTAATAGGGTACATAACATTTAAAAGGTAATACTATTAATGCATTATAAATAGAGGGACATTTATTGCTTTATGAAAAATAAGCAGAAAAGATTGCATTTGAATTTCAAATGTAACAAGGAGGTAAAAGAGGCATGATGGATTAAAGAACAGTAAAGTAAGAAAGAAATTGAATGTTTAAAAAGGGTAAATATGAATGCTCCATATCTTTTGAATGTTTGAAAAAGGTAAGCATTGCATTAGAAAATATAATGTTCCATTTAATGTTTTGAACCTGGACCATTTTATATAATATGGTGCTGACTCGGCACTAGGTGTACGATACGGATTAAAAACCTAATATCTAAAGGCTAGAATTAATCTAAACTTCTATATAAACAAACCCTACCCTCAACCCTAGACCTCATAACCTTGCTCAAAGTAGTCGTCATGTTGTCCATGGCCAACCTAGCGTAGCCTCCGGTCTTCTCTAAAACTAGAACATCTTCTCTAAACTAGATAACCGAATCAAAATTAGAGAATCATTCGTCTACATCAAAAGGATAGCTTTTCAATTCAAGAAATTAGATCCCAGAATACAAGATTTGTTCTTTTGTTTGTAAGTTCAGTTATTGCTTAGATTTAAACACATTTCTTAATAGAAATCATGACTTGTTATAAGTTGATCTAAAACGGTGCTTAAGTGTAAGATAATCAAACCTGATTCATGTTCATCTTAAATTACCTATGCCTATGAGATTATTGTGACTGATCAAATGGAACCTATCATGTTGTAAATTAAATTTGTGGTTCTTTTATGTTTTAACATGCGATTGGTTTAGATATATACATATATATATATATATATCCATATATTTAAGTTGATCGTGATTGTGATATGAAACACAAATATGCGGTGTATGAAATGTTAAGAGTTGATTTAACATAAAAATATACATTTTATGTTAACATGAAATGTTAAGAGTTGATTAAACATAAAAAAACTACTTTTTATGTTAACATGAATTGTTAGAGTTGATTTAACATAAAAATATACTTTTTATGTTAACATGAAATGTTAAGAGTTGATTTAGCATAAAAATATACTTTTTATGTTAACATGAAATGTTAAGAGTTGATTTAACATAAAAATATACTTTTTATGTTAACATGAAATGCTAAGAGTTGATTTAACATAAAAATATACTTTTTATGTTAACATGGATTGTTAGAGTTGATTAAACATAAAAATGTACTTTTTATGTTAACATGAGATGTTAAGAGTTGATTAAACATAAAAAAATACTTTTTATGTTAACATGAAATGTTAAGAGTTGATTAAACATAAAAAAAATATACTTTTTATGTTAGCATGAATTGTTAGAGTTGATTTAACATAAAAATATACTTCTTATGTTAACATGAAATGTTAGAATTGATTAAACATAAAAATATTAAATTACATGCTATTGGCATAGATTGGCTCATAATCATTTAAATGGTTAGTAGCATGACAAAGGTATAATTTGTATACCATTAATTATGAACATAATTTAAATAGTAAATATGACATGACAACACTTGTGGATAATTTACACATAAACTTGACATAAATGACAAATATGTAAATTAAAGAAAAGAAGAACATGCCTAACCCGAGGTTAGATTGAGTTGTGGTGTAAAACTGCCCGGAACTGCCCGACACATCCAGTAACCGCAACAATACCAATCTAATGTGAGAGGTTAGTGCATCATGCCAAAAAAAACCCGAGGTTAGATTGAGTTGTGGTGTAAAACTGCCCGGAACCGCCCGGCACATCCAGTAACCACAACAACACATATCTAGAGGTTGGTGCATTAATAAATCAACTAATGCCAATGAAGAAGATATGCTAAAAATGGTAGGGTTAAGTTAAAATAAGAGAAAAACACTTAATCAATATAACATGATAAGTGTTAGGGTTAAGTTAACACAAGAGGGCAACACTTAACCAATGTAACATGACAAGTGGGTGGTTAAGTTAACTCGATTGGATTAATGGCACTTAACCAATATAACACGATGAATGAGTAGGGTTAAGTTAATAAGAAACACATAACCAATGCAACATGATAAATGGTAGGGTTAAGTTAACACAAGAGGGGAACACTTAACCAATGTAACATGACAAGTGGGTGGTTAAGTTAACTCGACTAGATTAATGGCACTTAACCAATGTAACATGATGAATGAATAGGGTTAAGTTAATAAGAAACACTTAACCAATATAACATGATAAGTGGTAGGGTTAAGTTAACAAAAGAGAGCAACACTTAACCAATGTAACATGATAAGTGGTAGGGTTAAGTTAACACAAGAGGGCAACACTTAAGCAATATAACATGATAAGTGGTAGGTTAAGTTAACACAAGAGAGCAGCACTTAACCAATGTAACATGACAAGTGGGTGGTTAAGTTAACTCGACTGGATTAATGGCACTTAACCAATATAACATGATGAATGGGTAGGGTTAAGTTAATAAGAAACACTTAACCAATATAACATGATGAATGAGTATGGTTAAGTTAATAAGAAACACTTAACCAATATAGCATGATGAACGAGTGGGATTAAATTAATAAGAAACACTTAACCAATATAACTGAACAGGGTTAAGTTAATAGGAAACGCTTAACAAATACAACATGATGTGTGGGTGGGTTAAGTTAACAAGAATGGACAACACTTAACCAATATTACATGAATAAAGTGGATAGAGTTAAGGCAAGCTCAACCAATAATACATATTGACTTGATAAGTAGAAGGGTTAAGTAAACCTTGGGTAGGTGGGTAATATTAGTATATATACAGGCCCACAAACTTAACCATTAAATAAACATGTTTGAATCAGTGGGAGGGTTAAGTACATCTCGTGTAGGTAGGTAATATTTGTATATATATAGGCCCACAAAATTAACCAGTATGAAACCCTAGTAACGGGGGCCCATTTCAGTAGTAACCCACATAAATGTCTCATTGTACCTTGAATTAGGCAGGGTAGGGCACGATTACTGGGCTGATTATAAGCGGTCAAAATAACGGCAGAGGGTACATCGGTGTAGGTTCCGACGGATTACGGGCGTGCACGTACTTCGGAGCGGGAAAAAGAAGGCACTGGGTACCAGTAGTTATACACTGTGCATCTTGAATCGTGTCGGGTTGCTATCATAAGGATTGATACACCTTAGGGTGGTACCAGCATAGGGTATGTACACGCAAGAGAGGACCGACTGACACAGACACAAGGAAAATTAATAAAAGTAGGGAGCCGATCAATCGGGTAGTAAGAGTACATCTAAATATCCACGACAATTAGGCTGATTGAGGTAAGATCCTCATACTAGATGTACACCTGAAGGCTACCACAATTGCGGAGTTGGGATCACCTTATTATGTAATACAGGATACTAGTTGGGACACTAGTATGGAATATGAAACATTCTATAAAAGACACTAGTTAGGATGCCGGTTGGGTGGTGAGAGAAAGTAGGAAGTCAGAGAAAGAATCGAAGCGCATTCAGTTTAGCTTGCTATTATGCTAATCTTATGTTATCTCATTATTATGGTATTGTCCTATGTTCAGTTTATTCATGTCATGATAATTTTCCTGTTTAAATGCTAGTAATCACTGGACTTACCAGACTTATGTCTGACCTAGTTTGTTTTGCCTCTTTTCTTTCGTTCCCCCTGGTAGTCAGGGAGGGAATAGCTAGCTCAGCTTAGTTTGGACCGTTTCTCTTTCCAAGCTTGAAGATTAGTTGGTGTATTGCTTTGAACTCTCTTTTCCACTGCTATGGCTAGCTCATGGTTTATTAGGGAATATCATTGTCAGTTTATGCTTCTTTATTTTGTTAAACATGACAGATGCTTTGTTGTAATGGGTATTGGTGTTTTGGTGTTGGAAAACAATTTTGTACAAACTGTTTTACCAAGCTGTTGCTTTATCAATAAAGTAAAGTTTTATTATTTATTTTCCGCTGCTTTAGTTGTTTGTCTTGTAATTTATCTGCATCTTTTACCTAAAACGCTCCACCCAAGTTAAGGCATTCCCTTTGTGAGTGACCTTAACTGAGGCGGGGTGTTTCATTATGTTTGTGAGATAGTTCGTCTTCATTGAGTACCTTCCAGCATTGTGAGAGATTGTGACCCCATCTTTACCAGCGAATTTTGGAGGTGCTTGCAAGAAGCATTAGGTACATAGTTGTGTTTGAGCACCGCTTATCATCCTTAGAGCGATAGACAGATGGAGAGGGTGAACAGGATTCTTGAAGATCTTTTAAGGCTGTGTGTCCTATACTTCAGAGGGATTTGGGAAGAGCATCTTCCTTTAGTAGAGTTTGCCTATAATAACAGTTATCAGGCCAGCATCGGCATGGCACCCTTCGAAGCATTGTACGGACGACACTGTAGATCGCCAACTTGTTGGTGGGAATCTACAGAAAGATTATTACTTGGGCCAGATATGTTTAGGGAAACATCTGAAAAGATTGACCTTATTTGACGCCGGATGAAGACAACTCAAGATAGGCAAAAGTCCTATGCAGACAAGAGAAGAGCTGACATCGAATTTGAAGTGGGAGACTTAGTTTTTATCAAAGCATCGCTAAGGAATGTGGTTCATTTTGGATCAGTAGGGAAGTTGGCACCTAGATTTGTGGGACCATTTCCCATAACCGAGAAGATTGGCCAAATGGCCTACCAACTAAAGCTCCCAGAAAATCTATTTGGCATTCATGAAGTTTTCCATGTCTCTTATCTACGGAAGTGCTTGCATGACACTGCGGAAGTTGTTGAGCCGAGTATGTTGGAAGATGTCAAAATGGAACGGGAGGCGACAGTCAGACGAGTCCCTACCCGTATTCTTAGCATCAGAGGTTAAGAAGCTGCGCAATAAGGAGATCAAGTTACAAAAGTTAAAATGGGGAGATAACCCAGAAGACGCGACTTGGGAGACCGAATACAAGATTCGTGCTTCGTATCCTTTTCTTTTCGAGGGCATGTTCTTTACTCCTTTTTCCTAAGTTTTATCAGTGCTCATTTCTGTCAATAGATTATATCTTATCCATCGTATTTTTGACATTTAGATAGGGATCCTATGGATGTAAACATATGTTTGAAACATGTTATGTTTGATGGATGCAAGTGGATGCAAGTGGATGCAAGTGTTTGCTAGTGGTTGCCTGTGGACGCATATACACACACATTAGGCACTAAGATTGCCTCAATCACTTTCATACTGCATATGGATGAATGTGCATTTTCTTTTCTTTTATGGATGAAAATGGATGAACTAGCATATGGATGTTGCATTTGGACGGATGGTTGTGTACACATATAGAACTTATATGATACTACAGGTTTATTTGCATACAAATTGGATTCATGGCACTAACATACATTGCATTAAGGAGGTCAACTGAATCAGTAGATCGCCTGATCTTCGCATTAGTATTGGGACATATGCACATACCTTTGCATAAATTCATATAAGCATTAGAAACCTTTAAGGACAATGGATGCCAGCGATTGGTGGATGAGTAGATGGATGATGGATGGTAGGATAGGCGTTCTTCTCAACTTAGAGATATCGGGGATGAAATCTTTTAAGTAAGGGAGAATGTAACACCGCTAATTTTTAACGACACTAAAAGATAATAAATTAAATAATAATCAGTTTAATATTCAAAATTAGAGGAAACAGATTGCACCATTGCGTCGGTCTCGAAAATCTGGTCAAGATAGACATTTAGTTTGCGTAAAATGGACACCATATGAGGAAGTTATGAGGGTTTTAAATTTGTATTTGCATAGAAAAATTATATACATAAGTATGAGTCAGAGATGAGTCAGAGCTAAGTCAGAATTCTATCTAGAACCGTTCGAATTTGAAAAATTCAACAGAGCGCCAAAATTCCCGCTCTAGGTGGTCGACCCTCCTGAAGGGGTGTCGACTTATAGGTCGACCCACCTACAGGGGTGCAGACACCCCTAAGGCTGAGGTGGCAGTCGTTTTCGAAGGGCTCTACAGCTATAAATATGTGCCTATTTCTCATATTTTCTTCATTGGAAGTCATGGAGGCCATATGCTGCTAGAGCGCAAACTGAACCGTTTTCTATAACAACGTACTTTGCAAATCAAATTCAGAAATTCTAGATCCGTTCTTTCTCAATTCTCTAAACCTAACGCTGTGAGTTTCTAGATTACTTTTAGGTTTAGATAAATGAAAGTAAAGTGTGAAAGACTATGACTTGGATATGTTATAAAGTATGATTCAATGCAAGTGTTAAATCATATATTATGTCATGATAGATCTGTTTCTTTAGATCCAATTTAATTGTGATTATTCTGCTATGTCATGATAGATCTATTTCTTTGGATCCAATTCAATTGTGATTATTCTTCTATGTCGTGATAGATCTATTTCGTTAGATCCAATTCAATAGTGATTATTCTGCTACGTCATGATAGATCTATTTCTTTAGATCCAATTCAATGGTGATTATTCTACTATATTATTATTATGGAACTTGGTTTGTAACTATAATGTAGTTAATATAAATCTGTTAATTTGAATAGTTATGTCATTAGATAGACTAATCATTTATGTAAATCATGAACATATGCCACCTTGAATTGGTTAGGATTGGATCAAAATCTTTATCCAAATTGTAACTTCTACGGCATGATATGATGTGGATTTGTGTAGATCGATTTCTAAACTAGTAGATCTAATTTATGTGGACATTGAAACTGTTAGTCAGATCTAGATTATCGCCTTGTGTTATCATGTTAGTCAGATCTAGATTATCGCATTATGTTATCATGTTAGATCTATTTTATGCGATCTAATTTACCACCTTGTGTTATCATGTTAGATCTATTTTAACCTCTATATCTGAATCATGTGATCTAATCCATCACCATGTGTCAACATGTTAGATCTAAAAAAATTGGACATCTAAACTGCTGATTTAGATCTTACTATGCTTATTGAGACATCATGTTGTGTTCACTAGTTTTATGTTCATCTTGTTATGATGAAAATTATATGTCCACTCACCTTGTTATCATGATAAGTTTATGTTTATGTTTAAGCCAAGATGATCATTTTAGTTATATTCCCATTATTTACCATATTATCATTTATGACTAGGCTATTGTCTAGCCTGGGCAAGTTGCCAATTTTGTAAGGGCACTAGTTAAGGAACGGGGAAAAGGGTTAAAAATGGCATAATTTGAATATGAACATTTCTAGACATGTAATTCAAATTATTGGGTAAAATAGGTATTGACACCTATAAAAGGAAAGGATTAATTAATTGGTAAATTAATTAAAAATGGAATGTCTAGTAATTACAATTAGGAATTGTAATTGTACTTATGACACGAGGTTAGGTTGCATTAGTGGTGGAAGTCTGTCCGGACCCAACTGGCATACCCAGTATAATATTGAACCTGATGTGGGAGGTCTAAGTACGTAAATATGAATTTGGCTATGACATGAGGTTAGGCCCAACTATGGAATAAGTCTGCCCTGACCCGGCCAGCATATCCAACATCTACACGTTATAGGCCTAATGTGGGAGGTCTAGCCCATTATAAACCATAAATGGACATGGTAATAAATTGTACTACTTAACCTAAACTAATCCGTAAGGTATTGTATGAATAAGAACTGAAGTTAGAGTTAAGTAAAATTGATTGGATCAATGGGATGGTTAAGTAAATCTAGGGTAGGTGGGTAATATTAGTATATATAGTCCCACAAACATAACCATTAAACAAACATGCTTGGATCAGTAGGAGAGTTAAGTAAATCTTGGGTAGGTGGGCAATATTAGTATATATAGGCCCACAAACTTAACCCGATAAGGTTATGTAATTAAAGACACCTAGTGGTAAACATAAGTGGTGGAAATTATAAAGTTATGTAATTAAATTCACCTTCTAGGGTTAACATAACTTGTAGAAATGATAGGGTTATGTATTAAAAACACCTATAGGTAATCATAACCGATTGGAAGATTGGGGGTTATGTATTAAAGACACCTATAGGTAAGCTTAACCGGTAGAAAGATTGGAGTTATGTAACTAAAGACACCCCTTTAGGGTAAGCATAACTGGTATAGGGCTATGTAATTAAAGACGCCTAAGGGTATACGTAGTCAGTGGAAAACATAGTGGGGATACAAGACAAGGGGGAGAGCTTGTATCGTATTGTATGGGACCCATTTCAGTTAGTAAACTGGAGTTGGTATCAAGTAAAGAACTTCGTACTAGGCGGAGAAGGGGCACGCTTACTGATTGGTTGTAAGAGATCCAAACGAGACGGATGGTGTGGGCGGCGCAACGTGGACATGTGCGTGCATGGGTTGGGCAGAGGGGGTTAAGACGACCGTGATACCAGTAGATATGGTTGTGCACATCTTGGGTTGCCACTTTAGGAAGTGATACCTCCTATAGTGAGGCCAGCGCAGGATATCTACGGAGTAGGGAGCCAATCGATTAGGGTGGTGGTTAGGGTATACTCGGACGTATGACCTAAGCCTACCAACTCATAGTGGAAGGGATCATCTCATTTCAGTTATACTAGTAATAGTGTAGAGTAATCATTAGTGGAGCATTCATACCTTATCTTGTTTACCTTGTCACACCTGCCATTTATGTAGTGATCTCTCTTATCCCTTTTATATGGCTATCGTGTTACTTTTATTTATTTACTGTCTAAAAGTAACTGGACTCTCCAGACTTTATGCCTGACCCCCTTTTTGTTTCCTCTTCTTTCTTCCGTTCCCCCCAAGTTCTTAAGGGAGGGAATTCTCTGGCTTAGTCAGGATTCTGCTATTGTCTTGCTTGGAGCTTCTAGATGTATTGCTCAAGCTTCCATCTTTGCTACTATGGCTTATGATTGGGGATTATACTTTCTTTGTTATTCTACTCTGATATTTAAAATACAAGACAGTAGGTTTTAATGATGTACTGAGTTTATGTATTTTCAAACATATGGTGTAACCATGCTTTATGATTAATAAAAGTTTTTAATTCCGTTGCTATATTATATCTGTCTTGTAATGTTTCTGTTCTATTTACCTATAACACTTCACAAAACTTAATGCATTCCCATAGTGAGTGACATTAACGGACGTGGGGTGTCACAGTGTCTTTAGTAACACTGTTCTTAAACCCCGTGTGAAAAGAATAAATCTTTTAATTAAGATTATTAGAGTTTCTAGTTATATTTAGTAATTGGAATAAATTGGAATGTGAATTGGTTTATTCTGAACTGTGTTTTTAACGACATTCGTTCTTTAACCCGATTAAGAGTGATATGTGATTTGGAATTTATAAATCTTTTAGTTAAGATTAATGGAAATTTTCCAATTTAATATATTAAATTGGAATTGAATGGAATTCGATTTGGCAATAGTTGAAGTGAGCTTCTGTGGAGGAAGACTGTTAATATATATGGAATTTAAAAAGGCTTTGTCGTTATTCCATTTATATTATTAGTCAGATATGGAAATTGATATTGATTATATATTGATTTGTTTCCGTGAAGATTCCATGGTTAATGGAATGTGATTTTGGGTTTATCGTGAACTGTGTTTTAAATGATATTAGTTCTTTAACACAGTTAAAGACATGATTACATGTATAACATTGTATTTCGAACCATATTGTTGATCTCTGCTAAATATATATATGTTTGGTGTAGAGAATTTATTCTCTTGCTTAACACCCTTCTCTGAGACGTATGAGCTTAGAGCTTATATATCGGCAGAAATCAGTGGTACGGTATAGAGTGTCAATGTGGCATGTGTGATTTCCCAAAGTTAAACAAGCATTAAATAATGATTGTTGGAAGATTAAAACTAAGTGAAGTTTTAATGAATCTTTAAATTAGATTGAAATGTGAATGTTATAATTTAAATTATCAAATTTGGGAATGATTGGGAATGGAGAAGCACCAGTTTTACTCCAAGCGATAGTTAAATCTTTAATTAGATTTGAACGTGAAATGGTAATTAAATTTACCGATAACACTGTGGTGTTAGATTATAGTATTACCAATTTTTCTCCAAGGGATGAATAGGTTGGGATTGGGATTAATAAATAAATGATTACTTCGGTATGGCTCGTTAATCCCGACTAGCTGGATAAACCTTAGTTTGGTTTTGAATTGATATCCAGTGGAAGATTAAAGAATAAATTTAAAAGAATTGATCTTTGATAAAATTAATGGGAATCTTTACCTATAGATGTGAATATTTGAATAAAAGAATATTCTGAATTGGAATGAGGCGTATGATGTGTTTTTATAGCACTTGATTATTGATTACAAAATACGCGAGTTAATCGGAAAGACCGGGTTTAACCCAATCTGAATAATTAATACGACGGCTAAAAGTCGACGATGAAGACGGTGATTGAAGACCGAAGTTCTACACATCGTTTGGATGATTACTGATGTTTTGATTGGGCTGTACACCAAGACAAGGTAATAAGTGGTGATCATCCTCACATACTTGGAGATCTACCGGATATGCGAGGGCCTCTCTCCTGTATTAGACATATAGAACGAGGAATAAGGTGCCTCTGGTTTTGTTCAGACCCGGAATGGACTTGAAAATGGATGTGTGTCTGACATTGGATTTCGTTCTGTATTGATTGATTTCTATTAAATATATATATGTTTGGTGGCGGAGAACATATTCTCTTTCTTAACACCCTTCTCTGAGACGTACGAGCTTAGAGGTTATATATCGATAGACACCAGTTGTATGGCATGAATTGCCAGTGTGACATGCTGAGATGCAAATGATCAAGGCTGTGGTTAAAAAGCAGAGTCTTGTGGTTGATGATCAAAGCACGGCTTTAAATAGCATAGCTTTATATAGTGTTAATTCGAGAGCCTCACACCCTGGTATGAAATAGAAACGGGAGAGGATCCAAGGAGGACATGCCTTTCTTTCTAGCTAGGAGTGGTATAATGGTATGGAGCCCAGACATTTTTACTTATGTGAATGATGGATAGTGAGGTACCTCGTATTTGAGTCCCTAGTGGCTCTTTGTGATGGTCGACATACAGACCAGATTTACACCCCATAGGGAGGGGAAACGCATTGTTCAAGAATTATAATCTACAAACGAAAGGGTGGACTGACCATGCGGCTCTAGGTGCAGTTGCGGCTAAATCCTGAGGCTTGGGCTAGAGAGTCTCGAATTCGGTAAGGACGATCCCTTGATTCATGATGGAAATCTAATTTCCAATACCACATCGTGCGGTTTTAATTGTAGAACTAGTATGGCGACATGATATATTGTACCCATGCCGTCTATGATTGATACATTTATATTTGAAGTTGTTTTGACACTATACACTTATAGTAATATCAAAATGATTTGTTTTAAACCAAGCATGTTTGGCTATTATAAGGTAAAACTCTATCCTCCGGCTTGCGTCGCATTGTGTAATGGGACCTGAGTCTTATAATAGCTTTATTTTTTAAAAAGCATTGTGTTGTTTATAAAGTCTATGCACTGGTATTCTTGGGAGAAAACTCATTCCGTGTTATACGGCATGGTCCCTTGATTTACTTTATTTTTTAAGTAAATTTTTAAATAATTGTTTTAGTTCTCACACCAGTCACATAACTGACCCGAAATTTATTTTTTAACCTAAACTCTGGGTGTTTTGCAGATTTCTATTTTCACAGGATCCCGGTTTACAGCTGGAGCTATATTCAGAAAGCTTTGTATCTGTGTATTTCTTTCAGTTGTGTTATGTATTGTTTTTCCGCTTCTATGTAATGTATTTTAATCTCTGATATTTTTCAATATGTAATATTTGTTTATACTGTTATATTCTTGTACTCTGATGTAAATTGTTGTAACAGCAATGAAGTGTTCTTCGTTTGTGTTCCGATTAGCCTTGTTCTCAAAGCAGTCCGCCTTCTTGTTCGGTTTAGGCCGGCTGGGAAGTTTGGGTCTCTACAGATCAGAGTTACAAAAGATATATCAGATTACAACAACTACATAGCAGAAAATATTAAAGTTTCAGTGGAAGAATCTAAATTACTCCAAATACAGTTCCATCCTTATCCTCACACATGCTTTATAAAATAACTACAAAACTTAACTGCAAAACCTTAACTACTAGGCTTCCCGTATGGAAAATAAGGGCACTATGAGTTTAGATGATAGAAAAATAAACTCTGAGTCAATCATGGGACTGGTGTGAGAACTTAAAAATAGTTTATCTTTAAAAGGAGGTATCTTATAAGACCACTCTGAATAAACATGGAATGGTTTTTTCCCCTATGATTACCAGTGCAAAAGTTGCTCATGATTTTGAAAATGTAGATTATAAGGTTTGCCACACAAAACATACAATATAATATGCAAGCACACACGTTGGATGAATTTTAGCCTTATAAAATCCAAAGCATGTAATATATGTCAAATAGGAGTATATTATTTCTAATGTAACAACCCAGATTTTTAGCCGTTAAGTTTGAACAATTAAAACTGGTTTTAAATGTTGATCTGAAAATTTTAATAACTCGAATTCAATGAGTTTGAACATATAAATTAAATTAAAAATGAGCTCGCAGCATCACGGTATCTTGTAGTTTTATGATTTGAATTTCAAATGGAAGTACAAGATCCAATATAAGTCGGAATTCTTTGAAAAAAGAATCTTCTGGATTATAGTTTCTAATGGAAGAGGAAAAACAAGATTTCGTTTTATAGATTTTGAGTTATGTCCAAATCAGATTTCAAAAAAAAAAACACTGTGTAATGTTTTATGAACCATAACGATTTATTTAATAAAATGAAAGGATTTTAAATAAATTGGATATCGATTTAGCTTGGAATTTAAAATGATGAGTTTAAAATCCAAAACTAGTTTATTTAGAAGTTATATAATTTCTATTTGAATATATGATAATAGTAATTATTATCAATAGATTTGTTTATTTTGAAATCGATTTATATTATATTGATTTAATTTAACATATAGAATCGTCAATTTTCAAATGACCTCGAATTTTAACGAAACCAATTTTATAAAATCCGTAATGGTTAATTGTAATATTTCAAGTTGTAGGTTGTTGACGGCAAAATATGTCATAAACACCCAAGATTCTTATTACTTAAGAATTATAGTTTCGCGTGGAAACGTAGTGCGAAAAGCAATAAATAACACAATAGATTTATAGTGGTTCGGTCTCGTGAGAGGCCTATGTCCACTTTGGAAGAGTCATTGGAATATTATTAATAACAAAGAGTTACAAGGCTGAGAACATCTCATGACATCTCTTTACATACATCTCTAAGTTATATGAAGTCATAACTATCATATGTGAATATTAGGAAAAAGACACTTTTGCCTTTCTTCTTCCTCGAAGCATAAATGCCATTAAAGAAGCTACTTGGAGCTCTCAAGAGATGTCAAATCACAAAATTCCAACCCCTTTGAACTGTGAGCTTGAGGGGTATTTATAGTGGAGTGGTTAGGTGGGAGTGGGTAGGAGTAGGTAGATGTAGGGGACCACACCAGAAATCTCGTATCTCGTGTAACCAACCATCAGAACCTCGGATCCCCTGATGCCCGTACCCGTTGTGTACGAAATTCGTACCTCGAGGGGTACGAAGAATATTAAAATGGGCAAGGGGAGTAAAGGTTGGGACTTGTGACTTCCTAGGGTTTGAGGTATTGGTTTGGTGAGATTTGGAGGAGCAGTGAGGTTCCTGTCGGCATGATACCTTCTCGGCTCATTTCTTTACTCCTTGGTGAAACTCCCGGCTTTAACTTTACGTGATACATTGAGTGGAGTGTGCCTTGCATACTTTTGAGAACCGGACCAAAAGGCCGGTTAACATTATCCCCTAAAGTACGTCTTGTCTTGACATGATATGCTTTGCATTGATTGAAGTAGTTAATAAGTCATCGACTTTTCTCTGTAAACTTATGAAAATAGACGCTAGTTTTTGAGCTCGTTTATTGTAGAATTGTAAACGAGTCATTGTTGGCACGACGTTGTGTTTATGTTGTTAAGTACACACATTACATCATGCTTGCGTGCTCACAACCATTCGTATTTGCGCGCATCGTATATGTGTATATATATACGTATATATCACACACATATATATTATATGTTATTTTTCTCTCTCCTCTCTTTTTTTGGAAATCTCATATCTTGTTTTGGGGTACGCTAATTTTGTATAGCAAACCAGGGATACAAAATTTCGTATCCCAGTGGGGTACAAATTTTCGTACCTCAGTAGGATACAAATGGTCGTGTTTCGGAATACAGGGGGTCGACCCCCTCTTTTTTTATAAGTAGGGCTCTTCTCCCCATTCTTCCGTTTCTTCTTCTTTTTATTCGCTTCCACTGCCATTGGAATTCGAGCTCCGAGCCTTAGTATTTCAACAGACGAACACCCCAACCGAACTAAAGTAGGTTGAGAAGTGCTCTCGTCGTTCGCCCTCGGTGAGTTCCACCGTGGCCACCGCGGTCTTCGTGCCTTTATCCTTTGGATTGGACTAGGTGCGGTGGAGCTTGAGATGGGAGGAAGAGGAAAGTTGGAAAGAAAAGTGGAAGGAGTTTGAAGTGTTTTAGGCACGGTCGGAGGGAGAGACGTGAGGCAGAGGGAGGAAAAGAGGGCCGAAGCCCTGTGTTCTTGGTGGTGGATTCGTAGCCCACATAGGGTGTAGAACTTCAAACCCCGAAGGGGTTTCAAATTCTCGAATCTCAGGGGGTTTCGAATCCTCGAAACACAAATGGAATTCGAAGATTCTAACCCCGAATGAGGCTCAGGTATTCGAACCCCGAGTGGGGTTCAAGCGTTCGAACCCCGAGTAGGGTTCGAGCTTTCTAGCCCCAAGTGGGGCTCGAGCGTTCGTGCCCCGAATGGGGTTCGAGCATTTAGATCTCGATAGGAATTCGAGATTTTGAACCCCGAAGTGGTGCGAGTCTGTGAATGGTCCGACTGCTTCGCGTCATACCTATTTGTACTTCTCGCTAGGGACTTCGATTTTTCAACACTTCTCTCTAGGACCTACGTTGGTCTCGTGACACTATGTGATCGAGGCGGCGCTCATGTTGTCGCTTTGTGGTTGGCAACCGTGCCCAGAACATAGGATTAAAGCATATAAACTTGGACTATGGCCGAACGTATTGGACTATTATTCTTGTTCTCTGAGTACAATTGCGCCGTAACTGCGAGTTGAAATGAGCACCAGAAAGTGGGCTGACCGTGACGATGATTACGGTTTTAAGGACTTGTGGTCGTGCTCCACGCTCTTAACTTATAAATTTTACTACCTTGAAATTGCATAACACTACACGCACAAGTTCGTTTGCACCAACACGAGGGGTACAGGTTATTTAGCTGTGATATCTAACGCTAGTGTGTTGAAGTATAGCTAGCGATGTAGACAAGTTCCATGATCAAAAAGACTTCGGAAGCCAAAACTTCTCTGTCGTCGTCGCAAACGTCTGACTCAACTATCAATGCTAGCTCGAAAAGCAGCGAGCTTGAGACTACTGAGAGATCCACCCCCTTCTCAAACAACTAGTGTACAGGAAGCGCCTGAGCATGGGGAACGGCTGGAACGACAACATTCTCTAGTCATATATGAGGAGGTAGGGAATGTGAAAATAGTTAAGGGGGATGCGCCAGTGGCACCGGATATGTTGGTCGATGCAGTTATTCTTGAAAATGCATCGGATTCAATACCATCATGCATGGACACAGCGACAGTTAGGAAAATAGCGTTGTGGTTTCACATTCTTGTAGATTCCGCCCGTGCACCAGGAGAGGATGGTAGGGCTCACACATCGCCTGAGGGTTATACTGCTTGGAACAGACAAGCTTGCATTATTGGTGCATTCCCCTTGCCAGTAATGATATTCGAGACATGTTGTATTATTTTCGCATTGCGCCATCACAGCTGCATCTTAATGCCTATGCTTTGTTCTTAGGCACCTATGTCCTCCATCAGGAGTACTTGCAGTTAGAACTTACTAGAGAAGATATTTGGTACTGTTTCAATTAAAGAGAAGAGATAACATATCGCTGTCTTAGTACTTTCTCGAATCTTCGCCCAACACCAAGTTTTTTGTTGGGACATGGCCCAAATTGACAGTAAACAAATATGAATGATTCTTCGTGAGCTGTCCTCCTGGGTTTGCGAGGAGATGGCTAGAAGGAAGTAAGCATTCTTGAACTCTGCATTTTACTATAAAGTTTGCAGATTCGATGTCTTATATGCGAATTTGTTTTGACATGGAAGGAAATCCTGAGGCGCCCACTGGCATCGAGTATCAACAACGCCTCGCGGCTTTGCGTGCGATTCCGGCGGAGTTCCGCTCAACTGATAACTTTATAAGTCAGGACCACCTTCGTCGTGCAGAGATGCTCCCTGATGATTGAGCTATAATCAGGCCTGCCGTCACAGGCAGCAGGAAGAAAGAGGAGGAGAGGAGAGACATAGGGGCTCCTAGTCGTAAGAGAAAGATTCCCCCTGCTGGGCCCAAACCATGAAAGGTTGCTAAGTCCCAGGGAGAAACTGGAGGCGAGGAGATAATTTCCCGGGATGAGGGTCTGTTGGATGCTGCTGTCTCGCCTTCGGCAGGAGAGGCAGGGTTAGAAGCGTTGGTCAGACCATAGTCTCCTAGACACCTACAGAGACTGCAATTTCACTCGAGGAAGAGGGCCAGTTTGATGGTCTTAGTTAACTTTCTATAGACTTGTCTCCTTGGCTTGTTATGATAAGTATGGAAGAACTAGCTCTAGATGTGGAGGGGTTGACTCCCTCAAACGGACCACCATCTGATCTATTGAAAGAACACTTAGGGCATATACTCATAAACACTGCATAACAGAGAGATTGCTCGTATGTGTAGAGTGTGTGACTGTAACACCCCGTAATTTTAGAACATGACATAAGAGATAATTAATGAATAATTAATTGTCAAAAGAAGAATTAGGCAAAGCGGTTTATGCCATTGCGTTTGTCTCGGAATTCTACTTGAGATAGAGTCTGAGTTTGCGTAAAATGGATGCCGTATGAAAGAGTTATGGATGGTAGAAGTTGGGCAGAAAATTCAGGAAATGGACCAGAATGCACTAGCGCACTCGGGAAATGCGCCAGAACAAAAATGCACTGGCTCACTTGGGAAGTGCACCCATGCCGAGAACAGAACTGCACAGAATTCTGTAGAGTTCTGTGATGACGTGTCTTGTAGGGACTAACTGGATGACGTGTCTTTTGAGCTGTGCAGTTCTGATGATCTCTTAGCTAATCTGAAGGCCCTAGTTAACTCACTACACCTATATAATCACATCTAAACCTAAACCTAATTCCATTACACTAACTCATACTCCTCCATGCTGCCACAACCTAAACTAATCTTTTTTCTGCACTAAATCAAATCAGAATAGAGTATTCATATTGGAATGTAAGAATAGAATACTACAACAACGGTTTAGCTAATCAAATTCAGAATACAGAATTCAGATTTACATTCTCTTCTTTTCTACCACTATGAGTCCACGTTACTTTCACATGTAATTAATTAAATGTAATTGTGATAAGTTGTGAATTGGACTATATGAATATGCCTAATTAGATCTATTTTATGTGATGATGCCCGTTTATGTTCATATGCCTAATTAGATCTATTTTATGTGATCATATGTCTAATTAGATCTATTTTATGTGATGATGCCAGTTTATGTTGATATGCCTAATTAGATCTATTTTATATGATCATATGCCTAATTAGATCTATTTGTTGTGATGATGCTAGTTAGATCTATGTTATTACGCTATGCCAGTTCATGATCCATATTCTTATTAGACCTATGTTATTATGCTATGCCAGTTCATAATCCATATGCTTATTAGATCTATGTTATTATTCATACCCAAAGTTTATATTCCATATGTTATTGGATCTATTTTATGTGTTATGCCAGTTTTGGTGCTTTAATTCTTTCCCCTTCTTCTCATCTTTTAATGAGATTAGGCTAACTGCGAGCCTAAGATTTTATTATACGTACGAATGACATTGGAATGTTGTGGGAAAAGTTTGGGAAAATATTGAATAATGTGTAATTGGCATAAATTGGTTTGTAATCATGTAATTGATTTGGGGCATAATTATGTATAACTTGTATACATGAATTTGGCATAAATTGATTTGGGCCTAATTTGGCATAACTAGTACATATGAGACTATATGCATAATTTGGATTAAAATTTCGAACATAATTTAGGTGGGAAATTATGGGTACATGTTATAGCCCAAGATCTAAAATTGGGGACATGAAGTAAGAAAGTGGTAATGAACGCCTAAGACACAAGGTTAGACTTGGTTTGTGGTATAAGACTGCCAGGAACCGCCGGACACATCTAGCAACCACAAACGGTAGTCTAATGTGAGAGGTCAAAGGCAAAAATTAGATACGTAATAATGCAAAGACATGAGGTTAGATTCGGATTGCGGTATAAGATTACCTAGAATCGCCCGACAAATTCAGCAACCGCAAAACGGTAATCTAATGTGGGAGGTCTTGCAAGATTACGGTTAAAATGAATTAAATAACACTTAACCTAGATAAGACATGTAGTAAGACATGGGAGGGTTAAGTGGGTGACATGGGTGACATGTGAAATATAATTAGAAGCACTTAACCAAGGTGAAACATGTAAGTAGACATGGGAACAAGAAGGGGTTAAGTGGGAAATCCTAGTGGGGACCAAGCGTAAGTGGGAAGCTTGTGTCAAGTGCGGGGACCATTTTCAACTAGTAACCATTTAGTATCTATGTGAGCTCAAACTAGGTCGAGGACGGGAAAAGCTTACTGGGTTTAATTGTAATAGGTCAAAAGAGTTAGCGGTGGCAACGCAAGCCCAACGGAGTCATGTGCGTGCGTGGGTCCAGGCTAGTAGGTAAGACATTGTTGCATAGTGTATGTATAAGCCATGCATTTTTAGTAGTATCGGGTTGCCACTTTAGGGAGTGATACACCCTACTGTGGAACCAACACGGGTATCTACGAGTTAGGAAGCCGATAAAATGAGGAATGTAGTGGGTACAACTAGTGGAGATAGGAGCAGGCGGCACCTATGACAGCAGCTAGGAGTACACGAAACTACCATCATGATTATTATTATGTTTAGTAGGGGGTACAACTAATGGAGATAGGAGCAGGCAGCACCTATGACAACAGCTAGGAGTACACGAAACTATTATTATTATTATGTTTAGTAAGCGGGTATAATAAGTGGAGATGGGGGCAGGCGGTACCATGACAACAGCTAGGAGTACACGAAACTACCATTATTATTATTACTATTGTTATTATTATTAGTAGGGAGGGTACAACTAGTGGTGGTGGGAGCAAGTGGGGCACCTACGAGAGCAGCTAGGAGTACCTAATCGAACAAGGAGGATAGCGGGTACATCTAGTGGTGATAGGAGCACAAAGGTTACCTATGATGGCAGCTAGAAGTACACAAAACTATCATCATTCTATTTAGCTAAGAGGGATCATCTTTTAGTATGAAACTAGTATCGGTGCGGTGCAGTGAATATCTTATAGTGGTTAGAAGCGCAGTCAATATTACATCTTGTCCGTCTTGTCACCCTGTCATATCTGCTAATGATTACAGCCATCTCATATATCCAGTTTATGTTCTTATCATGTTGCTTTACTAATTTATTGTTAAAGTCACTGGACTCGCCAGACTTTATGTCTGACCCTTTTTGTTTCTCCTCTTTTCTTTCCTTCCCCCCAGGTTCTCAGGGTGGGCACGTTGAAGCTCGATTAGGACTTTCCTGCTTGAAGTGCTGAAAGCAATGCTTAGCTTTGTTTCTCTTTCATATGGCATTTTTGATTGGGGGTTATGGTTTTAAAAAATTATGTACTCTGATGGCTTTTGTACAATACTGATATTATGTACTTGGTTTTGGTAAGATGGGTTTGAAGATTTAACCAAACTTATTTCTGTTTCCACTGCAATAAAGTTATAAAATTTTCAAGTACTGTTTTATGTACCTGTCTTGTAATATTTTGTTCTGTTTACTTATATGCTCCACGAAACTTAATGCAATCCCTTTGTGAGTGACATTAACGGACGTGGGTGTTGCACGTTGTATTAGAGCTGAAGGTTACAGGATCAGATAAAAGATTTTGAAAACCGGTTTTTAAACAGTTTTAAAAGAAGTATTTTCAAAAGAAAAGTGTGTTTTGAAAGATATATCCCCCAAAGCCATATGTACTATCTTTTGATTTTTCTGTTTGAATCCTTGTTTCCTCCTTTTCTGAGTCTCCGGGTCTCCTGGCTTTCTAGGAGGTAACCTTATCGCGGCATGGTTCCGTAGGCACGATTAGACTACGGCGCCTGTCAAAGGGCAAAGAAGTGTCTAATCTCCATCTGTAGCCGCAGTAGTTTCACCTGCGACTAATCTTCTTTCAAGCTTCGTAGGGATTTCCGTGCAATGGAGGCAGCTTTTAAGAGACTTGTTAACATGTTACACAAGAATGGTAAAAATGAGAGTAAGGGAGTTTAGGCTAAGGATCACAACCCATGGATGAAAACTTATTGATATGGCTTTAATCCACGAAGAAGGTAAAGGTGAAAAGAAAGTGGAAGAATCATAGAACAAGAAAGTAGAACCTAAGAAGGGTGGAAAGTATAATATACCCCATGACAAGAGGAAGTGTCTTTATTGTGGTATAACGGGCTATGTAATTAAGGACTGTAGGAAGAAGAAGAGGCATGGTTGTTTTCATTACAGTGGGGCAGGACATCTGATTAAAGACTGCCCAAGGAGGCAAGGACAAGGGCAAGGGCAGAGGACAGGGCCTATTTCTGGAGGGCAGGTTCATGCTCTCATGGCACCAGGGCAGGAGGGAGGTAGAAACATTTCTGTTGAAAGTTTGATTTTCCTTTTTGATCATCCTGTTCGAACTTTGTTTGATTCTGGCACTTCACATTCATTTATATCTGCTTCTTTAGTTGAAACACTGCACCTAAATACTAATCTGGTTATGGATCCCATTGTAGTCTCAAATCCTATTGAGGGTACGACTCATCTTTCTATGTTATGTCAGGATTTGAGAATATTTGTGTATGGCGTTGAGTTCGAATGCAACGCTTTTGTACTTGGTTTCACAGGCTATGGGTTGATTCTAGGAATGGATTAGCTAGACAGGTATGTTGCCATTGTCGACTGTGAAAAGAGGGTAGTTAGACTGTTGACTAGTTTGGGTAATACTCTCAATATCTCATGCGACCCTAAGGGTTTTGTTATGCTTATCTACCTAGAATCTCTTGACACATCTATTGATGATCTGCGAACTGTTCAAGTAGTCTGTGAGTATGCAGATGTCTTTGAGGAGGTTAAGGGCTTACCTCCAAAACATGAGATAGATTTCCATATATACCTGGTGGACAATGCAAAGCCAGTTGCATTGCCAGTGCGCCACTAAGAGAAAGGAGGGAGCTTAGTAAACAAGTGAAAGAGTTGCTTGAGAAAGGGTTCATAAGAAGAAGTATCTCGAAGTGGGGTGCTCCCATTGTTTTTGCTACGAAAGCTGATGGTTTGCTCAGATTATGCATGGACTATAGGGAGCTGAATAAGCTCACGAAGAAGAACAGACACCTCTTTCCAAGGATAGATGACTTGTTTGATCAATTGGTTGGTGCTTCGGTTTTCTCGCAATTAGACTTAGCTGTAGGATTTCATCAGCTAAGGGTGGCTGAGGCCAGCATAGGTAAGACTGCATTTAGAACTCCCGATGGTTTCTTTGAATGGCTTGTCATGTCTTTTGGTTTGACGAATGCACCTGCATATTTTGTAGACTTGATGAGTAGGGTGTTTAGAGAGTTCCTAAACAATTTCGTGGTAGTCTTGGTGGATGTTATCTTGATATTCTCTAGAAGCGAGGAAGAGTATGCCCTACATCTTAGGGAAGTCTTAGAGACCCTTCGAGCACATCAACTCAAAGCTAAGTTCTCCAAATGTCATTTTTGGAGGAAGGAAGTAAGGTTCTTAGGACACGTAGTCTCTAAGGAGGGGATAGCAGTGGATCCCGCAAAGGTGGTAGCAATCCAAGATTGGAAGATTCCTAGAAATGCAACGGAAGTAAGAAGTTTTCTAGGGTTGGGGGGATATTATAGGAAGTTCATTAAGGACTTCGTGAAGATATCAGCCCCACTTACTCAGTTGACGAAGAAGAATTTGACTTTTTCTTGGGATGTTGACTGTGACGATGATTTCCAACGATTGAAGAGAGCTTTGACAGCAGCCCTAGTCTAAGTTTTGCCGGATGGGAGTAAGCCATTCACAGTGTATACCAATGCTTGCAGAACAGGGCTTGGCGTAGTTTTGATGCAAGAGGGAAGTGTGATACGCTATGGTGGAAGGCAGTTGAAGGTCCATGAGAAGAATTACCCTACCCACGACTTAGAGTTAGCCGCTATAGTTTTTGCGCTTAAGTCTTGGCACCATTATTTTCTTGGTGAGAGGTTTGAGTTGTTTATAGACCATAAGTCACTAAAGTATTTGTTCTCCCAAAAAGATTTAAACTTAAGGCAACAAAGGTGGATGGAGTTCTTAGCATCCTACGATTTTGAGATTGCATATACCCATGGCAAGGGTAACGTTGTAGTTGACGCCTTAAGCAGAAAGAAGTTGACTTTGAGTCCTTTGTTTGTCGAGCGGCAGAGTTTAGAGTATGTCTCTACCTTTGACTTTAAACTTTCTATTGATTATGTGCCCGGTTTATTGGCATCGTTAGAGGTAATACCTACACTTTTGGGATAAATAGGTGTGGCACAGCGAGATGACTCACACTTGATAGAGATAGTAGACAAGATCATAAGAGGGAAGTCTTCGAGCCATCTTAGTAGGTATACTATCGATGACAAAGGTTGGTTGCGTAGGGATGAGAGACTTTGCGTATCTCGAGACGAGAGTTTGAGAAAGATAATCCTTGAAGAAGCACATCGTCCTAAGCTGGCCATACATCCCGGTGGTGACAAGATGTATAAGGACATGAAGCGAGTTTTCTTTTGGGCTGGAATGAAGAAGGATGCGGCTGAGTTCGTTTCTTGATGCTTAGTGTGCCAGCAAGTTAAGGCGAAGGAAAAGAAGCCTGGTGGTTTGCTTCACCCTTTAGAGGTTCCACAGTGGAAGTGGGAAAGTGTTTCCATGGATTTCGTTGATGGGCTGCCGAGGTCAAGGAAGGGTAATACGGGGATTTGGGTAGTAGTGGATAAACTTACCAAGAGCGCCCATTTCATTCCCGTCAAGAGTAAAAGAACAGCGGCATGGTTAGCATCTGTTTATCTTTGAGAGATAGCTCATCTGCATGGCATACCTTCTAGTATCGTGAGCGATCAAGATCCCATTTTCACTAGTGATTTTTGGAAAAGCTTGCAAGAGGCAATGGGAACACAATTTGTTTGAGCACCGCTTATCACCCACAGATGGATGGCCAAACAGAAAGAGTGAATCGAATTCTAGAAGATCTTTTGAGATTATGCATCTTGGACTTTGAAGGGATGTGGGAGGAACATCTTCCATTAGTAGATTTCTCCTACAACAACAGCTATTAGACTAGCATTGGCATGGAACCTTTTGAAGCTCTGTATGGATGACCTTGTCGATCACCGACTTGTTGGTGGGAATTTACGGATTAGATTTTATTTGGGCCCATATGGTGATAGAAACTTCAGAGAAGATAGACTTGATTCGGATACGTATGAAGACGGCACAAGACCGGAAAAAGTCTTATGCTGATAAGAGAAGGACCGATCTTGAGTTCAATGTTGGAGACATGGTCTTTATTAAAGTATCACGTTGAGGAATGTAGTTCGCTTTGGGTGTGTAGGGAAATTAGCACCAAGGTTCGTAGGGCCATTACTCATTACAGAAAGAATTGGACAGATGGCCTACAGAGTGAAGTTGCCAGAGAAGCTTAGTGGTGTTCATGACGTATTTCATGTGTCGCATTTGCGGAAATGTTTACATGATACCGCGGAGGTAGTAGAGCCGGGAATGCTTGGATAGATGGAAATAGAGCGAGATGCCACGATTAGACGAGCTCCGACATGCATCCTTGGATCGGAGATCATGAAATTACGCAACTGAGAGGTCAGGTTGGTTAAAGATGGGGAGATGATTAAGGGAACGCGACTTGGGAGACGGAAGATAAGATGCGCGCGTCGTACCCTTTCCTTTTTAAGGGTTTGTTCTTAATTTCTCCATTTTTCTACCGCTTTGTTTATAGTTGTTCTACCGTTTAGTATGTCCTCTCGTTTACATTTTTGATCTTTAGGTAGGAAAAATCCTACGGTTGTAAACATGTGTTTGAGACATGTTATGTTTGGTGGATGCAAGTGGATGTAAGTATTTGCTAGTGGTTGCTTATGGATGCATTTACACACACATTTGGCACTAGATCGGCTCAATCACTTTCATATTGCATAATAATAAGTGTGCATACTTAAATTTATGGATGTATATTGAATGTGTTATCGTATGGATGCTGCATTTGAATGAATGATTGTGCACTCATATAGAAATGATATGTAACATTAGGATTATTTTGCATACATAATGGGCGCATGGCACTATCATGTTTTGTATTAAGGAGGTCAACTGAATCAGTAAACCGCCTAATTTTTGCATTAGATAAGGAACATATACACACACTTTTGCATATGTTCATATAGCATTAGTAATCTTTTAAGGATAATGGATGCTTGTGGATGATGGATGAGTAGATGGATGATTGAACGGTAGGATGCATTCTTCATAACTTGAAGATTTCGGGGACGAAATCCTTTAAGGAGGGGAGAATGTAACACCCCGTAATTTTAGAACATGACATAAGAGATAATTAAAGAATAATTAATTATTAAAAGAAGAATTAGGTGAAATGGTTTACGCCATTGCGTTCGTCTCGGAATTCTACTTGAGATAGAGTCTAAGTTTGCGCAAAATGGATGTCGTATGAAAGAGTTACGGATGATAGAAGTTGGGAAGAAAATTCAGGAAATGGACCAAAATGCACTGGCGCACTTGGGAAGTGCTCCCATGCCGAGGACAGAACTGCACAGAATTCGGGAGAGTTCTGTGATGACGTATCTTGCAGGGATTGGCTGGATGACGTGTCTTTTGAGCTATGTGGTTCTGATGATCTCTTAGCTAATCTGAAGGCCCTAATTAACTCACTACACCTATATAATCACATCTAAACCTAAACCTAATTCCATTACACTAACTCATACGCCTTCATGCTGCCACAACCTAAACTAATCTTTCTTCTACACTAAATCAAATCAGAATAGAGTATTCATATTGGAATATAAGAATAGAATTCTACAACAACGGTTTAGCTAATCAAATTCAGAATACAAAATTCAGATCTACTTTCTCTTCTTTTCTATCACTGTGATTCCACGTTACTTTCACATGTAATTAATTAAAAGCAACTGTGATAAGTTGTGAATTGGACTATATGAATATGCCTAATTAGATCTATTTTATGTGATCATATGCCTAATTAGATCTATTTTATGTAATGATGCCAGTTTATGTTCATATGGCTAATTAGATCTATTTTATGTGATCATGTGTCTAATTAGATCTATTTTATGTGATGATGCCAGTTTATGTTCATATGCCTAATTAGAACTATTTTATGTGATCATATGCCTAATTAGATCTATTTTATGTGATGATGCTAGTTAGATCTATGTTATCATGCTATGCCAATTCATGATCCATATGCGTATTAGACCTATGTTATTATGCTATGCCAGTTCATGATCCATACGCTTATTAGATCTATGTTATTTTTCATACCCAAAGTTTATATTCCATATGTTATTAGATCTATTTTATGTGTTATGCCAGTTTTGGTGCTTTGATTCTTTCCCCTTCTTCTCATCTTTTCCTTTTTATGAGATTAGGCTAACTACGAGCCTAACATTTTATTATACGTACGAATGACGTAGGAACATTATAGGAAAAGTTTGGGAAAATATTGAATAACGTGTAATTGGCATAAATTGATTTGTAATCATGTAATTGATTTGGGGCATAATTATGTATAACTTGTATACATGAATTTGGTATAAATTGTTTTGGGCCTAATTTGGCATAACTAGTACATACGATACTATAGGCATAATTTGGATTAAAATTATGAACATAATTTAGGTTGGAAATTGTGGGTACATGTTATAATCCAAGATTTAAAACTGAGGACATGAAGTAAGAAAGTGGTAATGAAAGCCTAAGACACGAGGTTAGACTTGGTTTGCGGTATAAGACTGCCCGGAACCGCCCGGCACATCCAGCAACCGCAAACGGTAGTCTAATGTGAGATGCCAAAAGGCAGAAATTAGATGCGTAATAATGCAAAGACACGAGGTTAGATTCGGATCGCGGTATAAGACTGCCCAGAACCGCCCGGCAAATCCAGCAACCGTAAAACGGTATTCTAATGTGGGAGGTATTGCAAGATTACGGTTAAAAACACTTAACCTAGATAAGACATGTAGTAATACATGGGAGGGTTAAGTGGGTGACATGTGAAATATAATTAGAAGCACTTAACCAAGGTGAAACATGTAAGTAGGCATGCGAACAAGAAGGGGTTAAGTGGGAAATCCTAGTGGGGACCAAGCGTAAGTGGGAACCTTGTGTCAAGTGTGGGGACCCTATACAACTAGTAACCCATTTAGTATCTATGTGAGCTCGAACTAGGTCGAGGACGGGACACGGTTACTGGGTTTGATTGTAAGAGGTTAAAAGAGTTAGTGGTGGCAACGCAAGTCCAACGGAGTCATGTGCGTGAGTGGGTCTGGGCTGGTAGGTAAGACGTTGTTGCATCGTGTAGGTATAAGCAACGTTAAACAAGAATTAAATATTGGAAAAATTAACGTTACTGACCCAGTACTGAACCATTTAACCTTATATTTTCCACTTGTATGTTTTAGATTTTATTTTATTTAATCCGACAGACCAGAATCTCCTATACACCTATAAATAGACTAGCAGAGCCTAGCCTTTAACTCATATTTTCTAAGACAATGTCAAGGCTCTGCCATTTTCTTTCTTCTCCAAATATTTCAGAAATTAGAATATTAGTTTTTACAAATTTTGATTCAATATTTGAGGACAATGATTATGTATCTACAATATAGGTGTTTAGATTTCTTGTCTACAAGAGGTAAATTATGTGAATCTGAATTATTAGAGATCGTTTTTCCTTTCTCTTGGCATAAAATTTGTAAATCCATGGTCATTTCAATATTAGATTCAATTAGGAAAACCATGGAATAGCATATCAAAATCAGATTCAAGGATTGGAAAGCAGTCAAGTGAGTGGATTTATAATTATACCTTTTGGTAACGGTATATTTATCGTAAACATTACCCGTAATTATTAATGTGATAAATATTTGGAATTTGTGGTAATCATGCTATAATCTACTTTTACGTATGTTAACACTATTGATGCTGTACAAATCTATTCCATTAATCTTCTATTTGGATTAAGAATTATTGTAATACTAAAATGGTGGAATTTACAATAAACATGAATATGTTCTTAAGATTGTTATTTAATGGCAAACTGGGTATGTTGTAAAAAAATTACAATGAAATTGGGAATGATGGAAAAAGAATTGATATGCATATCTTTCTATGGAAAAATTACAGTGATTGGAAATGGTAAATGAAAATAGGAATTAACATCTAACTCATAAAATAAAAGGGAAATTTTTAGTGGACTGAGTTAGTTGGATTTGGGGGAAAATGGATACATTTCCATAACAACAAAATTACTAAGATGGTAGTTGCAAGAAAAGAAAGGAAAAAAAGATTAGTGTAAAATATGGATTCTTTTACCTTATTACAAACTAATCAAATAAAATATGCATGTATTTCCACATTGAAAATAAAAGAAGTAGCTTGCAAGCACGGATCTTAACCGATGTATGTTATGGAAATAAATCAATATATATTTCCGCTAACCAATCTAATGAGGTGTGAAATATTTTTTCCGAAATAATAAAAAGATACATGACGGTGATTAAAGAAAGATTACAACAGTAAAAGTTGGTTCATATTTAGGAACCTAAGAAGGATAGTGATAAATGGAGAATATAACCTATTGTAATTAATTATGAGAATGAAATATAATAGGTAGTTTGTCTTAGGGACAAGCGGAATTTAAACATAGGTTATAATTTAGAAAAGAGAACTTATTAATAAACCATAATTAAGAGAACTAAGTTAATAAGTAAACAACAACAAGTTGTGATAACAGTGTAAGACAAGGTTATGGCTAAATAAGAAAGAATAAAGTAGGGTTATTATTGGTGGACTTATAATTGGAAGTATTAAGTCTGATACACGTAATAAATAATAAGCGAAAATCCGCTCAGGTGGCATAGTGTTGATTAAAGAAAGTAACCGGGTAGTTGTGTGCTAATAAACCAAGTAACTTGAATAAAAGTAAATATGCAAATAATAAAGTTAATCAACATATGCGATGAGGTAAAGCAAGTGCATAATTAAAGACTAGATGTAGGATCTAATAACGGGATAGCATGAAGCGCTTGGACCAGTCCGTTGTATGAAGGTGAAGAACTCAATGGGGTAGATCATTGTGGTGTCTAGAGACACGAGAGGAGCACGTCCAACTGATTATTCTACGGGGCAGGAGGAAACATGTGGGTTCTATGGGATGTGGTAGGATACTGTTTGGTTGTCCTCTGTGTGGTACGTGCTCAAGCTGTACCCGTAGGGGTTTGGTCTGTACGGTACCATCCGATGAGTATACCTTAACTGCAACTGTGGTGTGGCAGTCAGAAGGCTGTGACGGATGGCGTTGGGTTATTCGACGGTTTACCTTAGGATAGGCTGCTGAGGACCAAACTAAGGATAGTAATCGTCGGATACCTGTCATCGGGATGCGGAAAGACTAGAGATAAATCTACAGACCTTCGATCTTTCACTATCGAGACATTGGTTGCGGGAGACGCCAAGTTGGATGCTAGACTGGTTGATAAGGGCACATCACTTAGCTCTTGAAGAAGTCTTTCATTAATTATGGTATGGGCCAGGGCGAGGCCACGGCCACCATGAAATAAAGACCATATGTGAATATCTGTATTGTAGGCCTAATGAGGCGGTCCTTTACAGATATGTGAAAGCTTCCGAATGAGTTCTTGTACATTAGACACATCCCTATTATAAGACTCAGATTATAGCACGCAATTTGTTCGTGTGAGGGTCTAGATACATGCACTGGGTGGAGTATTGTAGACATTAAGGCATTACTCTGTGTTGAGACATGATTCGACCAAGGAGTTAGAATACGAGGATCTATACGCTTACGTGCATAGTGATTGTAGTTCTGTGCAATTATGTGGCTTAACGATATAGATTTCCATATGCGGTTTGGCATAGGATGGAGGTTGTGAACGCTTCCGTAGTATGATGGCGGAGACCGTACGAGTAGGTTACTATGGGGAGTACCTTGAAATGTTGGGTATAGCTGCATATATACTATATTAGGTTTAATCTACTGGGAGTAGATAGGTACGACGTGAGTGCGGAGCCTTGAGTGTTATTAATCCAAATAACCTAATAATTAAGAAAACTTGACTGAACGGTATATGTAGGGTTATTTCAAAATGCATGATTTGTCCATTCACCAGAATTTTGTGTTCCGATGCCCCTCCTCATAACATACGTAGGTTAGGTTTATGGAAGAGATTTGGTAGCCTTTGGACACTTGTTAGACAGTGTTATTATTTCGGTAAGCTATATTTGACTATCATATTTTATCCATTCCACTGTGAGATGGTTTATTGAGCTCTAATATATTTATTATATCTTCATTTTCTGCAGGATACTAGAGAAGCCAACTCGAGCTTCGATATATTGAGATTTTCGAAAAACATTCGGTCTGTCGAAACCCGGGTTGTTACACCAGCACCTAGTTTTATGGTCGGCCTCTCGACCTCACCACTAACCCGAACTGGACATGTTGGGCGTAAAAGTCAATGCTTCGCCACCGGTCACAAGGCGATAACCCCCTATTATGTAGTATCAATAGATAACGTAACGAACAAGAATTTTCGACCTAGAAAATCAACACAAAAACACCATGACGAAGATTCAAGCATCTAAAACACTGGACCATTATTAGAAAGAAATTACAGGGTGGGATAAGAAAGAAAGAAATATTATAATATAAGGATAAAAAGAAGAACCGACACAGAATCAGAGTCTCACATCGCAGTGGAGCAAAATAAAATATAGAAATAACATTTATTTAGCTTGAAATAATACTTGCAGTCCTCAGAGTACATCAATACAGCTGGACAGTTATAATAACCTATCCTCATATACCACACATAGCGGAATAATATCATACGTCTGAACTCCTTCAGGTCGTCTTTGGACTTCATGGCATTCGATAACCTGAACCTGAAAGACTCGGGCTAACCCGAGCATTTACAAAACACCAGGTTAGTCTGGTGAACCAGAGTGAGAAAAACTTGCTAAGTTTATAATATCATCCATCTTGATTTTTAAGTTAAAACCTTTTCTAAAGAAAAGGATAATCGTAAGACCAAATACACACATAAATACAGATGGCTTTTACCTTACGATAACCTTAAACATTTTCGAAATCATATCTTATTCTGATATTATAATAGTATCTAAATACAAATATATAATCTAGCAGAACGCTTGCATCTCACGCTCCACATATGTAGTATACAGACAAAACTAGAGGCACTTATTGGAGATTGGATTCCGACTATGACAAGTATGGAACCACCTGCCAATAGCGTATCTCTAGCGGGGAATACACTGGGTTCAACGAGAACGTCTTGCAACCCGACCGACATGTGACCGACCACTCATTTCTCTTGAGTGCATCGAATATATTGTCACTAACGGTTAGGCCCACATAACCGTTATCCGGAGATACAGAAACGAAAGAAGAACAAATATGAATATTCTCTAGATGGTTACAATACACCCTAATTGGGGCGACCCACATAGCTATGTTGCTTGCCCAATTTTTGTCATTTCCCGGTTGTGAAGCTTGAGGTTATAATCGACTTTTGGAACATCTAGCCACCGTTCATATCGTCCATACAAGTCATCCAGGAGCAGGATGAACCAAAGGAACTCTCCTACCACATCTTAGGAATCACCCTATAGATCAGTAGCGAGTAGTCCTTGAAATCCGTAGATTTCAACCATGACAGAATAACAGTACATCCTTGGGGATCAGCCAGAGATTGTAAGTAACTCTTTCGTTTTATGAAGATCTACGGTCTTCAATTTCTCCATCTCAATCAGCATCTTCAACGTATTCGTATTTATTGGTTGGAATGGTTTTCAAATATAAATCGATCCCGGTCTTTCCATGCCAATACCGTTGTGCCAGATTTTGATAGTCGGTTATTTAACTATCAAAACAAACAACCATAATAATAAAACAGGTCCATTGGTTTATCACACAACATCACTTAGCCATTTTAATACCCATTCATTAAATCAAAATCTTTAAACTCTTTTAAAACAACATATACAAGCCTTCATTCCAAAATAGAATCTTTTATAACTTCTGATATGTTTATCCTAAAAACTCGTTTCAGTTATCTTTGATCAAACCTAATCTCATAATTTATATAGCAAGTTATGATCTTATCCTTAAACTTAATTCGCCTAACTACCTTATTCAAGTTCGGGTTTCCATTTAAAATACCATTTCATACCTTCATTAGTTCCTAACCGTAAATAAATTAAGAAAATAATTCCCTAAATATCAACCCCGAAGGCCGAAACCAACATCAGATCAATACTAAAAAAAATCATTTATCTCGTCAAATCTCCGGTTAGATTCCAATTCGTTAATTCCATATCTTGTACTTTTATTTCCATTCAAAACCATTTTTAATAATGCGTTTCAATAATATATTCAACAAACTTGGGTTTTTATAACTCCGCTTAACTTGGATTTAATAAAATCCAATTAAATACAATTCAGTAAGAATTAAATTAAAATTCTGATTTAAACATAACTTATATTACTATAAATCTTAAATTGCTTAAATACTCATTACACTACAACAATGCGTTTAAACTTCACAAACTTCTATTACTAGATTCCACATTCCCAAATTATCACCTAAATAATTAATAATCGAGTTTCGACATTTAAAAATCTCTTTAAATTAATGAACTAATTTAATAAATAATTTCAGTTAACGCCGTTAACTTGTTCAAATCTAAACATGATTTAACTCGTTAGTCAATAATTATTGATCTTTCCATTTAAATTAATTAATCTGAATAATTCTATTCACTTTGATTTTTATTAAATCAATATCAATATAAACCTATTCTAATTGTTGCGTTAATTCAGTGTAATAACCCGAAAATCTGGGCCAGTTTAAAAATTTTATTTTGGCGATTTTAGCCAATTTTGATCGTTTAAAATAGATTATTTTAAATAATATCGATGAGAAATTTATTTTGAATATAATTCGAACGTATATATTATATAGGTCGTCGTTAGAATATAAATATTTATATATAATTATATAAAGAATTGAAAATGGCGCGGTAGTTCGATAATTCGATTTCAAACTTCAATTGAATGTACCGGGTGCAAAACAATTCGGATTTTAGTGAAACCAAAAATAATAGGATCTAATTGATGATATCTTTCCAACGAATCCGAAAAATCAAAATTTCATAACGGGAATCAAAAGATATGTCCAGTTGAAAATTCTGAATAGTCGCTATGGAATTCAAGCCTTTAAAAATGGGAATTTTGCAAACGACCTCAGATTTCGACGAAACCACTTTTGTTGGATCCGTGATGTCAAGTTATTGCTAGGTTTCAAATTTCATAATTTTTTGAATCAATATGTGAGCGTGGCAAAGGAAAACGCGTTTGACCAGTTTCAGTTGATTTTAATCGACTGGAAAATAGCCATTTTTCAAACGGTCTCAGAATTCGACGAAACTAGTTTTGTTAGGACCGTATCGTCAATACGAAGTTAGAAAATATTTTTCGGGAATTTTTCTAGTTAGTATGTGGCCCCGGTAAATTGAAATGTACGTTTAAAATTCAATATAGTGATTTAAATGTAAATTTAACGGAAACTGATTGTAACGATCGAATCAGCCTACGATACAGATCCCATTGAGTTCGGAGTGGGGGTAATTAGCTATGGACGACAGGCGGTGGGCCTTGTTTCGAGGTCGATAGGAAAAGTTACTTTATGTGAATAAAAAATAAAATTTAAAAAAAAGGGTCAACCCTTCTCCCCCTTAAACCCTCTCTGGCCCCCCCTTATTCATTCATTCGTTCGACAGAAAAGAAAAAAAACACAAATCGAAATCGCGTCGATGAACCCCCCCCCTTCGCCGTCGCGTCCCCCTCTTTCGCCTCCAACCGCTGCTCTCCCCGTCCTCCTCTCGCCTTCCTCCAATCACGAGAACAAAACCACCCCCCCCCCCCGAACCCTAGGATGCGCCGCACCTCCTCCAGCGGCCACCGCTCCGTCGCCGCCTCTGCCCTATCTCGGCCACCCCCTTCCCATCGCGTTTCCCTCTCCTCTTCTGTCAAAATCTGCGCCACATCAAAGAAAAACCGCCACGCCCTGTCCTTAAAACCACCGCCCTGACCACCCTAGTCCCACCGTCGACCTGCCATGCCTCCCCCTAGCCCTGACGCCTGCCATTGACGCCACCGACCATCTCCGACGCGCAGAACTTTAGCCCCCTCCTTAAACCCTTCGCTGTAAGTTTTTTTGATTTGTTTTATTTATTTACTTTTGTTTATTTTCTATGTAATGAATTTCATTAGTTTAAAAATATAATTTTTATAAGGTAAAGGAGATAAAAATTCGGTCTTTATGTATGTAGAGAATTAAAATATGATTTTTATATTTTTTTTAAAAGTATTAAAAATATAGTCCTTACTATATAGATGATATAAAAATATGATTTTTTTTTGTGTAAAGAATTAAAAATATAATTTTTACATGATAGAAATATTAAAAATATCATCTTTATATGAGTAGCAAAATAAAGATGTGATTTTTATAATCTATATTTTTGAAAAGGCGAAATCTATATTTTTATAAAGGCGAAATCTATATTTTATAAAGGCGAAATTTTTAAATATATGATAGCGATGTAAAAATAGAATTTTTATATATTGAATAGCGAAGTAAAAATTCGATTTTTATATATTGAATAGCGAAGTGAAAAATCGATTTTTAAATGTATGAAGCGATTATAAAAATATGATTTTTAAATTGAAGGTGAACAAAGAAAAATGTGATTTTTATTTTAAAGACATCAAAATATAAAAATGTGTGATTTTTATATATGTAGTGACTACGGGCAACGAAGATGATAAAAAGGCGAGAATGAAGAAGATTTCTATAAAATAAGAGTCGTGGTATTGGATAGCTTTCGGTGAGAATTTCTCACTCTTCAATTTCTTTTTCTAGTTATATATATATATATATTAGGATGCAGACGGTGTTTAGTAGCACCCGACACCCGTCATCCACAGACCATGGATGGCTTGTTTGTTTAATTGTTTGGTTGTGTAGTTGGTTAGATTATTTGGTTTGAATTGAATTGTTGGTGAAATGAAATTGATTTGATTGATGTGTGAATGGCGTGGGCCTTCACTAGACCGGGGATAAGGCTAGGCCTCGTCCCGTTTCTAGTATCGTGCCGTTATGCCTCCGAAATTTTCTAAAAATAAGTTAGAAAAATAAAGATAACATTTTATTTAATAAATGAACCGAATAGATTATTCATAGGTTGAATAAAATAGTTTGATCGTTAAAAATATAATTTTTAACGTGAATGTGAATAAATAAATATTCATTTACAAACCAGACGGTTTGTTTATGTACACCTATTTGAAGGACATTGATTGAGATGATAAATTTTACACATCGCCCAACTGCACAAATAAAAATCTGTGTTTGATTGCTTGAAACCCCACATGGGTATTGGGATGATATTTGACGTACACTAATCCCAATAATTAGTTGTATGTCGATCGATTGATTGACAGGCTGCTATAAGCGTTGAATATTTATATTCGACGCTTATACAGTGTAGAATGCACTTTGGATGATGGTTGATTATTCATCGTTGTTATTGTATACATGTGTTGTAGAAAATCCATATAATCAACTTTATATGGTAATTGATTGGGCCTCATTCCAGTTTTGAAATAGAAATATTTGAAATAGAAATATTTGAAATAGAAATATTTGAAACAGAAATATTTGAAATAGAAATATTTGAAATAGATTTCTGAAAATAGAAACATATGAAGCCGTGTTGGTTAGATTGACGCCATTTTGACGTGAACGATATTTGTATCGATTTTATTCATTCTTCAATGAAAAATTGAATAGATTTGAAATTGAATAAATTTGAAATTCGAACTATATAGGAATGAATTTGAATTGAAAATAAATAGAAATGAATTCGAATTAAAAATAAATAGAAATGAATTCGAATTGAATTTGAATATAAATGAATTCGAATAGAAATCGATTTGAAAATAATTTAAAACGAACTTATATTGGAATATTCAATTTTGATTTGAAATTGAATATGAAGTTAAAATCATTTTGAAAATGAATTTAAAACGATTTATAAAATACGTTTTAAAGGAAATCGATGAAGTATATATTATATATATAATATAATGGCTTGAATAGAACGTGCCGCGCCGCGGCAGTTCGCGAATTTCGACCATTGACTTCGAACGGATATTACGGGAGATCCGACTGTCGGATTCTCCTAAAACCGGAACCTTTAGGTTCGTATCGAAAAGAGCTTTCTAACGAATATTAGAAATTAGAAATCTAACAGTTGGATTTGGAGTTATGTCCAAATCAAATTTGAAAAAGGTCGTTGTAAGTGCAGTTCGATGGCCATTGGTGGAAATCGACTGTACGGGCCTTGATAAAATTATTAAAAATAGTAATAATTTGTGTAAAATCATAAGAAATGATTAGGGAAAAATTGGGATGAAAAACTCCATATTGGAAAAGATAAAAATAGATTTTTATCGAAATGAACTAGTTTTGAACTAGAATTATAATTCTATTTATTTTTAAATAAATAAATTGAATTTGAAATGGTTTTGAATATAACCAGAATTTCCAATGATTGCATTGGAATGGATTTGAATCGAAATTGTCTTCGGAATATTTTAATGTTGGATTTCGTGATTATACAGATGTTGTTATGGAAATTTGAAAGATATATATATCGTTATTTCCAATACGATATTTGTTCGTCATAGAATTTGATATTGAATATAAGCCGGTATACTTTCTATTCAGAGCCTTGTATTTAATATCAAATGTGGTTTGGGTTTGTCGTGAATGGTGTCTTCATTAACACCGTTCTTGAACCCAGTTGAGAAAAGATTAAATCTTTTTATTTAGATTTAATGAAGTGTACCAATTAAATAATATTTAATTGGAATTGAATTCGAATTGATTTTTGGGTTTATCGTGAACAGTGTTTTAAATAACACTCGTTCTTTAACCCGATAATTAATGGAATGTGATTTTCGGTTTATCTTGAACCATGTTTTAAAATGACACTGATTCTTTAACCCAGTTAACGATTAAAACTAAGTGGAGTTTTAATGAATCTTTAATTAGATTGAAATGATCGAGAATGGAGTATCACCAGTTTTGCTCCAGGCGATAGTTAAATCTTTAATTAGATTTAAACGTGAAATGGTAATTAAATTTACCGATAACACCGTGGTGTTAGATATGAAGTAAGACCCGTTTTACTTCATGGGATGAATAGGTTGGGATTGGGAAATTAAAACAAATGATTACTTCGGTAAGGTTCGTTAATCCCGACTAGATGAATCAAAATTCAAAAGAAGATTAAAGAATAAATTCAAGTAATTTATCTTTGATAAAATTAATGGGAACCTTTCCCTATGAATGTGAAATTTAGAAACTAACTGTCGGTTAGCCAAGCAGAATGGTTTTCTGGATATTGATCTGATGTTGGTTTCAGCCTTCTGGGTTAATATTTGGGAAATTATTCTCTTGATTAATTTACTGTTAGTGACTGATAAATTGGAATGAGACGTATGTTGTGTTTGTGTAACACTTATTTAAAATATACGCGAGTTATTCGGAAAGACCGAGTTTATCCCATTTTGAATAACTGATACGACGATAAGTCGAAGATGAAGACGGTGGTCGAAGACCAGAAGTCTTCACGTCGTTTGGGTGATTACTGATGATCTTGATTGGGCTGTACACCCAAGAAGATGGAAACAGTTGGTGATCGTCCAGACGTACTTGGAGATCGATGGATATGCAGGGTACTAGGTGCCCCCGGTTTCGTTCAGACCCAGAACGGACTTGTAAATGGACTGTGTGTCTGACATTGGATTTTAGTCCGTGTGATTGATCTCTATTAAATATATATCTGTTTGGCGGTGGAGAATTTATTCTCTTGCTTAACGCCCTTCTCTGAGACGTACGAGCTCAGGGGTTATATATTGATGGATATCAAACGCATGGAGTGAATTGCCTGTGTGGTATGCCTAAGTGGCAAATGATCGAGGCTTCTGTTGAAAAGCAAAGTCTGGTGGTTGATGATCGAAGCACGGCCTTTGTGGCGTAGCTTTGTGTAACGTTTACTTTGCGAGTTTCGCACCCCGGTTGTGAAACAAAAATGGGAGACGGACCTCAAGGAGGGCATGAGTTTCTTTCTAGCTAGGGTGGTGTCAGTGACCTACCAGCCCTGACATTTATATACTTTTCACCTGTGTGGTTGTTGCTGTTGCGAGGCGCCTCGGTTTGATCGGACGATCCGGGTCCGATGGAGTCATTCGTTGGCTCACTTACGCCCCAAAGGGCGGGGAAACGCAGTGTTCAGGAATTTTAATCCACATCGGTGGACCGGCCCTGACAATCCAAAGGCTTGGCTGAGTACTTGCCTGAGGGGCGGGCTAGAGCGTCTCGAATCGGTTGAGGACTATCTTTTGCCTCGGTTCATAGATGGAAACCCAATTTCCAAATACGTGACTTTGCGATATTATTTGTATATCCTATATATGGCGACATAGTGGTATGGGGCATTCATGCCGCCTATGATTGATACTTATGATTTGAAGTTGTTTTATACACTATACACTTATAATAGTATCAAATGATTTCTTTTAAACGTATCAAGCATTCTTGGCTATTATAAGGTAAAAACCCTATCCCCCGGCTTGCGTTGCATTGTATGATAGGACCTGGGTCTTATAATAGCTTCATTTTTCTTTATTTAGCATTGCGCTGTTGTTTTATGCACTGGTATTCTTGGGAGGAAACCCGTTCCGTGTTATTCGGCGTGGTCCCTTGATTTACCTAACTTTAAAAATAAAGATTAATAACTGTTTTAGTTCTCACACCAGTCACATGACTGACCTGGAGTTTATTGTTTTAACCTAAACTCTGGGTGCCCTTATTTTGACACTGGCAGTTAGTAGTTTTGGTTTTGCAGATTTATATTCACAGGATCCTGATTTACAGCTGGAACGATATCCGGAAAGCTTTGTATCCGTATATCTCCTTCTAGTTGTGTATTGTATTATTTTCCGTTGCGATGTATTTAAATGTAATCTCTGATATTTCTGTGTAATGTATATTCATTTATACTCTGTATATTCTTGTAATCTGATGTATTGTTTTAATAACAATGAAATGTTCTTCCGCCTGCGTTTTGATTTTGTCGCGTTCTCAAAACGATCAGGCGTTTCGAACGGTCTGGGTCGGTTTAGCGGCTGGTTCGGACCGAGCGAAATTCCTTTTCGTCACATTCAGGTCACTTGAATTAGCTTAACAAAATCGTTTAATAATCACTCAATAAAAACGTGCTTCGCGCACGGTAGACTTTTGGTACAAAAATGGCAATTAGTGGCTAAAACAATCAATGTATATATGCGGTTGGTCTATTTCCTTTTAGAAACTTTATTTTAAATAATATATTAAAAATCTATATTTGGTTATAAAATAAATTTCATAACTTCATTTCTAGCGATTCACCTGACGTTGAATCAATCTTTATAAAATATTTTGTATTTTGGCCATCTGCTATAAATTCGTCAACCAATATTTCCCATTGGTTAATATCAAAATAAACGTTGAATTTGGATTCAACAATCAATAATCAATCATCGAATCAGATTGGTTAAACACATGTCATATAACATGAAAATAGACACTCAATTTGAGGAATCTGCTTTGATTCCTCTAACATGTCCTTCCCTGTATCCAATAAGTTAATCCACTCAATACGACAATTTATTATAAACATGAATCATTAATTCAACTAATAACGGGCAACTAACAACAATTCAAGCATTCAGTTTATTTTTAAATGTTTATATTATTACACTACTACAAAATTGGGCATATTCGACACAAGTTTTATGTGGCCTTAGATCGAAAAAGTGTTGTATTTTCCCTCTTTTACAAATAGGCAACACCAGAAAGGCATGGCATCCGCGACCGTTGCCTTAGCCCTCTAAGGCAACACTTTAGCACGTCTACTGCTACAGAAAGAAAGTGTTGCATTATAGATGCAATGCAACACTATTTGCACGTAGTGCAACAATATTCAGCATTGCTTGAAAATTAGTTAGATCATGGCTACCAGATCACGGTAGAGGGGCCACATCAGCTTTCCATGTCAGCTGCCTATATGTCAGACGACACGTCAGCTGCACACGTGCCACATGCCACGTCAGCTATGGAGTCTACGTGCCATGTGGAATCACTACTATTTTATGTAATGCAACACCATTGTATTATGGAATGCAACACCATTATCTTGAAATACAACATCAGGGGAAAGCAAATGCAACAGTAAAAGAAGGCAAATACAACACTTTAATTATAAATTTTGCAATATCAGTTTTGTACATAGAAGAAACACATCTGTTACATTCATCATCACATTCAAACCTTCCAAAACATTCATCATCACATACCATACCAATTCTTCAAATATAACATATACGATCAAATACATAATTTAAAAGTAACACAAGTGCCAACACATACCACCTTCAATACAAGTGCCAACAAATACGATCAGTGTGCATTCTCTCCATGTCATTTCAGATCCTCCACTTGCCGGCTGTATCTCTCCTCGTCATTTCAAATCCTGCAATTTAAATTTACAAGTTATTTGATAAGTGCATATGTGTTGTGTGCATCTATGCATTTGGCCATCTAATTAACTTATAAATCTTATGCATACAATTATAACAGTTGACCATTCACCATTGGTCACTCGTGCTACCTCAGAATTGAATATGCTTCATCTTATGTGCAAGCATTTCCAGTTCACATATTTATCTGACACCATCCATTGGGTCCCTCGCACATCCTTTTAAGCTTCAGAACATCATCATCTCCATATCCCCTAAACGCCAATCTTCGAAAGTTCAAAAAATAATCAATGGAGGACTCGTCTCTATACATCACTACCACTGTTCTTAAGGGACATTGGAATTTTGAAGTTGTGCATGATGTTCTTAAGGTGACTCTGAATCATAATTCGTGGCATACACGGGTAATACCCAATAACTCTTTTCTAGTATGATGCCCATCATGCAGTAAGCGTGATCATGCGTTAATGTTGAAACTTTTTACAAAATCTGGTAGTGTTATTTACCTGCAAGTATGGTCTGATGAAGAATTTAAGCCTGAACCAGCGTTAGAAGTGGAATCATGGGCTAAAGTTGATGGCTTTCTCGAGTTCCTAAAGAGTAATGTTCCTGCTGTTGAAGAAATAATGAAGCCAATGGGACGTTTGCTTGCAATTGACGACTGTAACTGGTCTCAGTATGACCATACATCTTTCTACCTGAAAATGCAATTTTATGAAGGCATTGGAAATATCAATACTTTTGCTGCTCGATTCAATAACAAGGTTTACCTCATTAAGGTTCAGTGTTAACCCATGCTCATCCTGGAATAAGGCGTGAACTTCTTTTTGTGAGCAATAGGGAGGAACAGGTGGTTCCATGTTTGCGTCATTACGAATGGGAATGGGAAATGGATTCAGATGAAAGATGACGCAATGATACAAGAAGCTGCTTTCCTATCCCCCTTGATAAGCTTATTTCCTGAAGTCATCCATGACATACATGTTGATAACCAAGCCCCAATGAACCAGAGGAATGATCAATGGGTAGATTTGGAATTTGATCAGGAATATGATTGGCCAAACTACCTCACCCCTTGTCCTGATGCTGCGGGTCCATCACAAGCGGCTGCTCACTTTTGACTAGCTCTCCCACAGCCGTAAAGCTCTAACAAATCTATTGGAAGTTCCACAGCCCCGCAAAGCCCTGATCTGGTATGAACTGATGCTACTATAATGTCATTTTTTGGATGTGTATGTATTAAGTTAACTTTATGATACTTTTGGATGTGGATGAATATGTCATTTTTTGGATGTGCATGGTATGAACTGATGCTGCCTTATGATACTTTTGCTGCATTATGATACTTTTTTGTATGACTGCTTTATGAGACATAGTAAGGCATAATATGGATGCAAAACTGAGCATACGTTTCCAAAATTGAAACATTGAAATTGGTAGTTTCCAAAATCAAATGGAAAATACCTGTGTGTGTAACAGATTATACGGGTGAATGACTCGTCCGAATTGGAAAATTGGTGGTTTCTAAAGCCTCCACACAAATACACTGCATTGCAAACACACCGTAGTGCTACACATGTATTTGTATCACAAAACCTTAAGCATATATTGTATGTCATTTTTTGTAGGTGTATGGTATGAACTGATGCTGCCTTATGATACTTTTTTGTTTGACTGCTTTATGATACGTAGTAAGGCATAATATGGATGCAAAACTGAGCATACGTTTCCTAAATTAAAATACTGAAATTGGTAGTTTCCAAAATCAAATGGAAAATACATGAGCGTGTAGAAAATTAGATACGGGTGAACGACTCATCCGGATCGGGAATTTGGTAGTTTCCAAAGCCTCTACACAAACACACCGCAGTGCTACACATGTATCTGCATCACAAAACCTCAAGCATACAATTATATGTTAATGTAAATGAACACAAAGTGCAAATCAATTTTGATGGTAAATCCTCATTCCTTAACTAGCTTGACCTCTGTAACAACCCGCAAATTCTGAACCAATTTAAAAATTTTATTTTAGAAAATTTTAATGAATTTTGAGGTTACAATATAATTTATTATTAATAATAATGGCTAGAATTTATTTTTATTGAAGTTAAAATGAATAAATTTAATTTAAATATAAATGGAATTAGAAATAACGCAGTAGTTTGAAAAGTCAAACTTGAACTTTGACTGACCGTACAGGATGCAAAATTTAACGGAATTTAGTGAAACCAAAAATATTAGAATTTATTTAAAAATATCTTTCTAACGAATCTGAAAAATTGAAATTTCATAGCGGAAATCAAAAGTTATGGCCAATTCAATTTTTAGAAAGGTCGCTGTAGAATTTATATAATATATATGGCCCGAAAGGCTACTTTTCACATATGTAGGAATTTCGACTCGAAACCACTTCCATTGAGTTCGGAATGACGTTTCTGCATTGAAGAACAGTAAACACTTATATATTTTGAGTTTCAGGAATTATTTGTTTAAAAATGTATTTTTAATATTAAATATATTGGCCTTGAAAATAGTTATTTTTCAAACGATCTCCGTTTTCGACGAAACCACTTTTGTTGGAACCGGAATGTCAAATTTTTGCTAGGTTTCAATTTTCAAAATTTTTTGAATTAATAAGTGAGCGTGGCGAAATAAAATGTGTTTTTATTATTTACAGTTAAATTTGAACGCCTTAAAAATAGTCATTTTTCGAACAATCTCAGAATTCGACGAAAATAATTTTGTTGGATTCGTATCGTCATAAGAAAGCTAAAAATATATTTTTTAGAATTTTCTAAGGTCGTATGTGGCCCCGGCATATTTAAATGTACGGTAGAAATTAAATTATTTATTTAATATTGTATTTTTAAATTAAAACTGAAAAAAAACGTACAGACATCAGAATTGGAGCCCGGGACATAGCCCATCGCGTTCAGAAGGCCTCAAAACGTTAAGATCGACAGTAAGCAGGCCCAAATCCGAGAAATTCCGAAAATCCACCTTTTTAGCACAAATTTCGAATTTAAATATTAAAATATTATTAAATCCAAAAACCCTAACCCTAATTTGGCCAGCCGCCATGTCCAAAACAGAAGGCCAGAAAACACCCAAATTTAAACGCTAATATCTCTCAATCCGTTCGACGAAAATTGACGTATGACCTACCAAATCGAAGAGAATTCAGAGAGCTACAAATCTATACGGTTAAGATCGGATTTTGGTGCACGAATTTCGTGAATTCTAGCCGAGAAGGGGCTGCGGTTTTTAGTGATTTGCGGGTCCTAGGGGAGGCCGAGTTCGACACGGTTGGAGGTGTAGGCGGCTCTTGGCATGGCGGTTCGTATGGAGGTGTCTGATCGGCGAACGGGGCGCCGTGGGGTGGTGCGCACGGAAGGATGGACGGTGTAGGCATGGGTTCGGCGTGCGTCTGGGGCAACGTGAAGAAGAAAGGTTTCTTTTTTATTATTATTTTATTATTTAAATATTAAATTATCCAATGTTTAAAGATAGATATCTCTCTCATACGAGGTCCGATTGACGAACCGTCAGTTGTGTTGGACTCGTCTTTCCGAGAGCTTCGCGATGGCGCAGACCACACCTGATTCTGAGACAGTCAAATTTTCAGCAAAATTCAATGTGAGAATTCAAATTCTATTATTTAATTAATTATTAATTAATTTTCTCGTGTTAAAAATTATTGTATTAATGTGTTGATTCAGAAATGTTTGGGTTGGATAGATGATTGATTGTTGCTTGTGGTATGATTTGTTGTTTGTGACATGTTAGCTCCGCATTGAAATTGCTATATTATTGAATTCTATTTGGGATTAGAAAATTAAATCTAAATTTAGTTTTAAATCATATATTTGTATTGTAAATAAAAAGGTGAAAATTTTACGATGTAATTAAAAAGATAATATTTTTTTGTATTGAAAAAAAAAGAAGAAGAAAAAGATCATATTTTTAAATGGAAATAAAAAGATAAATTTTTACGGTGTAAATAGAAAGGTGATAAATTTTTACATTGTAAAATATTAAAAGGTGATATTTTATGATTAAATATTAAAAGACAACGTTTTTACATTAAAATATAAAAGTTGATATTTTTACACCTCAAAATATAAAGGTTGATATTTTTACATTATAAAAATAAAAAAGTTGATAGCTTTACATTGTAAACATCAAAGTGAATATTTTTACATTGTAAGTAAAAGAATGAAATTTTATGATGTAAAATAAATTACATTTTTATTATGTAATTTATGAATGAATTTACACCGTATGAAATAAATTACATTTTATTATGTAATTTATGAATGAATTTACTCCGCATGAATGAAATTTCATTTATTTTGTAATGTATATGAAATGAATGTATGAACTTGCTTTGTAAATTAAAAATTACATTTTTATAGGTAATTAAAATGTGAATTTACACTGTATGATAAAAATTACATTTTTAGATGTAATTTAGATATGAATTTATGTCGTATCTTAGAAATTACATTTTTCTATGTAATTAAAATATGAATTTCCATCGCATGATGAAAATTACATTTTTCTATGTAACTTAAAATTAAATTTGTACCGCATGATAAGAATTACATTTTCCTATGTAATTTAGATGTGAATTAGAACGGTAAAATAAAAATTGGTTTTTTTTCCTATATAATTTATATATGAGTTATATTGGTAAGATAAAAATTACATTTTTCAATGTAATTAGAATATGAATTGGTATTGCATTATAACAATTACATTTCTTTATGTAGTTGGGACATGAATTTACAATGTGAAATAAAAATTACATTTTTATATGTAATTAGAAATGGGATTTGCAAATAAAATTAAAACTTACATTTTTATATGTAATTTAGGATGATATATACAATGTAAAATAAAGTTTACATTTTTATATGTAGTAAGAAATTGAAAATTCGCATTGATATTAAAATAACACTTTTGTAAAGATATTGCATTAGAATAAAAAAATAATTTTTGTCGCTTTTTCTTTTTAGAAATAAAAACATATTTTGTCACCTTTTCTTTTTAACATGAAAAGGGTCATTTTTGTCGCTTCTTCTTTTTAACATTAAAAGAACATTTTTATGTTATGTTTCTTTTTAGCGTTAAAAGAAGCATTTTTGTTGTTTTTCCTTTTAGTAATAAAAAGAACATTTTGCTTTCATTTCTTATGATAATATTTTATCGTCATTTTGAATGCGGTAAAAATAGAATTGTTAATGTTGAATATTTTATCGTCATTTTGAATGCGGTAAAAATAGAATTGTTAATGTTGAATATTTTATCGTCATTTTGAATGCGGTGAAAATAGAATGGTTAATGTTGTCATTTTTATCGACATTTTTGGTGCGATAAAAATAGACAATGTTAGTGATTCATTTTCATCGATATTTTTGGTGCGATAAAAATAGACAATGTTAGTGATTCATTTTTATCGACATTTTTGGTGCGATAAAAATAGACAATGTTAGTGATTCATTTTTATCGGCATTTGTGATGCGATAAAAATAGCAATGTTAATGTTACATTTTTATCATCATTTTAGATGCGATAAAAAGAATATATTTTTGTGTTACATTTTATTGTCTTTCTAGAGACAATAAAAAGAATAAAATTAAAGAATTACAATTTTATGTCAAATTGCTTTCATTGAAAAGAATAAATATAGAAGACGAGATTTTTGTTGTTAATAATAAACAATGAAAAAGGGAACGTTTACATTTTGATGTAAATAAACAATAAAAAGAAAAATTACATTCAAAATGTAAGTTAGAATAAAAAGGACATTTTGTAAAAAAAAAAAATTGTAAATTACAATAAAAAGTATAGAAATAAAGATCACATTTTTATTAACCGTTTATAGGCAATAAAAGGAATATAAATAAAAGAGACATTTTTATCGTCATGTTATATATTGTGTAATACACTTCCATAGACAAGTTACCCGACTTGTGTATGTGATTGGGACGATAATTTTCACACATCGCCCAAGTGCACAAATTAGTTTATCATTTGCTTGATTGGTTGAAAACCCCACACGGGTGTTGGGATGAAAATTCACATACACTAATCCCAATATTTAGTTGTATGTTGATCGTTAGATCAATAGGCTGTGATGAGCGTTATTATTTAATTTTAACGCTTACACAGTGGAAATTACACTTTGGATGTAATGGATGACTTGATGATTATACTGTTATTGTCATATATATGATGTGTGTGAAATCCATATAATCCTAATTATATGATAAATGTTTGAGTCGCATTTCGATTCAAGCGTTCTTTTAAATAAGACTATTTTTACATTAGAAATCCTTTTTATATAAAGAATATATATATTTTCAAAATATAGATTGTTAATTAAGTATATGTTAAAACAAGGAATGTTTGTAAAAGATAAAGATTTGTAAAATAAAGAATACTTCTCATTTAGAATCTTTTATATAAAGAATATTTTTATGATTATTTTAAAATATGTTTTTAAAGGGTTACTAGCATTTGCAATTATTATTTTTGATATGAAATAAATTGAGATGTGAAGTGGGTTTACCGTGGACGATGTTTTAAACGACATTTGTCCTTTAATCCAATTTACATTGAAATTGTTATTTGGAACTTATGAATCTATTTTATAGATATGAAAAAGGCATTTTCTAAAATCAAAGTCTTCCAATTTAATATATTAAATTGGAATTAAGTGGAAATTCTACTGGTCATAATCGAAATGGGCTTCTGTAAAAGAAGACTGATATTATATATGGAATTTAAGAGGCTTTGCTGTTATTCCATTTATACTATTAGTCCAATACGGAAATTTATATCGATTATGTATTGATTGGATTTCTGTGGAATTCCATATTTTTAGAAATTGATTTATAGATTTTATTTTAAATATTTATCTTTGATAAAATTAATGAGAATCTTCTAAAACGAATATCTTATTAAAAGAATATTCTGAGAAGGAATGTGGCGAAATGTGTGATTTTCCAATATTTGTTTTTAATCCCAAATTACGCAAGTTATTCAGAAAGACCGGGTTTAACCCATTCTGAATAATCATCACGACGATCAAGAGTCGAAGACGAAGACGGTGATTGAAGACCGAAGGTTTTCACATCGTTGGGATGATGATGACTGGTATCTTGAATTGGGATTGGCCTTCCAAGGCAAGGTATTTGGTAATGATCGTCCAAACGCATTTGGAGATTGACGGACACGATGTTTCGCTCAGACCCAGAGCGGACTTGTAAATGGATTGTGTGTCTGACATTGTATTCCTTTCTACTGTATTTGTTGAACGCTACTGATTATATATTTCTGTTTGGTGGTGAAGAATTTATTCTTTACTTATCACCCTTCTCTAAGTCGTATGTGCTTAGAGGTTATATATATATTGGTAGATGATCAATAATATGGTAGGGTCTGACAATGTGGCATGCCAAGATGCAAATTGATCAAGGCTTTTGTTGAAAAGCAGGGTCTTGTGGAATGATCAAAGCATAGCCTATTACGGCATAGCTTTGTGTATATCGTGACTTCGCGAGCCTCACACCCTGGTATGAGTCAAAAACGGGATATGGACCGTAGGGAGTGCACACGTTTCTTTCTAGCTAGAGTGGTGTCAGTGACCTACCAGCCCTGACATTTTACTTATGTGGATGATGGATTTTGAGGCGCCTCGGATTTTTATAGGCCGATAGTGGTCATATTATAGGTTCAAAGGAACCGGGAAGCGTGTGTTCAGGCATAACCAATCCACTGCCGATAGGCGGGGACCGGCCCTACCGCATCCAAGGGTTCACTGCGGGGGATCCTGAGGCATTTGCTAGAGTGTCTCGAATCGGAGAGGAGCTTGCCCCTAGCCTCGACTCATGATGGAAACCCAATTCCCAATACGCCCTTGCGATTTTGATTGTAAACTCATATACGGCGACATAGTATATGGTACCTATGCCGTCTAGGATTGATATTATATTTGAATGTTTTAAATATATATATATATATATACACACTAATAATAATATCGTTTTCACGTACCAAGCATCTCTTGACCATTATAAGGTAAAACCCTATCCTCTGGTGTGCGTTGCATTGTGTGATGGGACCTGGGTCTTATAATGGTTTCATTTTTCTAAAAAGCATTGCGTTGTTTAACGATTTACTTTATTTTATGCATTGGCAATCCAATGGAGTAAACCCGTTCCGCATTAGCGGCGTGGTCCTGTGATTAGCCTACTATATAGATAAGTTAAGTATAGAATTCTCACACCAGTCCCACGACTGACCTGTAGTTTGTTTCACCTTGCAAACTCGGGTGCCCTCTTTCCACACAGGCAGTCGAGTAGCTTTTGCAGATATAATTAAGTAGGATCCTGGATTGAAGTCTGAAGCTGGGTCCAGAATATTGATGGCTTTCCGCTGAGATTAATTCCGCTGCAATGGATTTAATTTATTGTATCTTCCGCTGTATTATTTATTGATGTACTCTGATATATTCTGTACTCTGATGTAACATGTATTATTGATGTTATAAAAGTCTGTGTTTTTGTTCTGATGTGTTGTATGCCCAAAGTTAACGTACGCGGGTTTTGAACGGTCTTAATCGATCTTGCGATCGATTGGGTTCGGGCGAAATTCGGGTCGTTACAGCTGGCATCAGAGCTCAGGTTAGCTCAAATCTTTGGGGTACAACTCGTTAGAACTAAACAATAGACTCATCAGAGGTTGGATTAGTAATATCCAATAGGAATACTCATTAGAGATAGGATCGGCAGTATCCTAGAATGAGAATACTCGTTAGAGATGGGGGTTAGCAACGCCCTAGAATGAGTCAGAGTGAAGAAGAATTCATAATTAGCGTACTTGTTATTATATATAATTCGATTTTAGAAAATATGATTTTGTATATATAAAAGTTATATTTTTGAGATTTAATCAACTAATTGATTAGCGATTGTGTTGTGTGAATATGAATTCAACTAATAAATTATTAAACAATTAATGAATGAAAATAAATTAAATTAGTTAAATAAACAACTTTAGCTTCATTCCCTTTTCAAGGACGAAAAGATTTTAAGTGGGGGAGATTGTAACAACCCGCAAATTCTGAACCAATTTAAAAAATTTATTTTAGAAAATTTTAATGAATTTTGAGGTTACAATATAATTTATTATTAATAATAATGGCTAGAATTTATTTTTATCGGAGTTAAAACGAATAAATTTAATTTAAATATAAATGGAATTAGAAATAACGCAGTAGTTTGAAAAGTCAAACTTGAACTTTGACTGACCGTACAGGATGCAAAATTTAACGGATTTTAGTGAAACCAAAAATATTAGAATTTATTTAAAAATATCTTTCTAACGAATCTGAAAAATTGAAATTTCATAGCGGAAATCAAAAGTTATGGCCAATTCAATTTTTAGAAAGGTCGTTGTAGAATTTATATAATATATATGGCCCGAAAGGCTACTTTTCACATATGTAGGAATTTCGACTCGAAACCACTTCCATTGAGTTCGGAATGACGTTTCTGCATTGAAAAATAGTAAACACTTATATATTTTGAGTTTCAGGAATTATTTGTTTAAAAATGTATTTTTAATATTAAATATATTGGCCTTGAAAATAGTTATTTTCAAACGATCTCCGTTTTCGACGAAACCACTTTTGTTGGAATTGGAATGTCAAATTTTTACTAGGTTTCAATTTTCAGAATTTTTCGAATTAATATGTGAGCGTGGCGAAATAAAATGTGTTTTTACTATTTACAGTTAAATTTGAACGCCTTAAAAATAGCCATTTTTCGAACAGTCTCAGAATTTGACGAAAATAATTTTGTTGGATTCGTATCGTCATAAGAAAGCTAAAAATATATTTTTTAGAATTTTCTGAGGTCGTATGTGGCCCCGGCATATTTAAATGTACGGTAGAAATTAAATTATTTATTTAATATTGTATTTTTAAATTAAAACTGAAAAAAAACGTACAGACATCAGAATTGGAGCCCGGGACATAGCCCATCGCGTTCAGAAGGCCTCAAAACGTTAAGATCGACAGTAAGCAGGACCAAATCCGAGAAAGTCCGAAAATCCACCTTTTTAGCACAAATTTCGAAATTAAATATTAAAATATTATTAAATCTGAAAACCCTAACCCTAATTTGGCCAGCCGCCATGTCCAAAACCGAAGGCCAGAAAACACCCAAATTCAAACGCTAATATCTCTCAATCCGTTCGACAAAAATTGACGTATGACCTACCAAATCGAAGAGAATTCAGAGAGCTACAAATCTATATGGTTAAGATCGGATTTTGGTGCACGAACTTCGCGAATTCTGGCCGAGAAGCGGCTGCGGTTTTTAGTGATTTGCGGGTCCTAGGGCAGGCCGAGTTCGACACGGTTGGAGGTGTAGGCGGCTCTTGGCATGGCGGTTCGTATGGAGGTGTCTGATCGGCGAACGGGCGTCGTGGGGTGGTGCGCACGGAAGGATGGACGGTGTAGGCATGGGTTCGGCGTGCGTCTGGGGCAACGTGAAGAAGAAAGGTTTCTTTTTTTTTATTATTTTATTATTTAAATATTTAAATTATCCAATGTTTAAAAATAGATATCTCTCTCATACGAGGTCCGATTGACGAACCGTCAGTTGCGTTGGACTCGTCTTTCCGAGAGCTTCGCGATGGCGCAGACCACACCTAATTCTGAGACAGTCAAATTTTCAGCAAAATTCATTGTGAGAATTCAAATTCTATTATTTAATTAATTATTAATTTATTTTCTCGTGTTAAAAATTATTGTATTATTGAATGTTTGGGTTGGATAGATGATTGATTGTTGCTTGTGGTATGATTTGTTGTTTGTGACATGCTAGCTCCGCATTGAAATTGCTATATTATTGAATTCTATTTGGGATTAGAAACTTAAATCTAAATTTAGATTTAAATCATATATTTGTATTGAAAATAAAAAGGTGAAAATTTTACGATGTAAATAAAAAGATAATATTTTTTTGTATTGAAAAAAAAAGAAGAAAAAGATCATATTTTTAAATGGAAATAAAAAGATAAATTTTTACGGTGTAAATAGAAAGGTGATAAATTTTTACATTGTAAAATATTAAAAGGTGATATTTTATGATTAAATATTAAAAGACGATGTTTTTACATTAAAATATAAAAGTTGATATTTTTACACCTCAAAATATAAAGGTAGATATTTTTACATTATAAAAATAAAAAAGTTGATAGCTTTACATTGTTAACATAAAAGTGAATATTTTTACATTGTAAGTAAAAGAATGAAATTTTATGATGTAAAATAAATTACATTTTTATTATGTAATTTATGAATGAATTTACACCGTATGAAATAAATTACATTTTATTATGTAATTTATGAATGAATTTACTCCGCATGAATGAAATTTCATTTATTTTGTAATGTATATGAAATGAATGTATGGACTTGCTTTGTAAATTAAAAATTACATTTTTATAGGTAATTAAAATGTGAATTTACACTGTATGATAAAAATTACATTTTTAGATGTAATTTAAATATGAATTTATGTCGTATGTTAGAAATTACATTTTTCTATGTAATTAAAATATGAATTTCCATCGCATGATGAAAATTACATTTTTCTATGTAACTTAAAATTGAATTTGTACCGCATGATAAGAATTACATTTTCCTATGTAATTTAGATGTGAATTAGAACGGTAAAATAAAAATGACTTTTTTTTTCTATGTAATTTATATATGAGTTATATTGGTAAGATAAAAATTACATTTTTCAATGTAATTAGAATATGAATTGGTATTGCATTATAACAATTACATTTCTTTATGTAGTTGGGACATGAATTTACAATGTGAAATAAAAATTACATTTTTATATGTAACTAGAAATGGGATTTGCAATTAAAATTAAAACTTACATTTTTATATGTAATTTAGGATGATATATACAATGTAAAATAAAGTTTACATTTTTATATGTAGTAAGAAATTGAAAATTCGCATTGATATTAAAATAACACTTTTGTAAAGATATTGCATTAGAATAAAAAGATAATTTTTGTCGCTTTTCTTTTTAGAATTAAAAACATATTTTGTCACCTTTTCTTTATAACACGAAAAGGGTCATTTTTGTCGCTTCTTCTTTTTAACATTAAAAGAACATTTTTATGTCATGTTTCTTTTTAGCATTAAAAGAAGCATTTTTTTTGTTTTTCCTTTTAGTAATAAAAAGAACATTTTGCTTTCATTTCTTATGATAATATTTTATCGTCATTTTGAATGCGGTAAAAATAGAATTGTTAATGTTGAATATTTTATCGACATTTTGAATGCGGTAAAAATAGAATTGTTAATGTTGAATATTTTATCGTCATTTTGAATGCGGTGAAAATAGAATGGTTAATGTTGTCATTTTTATCGACATTTTTGGTGCGATAAAAATAGACATTGTTAGTGATTCATTTTTATCGACATTTTTGGTGCGATAAAAATAGACAATGTTAGTGATTCATTTTTATCGGCATTTGTGATGCGATAAAAATAGCAATGTTAATGTTACATTTTTATCATCATTTTAGATGCGATAAAAAGAATATATTTTTGTGTTACATTTTATTGTCTTTCTAGAGACAATAAAAAGAATAAAATTAAAGAATTACAATTTTATGTCAAATTGCTTTCATTGAAAAGAATAAATATAGAAGACGAGATTTTTGTTGTTAATAATAAACAATGAAAAAGGGAACATTTACATTTTGATGTAAATAAACAATATAAAGAAAAACTACATTCAAAATGTAAGTTAGAATAAAAAGGACATTTTGTAAAAAAAAAAATGTAAATTACAATAAAAAGTATAGAAATAAAGATCACATTTTTATTGACCGTTTATAGGCAATAAAAGGAATATAAATAAAAGAGACATTTTTATCGTCGTGTTATATATTGTGTAATACACTTCCATAGACAAGTTACCCGACTTGTGTATGTGATTGGGACGATAATATTCACACGTCGCCCAAGTGCACAAATTAGTTTATCATTTGCTTGATTGGTTGATAACCCCACACGGGTGTTGGGATGAAAATTCACATACACTAATCCCAATATTTAGTTGTATGTTGATCGTTAGATCGACAGGCTATGATGAGCGTTATTATTTAATTTTAACACTTACACCGTGGAAATTACACTTTGGATGTAATGGATGACTTGATGATTATACTGTTATTGTCATATATATGATGTGTGTGAAATCCATATAATCCTAATTATATGATAAATGTTTGAGTCGCATTTCGATTCAAGTGTTCTTTTAAATAAGACTATTTTTACATTAGAAATCCTTTTTATATAAAGTATATATATATTTTCAAAATATAGATTGTTAATTAAGTATATGTTAAAAAAAGGAATGTTTGTAAAAGATAAAGATTTGTAAAATAAAGAATACTTCTCATTTAGAATCTTTTATATAAAGAATATTTTTATGATTATTTTAAAATATGTTTTTAAAGGGTTACTAGCATTTGCAATTATTATTTTTGATATGAAATAAATTGAGATGTGAAGTAGTTTTACCGTGGACGATGTTTTAAACGACATTTGTCCTTTAATCCAATTTACATTGAAATTGTTATTTGGAACTTATGAATCTATTTTATAGATTTGAAAAAGGCATTTTCTAAAATCAAAGTCTTCCAATTTAATATATTAAATTGGAATTAAGTGGAAATTCTACTGGTCATAATCGAAATGGGCTTCTGTAAAAGAAGACCGATATTGTATATGGAATTTAAGAGGCTTTGTCGTTATTCCATTTATACTATTAGTCCAATACGGAAATTTATATCGATTATGTATTGATTGTATTTCTGTGGAATTCCATATTTTTAGAAATTGATTTATAGATTTTATTTTAAATATTTATCTTTGATAAAATTAATGAGAATCTTCTAAAACGAATATCTTATTAAAAGAATATTCTGAGAAGGAATATGGCGAAATGTGTGATTTTCCAATATTTGTTTTTAATCCCAAATTACGCAAGTTATTCAGAAAGACCGGGTTTAACCCATTCTGAATAATCATCACGATGATCAAGAGTCGAAGACGAAGACGGTGATTGAAGATCGAAGGTTTTCACATCGTTGGGATGATGATGATTGGTATCTTGAATTGGGATTGGCCTTCCAAGGCAAGGTATTTGGTAATGATCGTCCAAACGCATTTGGAGATTGACGGACATGATGTTTCGCTCAGACCCAGAGCGGACTTGTAAATGGATTGCGTGTCTGACATTGTATTCCTTTCTACTGTATTTGTTGAATGCTACTGATTATATATTTCTGTTTGGTGGTGAAGAATTTATTCTTTACTTATCACCCTTCTCTAAGTCGTATGAGCTTAGAGGTTATATATATATTTGTAGATGATCAATAATATGGTAGGGTCTGACAATGTGGCACGCCAAGATGCAAATTGATCAAGGCTTTTGTTGAAAAGCAGGGCCTTGTGGAATGATCAAAGCATAGCCTATTACGGCATAGCTTTGTGTATACCGTGACTTCGCGAGCCTCACACCCCAGTATGAGTCAAAAACGGGATATGGACCGTAGGGAGTGCACACGTTTCTTTCTAGCTAGAGTGGTGTCAGTGACCTACCAGCCCTGACATTTTACTTATGTGGATGATGGATTTTGAGGCGCCTCGGATTTTTATAGGCCGATAGTGGTCATATTATAGGTTTAAAGGAACCGGGAAGTGTGTGTTTAGGCATAACCAATCCACTGCCGATAGGCTGGGACCGGCCCTACTGCATCCAAGGGTTCACTGCGGGGGATCCTTAGGCATTTGCTAGAGTGTCTCGAATCGGAGAGGAGCTTGCCCCTAGCCTCGACTCATGATGGAAACCCAATTCCCAATACGCCCTTGCGGTTTTGATTGTAAACTTATATACGGCGACATAGTATATGGTACCTATGCCGTCTAGGATTGATATTATATTTGAATGTTTTAAATATATATATATATATACACACTAATAATAATATCGTTTTCACGTATCAAGCATCTTTTGACCATTATAAGGTAAAACCCTATCCTCTGGTGTGCGTTGCATTGTGTGATGGGACCTGGGTCTTAAATGGTTTCATTTTTCTAAAAAGCATTGCGTTGTTTAATGATTTACTTTATTTTATGCATTGGCAATCCAATGGAGTAAACCCGTTCGGCGTTAGCGGCGTGGTCCTGTGATTAGCCTACTATATAGATAAGTTAAGTATAGAATTCTCACACCAGTCCCACGACTGACCTGTAGTTTGTTTCACCTTGCAAACTCGGGTGCCCTCTTTCCACACGGGCAGTCGAGTAGCTTTTGCAGATATAATTAAGCAGGATCCTGGATTGAAGTCTGAAGCTGGGTCCAGAATATTGATGGCCTTCCGCTGAGATTAGTTCCGCTGCAATGGATTTAATTTATTGTATCTTCCGCTGTATTATTTATTGATGTACTCTGATATATTCTGTACTCTGATGTAACATGTATTATTGATGTTATAAAAGTCTGTGTTTTTGTTCTGATGTGTTGTATGCCCAAAGTTAATGTACACGTGTTTTGAACGGTCTTAATCGATCTTGCGATCGATTGGGTTCGGGCGAAATTCGGGTCGTTACAACCTCTATAATAAATCAATGTTTTTTCATGCCAATATCCCAGTTCTCATGGCCCAAGAAGGTACCACTCAGTTGGGTGAAACCTAAATCCCAGTGGAAAACCCACCAGCGCCATCTCCTTTTTTTGGTTTATTGATGGGTATAGTTTTCGAATAAACCTCAGCATAATCCCAAATCCCAAATCAGTGGTTAAAGCGCAACTAATTACTCAAATCTTATCTTTCACCAATTAATCACTCATAAGTGAACGGGTTTTCCTAAGTTTGGGATGTCCAAGCAACTAACTACTCATAAGTGAATGGGTTTTTCAAAATGTAACAAATGTACTAATTACTAATTACTCATAATCCAATCTATAAGAGAAACTAATTCATAGTGCTATACAAACTGAACCTGAGGGAAAAAATTGGCGATGTCAACGCCCTGAGCAATCAAAGCTAGAAAGCATTTTAAAACTTCAACTTTTTTGGAATAAAATTTGCTGTCGAGGAGAGGAGCGATATTGATGTGAATTTAGGTTTAAATTTTTTTCAATATTAAAAAGGGGGAAAGAATGAGTAGATGATAGAAAAGAAGATCGATTTGTGACCAGATTTTTTTACGTTATTTCGTGATGGGAGAAGATCGTGCCAAAATTTCATCAAGAGATGCAATGACGTGGCTGTCATTGATTGGATGATGGCTAACGTGTAGAATCATCAGAACCAAAGATGGTTTGAACCATTGGATTAATCTTGCATCTACGGTTGGGGTTTTATATGTTGATAACGCGGATCACTAAGCTAGATTGTATATATGTAATGCTACGCTTTTAACTGGTGTTGCACGTCAAAACACTAGAATTTCCACCGCAACAGTGCGTTCGCGTATAATTCAATAACATATGAATATTGTTGCAGAAGATCAAAGAAAGCATAGCTTTCGCCAAACTTTTCATACAATGCACACAAATTAGTTTCGAATTTGCCCACTTTTATAGTAGTAATTATAAATGTAACCAACAAGGTAAGTTACCTCAACTGGAAATAATCATTAAAAATAATGATTGTTTCCGATTAAATTAAATGAACATTTAATTTGAAGGGTCCGTTTGTCATAAGTCCCTATTAAGTTTCAAAATTAGGCTCACATCCGGTCTAACTTTTCATGTAAATTAGGTCCTTATTTTTCAAAAACATATAAAAAAATAAAAAAATCATGAAAATTAATTATTAAATAAAACACGTTCATGCAAAAAAATCAGGTGGAAAAACAATCAAAAACCACGTCAAAATCAAAATATACACAAAACAGAAAAAAATGCAGTAAAATGAATGAAAACATGCACATATTTCAAATAATTGCATACATGTATGCATCTATTTCAAGTTCGCATCATACAGCAGCATATATGCATATATGTATGCAGATTTTCTGAAATACATGCATGATTTCATGCATGTATTCAATTTCTGCATGGAAAGCACGCATGCTTGCATATATGCATTCAAGTACGCACATATTGCCATGTCTTCGGCTTTCAACGCATTACTGCATATAAGTATGCAGCTAATAACAACATACTTGTATGCAATTATTCAGCAGGCTTGCGGATTTTTTTGCACGTATATTTAAAAAGTTGCATACATGTATGCAACTATAAATAATAGTTGCATACATGTACGCAACTTTTTTTTTTCAATTTGCGTGGACTCTTGGGATTATTTCCAGATTTTAGAATATTTTTTTACGCATGAGCGCATTTTTTTTTTCAAAAATGGAAAAGGCGAAGTGGGAGGACCTGGAAGGCGGGAGGGACATAAATTTTTGGGCGGCACCTTCATTTTAGAGACCGGAAACGCATGTGAAAGTTTGGCTGGACATGGCTTTATTTTTAAACATTTTTAGGGACCCTAGCCTAATTTTCACTAACTTAAATCAGTTATATAAAAATATTCAGTATATATGCAAATAATTATTAAATCATTCAACCATTAGCAAACAAAGCACACAAATATTTAAACCCAACTTATATAAATATAATTGGAGAATTGAGTGAGTTTAACTCACCTTGATTGGTTTGTTGATTAAAACAGTTCATTTTGATAAAATTAAATAGTCATTTAATTTATCAAAAATACCCGTAGGTTCCAGTGATGCTCAAACCAGCTTCAGCATGTAGTGTATGACCATACGAATCCAATATGACCAATTACGTTCGATTCGATTAAAGTACGGGTTAGGTATAAGATTAATAGGTTATGCTACTATTTTAGTTAAACTTAACTTAAATTTTAAATTAAAAATAATGGCCTACTTACTAAATATCACGTGGCCCAAAACTCGTTCAAATGAACCCATCGCCTACCCTTATCCTCTTCACTTGACATAAAAGCTGCAGGCAACCCGCGAACAAAACTTCCCCCACTTGCCCATTCCATTACCTTTTCACGTTTCAGCCCACCTTCACATTTTTTTCAAATGAAAGCCCAAGGCCCATTCATGTAAGCCTTCTGGCCTATCCCCATGTTTCACGTTAGTGTTTCCCCACCTTGTACAACTAGACCACCTGTAATTGTACATTAGACAGTATTGAATACGTCGATTGGTGGATAATATTTCTTATCTTATTTCTAGTGGATCTACATATTAAATACATTTGTATAAATTATGATGGCTAAGGATCAAATTCAGAAAAGTATACAACTCATCACCGTTAATAGTTCACATTAATAGTTGTATTGATAGTTATCTTCGTTTTGAAATCAGTATTCATAGTTACATTTTAGGTGATACCGAAAATTACAGTAACATTTACATTTCTAGTTTCATTTGTAGTGAAGGCGTAAGCAATAGTGAAAATAGAAATTCTAGTATACGAACTGATGGTAACAGCCGCGATTTCAATAGAATACTTAAATACAACTAGGAAATAGTTCCAAAGGATAATATCCAAGAAGAATAGGCTAACTTCGAATCACAACAAGCTACAACCTGAAATAACTCAGCCTGACCAGGGCATTAACACACATGGGTCAGTCTAGCTTACAAATCAGTGAGATTACAACTAATGAAATGTGAGATAGTAGATATGAATTCCTTTTTACACAAAAGGAATAGTTTAATCCTAAGACAACAATTAATTCATAAGATTCTTAAGGCTTAACAACCTATAAGATTCCAAGAACAACGTAAATAAACAACAAGTGGGTCTTTAACTTTATCACAGTAGTGTTAAGTTTCAAGCTAAACATGTAAGTATAACCTTAAGGAATGGCATCAAAAGTCCAACAAAACAACATATAATCCGTTTAAGAGTTATTCAATCAAAAGTGATCATCATACTCAAATAGATACCAATTTAGCTCTAAGGCTATAATTGGTTTCATTGTCAACAAACCCAAAATATATATAAGATCCAAACCATCAAACTAGTAGTACTCCAACATGCCATTATAATAGGGGACCAGAACTCCAAAGTTAATGATACCATCAAAATGTCAATTTGGATTCAAAATCCAAGTTATATATGATTGTATGATCAAAATCATCAAACTTCAATATTTGAATCCAAAACAATAGGTACATCAATTATAATAATAATAATTCGGATCGGAAACATGAAAATATTGCATGTGCATATAGCTCCACCACGAACTTTTCCAATTACCCTATATGCGTCAATTACTACGATCTATTTCGATCGAGTAAGCTCTACGACAACTGTGACGACCCCAAACCCCGATGAGATGGTGCAAGACCGATGATCTTCACGTCGAATGGAGGGGTGCTACTGATGCTCATGGTAGGAGTAGCTACCATGACGTGGTTGAAGTAGTAGCCACCCGGACGTACTTGTTGATTGTACGGATATGCGAGGTATTGAGTGCCTCCAGTTTTGTTCAGACCCAGAACGAACGTGTAAATGGACTGTGTGTCTGACATTGGATTTTGTTTTGTGCTAATTGATCTCTATTAAATATATATCTATTTGGCGGTGGAGAATTTATTCTCTTGCTTAACGCCCTTCTCTGAGACGTACGAGCTCAGAGGCTATATATCGATGGAAACCAGTTGCATTGAGTGAATTGCCTGTGTGGCATGCCTAAGTAGCAGATGATCAAGGCTTCTGTTGAAAAGAAAAGTCTTGTGGTTGATGATCAAAGAACGACCTGTGTGGCATAACTTTGTGTATAGCGTTGTTTCGCGAGCCTCACACCCCGGTATGAGCCAGAAACGGGAGACGGACATCAGGGAGGACATGCGTTCCCTTCTAGCTAGGAGTGGTGCTTTGGGTTTTGCACGCCCGGGTATTTTACTTATGTGGATGATGGAAAGCGAGGCCTCGGTTTGCTTCGGTCTCTTCGGAGCGGATGGTGTGGTCGGATATGACCAATGACGCCCCATAGGGCGGGGAAACGCAGTGTTCAGGAATTTTAATCCACATCGGTGGACCGGCCCTGAAGATCCAAGGGCCCACCTGAGTCTGGGTCCTGAGACACGGGCTAGAGCGTCTCGAATCGGTAAGGACTATTTTTGCCTTGGTTCAAGACGGAAATCCAATTTCCAAATACGATACCGTGCGGTTTGATTGTATACCTATATATGGCGACATAGTGATATGGGGCATTAATGCCGTCTATGATTGATACTTATGATTTGAATTTGTTTTTGAAACTTATAAACACTAGTAATAATATCAAATGCTTTTGTTTTAATCGTATCAAGCATATTTTGGCCATTATAAGGTAAAACTCTATCCTCTGGTTTGTGTTGCATTGTGTGATGGGAACTGAGTCTTATAAGGGCTTCATTTTTATAAAAGGCATTGCGATGTTTAAAAGATTTACTTGTTTTAAAAGCACTGGAAATCCAATGGAGTAAACCCGTTCCGCGAAAGTGGCGTGGTCCTATGATTAGCCATATTGTAAGATGTGTTAGTAGATTTCTCATACCAGTCCCATGACTGACTCGTAGTTTGTTTCACTTGCAAACTCGGGTGCCCCTATTTCTACACGGGCAGCCTTGTATTCAGGTTTTAGCAGGCTCTTTCTGGATAGCTGGAGCGGAAGATGGATTCTATCATTTACCTCTTTTTATGCTGTTCAGCTCCTGCTGTACATATTATGTTTTTTTTTCCGCTGTAGACATTTTATGTATAACTGAACTTTATTTTGTACTAAGTATGATCTTGTATACTGTGTAACTCTGATGATTATGTTTATCCAGTGTATTCTATTGTACATTATCTTGTGTGTTTAATTATTTCTGTTCTGCTGCTAGCTGTTTATGTGTTATATTCCAAAGATTACCCTTGCACCATCTCATCGGGGTTTGGGGTCGTCACAAACGTAGTATCAAAGCTTTGGTTAAGCTTAGTTCTGGAATATAACATATTAACGAACTCGTCAGAAATAGAACCAGTAGTGTTCTAGGACGAGTAACTCATTACAGATACGATCGGTAATATCCTAGTATGAGTATAGCTGAATGAAATACACCTCGATAGATGCATTTACATTCAAGTATATGTTTCTATGCTTTATAATCTCTTTTCTGTTGACCTGACACTTGGTCTGCTATCTGCAGAAGTACCAGAAAATGAGTGCCAGAAACAGAAGAAGTAATACTGAACCAGATATAGAAGCTCTATTCATGAAATATAGAAATCTGGGTGGAGTACCATTCTTGGGAGAAGAATCTACTGCTAAAACTCAAGCTTGGATTCATTCCGCTGAGAAGATCTTTGAAGGTTTAAAGCTCAGTGAAACGACTCAAACTTCCCCATAAAGGAAAGTCTAGATTGCTTTGAGAACAACACACATTAGAGCACAAACTGAAGAACAATTTATTGCTGATTACAACAATTACATCAGAGTACAAGAAAATCACAGAGTATGAATATATATTACACAATAGGAATACAATAATATCAGAGATTTAAATTACATTTGAATAGCAACGGAAAATAATACAAACATACAGCCGAAAGGAATACACGGATACAGAGCTTTCCGAATACCGCTTCAGCTGTAAGCCAGGATCCTGTAAATATATCTGCAAAAAGCTACTCGACTGCCCATGTGGAAAATATGGGCACCGAATTTGCCAGTGAAACAAACTACAGGTCAGTCATGGGACTGGTATGAGAAATCTTAACTTAACTATCTAATAATAAGGCTAATCACGGGACCACGCTGCTAACGCGGAACGGGTTTACTCCATTGGATTGCCAGTGCATAAAATAAAGTAAAACGTTAAACAACGCAATGCTTTTTAGAAAAATGAAACCATTATAAGACCCAAGTCCCATCACACAATGCAACGCAAACCGGAGGATAGGGTTTTACCTTATAATGGTCAAAGATGCTTGATACGATAAAATGAATTTAATATTAGTGTGTATATATATGGGCATATATATATATTTTTCAAAAACACTTTCAATCATAATATATTAATCATAGACGGCATAGTACCCCATCCTACTATGTCGCCATACTAGTTCTACAATCGAAACCGCAAGATCGTATTGGAAATTGGATTTCCATCATGAGTCGAGGCTAGGGGCAAGCTACTCTCTGATTCGAGACACTCTAGCAAATGCCTCAGGATCCCCCGCAGTGAACCATTGGATCTTCAGGGCTGGTCCCCGCCTATCGGCAGTGGATTGGTTATGCCTGAACACACGCTTCCCGGTCCCTTTGGACCTATAGTATGACCACTAACGGCCTAAAAAATCCGAAGCGCCTCAAAATCCATCATCCACATAAATAAAATGTCAGCCAGTTTAAGCACCGAATTCACTCCTAGGTAGAAAGAAACGTGTGCACTCCCTGCAGTCCTAATCCCGTTTTTGACTCATACCGGGGTGTGAGGCTCGCGAAGTCACGATATACACAAAGTTATGCCGTAATAAGCTATACTTTGATCATCCCACAAGGCCCTGCTTTTCAACAAAAGCCTTGATCATTTGCATCTTGGCGTGCCACATTGACAATTCATGCCAAGCGATCAATCACTATTAACATAAACCTGGGTGTTAAGTAGAGAATAAATCCTCCACCACCAAAGAGACAAACATTAACAGAAATCGATTTAATTCACATGGAACGAAATCCAATGTCAGACACGCATCCATTTACTAGCTTATGCTCTGGTTCTGAGCGAAAACCAAATCCGAACAATCAACAATAGTCCGGACGGCCACCACTGAAGCCCCTTCAAGGTAGCTACTCCCATCAAGGGTCTCTGTAGCAACACATCCATTCGATGTGAAGATCGTCGGTCTTCAACCACCGTCTTCATCTTCGACTCTTCATCGTCGTAGTAATTATTCGGAATGGGTTAAACCCAGTCTTCCCGAATAACTCGCGTATTTTATAATTAAAAACCAAGTACTATAAAAACACATCCAATGCCTCATTCCAATTCAGAATATTCATCTAATAAAATATTCGCATTGTTCTATCAAAGATAGAACTTTTGAGTTTATTCTTAAATCTTTCTTTTAGAGATTTATTAAAAACCCAATTTGGTTTTAAATATCAAAAATCATTCTTTAATGATTATTTAAATTTAAGAAATTAATCTTATCTTCAACTGGGTTAAAGAACTAATGTCATTTAAAACATAGTTCACGATAAACTCAAAATCATCTTCCATTAAATATGGAATCTTCACAGAAATCAAATCAATATATAATCGTTATAAATTTTTGTATCCAACCAATAATATAAATGGAATAACGGCAAAGTCTCTTAAATTCCATATGTAGTATCGGTCTTCTTTTACAGAAGCTTATCTCGGTTATTATTAATTCGAATTCCATTTAACTCCAATTTAATATATTAAATTGGAAAACTTTACTTGTGGAAAAATCCCATTAAATATTAATAAAAGATTTACAAATTCCAAATCATATTTTCACTGTCAGTTGGGTTAAAGAACAAATGTCGCTTAGAAACACAGTTCACTATAAACCCAACACATATTTCATCTTATCCCATGTAACGACCTGGATTTTTCGGCTATTTGATTTCGAATATTTAAATCTATTTTAAATATTATAATCGGAATATTAACGTAATTTGAATAATTAAATGGCGATTGAACATTTAAATTTATATTTAATTTAAAATGAACTCAAAACAGCGCGGTAGTTCGTAAAATAAAATTTCAACTTCAATTGACTATACTGAATCCATGTTAAGTCGGATTTCGGTGAAACCAGAAGCGTCTGAATCTCGTTGATAATATTTTTCTAAGGGAGAAGAAAAATCGAATTTTTGTATTATAGATTTTATTTTACGTCCAAATCAAATTTCGAAATAGTCGCTGTGAAATCGTTTGTACGCCATAACGATTTATTTAAATATAATTAAATATTGGCTTTGAATTTGGACAAGTCCTTTGAGGCGTAGCCATAATTTAATTTTTAGAATTTTACTGAAATTTTTAATTCGTAAAATATGCAACTTTTTATTTGGAGTATTTTGCACCCTATGTCAACGTTTTGGGGTATCACAATATAAGTCAAGCTACCGATATTATTATATATTTGTGATCGTGACATAACGCTGGACGCGACGGTATATTTATTTCTGTCGATGGCAAGTCGTATAAGGACGGAGTCCTATATGACGGGGTACGCTCACTATTAAACTAAAAATCCTTTGTCAAATCAAATCAAATAAAATAAAAACTTACAGACCGTCTACCCTAAAATCACTACAGCTACCCTAAGAAATTCACGCGGCCTAAGATTTGTGAAATGAAAGGTCATGCAAACCAATATTATCTCAATACCATCATGTCTAAGGAACAAAACAACACATGCTACATCTGTCTACCCTCGTGCGTCTACCCATTCCTTTCATGCTGTGTCCCCATCATGTATCCTGTAGTAGCAGACCTAAGTTCCCACGGCTATGACAATGAAAACCTGAAACCCACCCTATAGTATTATCCGTATAAAATCTATCCTACCAGTCAGATATAACCTACCCTGTTCTTTCCTTTCCCAGACGTTATCGCTACCATATTTCTTTCAGCCTTCAAGTCTTGACAAAACGCAAGTTTCAGCTTGCTACATATTTAAAATGAAGCTGCAGCCGACCAAGTTGACAGGAAAAGAGACAATAGAATGCAGCTTCCCTACAAGCCTATACCGCGTTCTTTCTTTTCTATCCTATATTTCCATCTCGAGAAGCACACTTTTCTTTTTCAGTGTATCATATTTCTTTTCAAATTTGATCCTTGCACATGCAAATCGTACCAATATAAACAGCGTGCCGACCAAGTCTATAGCTCTATTCTACACCCTATCTTGTACCATGAGTTACTTGTTACCCAAACTATTCCCTCTATAAATAGATAAGCTGCCTCTTCGATCTCGTCCCACTTCATTCTTTCTCCTCTACAAGTATAAAACTAATAACGAAAAGCTCCGTTATAAGATACAAACTAGAATGTGTTGACAAATGGTCTAACGTGAATCAGCGGTTGCGGTTGAGTACTAAGTAGAGAAAGCAAGACATTAAGGAGCATGGTGACGTGTTGAACTGGGCGAAGGTGTTTCCATGTACCGGAGCAGCTTGTTTTGGAAACCAAACGTGTTAAGAGGAGGACTGCACTCACGTAATGGAGGAGGGTGATTTCTGTATGTTTCTAGTGGAGGGATGCAGAGCGGTGAACGGTGTGTGTGCATGGAGTCTGGGAAGCTTGGTACCATGTATTCGAACGTGTTTACACATTTTATGGCAGCAGGTGGGTTGTTTTCTTTCCCATTAGTGTGCTATTGCAAGATAAAGAGGATGAGGGAGGGTCATGGCTGTACGGGTGGAGAAGGGCGGGTTGTGTCCGTGGCAAAGAAGCAAGTACGGTGAAAGGAAAGTGGCGTTAGTATTGGATAAAACTCTGGGTGGTTTAGGCTGGAGAAGTGGTATGTTTGGTGCTGAGGCGTGAGCAGTAGGTTGACAGGAATGGAGGATTAAGGGGCTTTTGTGTGTTACAACGTGAAGGAGCATGTTGGTATGACTACAGGAGGGTATCGGTTTGACTTGGTACCGTACATGGAAAAGTTAGAACGTGAGGGGAAAGGAGGAAGTCTTGGCGACTGTCTCTGGTTCGAACGGTGCCATTCGAGTGGACTGCCAGCATGTCAGAAGCTTGTCAGTAGGCAGGTCATCACGGTGGGGTTCGGAGGAGGCATTGGTGTGGGCTTTGCGTACGGTAGGGGGAAAGTTAGATGGACTCAATGGTAGCAGTATGGAAGACGTGGGAAGGGCTGAAGGAAGCATCAGGCTTGTAATGGGAAAAGGGTGGAAACGCGTTAATGAGTTGTCACTGACTGACGTGGATATATTTTAAGGTAATAATAAATTTTATTAATTTTTGTGAATTAAAGGTTAGTTGGTTAATTATTAATACACGTTTAAATTTTGTAACTCGTATAACCATTGCGTACGGTTACGGAATTTCACGAAATCAGGTTAACTGAAATTACAACGCCGGACGTTACGCGTACAAGTTGGGTCGATTGAAGTCGGAAGGAACAACGCGAATCGTCAATCAGAACAAAGGTGAGTTAATTCTCACACAATTCTGAAATACCAGGATGTGCTAAATTCATATAATTAGATTTAATTGGTTGATTGGATGCTTTGGATGCCTATGGTTGACGTTAATTATATTATCGTCGTTTACAATATTTCTATGTACTGATATGAAATATTATAACGGTCTGTGTTGCAGGGAAGAACAGGTAGGAGGAATCAAACCGGTTCCTCAAATATTTAATATGCTGTTATTTCATATTTTATGAACTGTTCAAAATCCGATGACTTTAAACCCTGTTGATTGTTGAATGTGGTTGTGTTTTGAATCAATAAATAGTATTGGTTGATAAATAAACAGCAGATGGCCATAAATACACCGTTTTATAAAGATCGATTCACCGTCAGGTGAATCGATAAAAATAAGGTTATGAAATTATTTTATAACCGAATACCGATTTTAAGAATATATTATTCTAAAAGAGGAATAAACCAACCATATAAATACGTTGAATTGTTTAACCAAATCGACCGTGCGCGAAGCACGTGCTTATTAAGTAAGTGTTAAAAACGACTTTATTTAGCTAATTCAAGTGGCCAGATTTGACGTAACAAATTAGAATGGGTTTATATTGATAGGAATCAAAGTGAATAAAATTATTTAGATTAATTAATTATTAATTAATTTAAATGAATAGATCAATAACGATTGATCACGTTTAAAGTTGAACAGTTAACGACGTTAACTGGAGTTGTTTAGTTAATTAGTTCACTTAAGGATAGTTAATGGTAAAACAAACCATGTTATTTTGATAGAAAGGTTGAAGGATGATTATTATTATTTATATAACGATAATAATCAAATGGGATTTATTTAAATTAATTAGTTTGGTGATTATTTTAAAATGGAATTTGTGGGGACATGGGAAATGAGTGTCGGGTTTTATTACAACTGATATCTATCTTAAGATAAGAACGTTGTTAATCAAGGTATGAGAGGTAACTAAAATACCCCAACTTGAACAAGTTCAGGATTATCAAAGGATGATATTAGTCGTAATGATAAAAGTGATAGAACAAAGTATTTTGGTCAAATAATAAAGTATCGTTATTAGAAGGATTTGGAAATGTATTTATAATGAGATTCTGAAATTAAAGGAAATAAAAGGAGCTTATGGTATGGAATGATATTCCCATACATAAAGAAATAAAAAGGGAGATTGGTGAAAGTTTAATGAAATTGTCAAAGTATTGAAATGAGATTTAAATGGGTTTATTCTAAAAGGATGAGTGGTGGTTTTGGTATTCAAATATGAAGCCAAAGAAGATGTCGTGATAATCATTTTTCGAATGATAAGTGATTCGATAAGATAATAAGAAATGTTATGGCTAAGGGATGCTATGGATCTGTTTGTTTTTATGGTTGTTTATTTTGATAGTTAAATAACCGACTATCAAAATCTGACCCAACGTTATTGGTACGGGAAGACCGGGATCGAATTTATATTCGAAAACCATTCCGACCAATGAATACGAATACGTCGAAGACGCTGATCGGGGTGGAGCAATTGAAGACCGTAGATCTTCATGAGACGGAAGGATTACTTACAATCTCTGGCTGATCCCTAGAGGTATACTGTGATTCTGTCGTGATTGGAATCTGCGGATTGCAAGGACTTCTCGCTGCTGATCCATGGGGTGATTCCTGTATTGGATGCAGTAGGAGGGTGCCTTCGGTTCATCCTGTTCCTGGATGACGTGTATGGACGATGTGAATAGTGGCCAGAAGTTTCAAAAGTCGATTATAGCCTCAAGCCTCATCAACCGGGAAATGACAAAAATCGGGCAGGCAGCATGGCTATGTGGGTCGCACCCATTAGGGTGTATTGTCACCATCTAGAGAATATTCATATTTGTTACTTCTTTTCAATTATGTATCTCCCGGGGATTTCGGTGGTCGCGACAAAAAGCCGAAGGGGTGACAATATATTCGATACACTCAAGCGAAATGAGTGGTCGGTCATGTGTGGGCCGGGTTGCAAGACGTTCTTGTTGAACCCAGTGTATTTGTCTCTAGAGATACACTAGCGGCAGGTGGTCCCATACCTTGTCAGGTTGGAAATCCAATATCCAATAAGCGCCTGCGGTTTTGATTGTATATTATATATGTGGAGCGTGAGATGTAAGCGTTCTGCTAAATTCTATTTACTTGTATTTAGACACTATTATAATATCAGAATAAGATATTGGTTTCAAACGTTTTGGGTTATAGTAAGGTAAAAACCATCCGTGTTTATGTGTGGACTGGTCTTACTATTATCCTTTTGTTTCAAAAGGATTTCAAAGTTAAACAAGTTGGTTGCTGTATGAATTTATCACTGAAAAGTATTTCAGACTGATCCGGGTGAATTTTGTTTTAAATCAAATGTGCTCGGGTCAGACCGAGTACATTTACAGGTTAGATTTCGCTTGGAGCTTCAGAAGAGGAGTCGAAGTCGAGACGTATTCCATATATATACTGGTACTAATTTATTTCCGCTGTGTGTTGTATTGATCTGAATGTATACTCTGATGATGTAATATATAGTTCTTTATAAAGTATTATTGATTATTATATTTTGTCCATTCCGCTGTGAGATTCTGATCTTCTTATTCTTCTAATCTAATATTTCTTTCTTTCTTTTCTCATCCTCTAACTTCTTTCTATTAGCTTTCTGGGTTTTCGATATTTGAGTTTGGACACGGGACATGTTAGTGTCTGGATTCGAGTGTCGGAAATTCCGGGTCGCTACAGTTGGTATCAGAGCAATGGTTTAGGAATAACCTTGGCTCTGTGGTGTAACTCGATAGAGATTGGGCTAGTAATACCCTAGATCGAGTTGAGTGTATATATATACGAGAGCGCGTATTTGTAATTTGAATATAAAATTATTTTTATTGTTTTGACCCAAAATATTTTATAAGAAGATAAAATTTATAGTTTTCTCAAATTATTATTTTATTCAAACTTGTATGAAGTTGGAACCGTTTCAACTATGAAATGGGAATTGGTTGGATTATAGGTTGGAATTGAATTCATGAATATGGATTTGAATTGGATTTTAAACCAATGAATGCGTTGGGCTCGTTAAAATAAGATTTAGGAGTAATAAATTTGAATGGTTTAGAAGGAAATTTAAATTATAGTATTGGTGGATGAAATTTGAATTTGGAATTAAATATTTAACTAAAGACAAGTTAAATAAAAATTAAAAAGGAAAATGAAATGATTTTATTATGTGATTGTTGCTTACTTGGCTGGATTGGATTACATTGAAATCATTAGCAGTTAATTAAGAAATTGAATGGATTGAAAGGAAGGGAAATACGGCATAACGGCTTTTGGATGGTATTATAAGATATAACTCGGTATCAGTTTTTGCATTGGAAGTTGAGTAAAGGGCAGACTGCCAGAAGGCTATGATAATTTGCTTGATCACGGAGATTGAAGAACAGATTGGGAAATGAAGAGTTGTTGGTTGATTTGCTTCGGAACTGGGATGAAGTGGCCCGACAAAAAGGTAAACCTTAATATTATGGATTGGGTGTTTGAATTTATACCTGAATTGGATAGCCACTTGGCTTTATTTTCTTTGGATCAACATGAGAGGCCCAGAGTGGCGGTTGTAGTTGTTTAGATCGAACAGTACAGAGGAGGTGCTGGCAAATTTTTCGAAATTTTTCGAAACTTAGAAACATCTTTGATAATATTTTAAATTAATTATTTTAGTGATGATTGAAATTTGAAAATTCTTCTTAATCTAGCAATTTCGAGGACGAAATTTATTTAAGGGGGGAAGAATGTAACGACCTGGATTTTTCGGCTATTTGATTTCGAATATTTAAATCTATTTTAAATATTATAATCGGAATATTAACGTAATTTGAATAATTAAATGGCGATTGAACATTTAAATTTATATTTAATTTAAAATGAACTCAAAACAGCGCGGTAGTTCGTAAAATAAAATTTCAACTTCAATTGACTATACTGAATCCATGTTAAGTCGGATTTCGGTGAAACCAGAAGCGTCTGAATCTCGTTGATAATATTTTTCTAAGGGAGAAGAAAAATCGAATTTTTGTATTATAGATTTTATTTTACGTCCAAATCAAATTTCGAAATAGTCGCTGTGAAATCGTTTGTACGCCATAACGATTTATTTAAATATAATTAAATATTGGCTTTGAATTTGGACAAGTCCTTTGAGGCGTAGCCATAATTTAATTTTTAGAATTTTACTGAAATTTTTAATTCGTAAAATATGCAACTTTTTATTTGGAGTATTTTGCACCCTATGTCAACGTTTTGGGGTATCACAATATAAGTCAAGCTACCGATATTATTATATATTTGTGATCGTGACATAACGCTGGACGCGACGGTATATTTATTTCTGTCGATGGCAAGTCGTATAAGGACGGAGTCCTATATGACGGGGTACGCTCACTATTAAACTAAAAATCCTTTGTCAAATCAAATCAAATAAAATAAAAACTTACAGACCGTCTACCCTAAAATCACTACAGCTACCCTAAGAAATTCACGCGGCCTAAGATTTGTGAAATGAAAGGTCATGCAAACCAATATTATCTCAATACCATCATGTCTAAGGAACAAAACAACACATGCTACATCTGTCTACCCTCGTGCGTCTACCCATTCCTTTCATGCTGTGTCCCCATCATGTATCCTGTAGTAGCAGACCTAAGTTCCCACGGCTATGACAATGAAAACCTGAAACCCACCCTATAGTATTATCCGTATAAAATCTATCCTACCAGTCAGATATAACCTACCCTGTTCTTTCCTTTCCCAGACGTTATCGCTACCATATTTCTTTCAGCCTTCAAGTCTTGACAAAACGCAAGTTTCAGCTTGCTACATATTTAAAATGAAGCTGCAGCCGACCAAGTTGACAGGAAAAGAGACAATAGAATGCAGCTTCCCTACAAGCCTATACCGCGTTCTTTCTTTTCTATCCTATATTTCCATCTCGAGAAGCACACTTTTCTTTTTCAGTGTATCATATTTCTTTTCAAATTTGATCCTTGCACATGCAAATCGTACCAATATAAACAGCGTGCCGACCAAGTCTATAGCTCTATTCTACACCCTATCTTGTACCATGAGTTACTTGTTACCCAAACTATTCCCTCTATAAATAGATAAGCTGCCTCTTCGATCTCGTCCCACTTCATTCTTTCTCCTCTACAAGTATAAAACTAATAACGAAAAGCTCCGTTATAAGATACAAACTAGAATGTGTTGACAAATGGTCTAACGTGAATCAGCGGTTGCGGTTGAGTACTAAGTAGAGAAAGCAAGACATTAAGGAGCATGGTGACGTGTTGAACTGGGCGAAGGTGTTTCCATGTACCGGAGCAGCTTGTTTTGGAAACCAAACGTGTTAAGAGGAGGACTGCACTCACGTAATGGAGGAGGGTGATTTCTGTATGTTTCTAGTGGAGGGATGCAGAGCGGTGAACGGTGTGTGTGCATGGAGTCTGGGAAGCTTGGTACCATGTATTCGAACGTGTTTACACATTTTATGGCAGCAGGTGGGTTGTTTTCTTTCCCATTAGTGTGCTATTGCAAGATAAAGAGGATGAGGGAGGGTCATGGCTGTACGGGTGGAGAAGGGCGGGTTGTGTCCGTGGCAAAGAAGCAAGTACGGTGAAAGGAAAGTGGCGTTAGTATTGGATAAAACTCTGGGTGGTTTAGGCTGGAGAAGTGGTATGTTTGGTGCTGAGGCGTGAGCAGTAGGTTGACAGGAATGGAGGATTAAGGGGCTTTTGTGTGTTACAACGTGAAGGAGCATGTTGGTATGACTACAGGAGGGTATCGGTTTGACTTGGTACCGTACATGGAAAAGTTAGAACGTGAGGGGAAAGGAGGAAGTCTTGGCGACTGTCTCTGGTTCGAACGGTGCCATTCGAGTGGACTGCCAGCATGTCAGAAGCTTGTCAGTAGGCAGGTCATCACGGTGGGGTTCGGAGGAGGCATTGGTGTGGGCTTTGCGTACGGTAGGGGGAAAGTTAGATGGACTCAATGGTAGCAGTATGGAAGACGTGGGAAGGGCTGAAGGAAGCATCAGGCTTGTAATGGGAAAAGGGTGGAAACGCGTTAATGAGTTGTCACTGACTGACGTGGATATATTTTAAGGTAATAATAAATTTTATTAATTTTTGTGAATTAAAGGTTAGTTGGTTAATTATTAATACACGTTTAAATTTTGTAACTCGTATAACCATTGCGTACGGTTACGGAATTTCACGAAATCAGGTTAACTGAAATTACAACGCCGGACGTTACGCGTACAAGTTGGGTCGATTGAAGTCGGAAGGAACAACGCGAATCGTCAATCAGAACAAAGGTGAGTTAATTCTCACACAATTCTGAAATACCAGGATGTGCTAAATTCATATAATTAGATTTAATTGGTTGATTGGATGCTTTGGATGCCTATGGTTGACGTTAATTATATTATCGTCGTTTACAATATTTCTATGTACTGATATGAAATATTATAACGGTCTGTGTTGCAGGGAAGAACAGGTAGGAGGAATCAAACCGGTTCCTCAAATATTTAATATGCTGTTATTTCATATTTTATGAACTGTTCAAAATCCGATGACTTTAAACCCTGTTGATTGTTGAATGTGGTTGTGTTTTGAATCAATAAATAGTATTGGTTGATAAATAAACAGCAGATGGCCATAAATACACCGTTTTATAAAGATCGATTCACCGTCAGGTGAATCGATAAAAATAAGGTTATGAAATTATTTTATAACCGAATACCGATTTTAAGAATATATTATTCTAAAAGAGGAATAAACCAACCATATAAATACGTTGAATTGTTTAACCAAATCGACCGTGCGCGAAGCACGTGCTTATTAAGTAAGTGTTAAAAACGACTTTATTTAGCTAATTCAAGTGGCCAGATTTGACGTAACAAATTAGAATGGGTTTATATTGATAGGAATCAAAGTGAATAAAATTATTTAGATTAATTAATTATTAATTAATTTAAATGAATAGATCAATAACGATTGATCACGTTTAAAGTTGAACAGTTAACGACGTTAACTGGAGTTGTTTAGTTAATTAGTTCACTTAAGGATAGTTAATGGTAAAACAAACCATGTTATTTTGATAGAAAGGTTGAAGGATGATTATTATTATTTATATAACGATAATAATCAAATGGGATTTATTTAAATTAATTAGTTTGGTGATTATTTTAAAATGGAATTTGTGGGGACATGGGAAATGAGTGTCGGGTTTTATTACAACTGATATCTATCTTAAGATAAGAACGTTGTTAATCAAGGTATGAGAGGTAACTAAAATACCCCAACTTGAACAAGTTCAGGATTATCAAAGGATGATATTAGTCGTAATGATAAAAGTGATAGAACAAAGTATTTTGGTCAAATAATAAAGTATCGTTATTAGAAGGATTTGGAAATGTATTTATAATGAGATTCTGAAATTAAAGGAAATAAAAGGAGCTTATGGTATGGAATGATATTCCCATACATAAAGAAATAAAAAGGGAGATTGGTGAAAGTTTAATGAAATTGTCAAAGTATTGAAATGAGATTTAAATGGGTTTATTCTAAAAGGATGAGTGGTGGTTTTGGTATTCAAATATGAAGCCAAAGAAGATGTCGTGATAATCATTTTTCGAATGATAAGTGATTCGATAAGATAATAAGAAATGTTATGGCTAAGGGATGCTATGGATCTGTTTGTTTTTATGGTTGTTTATTTTGATAGTTAAATAACCGACTATCAAAATCTGACCCAACGTTATTGGTACGGGAAGACCGGGATCGAATTTATATTCGAAAACCATTCCGACCAATGAATACGAATACGTCGAAGACGCTGATCGGGGTGGAGCAATTGAAGACCGTAGATCTTCATGAGACGGAAGGATTACTTACAATCTCTGGCTGATCCCTAGAGGTATACTGTGATTCTGTCGTGATTGGAATCTGCGGATTGCAAGGACTTCTCGCTGCTGATCCATGGGGTGATTCCTGTATTGGATGCAGTAGGAGGGTGCCTTCGGTTCATCCTGTTCCTGGATGACGTGTATGGACGATGTGAATAGTGGCCAGAAGTTTCAAAAGTCGATTATAGCCTCAAGCCTCATCAACCGGGAAATGACAAAAATCGGGCAGGCAGCATGGCTATGTGGGTCGCACCCATTAGGGTGTATTGTCACCATCTAGAGAATATTCATATTTGTTACTTCTTTTCAATTATGTATCTCCCGGGGATTTCGGTGGTCGCGACAAAAAGCCGAAGGGGTGACAATATATTCGATACACTCAAGCGAAATGAGTGGTCGGTCATGTGTGGGCCGGGTTGCAAGACGTTCTTGTTGAACCCAGTGTATTTGTCTCTAGAGATACACTAGCGGCAGGTGGTCCCATACCTTGTCAGGTTGGAAATCCAATATCCAATAAGCGCCTGCGGTTTTGATTGTATATTATATATGTGGAGCGTGAGATGTAAGCGTTCTGCTAAATTCTATTTACTTGTATTTAGACACTATTATAATATCAGAATAAGATATTGGTTTCAAACGTTTTGGGTTATAGTAAGGTAAAAACCATCCGTGTTTATGTGTGGACTGGTCTTACTATTATCCTTTTGTTTCAAAAGGATTTCAAAGTTAAACAAGTTGGTTGCTGTATGAATTTATCACTGAAAAGTATTTCAGACTGATCCGGGTGAATTTTGTTTTAAATCAAATGTGCTCGGGTCAGACCGAGTACATTTACAGGTTAGATTTCGCTTGGAGCTTCAGAAGAGGAGTCGAAGTCGAGACGTATTCCATATATATACTGGTACTAATTTATTTCCGCTGTGTGTTGTATTGATCTGAATGTATACTCTGATGATGTAATATATAGTTCTTTATAAAGTATTATTGATTATTATATTTTGTCCATTCCGCTGTGAGATTCTGATCTTCTTATTCTTCTAATCTAATATTTCTTTCTTTCTTTTCTCATCCTCTAACTTCTTTCTATTAGCTTTCTGGGTTTTCGATATTTGAGTTTGGACACGGGACGTGTTAGTGTCTGGATTCGAGTGTCGGAAATTCCGGGTCGCTACATCCCAATTACTAAGTATAACTGGAACTTTTATAATCCTAATTAAAAGATTTATTCTTTTCATACGGGGTTTAATAGCAGTGTTATTCAAGACACTATTCACTACAACCCAAAATCCAATTTATTTACTTGTAACAACCCGAAAATCTGGGCCAGTTTAAAAATTTTATTTTGGCTATTTTAGCGAATTTTTAATATTTAAAATGAAGTATTTTAAATAATATCGACGAGAAAATTTATTTTGAATATATAATTAGAACGTATATATTATATACGTCGTCGTTAGAATATAAATATTTATTTATAATTATAAATAGAATTGAAAATGGCGCGGTAGTTCGATAATTTGATTTCAAACTTCAATTGAACGTACCGGGTGCAAAACAATCCGGATTTTAGTGAAACCAAAAACATTAGAATCTATTCGTGAATATCTTTCAAACGAATCCGAAAAATCGAAATTTCATAGCGGGAATCAAAAGTTATGCCCAGTTGAAATTTCAAAATAATCGCTATGTAAATTATACATGGCCCAAAAAGTCAAATTTTGCATACGGATGAATTTGGACTTGAAACCACTTCCATTGAGTTCAGAATGCCGTTTAGAACTCTGAAAAGTATAAGCTTCGATATATTCCGATATCCGGAATAGTGGCTATGGATAGGAGCTTTTCGGTAAACAAAACATAGCCCTTAAAAAGTGAAATTTTGCATACGAGCTCAGAATTCGATGAGATAAATTTTTATGGATTCATAATGACAAATCATTGTTGAGTTCCAAATGGCGCGTCAAACAAAGTCAGTATGTGGTCGTGCGAAGCAAAACCATTTGTTCAAAAGCAGGCAGTCATTTTACAAAGGAACATTATTGATACGACCTCAGAATTCGATTTCTTTTTTTTTATGGATTCGTATCGTCTAAAAATGGTTAAATCCGAAAGGGCTTGATTTTTTTTTGAGTTAGCATGTGAGCGTGCGAGAAGAAAAGGTGCGCCAAAATCGCATTTTTAGAGCTTATTTGAGCATTTTTGTGATTTTTTTGAATGGTCAAATGAACTCGGAATTCGACGAAACTTATTTCGTTGGACTCGTCTTCACGTCTACTATCTCGTGTCCGAAATCTGCGGCCATCGAAGATCGCTAGCGTTCAGGCGGTACGCGAGAAACTAGCATATAATCACTTTTAATTCCTTTTCTCTTCATTATTTTTTTCCTCCTTCTTCCTCCAAAAAAATCAAAAATGGAGACCACCCTTCCTCCTTGCCGCTGCCCACCCCCCCTCAGCCACCGCCGGCCTCCCTCCGGGTGCTGCACACCTTCCTCCTCCTCCCCTCCTCTTCTTCCCCCTCCCTTCTTCTTCCTCCTCCCCCTTGCTCTTCCTCGACCGCAGCGCCCAGACCCCCTCCCCTGCGCGAAACCGCGACAGAGCCCGCCCCCCCCCCCCGATCGACGCACCCATCGCAGCCCAACCCCCCCCCCCCACGCGCTCGCACCCAGACCGCCGAACCCCCTAGCTTCCAACTCCAGCGCTGAAGACACCTCCCCGGCCTCCTCGACTGACGTGAAACACCCCCTCCTCCCTGATTTTCAACTGTAAGTGTTATTTATTTATTTATTTCTACTTTTATTTATTTTAGCAACTAAATATAGGATTTTTAGATGAGATAAAATGGTTTTGAAAATCAGTTTTCCTTTTTAAAGGAAGTATTAAATTTTATTTTCAGATTTTAAAATTCATAGCAGAATAAAAATATAATTTTTATAATATAGGAAAGTTAAAAATATGATCTTTATATTTTTAAAGTAATAAAAATATGATTTTTATATTTTTAAAGTATTAAAATATAATCTTTACTATGTAGAAGATGTAAAAATTTGATTTTTGTTTATGTAGAGAATTAAAAATATAATTTTTACATGATAGGAATATTAGAAATATCATCTTTATATGTGTAGCAAAATAAAATTGTGATTTTTATAATGATATATTTGAAAAGAAGAAATCTTTATATTTAAAAGGCGAGATTTTTATATATTGAATAGCGAAGTAAAAATTCGATTTTTATGTATTGAATAGCGAAGTAAAAATTCGATTTTTATATATTGAATAGCAAAGAAAAAAATTCGATTTTTAAATATATGAAGTGATTATAAAAAAAAATATGATTTTTAAATAGAAAGTGAACAAATAAAAATGTGATTTTTATATATGTAGTGGCTACGGGCAACGAAGATGACAAGGATGCGAAAACGATGAAGATTTCTATCAAGGAAGAGTTGTGGTATTGGATAGATATTGGTGAGAATTTCTCACCTTTCAATTTCTTTTTCTAGTTATATATATACTAGGATGCAGATGGTGTTTAGTAGCACCCGACACCCGTCATCCACAGACCATAGATGGCTTGTTTGTTTAATTGTTTGGTTGTGTAGTTGGTTAGATTATTTGGTTTGAATTGAATTATTTGGTGAAATGAAATTTATTTGATTGATGTGTGAATGGCGTGGGCCTTCACTAGACCGGGGAAAAGGCTAGGCCTTGTCCCGTTTCTAGTATCGTGCCGTTATGCCGCCGAAATTTTCTAAAATAAGTTAAAAAGATAAAAATATCATTTTATTTAAAGAATGAACTGAATAGAAATTCATATGTCAAAATAAAATGGTTTATCGTTAAAAATATAATTTTTAACGTGAATATGAATATAGTGAATGTGAATAAATAAATATTCATTTACAAACCGGACGGTTTGTTTATGTACACCTATTTGAAGGACATTGATTGGGTCGATAAATTTTACACATCGCCCAACTGCACAAATAAAATCTGTGTTTGTTGATTTGAAACCCCACACGGGTGTTGGGATGAAATTTGAAGTTCACTCATCCTGATTGATTAAATATGTCGATCGATTGATTGACAGGCTGTTATAAGCGTTAGATATCTATATTTGATGCTTATACAGTGTAGTGCACTTTGGTTGATGGTTGATTATTTTTCAATGCTATTATATACGTGTGATGTATGAAAATCCATATAATTAACATTATATGGTGATTGATTGGGCCTCATTCCAATTTAGAAAATAAAGAATAATATAAAATAAAGGTTCATGTGTTGACCGTACTCATCCGTTGAGATTAGTCATGTGTTGAACGAAATATTTTAAAAATAGGAAATATTTGAAATAGAAATATTTGAAAACGAAATATTTGAAATAGAAATATTTGAAATAGAAATATTCGAAAAGGAAATATTTGAAATAGAAATATTTGAAAACGAAATATTTGAAATAGAAATATTTGAAAAGGAAATATTTGAAATAGAATATCTGAAAATAGAAATATATGAAGCCGGGTTGATTAGATTGACGCCATTTTGACATGAACGATATTTATATCGATTTTATTCATTTTAAAATGAATATTGAAAAGTGATTTCGAAATCGAATATTTTGAAATGAAATTTGAATTGAATCGAATAGAAAACCAATTTGAATCGAATCGAATAGAAAACCAATTTGAATTGAATCGAATAGAAAACCAATTTGAATTGAATCGAATAGAAAACCAATTTGAATTGAATTGAATAGAAAACCAATTTGAATTGAATAGAAAATCAATTGAATTTGAATAGAATAGAAAATCAATTGAAATTGAATAGAATAGAAAACGAATTTGATTTGAACTGAATTTGAATTGAATAGATAACGAATTTGAATTGAATTAAATATAAAACCAATTCGAATTGAATTGAAAACGAATTCGAATTGAATTGAAAACGAATTCGAATTGAATTGAAAACGAATTGAAATGAATTCAAATTGAATTGAAATTTGAATTGAATAGAAATGAATTTTAAAATGAATTTATAAGGAAGAATTCAATTTTGATTTGAATTGAAATGGAAGTTGAAAATTGTTTTTGAAACGAATTTAAAACGATTTATAGAATTCGTTTTAAATAGAAATCGACGAAATATTTGTTATATATATTATATATATAATATAATGGCCTGAATATAACGCGCCGCGCCGCGGCAGTTCGCGAATTTCGACCATTAACTTCGAACGGACATTACGGGAGATCCGACCGTCAGATTCTCCTAAAACCGGAACCGTTGGGTTCGTATCGAAAAGAGCTTTCTAACGAATATTAGAAACTTGAAATATAACGGTTGTATTTGGAGTTATGTCCAAATCAAATTGGGAAAAGGTCGCTGTAAGTGCAGTTCGATGGCCGTTGATGGAAATCGACTGTACGGGCCTTGATAAAATTATTAAAAATATCAATAATTTGTGTAAAATCATAAGAAATGATTTGTGAAGAACTGGGATGAAAATCCCACATTTGTAAAGATAAAAATAGATTTTTATCAAAATGAACTAGTTTTGAACTAAAATTAAACCCATTTATTTTTAAATAAATAAATTGGATTTGAAGTGGGTTGTAAATAGAATTGATTTGTGGGTTTATCATGAAGGGTGTTTTAAATGACACTTGTTCTTAACCCGATAATAAATAGAATGTGATTTGAGTTTGTCGTGAACTGTGTTTTAAATGACATTAGTTCTTTAACCCAGTAAAATGAGTTTTAATGAATCTGTAATTAGATTGAAATGTGAATTGATAATCTAAATTATCAAATTTAGAAAGTGAGCGAGAATGGAGTATCACCAGTTTTTGCTCCAAAGCGATAGTTAAATCTTTAATTAGATTTGAACGTGGAATGGTAATTAATTTTACCGACAACACTGTGGTGTTAAGTATTACCAGTTTTGCTTCATGGGATGAATAGGTTGGGATTGGAAAATAAAATAAATAATTACTTCGGTGCGGTTCGCTAATCTCGACTAGTTTGTAAAACCGTAATTTGGTTTGAAGTGACATCCAAAGGAAGATTAAAGAATAAATTCCAAGAATTTATCTTGGATAAAATTAATGGGAACCTTTCCCTAAGAATATGAAATTTAGAAACTAGCTGTAGGTTAGCTAAGAAGAATGGTTTCCTGGGTATTGATCTGATGTTAGTTTCGGCCTTCGGGGTTAATATTTGGGAAATTGTTCTCTTGTTGATTTACGGTTAGTAGCTACTGAATTGGAATGAGGCGTATGTTGTGTTTGTGTAACATTTGTTTTTAATATACGCGGGTTGTTCGGAAAGGCCGGGTTTATACCCATTCTGAATAACCGATTCGACGATATGTCGAAGATGAAGACGGTGGTTGAAGACCGGAAGTCTTCACATCGTTTGGGTGATTATCGATGATCTTGATTGGTATGTACACCCAAGATGAGGGAATCAGTTGGTGGTCGTCCAGACATACCTAGAGATCGATGGATATGCGAGGAAAGTGCCTCCGGTTTCGTTCAGACCCAGAACGAACTTGTAAATGGATTGTGTGTCTGACATTGGATTTTATTCTGTGTTGATTGATTTCTGTTAAATATATATCTGTTTGGCGGCGGAGAATTTATTCTCTTGCTTAACGCCCTTCTCTGAGACGTACGAGCTTAGAGGTTATATATCGATAGATATCAATCACATAGCATGAATTTCCTGTGTGGCATGCTGAGTTGCATGGATCAAGGCTTCTGTTGAAAAGCAAAGTCTTGTGGTTGATGATCAAAGCACGACCTATGTGGCAGCTTTGTGTATAACGTGAATTCGCGAGCCTCACACCTCGGTATGAGTTAAAAACGGGATAAGGACTGCAGGGAGAGCACGACGTTTCTTTCTAGCTTTGGTGGTGTCAGTGACTTACCAGCCCTGACATTTATATACTTTTCACCTATGTGGTTGTTGGATGAGGCGCCTCGATTATAGGTCTGTAAGGACCGGGAAACGTGTGTTCAGGAATAAATAATCCTCTAACGTAAGTGAGGACCGGCCCTGAAGATCCAGGGGTTGCCCAGAGTGCGTAGCCCTGGGACATTTGCTAGAGTGTCTCGAAAGCGGAGAGGAGCTTGCCCCTTGCCTCGACTCATGACGGAAATCCAATTACCAATACGTGATATTGCGGTTTTAATTGTAGAACTAGTATGGCGACATGATATATGGTACCCATGCCGCCTATGATTTATATTTATGATTCAAATTGTTTTGACACTATTCACTTATTATAGTATCAAATGATTTGTTTTAAACGTACTAAGCATGTTTGGCTATTATAAGGGAAAACCCTATCCTCCGGCTTGCGTTGCATTGTGTGATGGGACCTGGGTCTTATAATAGCTTCATTTTCCGAAAAAGCATTGCGTTGTTTATCTATATGCACTTGTATTCTTGGGAGGAAACCCGTTCCGTGTTATACGGCGTGGTCCCTTGAATTACTCTCTTTTAAAGTAAAGTTTTAAATAACTGTTTTAGTTCTCACACCAGTCACATGACTGACCTGGAGTTTATTGTTTTAACCTAAACTTTGGGTGCCCCTATTTTCGACACGGGCAGCTAGTAGTTTTGGTTTTGTAGATTTATATTCATAGGATCCTGATTTACAGTTGGAACAATGCTCGGAAAGCTCTGTATCCGTGTATCACTTTCAGTTGTGTTTTATATTATTTTTCCACTGCTATGTAATTTATTGTAATCTCTGATATTTGTCGAATGTAATTTATTCATTCATACTTTGTATATTCTTGTATCTAATGGAACTGTTGTAATAGCAATGAAATGTTCTTCCGTCTGCGTTCTTTTGTGTGTTGTTCTCAAAGTATCCGATCTTTCCTTCACGGGGAAGTTACGGGTTCTTACAGTGGTATCAGAGCTTTGGTTTACAAAGCTCGAGAACAAGACGCATTAGAACCATACGAAAGAATTCATCAGATATTGGATTAGTAATATCCAATTAGAATGACTCGTTAGAGATAGGATCAGTAGTATCCTAGAACGAGTGTGAAGAGTATATTTTTCAAATGAAAACAATTTTGTTTTTAAAATTTAAATCAAGTATACGTATTTGAATAATTTATTTTTATTGATATGGACAATCGAGTATATAAAGATTTTGCATATACGCGTCATGAACGTATATTCAAAGTTTTAATATACTGGATAGATATAGAATCATACTCTAGTGGCCCGAAGATGATTCTGATGGTTGAGTACTCATTGTCAGAATTTATATTCGAGTGACGAAGGTGTGATATCTATATATTTCCATTAGACTGGTGTGAGAACCAAAACTTATATATATAGCTAGAGCACATTGTTGTGAATTGGCATCAAGAACATGATTTTCATTATATGTATCAAAATTATGAATTTGAAACTCTAATTCACTAATTGATTGATGTTTGTGTGGTTTGTTTAGTTGTTTGATAATTTTGAACCATTTAGCCTAATTGAATCAAATATTGAACTGTATTGAAAATTGGTCGCATTTGCTTGCATATACATATACTTACATTGAACAGGTCATAGCAAGGAGGCTAGAGCCGAAGAATAAAATTTGTTTGCCCGACAAATAGGTACATGTTTACTACATAATTTACTGTTTTGTTTGGGTGATGATGATTTTATGAGCCTATTGGCTAGCCGCTTGGCTTTTTCTTTTTCTTTTTGAGATCAGAAGGCCTATATGGCAATTTCGGGATTTTCCCGTGGCTCCCGGTGCAGGGGAGGTTATGGCGAAATTTTTCGAAAATTTAGGGTGTTAGCCAAATTTTTGAAAATTTGAAAATTCTCAGATACTGAAAAGTTGTAGAATGGAAGCCAGATCGAACGTAGAGTTGATTGATCAAACCACTTTTGACTTTTTTCCTTTTCGGGGACGAAAAGTTTTAAGTGGGGTAGTTCAATAACTTGATTTCAAACTTCAATTGAATGTACCGGGTGCAAAACAATCCGGATTTTAGTGAAACCAAAAACATTAGAATCTATTCGTGAATATCTTTCCAACGAATCCGAAAAATCGAAATTTCATAGCGGGAATCAAAAGTTATACCCAGTTGAAATTTCAAAATAGTCGCTATGTAAATTATACATGACCCAAAAAGTCAAATTTTGCATATGGATGAATTTGGACTTGAAACCACTTCCATTGAGTTCAGAATGACGTTTAGAATTCCGAAAAGTATAAGCTTCGATATATTCCGATATCCGGAATAGTGGCTATGGATAGGAGCTTTTCGGTTAACAAAACATAGCCCTTAAAAAGTGAAATTTTGCATACGAGCTTAGAATTCGACTCATAATGACAAATCATTGTTGAGTTCGAAATGGCGCGTCGAACGGAGTCAGTATATGGCCGGCGAAGCAAAACCATTTGTTCAAAAGCAGGCAGTCATTTTACAAAGGAACATTATTGATACGACCTCAGAATTCGATTTCGTTTTTTTTTTTGGATTCGTATCGTCTAAAAATGGTTAAATCCAAAAGGGTTTGATTTTTTTTTTGAGTTAGCATGTGAGCGTGCGAGAAGAAAAGGTGCGCCAAAATCGCATTTTTAGAGCTTATCTGAGCATTTTTGTGATTTTTTTTGAATGGTCAAATGAACTCGGAATTCGACGAAACTTGTTTCGTTGGACTCGTCTTCACGTCTACTATCTCGTGTCCGAAATCCGCGGCCATCGGAGATCGCTAGCGTTCAGGCGGTACGCGAGAAACTAGCATATAATCACTTTTACTTCCTTTTCTCTTCATTATTTTCTTCCTCCTTCTTCCTCCAAAAAAAATCAAAAATGGAGACCGCCCTTCCTCCTTGCCGTTGCCCACCCCCCATCAGCCACCGCCGGCCTCCCTCCGGGTGCCGCACGCCTTCCTCCTCCTCCCCTCCTCTTCTTCCCCCTTCCTTCTTCTTCCTCCTCCCCCTTGCTCTTCCTCGACCGCAACGCCCAGACCCCCCTCCCCTATGCGAAACTGCGACAGACCCCCGCCCCCGATCGACGCACCCATCGCAGCCCAACCCCCCCTCCCCCCGCGCTTGCACCCAAACCCCGAACCCCCTAGCTTCCAACTCCAGCGCTGAAGACACCTCCCCGGCCACCTCGACTGACGTGAAACACCCCCTCCTCCCAGATTTTCAACTGTAAGTGTTATTTATTTATTTCTATTTTTATTTATTTTAGCAACTAAAGATATGATTTTTAGATGAGATAAAATGGTTTTGAAAATCAGTTTTCCTTTTTAAAGGAAATATTGAATTTTATTTTCAGATTTTGAAATTCATTGCAGAATAAAAATATAATTTTTATAATATAGGAAAGTTAAAAATATGATCTTTATATTTTTAAAGTAATAAAAATATGATTTTTATATTTTTAAAGTATTAAAAATATAATCTTTACTATGTAGAAGATGTAAAAATATGATTTTTGTTTATGTAGAGAATTAAAAATATAATTTTTACATGATAGGAATATTAGAAATATCATCTTTATATGTGTAGCAAAATAAAAGTGTGATTTTTATAATGATATATTTTAAAAGAAGAAATCTTTATATTTAAAAGGCGAGATTTTTATATATTGAATAGCGAAGTAAAAAATTCGATTTTTATATATTAAATAGCGAAGTAAAAATTCGATTTTTATATATTGAATAGCAAAGAAAAAAATTCAATTTTTAAATATATGAAGTGATTATAAAAAAATATGATTTTTAAATTGAAAGTGAACAAATAAAAATGTGATTTTTATATATGTAGTGGCTACGGGCAACGAAGATGACAAGGATGCGATAACGATGAAGATTTCTATCAAGGAAGAGTTGTGGTATTGGATAGCTATTGGTGAGAATTTCTCACCTTTCAATTTCTTTTTCTAGTTATATATATATACTAGGATGCAGACGGTGTTTAGTAGCACCCGACACCCGTCATCCACAGACCATGGATGGCTTGTTTGTTTAATTATTTGGTTGTGTAGTTGGTTAGATTATTTGGTTTGAATTGAATTGTTTGGTGAAATGAAATTGATTTGATTGATGTGTGAATGGCGTGGGCCTTCACTAGACTGGGGATAAGGCTAGGCCTTGTCCCGTTTCTAGTATCGTGCCGTTATGCCGCCGAAATTTTCTAAAATTAGTTAAAAAAATAAAAATATCATTTTATTTAAAGAATAAACTGAATAGAAATTCATATGTCAAAATAAAATGGTTTATCGTTAAAAATATAATTTTTAACGTGAATATGAATATAGTGAATGTGAATAAATAAATATTCATTTACAAACCGGACGGTTTGTTTATGTACACCTATTTGAAGGACATTGATTGAGTCGATAAATTTTACACATCGCCCAACTGCACAAATAAAATCTGTGTTTGTTGATTTGAAACCCCACACGGGTGTTGGGATGAAATTTGAAGTTCACTCATCCTGATTGATTAAATATGTCGATCGATTGATTGACAGGCTGTTATAAGCGTTAAATATCTATATTTGATGCTTATACAGTGTAGTGCACTTTGGTTGATGGTTGATTATTTTTCAATGCTATTATATACGTGTGATGTATGAAAATCCATATAATTAACATTATATGGTGATTGATTGGGCCTCATTCCAATTTAGAAAATAAAGAATAATATAAAATAAAGGTTCATGTGTTGACCGTACTCATCCGTTGAGATTAGTCATGTGTTGAATGAAATATTTTAAAAATAGGAAATATTTGAAATAGAAATATTTAGAAACGAAATATTTGGAACAGAAATATTTGAAATAGAAATATTCGAAAAGGAAATATTTGAAATAGAAATATTTGAAAACGAAATATTTGAAATAGAAATATTTGAAAAGGAAATATTTGAAATAGAATATCAGAAAATAGAAATATATGAAGCCGGGTTGATTAGATTGACGCCATTTTGACGTGAACGATATTTATATCGATTTTATTCATTTTAAAATGAATATTGAAAAGTGATTTCGAAATCGAATATTTTGAAATGAAATTTGAATTAAATCGAATAGAAAACCAATTTGAATCGAATCGAAAACCAATTTGAATTGAATCGAATAGAAAACCAATTTGAATCGAATCGAATAGAAAACCAATTTAAATTGAATTGAATAGAAAACCAATTTGAATTGAATAGAAAATCAATTGAATTTGAATAGAATAGAAAATCAATTGAATTTGAATAGAATAGAAAACGAATTTGATTTGAACTGAATTTGAATTAAATAGATAACGAATTTGAATTGAATTGAATATAAAACCAATTCGAATTGAATTGAAAACGAATTCGAATTGAATTGAAAACGAATTCGAATTGAATTGAAAACGAATTCGAATTGAATTGAAAATGAATTGAAATGAATTCAAATTGAATCGAAATTTGAATTGAATAGAAATGAATTTTAAAACGAATTTATAAGGAAGAATTCAATTTTGATTTGAATTGAAATGGAAGTTGAAAATTGTTTTTGAAACGAATGTAAAACGATTTATAAAATTCGTTCTAAATAGAAATCGACGAATTATTTATTATATATATTATATATATATAATATAATGGCCTGAATATAACGCGCTGCGCCGCGGCAGTTCGCGAATTTCGACCATTAACTTCGAACGGACATTACGGGAGATCCGACCGTCAGATTCTCCTAAAATCGGAACCGTTGGGTTCGTATCGAAAAGAGATTTCTAACGAATATTAGAAACTTGAAATATAACGGTTGGATTTGGAGTTATGTCCAAATCAAATTGGGAAAAGGTCGCTGTAAGTGCAGTTCGATGGCCGTTGATGGAAATCGACTGTACGGGCCTTGATAAAATTATTAAAAATATCAATAATTTGTGTAAAATCATAAGAAATGATTTGTGAAGAAATGGGATGAAAATCCCACATTTGTAAAGATAAAAATAGATTTTTATCGAAATGAACTAGTTTTGAACTAAAATTAAACCCATTTATTTTTAAATAAATAAATTGGATTTGAATTGGGTTGTAAATAGAATTGATTTGTGGGTTTATCATGAAGGGTGTTTTAAATGACACTTGTTCTTTAACCCGATAATAAATAGAATGTGTTTGAGTTTGTCGTGAACTGTGTTTTAAATGACATTAGTTCTTTAACCCAGTAAAAGGAGTTTTAATGAATCTGTAATTAGATTGAAATGTGAATTGATAATCTAAATTATCAAATTTAGAAAGTGAGCGAGAATGGAGTATCACCAGTTTTTGCTCCAAAGCGATAGTTAAATCTTTAATTAGATTTGAACGTGGAATGGTAATTAATTTTACCGACAACACTGTGGTGTTAAGTATTACCAGTTTTGCTTCATGGGATGAATAGGTTGGGATTGGGAAATAAAATAAATAATTACTTCGGTGCGGTTCGCTAATCTCGACTAGTTTGGAAAACCATAATTTGGTTTGAAGTGACATCCAAAGGAAGATTAAAGAATAAATTCAAAAAATTTATCTTGGATAAAATTAATGGGAACCTTTCCCTAAGAATATGAAATTTAGAAACTAGCTGTAGGTTAGCTAAGAAGAATGGTTTCCTGGGTATTGATCTGATGTTAGTTTCGGCCTTCGGGGTTAATATTTGGGAAATTGTTCTCTTGTTGATTTACGGTTAGTAGCTACTGAATTGGAATGAGGCGTATGTTGTGTTTGTGTAACATTTGTTTTTAATATACGCGGGTTGTTCGGAAAGGCCGGGTTTATACCCATTCTGAATAACCGATTCGACGATATGTTGAAGATGAAGACGGTGGTTGAAGACCGGAAGTCTTCACATCATTTGGGTGATTACTGATGATCTTGATTGGGCTGTACACCCAAGATGAGGGAATCAGTTGGTGGTCGTCCAGACGTACCTGGGGATCGATGGATATGCGAGGAAAGTGCCTCCGGTTTCGTTCAGACACAGAACGAACTTGTAAATGGATTGTGTGTCTGACATTGGATTTTATTCTGTGTTGATTGATTTTTGTTAAATATATATCTGTTTGGCGGCGGAGAATTTATTCTCTTGCTTAACGCCCTTCTCTGAGACGTACGAGCTTAGAGGTTATATATCGATAATTATCAATCGCATAGCATGAGTTGCCTGTGTGGCATGCTGAGTTGCATGGATCAAGGCTTCTTTTGAAAAGCAATGTCTTGTGGTTGATGACCAAGCACGACCTACGTGGCAGCTTTGTGTATAACGTGTAACGACCCGTATTCTACGCATCATAGGATCATAGGATATTTATTTCTTTCACATACGAAGTCTTATGGTCATGTAACTTTGGGAGACGACTATTGGGGTCATTTCCCATGTTCATGATTTTTCCCGATTTTTAAATGACCATTTTACCCCTAGTTGACACTGTTTTGGCCATAACTTTTGACTGGGAAGGAATTTTGACCTGAAACCACTTTCATTGGCTTCGGATGATGGTTTACAATTCCGTAGAGTGGTCACATTAGCCAAACGGACTCACCGTTTATGAGATATGGCTAAAACAAGTTTCAGATGGTGAAAAACAGCTTAATTGGGCTTAACCGGGTGATTAGCAGCTAGGCCCAAAGGGGAATTTCGGGTTTAGAGGTATAGGAGGACTGATTAGGGTTAGGAAATCACTTTCATTTCAGTTTTGAGCCGCCACAAACCTTCTTGAGACCTTAGTAATGGCTTCCATCCTCTAAAACCACTCTAAAACACATTTTTAGTGAAGATTAAGCCTAAACTACATCAAAACAAGGTCAAATAGCAACAGAGCAAGGTTGGAGCTGCTGCTATACATAGGGATTCGACCCAAATAGAGAGTATTTCAGATTTGGTGTTTCATTTGTGGCCAAGGTGAGTGATTTGCATAGTTTTTGCACTAATTACGGTAATTAAGGGTAATTAGTGAGGATTAGCGGATTTAAACACTAATAAATTCTGGAAAAATGTTTAGAAATTCTTAAATAATATTTTATGCCTCTGGTAGAAATTTGGTTTAATTTGATTAAGTTTTGTTAACCCTATGGTTAGTTTTGCTTAAATATGCTTAAGGGAAAATAAGGGGTTTTGTGTATATTTGATCTATTTTGACATGTAAATTCATTGTTTTGGTGTTTGTGGTTAGTTTGCTATGTTGCTATGACTGTTTGACATGATTTGTGATTGGTTAGTATAGTTAGATTGGTCGAAAACGTCATCGAATGGCGTAAACAAGTTGCTGGAAAAAGTTGCAGAAAGTTGTGCAGGGTTTCGGATCGGATCGGATATGGGCTCGGATCGGATAGGAGACCTGGGCAAGGAATCCGACCCGAACTGGAACCTGGCACAAAAGAAATTTGGCAAGAAGGAAGGTCACTGCTTAAAGTTGGAGTTGGACGGAGGATCGGATCGGAACCATGGAGCAGGATCGGATCGGAGTAGGCTAGAGAGCGGATCGGATCGGAGTAGGCTAGGGAGCGGAGCGGATCGGAGCAAGCAAGCGAGTGGGATCGGATCGGGCAAATGGAGAAGGACAGGATCAGATCTGGCAACTTAGGAGGGAGCAACCACCGAGACAAGCAGAGAATATGCACTACACTTCCGAACCGGACCGAGAAGAGATGGAGCACTGATCCAGGCATGGACTAGGACCACCGAACCGAACCGAGCAGGAAGGTTACACCGAACCGAACCGACGAGGGTAACGACTACCGAACCGAACCGACGAGGGTAATGACTACCGAACCGAACCGAATTCTAGGGCTGCTATTGCGCGACATCTCTTCTGAAGACCCACTCCAATTCGACCAAACCCGAGATGCAAAGGAAGTCCAAATGGGAAGTTAGAGCTCAATATTTAGATGGGAATCAACGAGTTCGCTTCATGGTTGGGCTTTGCTGCGGGACGCGTGCTAAGGGGTTATCGATGTCTATAGCTTTGGACCACTATGGTAGGAGGTACGAAGGCAGATTCAGGGCCATTATGGCATTGGTAGGACCAAGGGCTACGACCAATGTGGTGGGTCATTGAAATGTTTGGTCATGACTCCATGTGTTTAGCTTGGTCATAGCAGGGTTTCTATAAGTCGGGATTCGTCGTTACCTCAATTTGTCTAGTGTTCCAAAGTGGTAGATATCGTATGCTTTACGCACTGAGTGCGAGATGTGAGGATGGTTACTATGGTTGATTTGTTTGCTATCATTATGACATGCACACCCCACCCCCGTATTCTTACACTCTTTATTATGGCACCTTAGAGTATTGTACGGTATGTGATACTGACTCTTTGGTTGCAGGTCCAGGTTCAGGTATGGTTTAGTATACCTGTTATTATTCTGTTTAGATGCTTATCGCTCATACCAGGCTTTATGTCTGACCCAGAGTTTTATGTCTCCTCTTATTACTCTGGGTGCTCACACGAGCAGACTAGAGACAGGTTAGCTGGTGATGCACGGGTAGATGATCCGGAGACGAGCAGGAGGCTTCCACGTAATATATATCTAGTATTCTCCCTATGTTGTTGAAGATCACTGCTTGGGCATTGGTGGTTCGTCTTCTACTTTAGCTTTCTTTTGTTAGAGACAGTACATTTGAAAAGTTGTAATAAGCTGTATTTGGATTTCCGCTGCTCTGATGTTGATGTTGATTTTAGTTATCAGCTTATGCACTGTCTCACCTGTTTTATGTCAAGTATGTTATTAATATTATATTTTACTCCATGCGCTGTGAGACATTCTACAAGTTCTTGATTAGTTCGTTCCCTTCTATCCTTTCTCCTGACGACCGTCCCGTGCTAGTCGGGCATGTGTACAGCGCACTTTCGGAGGAAATGCAGGCTGGTGCGGGGCGGGCCGTCACACTTGGTATCAGAGCTCTAGGTTGCGTAGTTAACCTAGGGAAGTTATCAGGGAGAGATAATATACGTATACGAGAGAGCGTATTTGTGATTACTTTGGTTTTTAAAGGCTATATATATATATATACTATTCCTAGTATAAGGATGAAGTCGTACTGCACTAGCACCACTATGGAGTCGTTAATCGTTTCCTTTTTCAGATTGATGATGAGCCGATATACTAGAGGTGCTGGTAGGGGAGCCAATAATGGGAATGCTGCTGACATGAGGACGATGTTTACTAACCTCATGAGAGAGATGCTTAGGGATGTACAGAGGGCAACTCCCAATGGTGGAAATGGTGGTGGTCCTATAGTGCAGGCACCAAGAGTCGACTTCGCCAAGCTGAATAAGGATTATACTAGCCTTGGTGGGAAGCCGTTCCACGGAACAGAGTCGGCCACGGATGTTCAGGATTGGTTGAATAGTTGCGAACGTATCTTCGAGGATTTGGGTATCGAGGATGCGATGAAGAGAAAGCTAGCGTCCCGTCAGCTGCAAGGGCGGGCAATGAATTGGTGGAATGCTATAAAGGCAGCTACTCCCGAAGTTCAGATTACTTGGGAGCAGTTTAAGGCTCGCTTTAGCGAGAAGTTCATTCCAGCTGCTCAGAAGTCAGTGCTGTTTAAGAAATTCTTAGAGCTCAAGCAGAATGGTAGAGCTGTCTCAGAGTATATTGCTGAATTTGACACTTTGTCAAAATATGGGTTATCTCTTATTGATACTGCCGAGAAAAAGAATGAGAAATTCATAACTGGTTTGGATCAGTACTTGGGGGAAAGACTTATTAACCACATTGATGAGACGTTTGAGTCAATTGTGGGGAAAGCATTAAGATCAGAAAGTCTCTACCCTAAGCCGAAGACTGAGGTTGCATCCGCAGATGAACCAAAGCCACAAGCGAGTGGTGGGAGCAAGGGTGGTTCCCAGAATAAGAGAAAGCAGAGTCAGACTAAGGATGGCCAGAAGAAAAAGAATAAGCAAGATGTTGAGTGCTTCAGCTGTGGTAAGAAGGGCCATTATGCTAGTAATTGTCGGGCCAAGCCAGCGGATAGGAAGTGCTTCAACTGTGGCCAAATGGGACATCATGTGAAGACCCGCAACTTCCCCGTAAAGGAAAGTGTCGGATAGTTCGAGAACAAACCACAGCAGAACGCATACAGAAGAACATTTCATTGTATATCACAACAATACATCAGATTACAAGAATATACAGAGTAAAAAGAATATTACACAGAAATATCAGAGATTTAAATTACATTTAAATACATAGCAGCGGAAAATAATACAATACACAACTAGAAGAGATATACGGATACAAAGCTTTCCGGATATCGTTCCAGCTGTAAACCAGGATCCTGTGAATATAAATCTGCAAAAACCAAAACTACTAGCTGCCCGTGTCAAAATAAGGGCACCCAGAGTTTAGGTTAAAACAATAAACTCCAGGTCAGTCATGGGACTGGTGTGAGAACTAAAACAGTTATTAATCTTTATTTTCAAAGGTAAATCAAGGGACCACGCCGTATAACACGGAACGGGTTTCCTCCCAAGAACACCAGTGCATAAAACAAACAGCGCAATGCTAAATAAAGAAAAATGAAGCTGTTATAAGACCCAGGTCCCATCACACAATGAAACGCAGCCGAGGATAGGGTTTTCCCTTATAACAGCCAAAGAATGCTTGATACGTTTAAAACAAATCATTTGATACTATTATAAGTGCATAGTGTATAAAACACTTCAAATCATAAGTATCAATCATAGGCGGCATGAGCGTCCCATGCCACTATGTCGCCATATATAGGTTTACAAATAAAACCGCAAATGTCACGTATTTGGAAATTGGATTTCCGTCGATGAACCGAGGCTAGGGGCAAGATCCTCAACCGATTTGAGACGCTCTAGCCCGTGTCTCAGGAACAGAACGCATCGTCCCTTGGAGCGACAGGGCCGGTCCACCGATGTGGATTAAAATGCCTGAACACTACGTTTCCCCACCCTATGGGGTGTAAGTCTGGTCCGTCAGCCGACCAGAATGCATCGGCCGAAACCGATATAACCGAGGCGCCTCGCAACAGCAACAACCACATAAGTCAAACTCGTCAGGGCGTGTAAAACCACTGACGCCACTTCTAACTAGAAAGAAACGCATGCCCTCCCTGAGGTCCGTCTCCCGTTTTTGGTTCATACCTGGTGTGAAACACGCGAGGTAAACGTTACACAAAGCTACGCCACAAAGGCCGTGCTTTGATCATCACCACAAGACTTTGCTTTTCAACAGAAGCCTTGATCATTTGCATCTTAGCATGCCACACAGGCAAACCATCCTATGCAACCGATATCAGTCACACAGAATGAAATCCGATGTCAGACACACAGTCCATTTACAAGTCCGTTCTGGGTCTGAACGAAACCGGAGGCACCTAGTACCCCGCATATCCATCGATCTCCAAGTACGTCTGGACGATCCCCAACTGTTTCCATCTTCTTGGGTGTACAGCCCAATCAAGATCATCAGTTATCACCCAAACGACGTGAAGACCTCCGGTCTTCGACCATCGTCTTCATCTTCGACTTATCGTCGTATCAGTTATTCAGAATGGGATAAACCCGGTCTTTCCGAATAACTCGCGTATATATTATAAAAGTGTTACACAAACACAACATACGCCTCATTCCAACTCATTAGTCATTAACCGTAAATTAATCAAGAGAATAATTCCCCAAATATTAACCCCGAAGGCCGAAACCAACATCAGATCAATATCCAGAAAACCATTCTACTTAGCTAACCGACAGTTAGTTTCTAATTTCACGTTCAAATCTAATTAAAGATTCATTAAAACTCCACTCAGTTTTAATCGTTAACTGGGTTAAAGAATCAGTGTCATTTAAAACACGGTTCACGATAAACCCAAAATCACATTCATTAATTATCGGGTTAAAGAACAAGTGTTATTTAAAACACTGTTCACGATAAACCCAAAAATCAATATCAATTCAATTCCAATTAAATATTATTTAATTGGTACACTTCATTAAATCTAAATAAAAAGATTTAATCTTTTCTCAACTGGGTTCAAGAACAGTGTTAGTGAAGACACCATTCACGACAAACCCAAATCACATTCATTAATTATCGGGTTAAAGAACAAGTGTTATTTAAAACACTGTTCACGATAAACCCAAAAATCAATATCAATTCAATTCCAATTAAATATTATTTAATTGGTACACTTCATTAAATCTAAATAAAAAGATTTAATCTTTTCTCAACTGGGTTCAAGAACAGTGTTAGTGAAGACACCATTCACGACAAACCCAAATCACATTCATTAATTATCGGGTTAAAGAACAAGTGTTATTTAAAACACTGTTCACGATAAACCCAAAAATCAATATCAATTCAATTCCAATTAAATATTATTTAATTGGTACACTTCATTAAATCTAAATAAAAAGATTTAATCTTTTCTCAACTGGGTTCAAGAACAGTGTTAGTGAAGACACCATTCACGACAAACCCAAATCACATTTGATATTCGATATAAGGCTCTGAATAGAAAATATATCGGCTTACATTCAATATCAAATTCTACGATTAACAAATGTCGTATTAGAAATAACGATACAAATATATATCTTTCAAATTTCCATAACAACACCTGTATAATCACGAATTCCAACATCGAAATATTCCGAAGACAATTTCGATTCAAATCCACTCCAATGCGATCATTGGATATTCTGGTTATTTTTAAAACCCTTTTCTAATTCAATTTATTTATTTAAAAATAAATAGAATTTTAGTTCTAGTTCAAAACTAGTTCATTTCGATAAAAATCTATTTTTATCTTTTCAAATATGGAGTTTTTCATCCCAATTCTTCTCAAATCATTTCTTATGATTTTACACAAATTATTACTATTTTTAATAATTTTATCAAGGCCCGTAAAGTCGATTTCCATCAACGGCCATCGAACTGCACTTACAGCGACCTTTTTCGAATTTGATTTGGACATAATTCCAAATTCAACCGTTAGATTTCAAATTTCTAATATTCGTTAGAAAGCTCTTTTCGATACGAACCCAACGATTCCGGTTTTAAGAGAATCCGACGGTCGGATCTCCCGTAATGTCCGTTTGAAATAAATGGTCGAAATTCGCGAACTGCCGCGGCGCGGCGCGTTCTATTCAGGCCATTTTATTATATATATAATATATATATAATATATTTCGTCGATTTCTATTTAAAACGAATTATATAAATAGTTTTAAATTCGTTTCAAAATCAATTTCAACTTCCTTTTCAATTCAAATCAAAATTGAATTCTTCTTTATAAATTCGTTTCAAAATTCATTTCTATTCAATTCAAATTTCAATTCAATTTGAATTCATTTCAATTCGTTTTCAATTCAATTCATTTCGAAATCGTTTTCAATTCAATTCACTTCGAAATCGTTTTCAATTCAATTCATTTCGAAATCGTTTTCAATTCAATTCATTTCGAAATCGTTTAAAATTGATATAAATATCGTTCACGTCAAAATGGCGTCAATCTAATCAACACGGCTTCATAAATTTCTATTTTCAAATATTCTATTTCAAATATTTCTATTTCAAATATTTCTATTTCTAAACTGGAATGAGGCCCAATCAATTACCATATAAAATTAATTATATGGATTTTCATACAACACATGTATATAATAGCATTGAAAAATAATCAACCATCAACCAAAGTGCACTACACTGTATAAGCATCCAATAAAGATATCTAACGCTTATAACAGCATGTCAATCAATCGATCGACATATTTAATCAATCAGGATGAGTGAACTTCAAATTTCATCCTAACACCCGTGTAGGGTTTCAAACAATCAAACACAGATTTTATTTGTGCAGTTGGGCGATGTGTAAAATTTATCGTCCCAATCCATATCAGTCAAATCAGTGTACATAACAAACCGTCTGGTTTGTAAATGAATATTTTATTTTATTCACATTCACGTTAAAAACTATATTTTTAACGATAAAATATTTATTCCAACACATGAATTTTCTTTTCAGTTCATTTATTCAATAAATGACATTTTTATTTTTCTAACATATTTTAGAAAATTTCGGCGGCATAACGGCACGATACTAGAAACGGGACGAGGCCTAGCCTAATCCCCGGTCTAGTGAAGGCCCACGCCATTCACACATCAATCAAATTCACTTTCGTTATGCAAACCACAAAATTTGGAGTAAGGGTCTAACCTAGCCTTACTCCTTCGCCTTATAACGGCGCACGTCTAATCCTAACCAATTCATCGATTCGATTTTTCATACCACAAATCACATTCAAACCAATATCGCAATCAATCACCAATCAATCAAACAAACAAGTCCATGGTCTGTGGACGATTGTGTCGGGTGCTACTAAGCACCGTCTGCATCCTAGTATATATATATAACTAGAAAAGAAATAGAAAGGTGAGAAATTCTCACATATAGCTATCCTAGCTCCACGGCTCTTCATTTGCAGAAGTCTTCGTCTTTCCCGCCTTTTTGTCATCTTCTTGTGCCCGTAGTCACTATATATAAAAATCACACATTTTTATATTTCGACGTCTTTAAATAAAAATTACATTTTTATTTATTCACTTTCAATTTATAAAAATCACATTTTTATAATCTCTTCATATATTTAAAAATCGAATTTTTACTTCGAAGTTCAATACATAAAAATCGAATTTTTAGTTCAAAGTTCAATATATAAAAATCGAATTTTTTAGTTCAAAGTTCAATATATAAAAATCGAATTTTTAGTTCAAAGTTCAATATATAAAAATCGAATTTTTTAGTTCAAAGTTCAATATATAAAAATCGAATTTTTAGTTCACTATTCAATATATAAAAATCGAATTTTTTAGTTCGCTATTCAATATATAAAAATCGAATTTTTTAGTTCAAAGTTCAATATATAAAAATCGAATTTTTAGTTCAAAGTTCAATATATAAAAATCGAATTTTTAGTTCAAAGTTCAATATATAAAAATCGAATTTTTAGTTCAAAGTTCAATATATAAAAATCCTATTTTTACTATCTCGTTCTATAGATAAAAATTCTATTTCTACATTGCTACTATATAGACTAAAATTCCATTTCAAAAATAAAGTTTTCGCCTTTATAAAAATAAAGTTTTCATCATTATAAAAATTACCACTTTATCTCAATGTATATAAAATAAAAATCAGATTTTTATTTCACTACATATACAAAGATGATATTTTTATATTTTCTATCCTATAAAGATTATATTTTTAATACATTAAAAATATAAAAATCATATTTTTAATATTTCTATATAGTAAAGGTTACATTTTTAATACATTAAAAATATAAAAATCATATTCTTACTCAAGGAAAAATCATAACTTTATACTATAAAACTGAAATTAAAAATTCAAATTGAATTTGCTTACTTTGCTCGGCTGTCTATTTGAAGCAAGGGGCGTCGGGATGCTGGTCTTCACCCGAGAGCGTTGCGTCGAGTGGGGGGATGGGTTTTTGGGGCCGTTTGCTAGAGAAGGAGGGAGGAGAGGCTGAGCAGAGGGGCAGAGGAGCACTGGGTGGTGGCGCAGGTGGTAGAGGAGGCGGCTGGGGGTCCACGGCGGTCGGAGCGGCGGGCTATGGAGGCGATGGCGCGGGTCTTTCTCGAATGGAGGAAGCCGGGCTGAGGAGAAGGAGGAGTGGAGAGGCGGAGGAGCTGGGGTGGGGCGGTTCGAAGGCGAGCGGCGGTCGGAGGGGACCTCCGACGAGGCAGAGCGGGGTCTCGATCTGGATCGCGTGGGGTTTCCCTTTTTTTTTTTTTTTTTTTTTTTATTATTATCTGAATCGGGGAAGAGAAAAGGAAAAGGGGGGGGTTTATAAAATTTATATTATTTAATTTATTTATTTTTTTAATTGCCAAAAAGTTGACTTTCGCAAACGACCTCTAAACGAGACCCACCGCCTGACGTCCATAGCGTATTACCCCCATTTTGAACACAATGGGATATCTATCGCAAGCTGATTCGACTGTTTGAATCAGTTTCCGTTTAACTTATATTTAAATCACTGTATTGAATTTTAAACGTACATTTCAAATTACCGGGGTCACATACTAACTAGAAAAATTCCCGAAAAATATTTTCTAGCTTCGTATTGACCATACGGTCCTAACAAAACTAGTTTCGTCGAATTCTGAGACCGTTGGAAAAATGGCCAATTTCCAGTCGATTAAAATCAACTGAAATGGTCAAAACACGTTTTCTTTTGCCACGCTCACATATTGATTCGAAAAATTATGAAATTTGGAATCTAGCAATAACTTCACATCCCGGACCCAACAAAACTGGTTTCGTCGAAATCCGAGGTCGTTTGCAAAATGCCCATTTTTAAGGGCCTGAATTCCATAGCGACTATTCAGAATTTTCAACTGGACATATCTTTTGATTCCCGCTAAGAAATTTTGATCATTCGGATTCGTTGGAAAGATATTCACTATTAGATTCCATTATTTTTGGTTTCACTAAAATCCGGATTGTTTTGCACCCGGTACATTCAATTGAAGTTTGAAATCGAATTATCGAACTACCGCGCCATTTTCAATTCGATTTATAATTATATAAAATTATTTATATTCTAACGACGACGCGTATAATTCATACGTTCGAATTATATTCAAAATAAATTTCTCGCCGATATTATTTAAAATAATTCATTTTAAATAATCAAAACTCGCTATAATTGCCAAAATAAAAATTTTAAACTGGCCCAGATTTTCCGGGTTGTTACAATCTCCCCCACTTAAAACTTTTCGTCCCCGAAAAGGAACAAAGTCGAAAGTGGTTTGATTATTCAGCACTACGCTCGATTTGGCTTCCATTCTCCAACTTTTCAGTTTCTGAGAATTTTCAAAATTTCAAAAATTTGGCTAACACCCTAAATTTTTGAAAAATTTCGCCATAACCTCCCCTGCACCGGGAGCATCGGGGAATTTCAAATAGCTTCCCCGGTCCTTCAGATCTCAAAAAGAAAAAGAAAAAGCCAAGCGGCTAGCCAATAGGCTCACAAAATCATCATCACCCAAACAAAACAGGAAATTATGTAGTAAACATGTACCTATTTGTCGGGCAAACATATTTTATTCTCTGGCTCTAGCCTCCTTGCTATGACCTGTTCAATGTTATACATGTATATGCAAGCAGATGCGACCAATTTTCAATACAGTTCAATATTCGATCAAATTAGGCATAATGGTTCAAAATTATCAAACAACTAAACAAACAACACAAACATCAATCTATTAGTGAATTAGAGTTTCAAATTCATAATTTTGATACATATACAAAAATCATGTTTTTGATGCCAATTCACAACAATAAGCCCTATCTAATTTTGGTTCTCACACCAGTCTAATGGAAATATATTGATATCACACCTTCGTCACACGAATATAAATTCTGACGATGAGTACTCAACCATCAGAATCATCTTCGGGCCACTAGAGTATGATTCTATATCTATCCAATATATTAAAACTTCGAATACACGCGGATCAGACGTATACGCAAAATCTTTATATACTGGACTGTCCAACTCAATATAAATAGATAATCAAATACGAATAATTGATTTTAAATTTTCAAAACAAATTTGACTTTCATTTTCAAAAATATACTCTTCACACCCGTTCTAGGATACTACTGATCCTATCTCTAACGAGTCATTCCCATTGGATTTTGCTAATCCAATATCTGATGAATTCTTTCGTATGTTTCTAATGTGTCTTGTTCTCTGCTTTGTAAACCAAAGCTCTGATACCAAATGTGAAGACTCGCAACTTCCCCGTAAAGGAAAGTGTCGGATAGTTCGAGAACAAACCACAGCAGAACGCATACAGAAGAACATTTCATTGTATATCACAACAATACATCAGATTACAAGAATATACAGAGTAAAAAGAATATTACACAGAAATATCAGAGATTTAAATTACATTTAAATACATAGCAGCGGAAAATAATACAATACACAACTAGAAGAGATATACGGATACAAAGCTTTCCGGATATCGTTCCAGCTGTAAACCAGGATCCTGTGAATATAAATCTGCAAAAACCAAAACTACTAGCTGCCCGTGTCAAAATAAGGGCACCCAGAGTTTAGGTTAAAACAATAAACTCCAGGTCAGTCATGGGACTGGTGTGAGAACTAAAACAGTTATTAATCTTTATTTTCAAAGGTAAATCAAGGGACCACGCCGTATAACACGGAACGGGTTTCCTCCCAAGAACACCAGTGCATAAAACAAACAGCGCAATGCTAAATAAAGAAAAATGAAGCTGTTATAAGACCCAGGTCCCATCACACAATGAAACGCAGCCGAGGATAGGGTTTTCCCTTATAACAGCCAAAGAATGCTTGATACGTTTAAAACAAATCATTTGATACTATTATAAGTGCATAGTGTATAAAACACTTCAAATCATAAGTATCAATCATAGGCGGCATGAGCGTCCCATGCCACTATGTCGCCATATATAGGTTTACAAATAAAACCGCAAATGTCACGTATTTGGAAATTGGATTTCCGTCGATGAACCGAGGCTAGGGGCAAGATCCTCAACCGATTTGAGACGCTCTAGCCCGTGTCTCAGGAACAGAACGCATCGTCCCTTGGAGCGACAGGGCCGGTCCACCGATGTGGATTAAAATGCCTGAACACTACGTTTCCCCACCCTATGGGGTGTAAGTCTGGTCCGTCAGCCGACCAGAATGCATCGGCCGAAACCGATATAACCGAGGCGCCTCGCAACAGCAACAACCACATAAGTCAAACTCGTCAGGGCGTGTAAAACCACTGACGCCACTTCTAACTAGAAAGAAACGCATGCCCTCCCTGAGGTCCGTCTCCCGTTTTTGGTTCATACCTGGTGTGAAACACGCGAGGTAAACGTTACACAAAGCTACGCCACAAAGGCCGTGCTTTGATCATCACCACAAGACTTTGCTTTTCAACAGAAGCCTTGATCATTTGCATCTTAGCATGCCACACAGGCAAACCATCCTATGCAACCGATATCAGTCACACAGAATGAAATCCGATGTCAGACACACAGTCCATTTACAAGTCCGTTCTGGGTCTGAACGAAACCGGAGGCACCTAGTACCCCGCATATCCATCGATCTCCAAGTACGTCTGGACGATCCCCAACTGTTTCCATCTTCTTGGGTGTACAGCCCAATCAAGATCATCAGTTATCACCCAAACGACGTGAAGACCTCCGGTCTTCGACCATCGTCTTCATCTTCGACTTATCGTCGTATCAGTTATTCAGAATGGGATAAACCCGGTCTTTCCGAATAACTCGCGTATATATTATAAAAGTGTTACACAAACACAACATACGCCTCATTCCAACTCATTAGTCATTAACCGTAAATTAATCAAGAGAATAATTCCCCAAATATTAACCCCGAAGGCCGAAACCAACATCAGATCAATATCCAGAAAACCATTCTACTTAGCTAACCGACAGTTAGTTTCTAATTTCACGTTCAAATCTAATTAAAGATTCATTAAAACTCCACTCAGTTTTAATCGTTAACTGGGTTAAAGAATCAGTGTCATTTAAAACACGGTTCACGATAAACCCAAAATCACATTCATTAATTATCGGGTTAAAGAACAAGTGTTATTTAAAACACTGTTCACGATAAACCCAAAAATCAATATCAATTCAATTCCAATTAAATATTATTTAATTGGTACACTTCATTAAATCTAAATAAAAAGATTTAATCTTTTCTCAACTGGGTTCAAGAACAGTGTTAGTGAAGACACCATTCACGACAAACCCAAATCACATTCATTAATTATCGGGTTAAAGAACAAGTGTTATTTAAAACACTGTTCACGATAAACCCAAAAATCAATATCAATTCAATTCCAATTAAATATTATTTAATTGGTACACTTCATTAAATCTAAATAAAAAGATTTAATCTTTTCTCAACTGGGTTCAAGAACAGTGTTAGTGAAGACACCATTCACGACAAACCCAAATCACATTCATTAATTATCGGGTTAAAGAACAAGTGTTATTTAAAACACTGTTCACGATAAACCCAAAAATCAATATCAATTCAATTCCAATTAAATATTATTTAATTGGTACACTTCATTAAATCTAAATAAAAAGATTTAATCTTTTCTCAACTGGGTTCAAGAACAGTGTTAGTGAAGACACCATTCACGACAAACCCAAATCACATTTGATATTCGATATAAGGCTCTGAATAGAAAATATATCGGCTTACATTCAATATCAAATTCTACGATTAACAAATGTCGTATTAGAAATAACGATACAAATATATATCTTTCAAATTTCCATAACAACACCTGTATAATCACGAATTCCAACATCGAAATATTCCGAAGACAATTTCGATTCAAATCCACTCCAATGCGATCATTGGATATTCTGGTTATTTTTAAAACCCTTTTCTAATTCAATTTATTTATTTAAAAATAAATAGAATTTTAGTTCTAGTTCAAAACTAGTTCATTTCGATAAAAATCTATTTTTATCTTTTCAAATATGGAGTTTTTCATCCCAATTCTTCTCAAATCATTTCTTATGATTTTACACAAATTATTACTATTTTTAATAATTTTATCAAGGCCCGTAAAGTCGATTTCCATCAACGGCCATCGAACTGCACTTACAGCGACCTTTTTCGAATTTGATTTGGACATAATTCCAAATTCAACCGTTAGATTTCAAATTTCTAATATTCGTTAGAAAGCTCTTTTCGATACGAACCCAACGATTCCGGTTTTAAGAGAATCCGACGGTCGGATCTCCCGTAATGTCCGTTTGAAATAAATGGTCGAAATTCGCGAACTGCCGCGGCGCGGCGCGTTCTATTCAGGCCATTTTATTATATATATAATATATATATAATATATTTCGTCGATTTCTATTTAAAACGAATTATATAAATAGTTTTAAATTCGTTTCAAAATCAATTTCAACTTCCTTTTCAATTCAAATCAAAATTGAATTCTTCTTTATAAATTCGTTTCAAAATTCATTTCTATTCAATTCAAATTTCAATTCAATTTGAATTCATTTCAATTCGTTTTCAATTCAATTCATTTCGAAATCGTTTTCAATTCAATTCACTTCGAAATCGTTTTCAATTCAATTCATTTCGAAATCGTTTTCAATTCAATTCATTTCGAAATCGTTTAAAATTGATATAAATATCGTTCACGTCAAAATGGCGTCAATCTAATCAACACGGCTTCATAAATTTCTATTTTCAAATATTCTATTTCAAATATTTCTATTTCAAATATTTCTATTTCTAAACTGGAATGAGGCCCAATCAATTACCATATAAAATTAATTATATGGATTTTCATACAACACATGTATATAATAGCATTGAAAAATAATCAACCATCAACCAAAGTGCACTACACTGTATAAGCATCCAATAAAGATATCTAACGCTTATAACAGCATGTCAATCAATCGATCGACATATTTAATCAATCAGGATGAGTGAACTTCAAATTTCATCCTAACACCCGTGTAGGGTTTCAAACAATCAAACACAGATTTTATTTGTGCAGTTGGGCGATGTGTAAAATTTATCGTCCCAATCCATATCAGTCAAATCAGTGTACATAAACAAACCGTCTGGTTTGTAAATGAATATTTTATTTTATTCACATTCACGTTAAAAACTATATTTTTAACGATAAAATATTTATTCCAACACATGAATTTTCTTTTCAGTTCATTTATTCAATAAATGACATTTTTATTTTTCTAACATATTTTAGAAAATTTCGGCGGCATAACGGCACGATACTAGAAACGGGACGAGGCCTAGCCTAATCCCCGGTCTAGTGAAGGCCCACGCCATTCACACATCAATCAAATTCACTTTCGTTATGCAAACCACAAAATTTGGAGTAAGGGTCTAACCTAGCCTTACTCCTTCGCCTTATAACGGCGCACGTCTAATCCTAACCAATTCATCGATTCGATTTTTCATACCACAAATCACATTCAAACCAATATCGCAATCAATCACCAATCAATCAAACAAACAAGTCCATGGTCTGTGGACGATTGTGTCGGGTGCTACTAAGCACCGTCTGCATCCTAGTATATATATATAACTAGAAAAGAAATAGAAAGGTGAGAAATTCTCACATATAGCTATCCTAGCTCCACGGCTCTTCATTTGCAGAAGTCTTCGTCTTTCCCGCCTTTTTGTCATCTTCTTGTGCCCGTAGTCACTATATATAAAAATCACACATTTTTATATTTCGACGTCTTTAAATAAAAATTACATTTTTATTTATTCACTTTCAATTTATAAAAATCACATTTTTATAATCTCTTCATATATTTAAAAATCGAATTTTTACTTCGAAGTTCAATACATAAAAATCGAATTTTTAGTTCAAAGTTCAATATATAAAAATCGAATTTTTTAGTTCAAAGTTCAATATATAAAAATCGAATTTTTAGTTCAAAGTTCAATATATAAAAATCGAATTTTTTAGTTCAAAGTTCAATATATAAAAATCGAATTTTTAGTTCACTATTCAATATATAAAAATCGAATTTTTTAGTTCGCTATTCAATATATAAAAATCGAATTTTTTAGTTCAAAGTTCAATATATAAAAATCGAATTTTTAGTTCAAAGTTCAATATATAAAAATCGAATTTTTAGTTCAAAGTTCAATATATAAAAATCCTATTTTTACTATCTCGTTCTATAGATAAAAATTCTATTTCTACATTGCTACTATATAGACTAAAATTCCATTTCAAAAATAAAGTTTTCGCCTTTATAAAAATAAAGTTTTCATCATTATAAAAATTACCACTTTATCTCAATGTATATAAAATAAAAATCAGATTTTTATTTCACTACATATACAAAGATGATATTTTTATATTTTCTATCCTATAAAGATTATATTTTTAATACATTAAAAATATAAAAATCATATTTTTAATATTTCTATATAGTAAAGGTTACATTTTTAATACATTAAAAATATAAAAATCATATTCTTACTCAAGGAAAAATCATAACTTTATACTATAAAACTGAAATTAAAAATTCAAATTGAATTTGCTTACTTTGCTCGGCTGTCTATTTGAAGCAAGGGGCGTCGGGATGCTGGTCTTCACCCGAGAGCGTTGCGTCGAGTGGGGGGATGGGTTTTTGGGGCCGTTTGCTAGAGAAGGAGGGAGGAGAGGCTGAGCAGAGGGGCAGAGGAGCACTGGGTGGTGGCGCAGGTGGTAGAGGAGGCGGCTGGGGGTCCACGGCGGTCGGAGCGGCGGGCTATGGAGGCGATGGCGCGGGTCTTTCTCGAATGGAGGAAGCCGGGCTGAGGAGAAGGAGGAGTGGAGAGGCGGAGGAGCTGGGGTGGGGCGGTTCGAAGGCGAGCGGCGGTCGGAGGGGACCTCCGACGAGGCAGAGCGGGGTCTCGATCTGGATCGCGTGGGGTTTCCCTTTTTTTTTTTTTTTTTTTTTTATTATTATCTGAATCGGGGAAGAGAAAAGGAAAAGGGGGGGGGGTTTATAAAATTTATATTATTTAATTTATTTATTTTTTTAATTGCCAAAAAGTTGACTTTCGCAAACGACCTCTAAACGAGACCCACCGCCTGACGTCCATAGCGTATTACCCCCATTCTGAACACAATGGGATATCTATCGCAAGCTGATTCGACTGTTTGAATCAATTTCCGTTTAACTTATATTTAAATCACTGTATTGAATTTTAAACGTACATTTCAAATTACCGGGGTCACATACTAACTAGAAAAATTCCCGAAAAATATTTTCTAGCTTCGTATTGACCATACGGTCCTAACAAAACTAGTTTCGTCGAATTCTGAGACCGTTGGAAAAATGGCCAATTTCCAGTCGATTAAAATCAACTGAAATGGTCAAAACACGTTTTCTTTTGCCACACTCACATATTGATTCGAAAAATTATGAAATTTGGAATCTAGCAATAACTTCACATCCCGGACCCAACAAAACTGGTTTCGTCGAAATCCGAGGTCGTTTGCAAAATGCCCATTTTTAAGGGCCTGAATTCCATAGCGACTATTCAGAATTTTCAACTGGACATATCTTTTGATTCCCGCTAAGAAATTTTGATCATTCGGATTCGTTGGAAAGATATTCACTATTAGATTCCATTATTTTTGGTTTCACTAAAATCCGGATTGTTTTGCACCCGGTACATTCAATTGAAGTTTGAAATCGAATTATCGAACTACCGCGCCATTTTCAATTCGATTTATAATTATATAAAATTATTTATATTCTAACGACGACGCGTATAATTCATACGTTCGAATTATATTCAAAATAAATTTCTCGCCGATATTATTTAAAATAATTCATTTTAAATAATCAAAACTCGCTATAATTGCCAAAATAAAAATTTTAAACTGGCCCAGATTTTCCGGGTTGTTACACATCACAAGGACAAGTGTCCGCAACCCCCTAAAGAAAAGCAAATAGTGAAAGCCTACGCCCTTAATGTTATTCCTTCTTCGTCGAATGCCCCAACAGCGGCGGAGAAGGGAAAGAATGTCGTCATTCAAGGTATGCTTTCTGTTTATGATGTTCCTGTTAGAGTTTTATTTGATACTGGAGCTTCCAGTTCTTTCATATCTAGTGACCTGGTAGATAGGTTGGGATTGGAGCCCGAGATTGTCGATAGACCTTTAGTAGTGACGAACCCGATTGGTGGTTGGACTAGCCTTAGCATGATTTGTCGTAATGTGGTCCTATCGAGTCATGGATGCATGTTTGTTTGTGATTGCTTTGTTTTGGGCTTTACTGGGTTTGGCATTATTTTGGGAGTAGATTGGCTCCAAAGGTACCGGGTGGTGGTAGGTTGTGAGGGCTTTTTAGTGACAGCTAGAGCGGATGATGGGCGGAGGATAGTGTTTGGTGGTCTACCCAGTAAGGGGGTATTGGCTAGTTTTCTAAACTCCCTCGACATTCCACATAGTGAGTTGTCAGGGTTGCCCGTGGTTAACCAGTATCCGGATGTTTTCGAAGAGGTGACCGGACTTCCACCACACCGAGAGATTGAGTTCCGTATTGATTTGGTAAAAGATGCCAGACCTATAGTGATGCCACTTCGTCGTATGGCACCAAGAGAGCAGTGAGAGCTCGAGGTGCAAGTCAGCGATCTTTTGAAGAAGGGATTTATCAGAAGGAGTGTTACTGAATGGGGAGCACCAGTTGTGTTTGCTACTAAGGCGGATGGTTCCCTTCGTTTGTGTGTAGACTACCGCGAGTTGAATAAAGTGACGAGGAAGAACAAGTATCCTCTACCGCGGATAGATGATTTGTTCGATCAGTTGAGTGGCGCAAGAGTATTTTCTCAGTTGGATCTAGCGACAGGTTTTCATCAGCTTAGAGTGGAAGCTGAGAGTATAGCTAAAACGGAATTTCGAACGCCGTCTGGATTTTATGAATGGTTGGTCATGCCATTCGGGCTGACCAATGCCACAACATATTTTGTGGATCTTATGAATAGGGTATTCAGAGATCATTTGAATAAGTTTGTCCTTGTGTTCGTTGATTATATTTTGGTCTATTCGAGGACAGAGGAAGAACACAAGGAACATTTAAGAGTAGTGATGGAGGTGTTGAGAAAACACCAATTGAAATCAAAGTTTTCTAAGTGTCACTTCTGGAAGAGGGAAGTGAGGTTCTTGGGCCATGTTGTATCAGAGAATGGTATTGCCGTGGACCCGGTGAAGGTGGCTACGGTACAAGATTGGCCTACGCCCAATAATGCAACGGATGTAAGAAGTTTCTTGGGGTTAGCTGGATATTATCGTAAGTTTATCCAAGGTTTCTCCAAGATAGCAGCACCATTGACCCAGTTGACCAAGAAGAATCAAGCTTTGGTCTGGGATGAAAGGTGCGAGGATGCATTCAAGAGTCTAAAGGACAAGTTGACATGCGCACCAGTGTTAGTCATTCCTAAGGGGAATGAAGAGATGACGGTATACACGGACGCATGTGGTACCGGACTGGGTGCTGTATTGATGCAAGGCGGTAGGGTTGTAGCTTATGCAAGTCGGCAATTGAAACCGCACGAGAGAAGATACCCTACCCATGATTTAGAATTGGCAGCGATCGTGTTCGCATTGAAGATGTGGAGACACTATCTCTTGGGAGAAAGATTTGAGCTATTTACAGATCAGAAGTCGTTGAAGTATCTCTTCTCCCAGAAGGATCTAAATCTCCGGCAACAAAGGTGGTTAGAATTCTTGGCTTTCTATGATTTCAACATCGCATATACACCGGGAAAGGGCAATGCGGTGGCTGATGCATTGAGTAGAAGACATGCCAGCTTAGGGGCTATGTTCCTTGAATGGATGCAACTGGAGTATATCGCGGGGTTTGATTTCAGACCAAAGTGCGAATTGGATCCAGAAATTTAGCAAGTTTGACGATCAGACCCACTTTAATTGAGCGGATCGGCTCTAGTCAGAGGAATGATCCTAACCTATTGGAAATCATCTCCAAGTTAAAGATGGATATGGATGAGGAGATGAACAAGTATGGGCTTGATCGAGATGGATGGCTTAGAAAGAATGGAAAGCTTGTTGTACCCAATGTCAATGGATTGAGAGATGAAGTGCTTAGAGAATGTCATCACTCAAAACTGACTATACATCCCGGTGGTAATAAGATGTATCGAGACATGAAGCAAACTTACTACTGGGAAGGGATGAAAAGAGACGTTGGGAAGTTTATATCCAAGTGCATGAATTGCCAGCTAGTTAAAGCCGAGCAAAAGAAGCCTAGTGGGTTGTTACAGCCCTTAGAAATTCCCGAATGGAAATGGGAGCAAGTCTCGATGGATTTCATCGATGATTTACCAAGGACTAGATCGGGACATGATAGCATTTGGGTAATTGTGGATTGGTTGACTAAGAGTGCAAGATTTATACCAGTCAAATCGACCAGAACGGCAGCTAAGTTAGCAGAATTGTATATGAAGTGGGTAGTGAGATTTCATGGAGTACCTAAAAGCATTGTGAGTGACCGAGACCCCTTGTTCACTAGTGGGTTTTGGAAGAGCTTACAAGAGGCTCTAGGGTCAGAGTTACATCTCAGTACCGCATATCATCCTCAGACCGACGGTCAGACGGAGAGGGTGAACCGTATTTTGGAAGATCTCTTGAGAGCATGTATATTGGATTTTGGTGGATCATGGGATGACTATTTGCATCTAGTAGAGTTTGCATATAATAATAGCTACCAATCCAGTATCGGTATGGCTCCGTTTGAAGCTTTGTACGGAAGACCGTGCAACTCACCATCATGTTGGATAGAGACTGGCGAGAAGTTTATGCTTGGACCAGATGTGGTGAGGGAAACTTCAGATAAGATCAAGATCATTCAACAACGAATGAAGGCTGCCCAAGATAGGCAGAAGAGTTATGCTGATAAGAGGAGAAGAGACCTAAAATTCTCCGTTGGTGACTTGGTGTTTGTCAAGATTTCTCCGTTGAAGAGCGTAATACGATTTTGCAGGAGAGGCAAGTTGGCACCAAGATTTGTTGGCCCATTCCCTGTTCTTGAACTAGTCGGGAATTTAGCATACAGAATTGACTTACCGGAGAAGATGGCGGGAGTTCACGACGTATTTCATGTTTCCCAACTAAGGAAGTTCGTTCATGACTCAGATATGACTATTTCACCTAATCAGTTAGAGGACTTCGAAGTAGAACCCGAGGCGGTTGGGAACCGCAAGCCGGCCCGTATTGTCGAGCACGACATGAAGCAACTTCGAAGAAAGGCGGTGAAGCTAGTCAAGGTTCAGTGGGGCGAGGACGAGAATGATTGTACTTGGGAGACAGAGGAGAACATTAGGAAGACACACCCAGAACTCTTTGCCTGGTAAGATTTTGACTTCGATTTAGTTTTCCGCATGCTAGGATAGATTTATTTTGCTTGTTTTGCATGTTTGATTGATGTACGTGGTTTTTAGGCATGCGGGATCTTTTGTATGTTTTAGGTTAAGGAATTTCGGGGACGAAATTTCTTAAGAGGGGGGGGGGGAATGTAACGACCCGTATTCTACGCATCATAGGATCGTAGGATATTTATTTCTTTCACATACAAAGTCGTATGGTCATGTAACTTTGGGAGACGACTATTGGGGTCATTTCCCATGTTCATGATTTTTCCCGATTTTTAAATGACCATTTTACCCCTAGTTGGCACTGTTTTGGCCATAACTTTTGACTAGGAAGGAATTTTGACCTGAAACCACTTCCATTGGCTCCGGATGATGGTTTACAATTCCGTAGATTGGTCACATTAGCCAAACGGACTCACCGTTTGGTAGATATGGCTTAAACAAGTTTCAGATGGTGAAAAACAGCTTAATTGGGCTTAACCGGGTGATTAGCAGCTAGACCCAAAGGGGAATTTCGGGTTTAGAGGTATAGGAGGACTGATTAGGGTTAGGAAATCACTTTCATTTCAGTTTTGAGCCGCCACAAACCTTCTTGAGACCTTAGTAATGGCTTCCATCCTCTAAAACCACTCCAAAACACATTTTTAGTGAAGATTAAGCCTAAACTACATCAAAACAAGGTCAAATAGCAACAGAGCAAGGTTGGAGCTGCTGCTATACATAGGGATTCGACCCAAATAGAGAGTATTTCAGATTTGGTGTTTCATTTGTGGCCAAGGTGAGTGATTTGCATAGTTTTTGCACTAATTACGGTAATTAAGGGTAATTAGTGAGGATTAGCGGATTTATACACTAATAAATTCTGGAAAAATGTTTAGAAATTCTTAAATAATATTTTATGCCTCTGGTAGAAATTTGATTTAATTTGATTAAGTTTTGTTAACCCTATGGTTAGTTTTGCTTAAATATGCTTAAGGGAAAATAAGGGGTTTTGTGTATATTTGATCTATTTTGACATGTAAATTCATTGTTTTGGTGTTTGTGGTTAGTTTGCTATGTTGCTACGACTGTTTGACATGATTTGTGATTGGTTAGTATAGTTAGATTGGTCGAAAACGTCATCGAATGGCGTAAACAAGTTGCTGGGATAAGGTGCAGAAAGTTATGCAGGGTTTCGGATCGGATCGGATATGGGCTCGGATCGGATAGGAGACCTGGGCAAGGAATCCGACCCGAACTGGAACCTGGCACAAAAGAAATTTGGCAAGAAGGAAGGTCACTGCTTAAAGTTGGAGTTGGACGGAGGATCGGATCGGAACCATGGAGCAGGATCGGATCGGAGTAGGCTAGAGAGCGGATCGGATCGGAGTAGGCTAGGGAGCGGAGCGGATCGGAGCAAGCAAGCGAGTGGGATCGGATCGGGCAAATGGAGAAGGAGAGGATCGGTTCTGGGAACTTAGGAGGGAGCAACCACCGAGCCAAGCAGAGAATATGCACTACACATCCGAACCGAGCCGAGAAGAGATGGAGCACTGATCCAGGCATGGACTAGGACCACCGAACCGAACCGAGCAGGAAGGTTACGCCGAACCGAACCGACGAGGGTAACGACTACCGAACCGAACCGACGAGGGTAATGACTACCGAACCAAACCGAATTCTAGGGCTGCTATGCGCGACAACTCTTCTGAAGACCCACTCCAATTCGACCAAACCCAAGATGCAAAGGAAGTCCAAATGGGAAGTTAGAGCTCAAGATTTAGATGGAAATCAACGAGTTCGCTTCATGGTTGGGCTTTGCTGCGGGACGCGTGCTAAGGGGTTATCGATGTCTATAGCTTTGGACCACTATGGTAGGAGGTACGAAGGCGGATTCAGGGCCATTATGGCATTGGTAGGACCAAGGGCTACGACCAATGTGGTGGGTCATTGAAATGTTTGGTCATGACTCCATGTGTGTAGCTTGGTCATACCAGAGTTTCTACAAGTCGGGATTCGTCGTTACCTCAATTTGTCTAGTGTTCCAAAGTGGTAGATATCGTATGCTTTACGCACTGAGTGAGAGATGTGAGGATGGTTACTATGGTTGATTTGTTTGCTATCATTATGACATGCACACCCCACCCCCGTATTCTTACACTCTTTATTATGGCACCTTAGAGTATTGTACAGTATGTGGTACTGACTCTTTGGTTGCAGGTCCAGGTTCAGGTATGGTTTAGTATACCTGTTATTATTCTGTTTAGATGCTTATCGCTCATACCAGGCTTTATGTCTGACCCAGAGTTTTATGTCTCCTCTTATTACTCTGGGTGCTCACACGAGAAAACTAGAGATAGGTTAGCTGGTGATGCACGGGTAGATGATCCGGAGACGAGCAGGAGGCTTCCACGTAATATATATCTAGTATTCTCCCTGTGTTGTTGAAGATCACTGCTTGGGCATTGGTGGTGCATCTTCTACTTTAGCTTTCTTTTGTTAGAGACAGTACATTTGAAAAGTTGTAATAAGCTGTATTTGGATTTCCGCTGCTCTGACGTTGATGTTGATTTTAGTTATTAGCTTATGCACTATCTCACCTGTTTTATGTCAAGTATGTTATTAATATTATATTTTACATCATGCGCTGTGAGACATTCTACAGGTTCTTGATTAGTTCGTTCCCTTCTTTCCTTCCTCCTGACCACCGTCCCGTGCTAGTCGGGCATGTGTACAGCGCACTTTCGGAGGAAATGCAGGCTGGTGCGGGGCGGGCCGTCACATAACGTGAATTCGCGAGCCTCTCACCTCGGTATGAGTTAAAAACAGGATAAGGACTGCAGGGAGAGCACAACGTTTCTTTCTAGCTTTGGTAGTGTCAGTGACTTACCAGCCCTGACATTTATATACTTTTCACCTATGTAGTTGTTGGATGAGGCGCCTCGATTATAGGTCTGTAAGGACCGGGAAACGTGTGTTCAGGGATAAATAATCCTCTAACGTAAGTGAGGACCGGCCCTGAAGATCCAGGGGTTGCCCAGAGTGCGTAGCCCTGGGACATTTGCTAGAGTGTCTCGAAAGCGGAGAGGAGCTTGCCCCTTGCCTCGACTCATGACGGAAATCCAATTACCAATACGTGATATTGCGGTTTTAATTGTAGAACTAGTATGGCGACATGATATATGGTACCCATGCCGCCTATGATTTATATTTATGATTCAAATTGTTTTGACACTATTCACTTATTATAGTGTCAAATGATTTGTTTTAAACGTACCAAGCATGTTTGGCTATTATAAGGGAAAACCCTATCCTCCGGCTTGCGTTGCATTGTGTGATGGGACTTGGGTCTTATAATAGCTTCATTTTCCGAAAAAGCATTGCGTTGTTTATCTATATGCACTTGTATTCTTGGGAGGAAACCCGTTCCGTGTTATACGGCGTGGTCCCTTGAATTACTCTCTTTTAAAGTAAAGTTTTAAATAACTGTTTTAGTTCTCACACCAGTCACATGACTGACCTGGAGTTTATTGTTTTAACCTAAACTCTGGGTGCCCCTATTTTCGACACGGGCAGCTAGTAGTTTTGGTTTTGCAGATTTATATTCACAGGATCCTGATTTACAGCTGGAACGATGCTCGGAAAGCTCTGTATCCGTGTATCACTTTCAGTTTTGTTTTATATTATTTTTCCGCTGCTATGTAATTTATTGTAATCTATGATATTTATCAAATGTAATTTATTCATTCATACTCTGTATATTCTTGTATCTGATGGAATTGTTGTAATAGCAATGAAATGTTCTTCCGTCTGCGTTCTTTTGTGTGTTGTTCTCAAAGTATCCGATCTTTCCTTCACGGGGAAGTTACGGGTTCTTACATTACTTGATTTCAAATTAAATACTAATAAGATGGGCAAACTTCATTAAATATTAATTTAAAGTTTTAAAGGTTTGCTCTAGTTGATAACTAATTCACTTTAATAGAAATATGTTTTAAGCTTTCAAAATATTGTTTTTTTATTTAAAAGAAAATCTGAATCGGAATGCGACTCAATCAAGTACCATACAATTTCAGTTGTATGGATTTCATATATTTCACATATTCAATCAATAATAACAAGCAATCATCGACAGCCAACTCACATCCAGAGTGAAGTTTATAACTGTGTGAGCATTAGAATAAATAAATAGTGCTCATCACAGACTGTCAATCCATCGATTGACAGAAAATCAAATATTGGGACTTGTGTATGTCAATCATCATCCCAACACCCGTGTGGGGTTTTCAGCCAATACAGTTCATAAAAATAAATGGTTGGTTAAAGGATTTAACTAACTTAATTTCACTAACATGTTCTTGATAATAAACTAACATGTTCTTTTATTTCTAATGCCGAATAAAATATAATTTATTGGTATGACATTATTACGGGTGACAAATAAAAGATGATCTTCTATTTTCTTTTTTGTATGCAAGTTTCTATCTTAAATTTTAACATATAAAGGAAATAACCTTATGTGTATGTGTTCCAATGTATAACCTAACCTATAAAAGTGTTTATTTACGTTGCATACAAATTTTAATGTATGCATTAACATATAAAGATATCACTTTACTTACCTATACATTCTAATGTATATTTTGACCAATAATGTGATTCTTATAGTTGGCTATAATTTCTAATATAAGTTTGGAAATAAAAATGATTTTATATTTGCTTATGAATTCTACTACATTTTATGCAAATAACAATAATTATTATATTTGCATATAATTTATATTTCAACAAAATGTATAAAAAGTGATACCTCCATTTTGTTGACAATTCTATTTTATCAAACGAACATTTTTATGGTAACACAAACCTATTTAACAAAATGCTATTTGTGTTTAACTCATTCGATAAATCACAAAAAAAAGGTAATTTTTATTGTATCCAATTCTGATTTACAAAAATGTAAATTCTGTTTCTAACTATTATATTTTGACAAAAGTGCCACCTTTATTTCTACGGATACATTTTGATAAAAGCGACAAGATCGTTTCAACTTTTATAATTTAACAAAAGCAACGATTTAGTTTTAACTTTTATAATTTGATAAAAGTGTATATTTTCCCCACCATTCTAATTTGACGAAAATGAATGCTTTAATTCCAACTACACTAATTGGCAAAAATGGATGTTTTGTTCATTTCTTTATATTGCAACTAAATCGACAAATAAAATGTTACGTTTAAGTCTATTCATTTTATCTCATATAAAATACAAAATAAAAAGTAAAATTAATTCTAACCATTTTGTTTGCATCTAAAATTGCAAACAAAATGCAACTCTTTATTCTAATTAACTTTTTCTAACAAAATTAAACTTTTTATTTTAATTAACAATTTATAGCAAAAACTATGTTTTATCCTAATTCATAATGTAAACCAAAATGAGTATTTCTATTTCATTCTTAGAATGTCAAAATTTTCTCTTTTATTCAAATTCTTTTAAAGTGACAAAAATTGTAATTTTTTTTTTTGTAAAATATGATAAATTTGTCAAACTCTTTTCAATATACAAAATATGATAATTTTGTCTAATTCTTTTATGCAATCAATATAATGATTTTGTTCTAATCCTTTTTATGTAAACAAAATATATATTTTTAACCAATCCTTCTTAATGACCCAAAAATGTATATTTTGGGTGTAATTCTTTTTAATTACCAAAAATGTATAATTTGGTCTCATTATTTTTAAATAACAAAAATGAATATTTTGGTTTAACTCTTCTTAATGACCAAAAGTGATTATTTTGGTTAAACTCTTTTTAATGCATAAAAATGTTCATTTGCATTTGGTCCCTTTTAATATATAAAAATGTTCATTTTTATTTATCTGACATGTTTAACACAAAAATGTTGTTTTTCTTCACTAACTTGTTTTAACACAAAAATGTATATTCTTATTACATCCCTTTCAAATGAATAGAATGTACATTTTTATTTTACTTATTTTTGATGAATGCTAATTACATAGAAACGTAATTTTACATTGTTAACACATTCTACTCAAGGTTTTATCCTTTTTAATAATTCACTTATCATTAAAAATGTAAATTACTTGTCAACAAGTTTTCATGTTTTTATTTATATTTAAAATATAAATAAAAATACCCCTTTTTAATTCTTGTTTTTTTTTTCATGACAAAATAAAAAGGGAATTCTTTTTATTTCAAATCCAAAAGTGAAATCTTTTTAAGTATAAACAAAAGTAAAATCTTTTCTTTTTAACAAAAACAATGTAATTTTTTTTCTTTTTTTTTAAACAATGAAATTAATGTTACTTTTTCTTTTAAAAATAATAACTTTTATAATAATCAACAAAATGATATCTTTTTATGATAATTAACATTATAGTGAAAATTTAATCTTTTATTTTCAATAAGATTACATATCTGGATTCAACAATTTTGTTTCAAACACCAATATCACAAAATCAACCTATTCAGATTTCCCAACTACAACCAATACAAATTTCATAACATACATAGATGGAATTCGTATCGCAAGAAATAATTAAACTTTTAATAATTATATTCATAAATCTCACCTGTTTTTAATTCAGGTCTTAAATTTCCTAAATTTTCAACCATCTCAGTTTCAGATCTGGTTAGCTTCATGTTGTAGATCTTTTCAAGAGTATTCTAACGCAAGTCGTTTCGTTAGATTTCGTCGTTGTATGAAAAAGTTACATCACTTTAAAGATTTAATAACTATTTAAATAATTTATTTAAATTAATTATCTTCTAATCCTTCATTCACCCTTTAATCCCTTCTTCCTACTATCGTTCACTCCTGGACCATGCTCCACAAAACCGAACCCATCATCGCAGAAACAAACCGCCACTTGCACTCGCCAGAAGCCACCGGAGCTGCATCCAGGAACGCCACGCCGATCGCCATGGCCAGAGCCTCCCCCGCCGTGAGTACGGAGAAACTCGGTGGGCCTTAGGGCGTTGAAAACGGCCTCCAAACGTCGGCCTTTGAGCCTTTAAATCGGACAGGATACGAAATTAACTCAGATCATGACCGTTGATTCGGTTGTCCTCACCGCGCTCTTCAATTATGTTTTTATAATTTCTGATTTCATGGAACGATTTAGAAGAAAAAGAGGGGGAACGATCAGAATTTTCTGGCCATTAATTCCTTAAGACGGCGGCTGGAAGATGGAATTAGGGTTTGTGTATAATACGACATATCCTAGGGGTATATATACTAGTATATATTAATTTAATTTCCTTTTAATTTCTGATAATTCTTGTTTAAAGTCACGAACTCCGAATCAAACCCAACAAGTGTCACCCCTAGCTAATAACCCCCATCCTGGACGCAATGGAACATGTTTCATAACCCAATTCGGCTGAATATTTTTCTTTAATTTAAAATATAAATCATTTAATTATTAAATTCAAACATACATTTTAAATTGTCAGGGCCATATACGGCCTCTAAAATTACAGAAAAATTATTTCTAGCAATGTTTTGACGATACGGTTCTAACAAGACTAATTTCATCGAATTCTGAGACTGTTTGAAAAATGGCCTTTTTCTAGTCGATTAAATTTGACCGAAACTGACAAAACACATTTTTGTTTTCTATGCTCACATATTGATTCGAAAAATTATGAAAATTGAAACCTAACAATAATTTGACATTACGGTTCCAACAAAAGTGGTTTCGTCGAAAACCGAGGTCATTTGAAAAATGGCTATTTTTAAGGCCAATATATTATATTAAAATGTATATAAACTTTACAGCGATTTTTCTAAATTTTAAACTGGGCATAACTTTTGATTTATAAAACGAAATTTCAATTTTTCAGATTCTTTAGAAAGATATGATTAAACAGATTTAAATATTTTTGGTTTTTTTGAAATCCGATTTGTTTTGAATCCTGTACAGTCAGTCAAAGTTCAAGTTCAAATTTTCAAACTACAGTGCTGTTTTAAACTCCTTTTATAATTAAATTGAATTTATTCGTTTTAAACTTCGATTAAAATAAAATTCCGATCGTTATTATTTAAAATAAATCATTTTAAATATTCAAAATCCATTAAAATTTCTAAAATAAAAATTTTAAATTGGCTCCAAAATTCCGGGTCGTTACAATCGCCCCCACTTAAAATCTTTTCATCCTCGAAAAGGAATGCAGCTAAAAGTTGTTCAATTAACTAACTCAACTTTAATTAAAAAAAATTATTTATTGGTTTAATTAATTATCATTCTAATATTTTAGTTAGTGAAACTAATAATCAAACATCATAACCAACAATCAATTAGGTGATTAACTTTTCAAATATATATAACTTTTATATATAGCCAAAAATCATATTTTTAGTGTGTAATAACCCGGAAATTCGAGCCAATTTAAAATTTTTATTTTGGAAATTTTGATGAATTTTGATTATTTAAAATGAATTATTTTAAATAATATTGACGAGGAATTTATTTTGAATAGATTAGAATGTATATATTTATATTCGTCGTCGTTAGAATATAAATATTTAATTTATATATATAAAAGGAACTGAAAATGGCGGGGTAGTTCGATAATTCGATTTCAAAATTCAAATGAATGTACAGGATTCAAAATAAACTGGATTTTAGTGAAACCAAAAATATTAGAATCTAATTGAGAATATCTTCCCAACGAATCCGAGAAATCAAAATTTCATAGCGGGGATAAAAAGATATGTCCAGTTGAAAATTCTGAATAGTCGCTATGGAATTCAAGCCCTTAAAAATTGAAATTTTGCAAACGACCTCGCATTTCGACGAAACCACTTTTGTTGGATCCGCAATGTCAAGTTATTGCCCGATTCCAATTTTCATAATTTTTCGAATCAATCTGTGAGCGTAACAAAGGAAAACGCGTTTGACCAGTTTTAGTTGATTTTAATCGACTGGAAAATGACCCTTTTTTAGACGGTCTCAGAATTTGACGAAATCAGTTTTGTTAGGATCGTATCGTTAATACAAAGCTAGAAATATTTTTTTTGCAATTTTTAGAATCTGTATGTGGCCCCGATAATTTGAAATGTACGTTTAAAATAGAATATATAGATATATATTTTGATTATGACAGAAACTGGTCGAAACGATGGGATTGGCCTACGAAACATATCCCATTGAGTTCGGAATAGGGGTATTTAGCTAGGGACGACAGTCGTTGAACATCGTTTGGGGTTCGGATAAAAAGTCAACATAGTAGGAGAAATAAATTAATTAAATATTACAATTTATATTAGCCCCCCCTTTATTCCCTCTTCTCTCTCTCTATTCGATTCATTACAGAAAAAAAAGAACCCCCCCATCGAAGTCGTCGTCGCGCCGCGCCTTAGGGAGGAGGAGCCATCGCCGCCGCCGCATCTTCGCAGCCCCCTCCTTCTCTCTCCTCCTCCCTCACCAACGCTCCCCCAAATCGACCCCCCTGACGCCCTAAAACCCCAAAACGGCCGCCGCTACCCCCAAACCAGCATCCAACCACCAGCCGCCTATCTCCTCCCCACCACCCTCGTGACTCGCGATGCACCAACGGTCCACCACCCCTCCGACCAAAAAGAAAAGCCTGTAAGTTTTCTAATTTTCTTTTATGTTTGATTTTATTTTATTTAACATTTAAAACTGATTTTTTTTCTTAACGTTTAAACTGATTTTAGTTATAAAACTATTTATTGAAAAGTTATTATTTGTTTAATGAAAGAAATGATTTTTATATTATAGAAAAATTAAAAATATAATTTTTATGATATATAAAGGTTAAAAAAATATAATCTTTTATATTGTAGAAGCATAAAAATATAATCTTTTATATTGTAGAAGTATAAAAATATAATCTTTTATATTGTAGAAGGTTAAAAATATAATTTTTATACTAGTGGCATATTAAAAATATGATTTTTATTTAATTAGAGTAGTAAAAATATAATCTTTATTGTGAAGTGAACAATATAACAATATAATTTTTATTTGAACAGCGTGAAAAGAACTGCATAGGAATTTCAAGCTAATTCAGATAGTTCAGCAGCTCAGAAGCAAAGCACGGCGGAGTGGAACCCTCTGTGAGAACTCCTCACCTTTATTTTTAATTTATTTCTAGTTAATAATATATACTAGGATGCAGACGGTGTTTAGTAGCACCCGACACCTGTCGTCTGCAGACCATGGACGGCTTGTTTGTTTGATTTCATGTTGTTGTGAAAATTGATTGTGTGGTGTGAAATAAAATATTTATATAGTTAAAAATATTTTATAGTTAAAAATAGAATTTTTAACGTGTATTTAAAATGAAATAAATATTTATAAACAAATCGGACGATTTGTTTATATACACACATTTGACTGATATTGATTGGATCGATAAATTTACACATCGCCCAACTGCACAAATAAAATCTGTGTTTGATTGATTGAAACCCCACACGGGTATTGGGATGATATATGACATACACTAGTCCCAATAATTAGCTGTATGTCGATCGATTGATTGACAGGCTGTTATAAGCGTCGAATATTTATATTTGATGCTTATACAGTGTAGAACGCACTTTGGATGATGGTTGATTGTTTATCGTCATTGTTGTGTATTTGAATTGAATGAAATCCATATAATCCACATTATATGGTAATTGACTGTGTCCGATTCCAGTTCAGAATAATCAAGTATTTTGAAATAATATTTAGTGAATATTGAAATGTGAAGCCGTGTTAAGTAGTAAACACCATTTTAACACGAACGAGAATTTAGTCGATTTTATTCGTTTTATAATGAATATTAAAAGTGTTTTCAAAATGGAATATTTTGAAATGAAATTCGAATGGAATATATTGAATTGAAATTCGAATTGAATAGAATTGAATTGAAATTGAATTGAATCGAAATTCGAATTAAATTGAAATTAAATTGAAATCGATTTGAATTGAAATCGATTTGAAATGAATTTAAAACGAATTGAAATTAAATTGAAATCGATTTGAAATGAATTTAAAATGAATTGAAATTAAATTGAAATCGATTTGAAATGAATTTAAAACGAATTTATAGTGGAATATTCAATTTTGATTTGAAATTGAATATGAAGTTAAAACTGTTTTGAAATCGAATTTACAACTATTTATAAAATTCATTTTAAATAGAAATCGACGAAATATATATTATATATATAATATATTGGCCTGAATAGAAAGCGCCGCGCTACGGCAGTTCGTGAATTTCGACCATTGACTTCGAATGGATATTACGGGAGATCCGACCGTCGGATCCTCCTAAAACCGGAACCGTTGGGTTTGTATCGAAAAGTGCTTTCTAACGAATATTAGAAATTTGAAATCTAACGGTTGGATTTGGAGATACGTCCGAATCAAATTTAGAAAAGGTCGTTGTAAGTGCAGTTCGATGGCCGTTGATGGAAATCGACTGTACGGGCCTTGATAAAATTATTAAAAATATTAATAATTAATGTAAAATCATAAGAAACGATTTGGGAGGAACCGGGATGAAAAATCCCATATTTGGAAGGATAAAAATAGATTTTTATTGAAATGAACTAGTTTAGAACTAAAATTAAAATCCATTTATTTTATAAAATAAATAAATTGGACTTGAAATGGTTTTGAAAATAACCAGGATTTCCAATATATAAAGAGGAAATGGATTTGAATCGAAATTGTCTTCGGAATATTTCGATGTGGGATTTTGTGATTATACAGATGTTGTTATGAAAATTTGAAAGATATATTTATGTCGTTATTTCCAATACGATATTTGTTTGTCGTAGAATTTGATATTGAATATAAGCCAATATATTTTCTATTCAGAGCCTCGTATTTAATATCAAATGTGATTTGGTTTATCGTGAATGGTGTCTTCATTAACACTGTTCTTAAACCCAGTCGAGAAAAAGATTAAATCTTTTTATTTAGATTTAATGAAGTGTACCAATTAAATAATATTTAATTGGAATTGAATTGGAATTGATTTTAGGGTTTATCGTGAACCGTGTTTTAAATGACATTGGTTCTTTAACCCAGTTAAAGATTAAAACTAAGTGGAGTTTTAATGAATCTTTAAATAGATTGAAAAGTGAATTTGATAATTAAAATTATCAAATTGAAGGAATAATCGAGAATGGAGTACCACCAGTTTTACTCCAGACGATAGTTAAATCTTTAATTAGATTTAAACGTGAAATGGTAATTGAATTTATCGATAACACCATGGTGTTAGATATGGAGTGTGACCAGTTTTACTTCATGGGATGAATAGTTTGGGATTGGGAAATAAAATAAATGATTACTTCGGTGTGGTTCGCTAATCCCGACTAGTTTGAATTAATATTCAAAAGAAGATTAAAGAATAAATTTAAAGAATTTATCTTTGATAAAATTAATGGGAACCTTTCCCAAAGAATAAGAATATTTGAATAAAAGAATATTATGAATTGGAATAAGGCATATGTTGTGTTTGTGTAACACTTGTTTATTATATAAGTAAGTTATTCAGAAAGACCGGGTTTATCCCATTCTGAATAACTGATTCGACGTGGAGTCGAAGATGAAGACGGTGGTTGAAGACCGAAGGTCTGCACGTCGTTTGGATAATTACTGATGATCTAGATTGGGTCGTACACCCAAGAAGAGGGAATCAGTTAGTGATCGTCCAAACGTACTTGGAGATCGATGGATATGCGGGGTACTAGGTGCCTCCGGTTTCGTTCAGACCCAGAACGAACTTGTAAATGGACTGTGTGTCTGACATCGGATTTCATTCTGTGTGATTGATATCAATTGCATAAAGTGAATTGCCTATGTGGCATGCTAAGTGGCAATAGATCAAGGCTTCTGTTGAAAAGCAAAGTCTTGTGGTTGATGATCAAAGCACCGCCTGTGTGGCATAGCTTTGTGTAACGTGAATTCGCGAGCCTCACACCCCGGTTGTGAACTAAAAACGGGAGACGGACCTCAGGGAGGGCATGCGTTTCCTTCTAGCTAGAAGTGGCGTTAGTGGTTTTACACGCCCTGACGAGTTTGACTTATGTGGTTTCTGCTGTTGCGAGGCGCCTCAGTTATATCGGTCGATCCGGGACCGATGGAGTCATTCGTTGGCTCATTGACCCCCCATAGCGTAGGGAAACACAGTGTTCAGGCATTTTAATCCACATCGGTGGACCGGCCCTGACGATCTAAAGGCTTGATTGAGTACTTGCCTAAGACACGGGCTAGAGCGTCTCGAATTCGGTGGAGGACGATCCCTTGCCTCAGTTCACAGACGGAAATCCAATTTCCAAATACGTGACATTTGCGGTTTTGATTGTAGAGCCTAGTATGGCGACATGATATATGGTACCCATGCCGTCTATGATTGATACTTATGATTTGAAGTTGTTTTATAAACTATACACTTATAATAGTATCAAATGATTTGTTTTAAACATAATAAGCATGTTTGGCTATTATAAGGGAAAACCCTATCCCCCGGCTTGCGTTGCATTGTGTGATAGGACCTGGGTCTTATAATAGCTTCATTTTTCTTTATTTAGCATTGCGCTGTTTGTTTTATGCACTGGTATTCTTGGGAGGAAACCCGTTCCGTGTTATACGGCGTGGTCCCTTGATTTGCCGAACTTTAAAATAAAGATTAATAACTGTTTTAGTTCTCACACCAGTCCCATGACTGACCTAGAGTTTATTGTTTTAACCTAAACTCTGGGTGCCCTTATTTTGACACGGGCAGCTAGTAGTTTTGGTTTTGCAGATTTATATTCACAGGAACCTGGTTACAGCTGGAACGATATCTGAAAAGCTTTGTATCCGTATTTCTCCTTCAGTTGTATTTTGTATTATTTTCCACTGCTATGTAATGTATTGTAATCTCTGATATTTATCGAATGTATTTTATTCATTCATACTCTGTATATTCTTGTAATCTGATGGAATTGTTGTAACATACAATGAAATGTTCTTCCGTCTGCGTTCTATTTTGTGGCTTTTTCTCGAACTATCCGCGCTTACCTTTACGGGGAAGTTGCGGGTCTTTACAATTGGTATCAGAGCTTTGGTTTACAAAGCTCAGAGAATAAGACACATTAGAACCATATAAAAGGATTCATCAGATATTGGATTAGTAATATCCAATGGAATGACTCGTTAGAGATGGGATCAGTAGTATCCTAGAACGAGTGTGAAGAGTATATTTTTGAAAATGAAAACAAATTTTGTTTTGAAAATTTAAATCAATTATTCATATTTGATTATTTATTTATATGAATTTGGACAATCCAATATATAAAGATTTTGCATATATGTCTTGCAAACGTGTATTTGAAGTTTTAATGTACTGGATAATTATAGGATCACACTCTAGTGCCCGTGTATTTGAAGTTTTAATGTACTGGATGGTTGTGTTGTTGATTATTGGTTGATTAATTAAAATTTGTACCCTATAGCCAAAATGATCTAATTGTGAATTGTATTGAAATTTGTCGCATTTGCTTGCATATACATGTACTTTCATTGAACAGGTCATAGCAAGGAGGCTAGAGCAGAAGAATAAAATTGTTTGCCCGACAAATAGGTACATTTTACCATAATTTACTGTTTTGTATGGGTGATGATGATTTTATGAGCCGATTGGCTTTTTTTTTTTTTTTGAGATCAGAAGGCCTGTATGGCAATTTCGGGATTTTCCTGTGCTCCCGGTGCAGGGGAGGTTATGGCGAAATTTTTCGTAAATTTAGGGTGTTAGCCAAATTTTTGAAAATTTTGAAAAGTTCTTAGAAACTGAAAAGTTGAAGAACTTAAGCTGTAAAGGCCCGCAAATCCGTGCTATCTGAGTTGACTAATAACACTACACGTCCAACCCAAATAACACAGAAATACGAACCATTATTAGAAAGAAGTTAGAGGGTGAGAATTAGAAAGAAAGAAATATTAGAATAGAAGAAGAACGAAGATCACAACTCACAGCGGAACGAATAAAATATATTATATAACATAACTTTTTGAAATACAAATCAGTAACTTTATATACATACCATCATCAGAGCACAATAGTCATTTCTGGAACAGTTATAAACACCTGTTTCCAGATACAAACAAGGTCCACAGCGGAATATATGATAGCCTATAGCTAACCGGTGAAGCCTCCTGCTTCCAGCTCCTTCAATTGAATCTGTGAAATCCCGACTACTTGACTGCCCGTACAAATTTGGGCACCCAAGAGTTTAGGAAAAACAAAACAAAACAAACTCTGGGTCAGTCATGGGACCGGTGTGAGTAAACTCCAACCACTTGTTTAACTTTAAAAATCCTTTCAAAGGAAAAGATAATAGTAAGACCAGTCCACACATAAACATGGACGGTTTTTACCTTACTATAACCCAAAACACTTTGATATCAAATCCAGTGATATTATAATAATGTCTACATCAAATAAATAACCAAATAGTAGAACGCTTGCATCTCACGCTCTACATATATAGTATAAAATCAAAAACCGCATGGTGCTTATTGGAGATTGGATTTCCAACATGACAAGGTATGGAACCACCTTCCGACGATGTATCTCTAGAGGCAAATACACCTGGGTTCAACAAGAACGTCTTGCAACCCGGCCCACACATGACCGACCACTCATTTCGCTTGAGTGTATCGAATGTATATCACCAACGGTTGGACTCAAACCACCGTTTCCCGAATGGGCAGAATCGATAGATTTAGAAACAAAAGGAATTTCTCTAGATAGGTGATTATACACCCTAATGGGAGCGACCCACATAGCCATGCTGCCTGCCCGATTTTTGTCCTTTCCTGGTTGTTGAGGCCTGAGGCTACGAATACTTACCATTCATTGATAGCACAATCACTTTGAATGCCACATTGTCAGATCCGTTAATCACTAGTTAAGTTTGCACAAATATTCTGGATATTATGCTAAGGGATAAATCCGTTGCAACCATATACATTCATACAGACCAACCCATTTGATTATTGGAAATACTCTGTCAGACATTCGTCCATATACGTTCGTTCTGGGACTGAACGAAACCGAAGGCACTATTTCTATTTACTAGAAAAGCCCTTGCACTTTACTCCGTCTTCAATATATCCAGCATACTTGGTTCGCAACGCTTATGCCGATACGGAGTGGTTTTTCGGATAATAATCCAACCGGTCTCTCCATATTGACAACGATGGTCAAAACTTCGATAGTCTGGGATTTAACTATCGAATAAAAACAAGTGTTCATCCAAACATATCAAACAAATCACTGGGCTTTTTAATTAATATTTCATTAATTAAATCACTTTTCCATTTTCTCTATCAATATTTGTTACCCAAATACTTCAATAACCATATTGGCCCTTTTCGCTATTTTTGATTTCGTTCCTTTATCGAATTCTATATATATCGATATATAGATTTCTAATTGTCAAATTTCTTAAAAATATTCTAACTCCTTAAATTCCCGGAAAATTTCGCCATAACCTCCCCTGTATCGGGAGCATCGGGAAATTTCAAATAGCTTCCCGGTATCTTCCTCAATCAAAAAGAAAAAGGAAAAGCCAAGCGGCTTGCCGATACGGCGCATAAAATCTCATATATGAATTTAAACATGTACCTTTTTGTCGAGCATTTCATTTATAACTTCATATACTTCATATCAAACCTGCTTACTCATGTTCACCTGTTTTAAATTCAATTCAATACCATCTAATCGTTTGAATTCAGTTTCGTCCATTTATTCTTTAATTAGTCATTTTGCCTATTTCACTTCTTTGTTGAACATAACATGTTCAAACAAAATATTTAACTCGTTCATAATCAAATTGAATTTCAATTTCAATTCTAGTTCTCTTTTCTATTTCGAATATACATTCTCAAATCGAATTCACTTATTTAAGGCCCAATATCCATTCAAAAGCTCCTTAACTAATTTCTATTCAATTTAGTTAATTCCATTCAATAAATCAAAATCTGGTTTCTGTTTCAAAAATCATATTCATTTACACAACTTGAATTCGCATATATTTTACAACTCAACTCTGAAATTTTCTAAATAGACAATTCGGATTTTTACCTGCTTAAAATCCTTTTATAACATTAAATAAACCATTATGGTTTTAAAACGATTCTGGCGCTGCTTTTCTGGAAATTTGATTTTGATATAACTCAAAATCTATACGACGAAATCCAGATTTTTCTCTTTCATTAGAAAACTATTATCAAACCGGTTCTGACGTTTCTTGTTTCGAAGAATTCCGACTTAATTTGAGTTCTGTATGCTCAATTGAAGTTCGACTCGTCATTTTACGAACTGCAGCGCTGCGGCGAGTTCGTTTTAATTATATTTATATATATATAAACTTTTAAAACTTCGTTTATATAAATTCAACTCTATTCTGATATATTTTAAATATATATCAAACCATTTTTTCCAACTCAACACATATTTCTGATCTTCTATTTCATTTATATTTGAAATCTATATTCAAATTCCAATTCGATTATAATTCAAATTCTATATTCAAATTCTATTTCAACTATTTGAATCCAAATTCCATTTCTATTCTATTTGAACTTCAAATATTTAAACTCATTTTTACTTTGAACTTCAAGTACCACATTTTACTTCCTTTGAATTCAAATACCATGCTTCAAATCTCTTTGAATTCCTTTTATTCAAATTCTTTCTATTTAAACTCCATTTGAGTTTTGTTTGAATTCTTATATTTAATTCCATTTAAATTCTATTTAAATTCTTATATTTAAATCCTCTTTATTAAAACCCATTATTTAAATTCCATTTGAATTTTCCTTATTTCAAATCCATTTGAACTCCTTTGAATTCAAATTCCATTTCAAAACTATTTGGATTTCCTATTTTGAAATCCTATTTCAATCCTACTTTGAAATCCTATTTTCAAAGTTTATTTCAAATTCTATTTTGAAATTCAATATTCAAATCTCCATTTGAATTTCTATATTCAATCCCATGTTCAAATTCAATACTTGAATTTCTATTCAAGTCTCTATTCAAATTTCATATTTGAATTTCATTTCAAATCTCTAGTCAAATTTCATATTTCAATTCTTCTTTTGAAATTCTATATTTCAAATTTCTATTCGATTTTTCTTTGAAATTCTATATTTCAAAGTCTGTTCAATTCCTCTTTGAAATTTTATATTTCAAAGTCTGTTCAATTCCTCTTTGAAATTCTATATTTCAAAGTCTGTTTTGAAATTCTACATTCAAATCTCTATTCGAATTTCTTATTCCAATTCCTTTGAATTCAAATTTTATTTCAATTTCTTGAATTCAAATTCTATTTTTCCATTCTAATTTCGTCTATTCAAATTCTATTTGAACCTCTATTTGAATTTCTAATATTCAATCCCCTTTTAAACTTCAAACATTTAAATTCCTTTTCTAATTCTACTATTCAAATGTTATACTCAAATTTCATTTGAGTTATATATTTAAAAATTTCATTTCACATCCTATTTGAAATTTCATTTCAAATTCCAATTTCACGCTTATATTTCTATTTCTGAATTATCAAATGATAATTTTTTTTCACTTCATTTATAACTTCGTTATAAAAGAACCATTTATAAACTTCGTTTATAAAGGAACTACTTGTTATATTTTTCAAAAACAAGTTTATATTTTTATTCCATTGAAAATTCAAATTCTATTTAAAAACAGAATTTTTCCTTTTTAAATCTCAAATATCCTTTCAATTGGCCCAGTGATATTTAAAACAATCAAATCACCCAATTTTCAATCATTTTATTTTGTCACATCATATATGAATATATATGAAATCAAACAAACAACAAACAAATAATATATTTTTGAGGAATCCAGTTGGATTCCTCCAACCTGTTTTCCTGCATCCACAGATGTTAGCACATAATAATACCAATTCTGCTTCGTGGCAGAATATCGCGGTATAGAAGGTCATCCACTAATCATAGCGTGGGGCGTATAGGGTAATCATCCGCTATGAAACTGCGGGCATCCGCTAATGAGACTGCGGGAATCCAACCAATCAATCATCCCAATATATATATATATATATATATAGCCTAAATAACTAATATATATAAACAACCAGAAAATATTCACACAAGCAACAAACAATTATTTTTAATGAAATAAAAATAATTCTAAAGGTGAGTGAGATTTACTCACCGGTTTTTCGTTGCTGAACATCCCTCAAAATTCCAAATCATCATAGCTATGAAATTGCTCGAGTTGATTATCTTGTACCTATGTTTATGTATTTTTAATTTATCGATTAAATTCTATAAACAAAATTAAATAAATTACCCTAGGGTTTCAATTTTCTAAAGGAAACGTATATCTTACTTTGCAGACCATGCGATCACTTCCCGACAGCTCCAACTATTTCAATTTCTCTCTTGGACTTTCCATCGAACACCTGGACTGCTCCACCTTCCTCCTCCCAAATCAGTGACTGACTTCCCCCGTGAACAAACTGCTTCCTTTCTCATCTCGTTCCCCCTTTTGATCACAGAACCATGTACAGGAAACCCCTAGATCCCATTCGAGATCATCAGCAAACCTTTCTCGAAAATTTGAAAGGCTACTGCTGCTCGATACTGCTTTTGTTGAACGAGCGACACCTTCCCCCAAAAGCCACCGCAGTTGACCAGAAACACCCTACCGAACACCCAATCTTCATCGCACCCTCTTCTGAAAGTCGCGACTGCTTTCCCCTCCAACGCACCTCAATTCATCTCCGTTTCGAACTCCATTTCATCATCGAGCGCCTTTAATCCCGAGATAGCTTCCAGTCAGGATGCGACTCCGATTTCACCCCCTTTTGGTTTTAAAGCCGATTTCGATTTTGCTTTGAAGGATTCGGGTTCGGTTTTGAAAGTATGGATGTCGGCCATTTTGATTTCAAAGCCTTCGCTTGTTTCTGTTGAATAAAGGAATGAAGTTGCGATGGTTTTAAACAAGCAAAGGAAGGGAAACAACTAGTACGAGCCATTAAAATTGTTGTTTGCTTGCTACGAAGTTGGGGAGCTGGAATTTGTGCTCGAGAAAATAATATGTCTGCCTATAAATGAAGATAGGTCGGCTTTAGGAATAATGTAGGGTGGCTGAAAAGAAGTTTAATAAATTTGATTAGATTTTTAATTAAATTAAATAATCAAAATATCTCGCGGTATTCTTACTCAAAACTCGAACTGCTGTTCTAACGTAACGACCGACATTCTCAGATTATGGCGTTATTCTGAACTCCACAGAATTGGTTCTGGATTTTATTTCGACTGTGAAATAACAATTTAAAAAAAATGATTAAAAATAAATTTCAAAACAATTTACTTTAACGATAATCAATTATTATTATCGCTCTAATCCAATATAGAATTTATATTTATTATCTGAACTATTTTGATTCAGTTCTAACTTCGAATTCAATATATCTCGTATTACGGTAATTAGATCTATAACTCAATATGAAAAATCGATTTATATTATCAGCTCTATATTTAAAATAATATTAAATATTTAAAATAAACCGACCAGAAAATCTGGGTCGTTACATAAGCCGTAATAAAAATAGAGAAAGTTGAGTTGATTGTTAAACAACTTTCGGCTTCGTTCCTTTTCCGGGACGAAAAGTTTTAAGTGGGGGAGATTGTAATAACCCGGAAATCCGAGCCAATTTAAAAATTTTATTTTGGAAATTTTGATGAATTTTGATTATTTAAAATGAATTATTTTAAATAATATCGGCGAGGAATTTATTTTGAATAGATTAGAACGTATATATTTATATTCGTCGTCGTTAGAATATAAATATTTATTTTATATATATAAGGAATTGAAAATGGTGGGGTAGTTTGATAATTCGATTTCAAAATTCAAATGAATGTACAGGATTCAAAATAAACCGAATTTTAGTGAAACCAAAAATATTAGAATCTAATTGGTAATATCTTCCCAACGAATCCGAGAAATCAAAATTTCATAGCAGGGATAAAAAGATATGTCCAGTTGAAAATTCTGAATAGTCGCTATGGAATTCAGGCTCTTAAAACTGGAAATTTTGCAAACGACCTCGGATTTCGACGAAACCACTTTTGTTGGATCCGCGATGTCAAGTTATTGCTAGATTCCAATTTTCATAACTTTTCGAATCAATATGTGAGCGTGACAAAGGTGTAACGACCCAGAAAATCTGAACCAATTTAATTTTTTTTAAATTGGCTAAAATAATGGATTTAAAATAAATATTTTAAATAATGACAATGAAAAGTGAGTTTGAATCGACAATTGAAAATGAATATAATTAATTCTAATTATAAACAAGGCCTAAAAAGGCGCTGCAGTTTCAAAAAAAATTGAATTCAAACTTTGTCGGACTGTACCGGGTGCAAAACAAAACGGATTTTAGCGAAACCAAAAATATTTAAATCTGTTAGTGAATACCTTTCTAACGGATCTGAAAAATTGAATTTTCATAGCGGAAAGCAAAAGTTATGGCCGAATGAATTTTCAGAAGGGTCGCTATGGATTTTATATAGCCCGTGAAATTGGCCATTTTGCAAACGACCTCGGAATTCGACGAAACCACTTTTGTTGGATCCGGGATGTGAAGTTATTGCTAGATTTAAAATTTCATAATTTTTGAAGCTAGTAAGTGAACGTGGCAAAGGAAAATGTGTTTTGGTCAATTACAGTTAAATTGGATCGACCAAAAATGGGCCTTTTTGCAAACGGTCTCAGAATTCGACGAAACTAGTTTTGTTGAGACCGTATCGTCAAAACATAGCTAGATTTATTTTTCTGGAATTTTTCGAATCAGTTTGTGGCCCTGGCAAATTGAAATGTACGTTCAAATTAAATATTGAATGTTTTATATTTTGATTTGAATGGAAACTGACTGAAACAGTCGAATGAGCCTACGAAACATATCCCATTGTGTTCGGAATGGGGGTAAAACGCTAGGGACAATAGTCGTTGGGTTTGGATTGGTGGTCGAGTCAGAAAAACCCTTATAAAATCTACTGACCAATCAGAATTCGAAAAAAAATAGAAAAATCCTTTTTCTCTCTCCCCGTAACAGCCGATCGACGGCAAAAACCCTCCTCGCCATTCCCATCCAATTTCCGACCAAATCAGGCAAAATTAGCCCCTCCTCCAGTTGAAGATTTTGTAGAGCTCCTCGAGATCTTCAAATCCATACCTAGTTTCGATTTTTTCATTGTGTATTTTGGGAGAACGGACGCCGAGAAGTCGCCGCCTTCACTTCGCCGCCGCCATCACTAGAAGCCACCGAAGTGGGCCCCTTACTGGCGCACGTGCGCCTCACGTAGCTCTTCGACCCTGCACAACCCGATCGTGGAACCATTGCACGGATTGATCGAAAAATTCAAACCTAGTTTTGAAGATTTTTGAAAGGTATCGGCTGTGTAATTTTAAAACTGATTTAACAGTTTAAAACCATTGCAAACTTTGAAAAATCATATCTTTTTGCTGTGTTAACGAAATTCGATGAAACAGGAAACATCGTGATCGTGTGGACGTCTTCTACATTTTAGAAGAGACCGAATATTTTTTTGAGCCTTCTGCTATTTTTGGTGGAGTGGAACCCATTGTGAGATTTCTAATTTATAAACAATCTGGAAAACGACGGATGTATAAATTATTTAGTCGATGTATGAGTTATATAAGCATTGTACACCTCTTGTATAAGTTGTACGTTCGATGTATAAGTTGTATATGCGTTGTAAAAATTATATATGTGTTGAAATAAAAGTGAATTGCTATATATATATATATATATGTATATATATATATATATATGTATGTATATATATACGCCCCTCGTCCACAAACCATGTACGATATTTATTGGTTGTGATTGGTGTGAAAATTGATTGATAGCGAATGGTTGTTTGGGATTGTTTGTGGTTGATATTGATTGATTGTGGTTGAAAAATACCCGTTTGTAGTTGAGAAATATTTGGTTGAAACCACATAGGATTAGTTTGTGGAAATGAAATAAATATATACATGCCGCCTGCGTGCGAACTAGATGCATGATCCCCATTGTCAAAAACCGCGAGGTTTTAAGGTAGAGCGAGGAGCCGTACTTGGGACGGTCCCGGTTTTAACTACCTTGCCGTTATGCTGCCGAAATTTTGAAAAATATTCATGTGTTTGAATTATTTTCATTTGCTAAAACTATATTTATTCGTTGAATAGAAAACCTTCATGTGTTGAATCGATATTCATTCGTTGATTAGAAATTCATGTGTTGAATGGTATTCGCTTTCAAATATAAAAATCACATTTTTATCTATATATAGAAACTATAGAAAACCTTCATGTGTTGAATCGATATTCATTCGTTGATTAGAAATTCATGTGTTGAATGGTATTCATATTTTGAAATAAATTGTTTGATAATAAAAATCACCTTTTATCGACTATATGGACTATGTAAAATAATCTCGTTTTAAAAGAAATTGTTTTATAATAAAAATCATATTTTTATCACCTATATAAACTATATGAATAATAGTGTTTTGAAATGAATGGATTTACAATAAAATCACATTTTTATTATATACACGAATTGTTGAAATGTGAGGTGTTAAAAATAGCCACTCATTCAAATAAATATATATGAGTTGAAATATTCATTAATTAGCTAATGATATGATTTTACCTATGCATGCAACATTAGAATGAATGGTGTTTTTAAACCAAATGGAATCAAATATGAAGTTGAATAGAAAATGATAAGTGATAAGAACTATATATATGTACATGCATATTTATTGAACAGGTTATAGCAAAGGGGCTAGAGAAGAGGAATAAAATTTTATGCCCGACAAATAGGTACACATTTACTGTTTTGTTTGGGTGATGATTTTATGAGCCTGTTGGCTAGCCGCTTGGCTTTTTCTTTTTCTTTTCGACATGAGACGCCCGTGTGGCTATTTGGGAATTTTCCCAGCCCCTCCCGTACAAAGGAGGTTATGGCGAAATTTTCCAAAATTTAAAGGCGTTAGTGAAATATTTGAGTGGAAAACGATATTGAAATTGTTGAATGAACTATATTTATATAAATATATAAATATAAATAAAATTAAAACGAAACGTGGCCGTGGAGTTCGTGTTTTGAAACCGTGATTTCAAACAACTAGTGCGGGGAATCCGACCATCGGATTTTCCCGAAACCGCAACCGTCGGGTTCGCCTTGGGAATATCTTTCCAACGGCACCAACTTTGCAAAAATCCAACGGTTGGATTGTCTGGAATGTTTAATTCAAATCTGAAGAAAAACAGCGCCAGAAACTATTATATTTATATATATATATAAAAATAATAATTATATTTAATCGAATAACGACGCTGCAGTTCGTATTTTGATATTGAAACTTCAAACGATTGTACCGGAAGACCCGACCGTCGGATTTTCCCGAAACTGGAACCGTTGGATTCGTTTTGAAAAGACCTTTCTAATGATGTAAATTTTGTGAAGATCCAACTGTCAAATTTTCAGATATGTGTAAATCAAATCTGAAGAAAAACAGCGCCATGGCCGCGTTATGGCCCAAAGCGTCATTTTGAATAAATAGGCTATTTTAAAATAAATAAAAATAGCGATAAATCATTATAAAATTTTATAAACAATATGGAATGGAAATAAACTGAATTTGCTCGATTTATGTGGTATTTGATGGTTGAATGTGTTTGGTGTGAAAATTACATTAAAGAACAAATTTGGTGTTGTCGAATAATTTAACCATTGAAATAAATTAATTTGAAATTCTAAATATACGTGAATTATTTGAAAAGGCCGAGTTAATTCTTATTTCAAATAATTGACCGACGATTGAAATTCGAAGATAAAGACGATGGTCGAAGACCGGAGATCTTTACCTCGTTTGGATGGTAACCGAGGTCCTGATTGGGAGGCATCCCGAAGTATGGATAATGAGTGGTGATCGTCCAGATGTACGTGGTGGTCGATGAGTTTGCGAGGTATTTAGTGCCTCCGGTTTCGTTCAGACCCAGAACGGACTTGTAAATGGACTGTGTGTCGGACATTGGATTTTATTCTGTGTTGATTGATCTCTATTAAATATACATCTGTTTGGCGGTGGAGAATTTATTCTTTTGTTTAACGCCCTTCCCTGAGACGCACGAGCTCAGAGGTTGTATATCGATGGACATCAGTCGCATGGCATGAATTGCTAGTGTGGCATGCCTAAGTGGCAAATGATCAAGGCTTCTGTTGAAAAGCAAAGTCTTGTGGTGATGATCAAAGCACCGCCTGTGTGGCGTAGCTTTGTGTATAACGTGAATTCGCGAGCCTCACACCCCGGTATGAACCAAAAACGGGAGAAGGACCTCAGGGAGGGCATGCGTTTCTTTCTAGCTAGGGTGGTGTCAGTGACCTACCAGCCCTGACATTTATATACTTTTCACCTATGTGGTTGTTGCTGTTGCGAGGCGCCTCGGTTTGGTCGGATGTTCCGCGTCCGATGGAGTCATTCGTTGGCTCATTTACGCCCCAAAGGGCGGGGAAACGTATTGTTCAGGCACTATAATCCACATCGGTGGACCGGCCCTGTCCCTCCAAGGGGTAGTTGCGGCTGTTCCGGAGGCTCGGGCTAGAGAGTCTCGAAGTCGGTAAGGACTATCTTTTGCCTTGGTTCATGACGGAAATCCAATTTCCAAATACGTGACTGTGCGGTTTCGATTGTATATATATTTGGCGACATAGTGGCATGGGACGCTCATGTCGTCTATGATTGATAGTTATGATTTGAAATTGTTTTTGAAACACATAAACACTAGTAGTAGTATCAAATGCTTTTGTTTTATTCGTATCAATCATATTTAGGCCATTATAAGGTAAAACTCTATCCTCCGGTTTGCGTTGCATTGTGTGATGGGAACTGAGTCTTATAATGGCTTAATTTTTATAAAAAGCATTGCGTTGTTTAAAAGAAAGATTTGTTTTAAAGCACTGGCAATCCAATGGAGTAAACCCGTTCCACGAAAGTGGCGTGGTCCTGTGATTAGCCAATTATATATGTGTTGAATGGATTTCTCATACCAGTCCCATGACTGACTCGTAGTTTGTTTCACTTTCAAACTCGGGTGCCCCTTTTTCTACACGGGCAGCCTTGTGTTCAGGTTTAGCTGGTTCTTTCTGGATAGCTGGAGCTGAAGATGGATTCTATCATTTATCTCTTTTTATGTTGTTCATCTCCTATTGTACATATTTTGTTTGTTTTCCGCTGCAGACATTTATGTATAGCTAAACTGTATTTGTACTAAGTATGATCCTGTATACTGTGTAACTCTGATGATTACTTTTATCTAGCCTATTCTATTGTTCATTATCTGGTGTATTTAATTATTCTGTTCTGCTATTATCTGTTTTTGTGTTATATTCCAAAGATTACACTCGTCTCCGTCAGTACGGGATTTGGGGGGTCGTTACAACGTGGTATCAGAGCTTTGGTTAAGCTTAGTTCTGGAATATAACATATTAACGAACTCGTCAGAAAAAGAGCCAGTAGTGTTCTAGGACGGGTAACTCACTACAGATAGGATCAGTAGTATCCTAGTATGAGTAGCAGAATGAAATAACACCTAGATAGACACATTTACATTCAAGTATTTGTCTCTATGTTTTGAAATATCTTTTCTGTTGACCTGACACTTTGTCTGCTAATTGCAGACGCTCTAGAAAATGAGTGCCAGAAACAGTAGAAGTAATATTGACCCGGATATAGAAGCTTTATTTATGAAATATAGGAATCTGGATGGAAAGCCGTTCTCGGGCGAAGAGTCTATTATGAGAACACAAGCTTGGATTCGTTCGGCTGAGAAAATCTTTGAAGCCTTAAAACTGAGGGATGACCAGAAAAGATTACTGGCCTCCTGAGCACTCAAAGATGAAGCTTTGTTCTGGTGGGATTCTGTTATTAAGGATAATCCAGAAGGTGATATCACCTGGGATATATTCAAAGTGATTTTCCTGGAAAGATTTACTCCTCCCGAAGCGACTGAGCAATTATGCGATGAATTTTCTTATCTGATACAAGGAGACATGACAATCCCAGAATATCATAAGAAATTCAATGAACTTTCTCACTTTGCTCCTCATCTAATTCAAAATCTGAAGAGGAAGAATTTGAGATTTATCAATGGGCTTCAAAGGAAATAACAGAATAAAGTATTGGGGCATGTGAAGCTTCCTTTTTCAGAAATGATTTATATGGCTTATCAATATGAAGATCTAGATAAGAAAGGTATGTTACAGTACGAAGAGGAAGTCAGCTCTAGTAATAAAATTGGGTCTGAAACTGATCATCCTGAGGCAAGTACAACGTCTGAGGTCAGTAAGGAGCCCGGTGCCAAGAGGAAAAGGGCCAAATCCGAGAAGAAATCAGTAACGACAACTGTATGCTCTAACTGCAATAAGCAAGGACATCTCTCGATAAGTTGCCGATCTCTAAAGAAACCAAAAAGGGATGAATCTAAATCCAAGAATAAGTTTCAAGAGACTAGAGAATGCAGCATTTGCCATCGGTTTGGCCATGTAAAACAGGATTGCTGGCTGTTAAAGGCAACCAAGGAGGCTCAGGTAAATGAAGTGTCGGAAACCTCAGCACCCTCAGATAGTCAGGGAAGGTCTGATATTTAGAAGGCACGCTTAATGTTAAAAATATTCCAGTTAAAGTACTGTTTGACACAGGCGCGTCTCGAAGTTTCATTTCGAAGGATGCAGCTAAGAAATTGAATTTGAATTTGAAAATGCTCAAGGAACCAATGACTGTCCAGAATCCGGTTGGGGGTTCCGTCGATCTCAGTTGGGTTTGTGCAGTACCTGTCTCTTTCTCCTGCTATAAATTCCCTACTATCTCCATTATCATGAATTTTAAGGAGTTTGATCTTATATTGGGGTTGGATTGGCTAACCAAATATGAAGCAGAGGTTAGATGCGCCGAGAGAGTGGTTAAAGCAAAGGCTCAATCGGGGAATTATATAACCATACCATGTGAAGGCCCGACTTCAAATAGAAAATACTTCTGGGCAACTTTGAATGTTTCTCCAGCCCAAATAGAAAATGTCCCTGAAACCACAGAGAATATTCCCAACCTAGTGAAAGATATCCCTGTCGTCAAGAACTATGCGGATGTGTTCGAAGAAGTTGTTCGCTTACCTCCGCAGAGAGAAATAGATTTCAAGATTTCTTTGATTCCCAATGCAAGGCCGGTAGTTCATGCTATTCGAAGAATGTCCTTGAAAGAGAAAGAGGAATTAGACAATCAAACACGACAGCTAGTATGGAAGGGTCTGATCAGGCCTAGTTTCTCTAATTGGGGTGCAGCAGTGGTGTTTGTCCCAAAATCTGACGGTACTCTACGTCTATGTGTGGATTATCGTGATTTGAACAAACAGACGATAAAGAACAAATATCCTTTGCCGCGAATAGATGATTTGTTGGATAGATTAAATGGCGCACAAGTATTTTTAAGGATGGACCTAGCTACAGGCTTCCATCAACTTCTAATTGCCGAAGAGTGTGTTCCAATGACAGCATTCAGAGGTCCCGACCTATTCTACGAGTGGTTAGTAATGCCGTTCGGCTTATGTAATGCTCGTGCTTACTTCATCGATCTGATGAACGTAGTATTCAGAGGAGTGTTGAATAAATTTGTTCTGGTATTTATTGACGATATTCTAATCTTCTCTAAATCGAAGGCCGAACATGAAAAGCATCTGGAACAGGTTCTAGAAATTCTCAGACGGAATGTATTAAAAGCCAAAATTTTCAAATGTATATTCTGGCAAGATGAAGTGAAATTTCTGGGCCATGTCGTATCGAAAGAAGGAATCGCTGTGGATCCAAGCAAAATCACAGCTATTCAGAATTGGAAACAGCCCAGTACCCCCACTGAAGTCCGTAGTTTTCTCGGGTTGGCTAGCTATTATCGGAAGTTCGTTAAAAACTTTTCGAAGATATCTGGTCATTTAACCAAGCTTACAAAGAAGCACTCTAAATTCAAATGGACTCCTGAAAGTGAGGAGGCTTTTGAAGAGCTAAAATTAAGACTAACGACTGCTCCAGTGTTAACCATCATCGATGGCAACCAGGATTTAAAGGTCTGGACTGATGCTTCTAGAGAAGGCCTTGGCGTAGTGTTAATGCAAAGGGGCCAAGTGATTGCTTATGCTAGCCGTCAGCTGAAGCAACACGAGAAGAACTATGTCACTCATGATCTTGAGTTATTGGCTATAGTATTCGCTTTGAAAATCTGGAGACACTATCTTCTGGGCGAGAGATTTGAACTGTTTACAGATCATCAGTCGCTGAAATATCTGTTCACCCAGAAGGACTTGAATCTGAGGCAGCAACGTTGGCTGGAGTTTCTTGCAGCATATGATTTTGAAATTCTATACACTCCAGGGAAAGCCAATGTCGTGGCCGATGCGTTAAGCCGAAAGAATGAAATGATTGCCAATTTCATCATTGCGACTTCGTTGATTGACAAGATATCGACTCTCCAAGAAGACGACCAATTTATCGAAGGAATGAGTAAGCGAATTCGTGAAGGCAATGCTTCGGATTTCCAGCTAGACAGCGAAGGGATTCTGAGGTTAGAAGGACGAATTTGCGTTTCAGAAATTCCTAAACTCAGAAGAGATGTGCTTGATGAATGCCACAAATCTAAGCTCAATATCCATCCGGGTGTGAATAAAATGTATAACGATATCAAACGCACATTCTGGTGGAAGTCGTTAAAAAGAGACATCTCGATATATGTTAGTCGATGCCCTGCTTGTCAGCTAGTCAAAAGTGACCAACAGAAGCTAGCTGGATTGTTACAACCACTAGAAGTTCCGGGTTGGAAGTGGGAACATATTTCAATGGATTTCATTGATGGTCTGCCCAGAACCAGAAAAGGGAATGACAGTATTTGGGTGATCGTAGATCGCTTCACGAAGACCGCCCATTTCATACCTGTCAGATCAAACAGAACTGCTCAGAGTCTGGCGCAGATATACTTTAATGAAATTGTTAGACTACATGGAGTGCCGCTCAGTATAGTTAGTGATAGAGATACAATATTCACTAGCAAATTCTGGGAAGCATTTCAAGTCGAGCTGGGAACGAAGTTGAACTTGAGCACCGCTTATCATCCTCAGACAGACGGTCAGACTGAGAGGGTGAATCGTATTTTAGAAGATCTATTGCGGGCTTGTGTTCTAGATTTTGGTGGATCATGGGAAGACCATCTACATTTGGCTGAATTCTCTTATAACAACAGCTACCAGGCGAGTCTGACAATGTCGCCATTCAAAGAATTGTATGGTAGACCGTGCCGATCTCCTGCTTGTTGGGTCGAGCCCGGAAATAGACTTGTGTTGGGTCCTGATATGATCCGAGAAGCTGCCGACAAAGTCGTTTTATCAAAAAGTGATTACTCGCCGCTCAAAGCCGACAAAAGAGCTATGCCGATAGAAGAAGAAGAGATATATCCTTTGTTGTTGGCGACTATGTATATTTGAAAGTATCGCCGATGAGAGGAGTAATCCGGTTCGGTAAAACTGGAAAGTTGGCGCCCAAATTCATTGGTCCGTTTCCTATTCTGGAACGGATCGGGACACTCGCTTATAGAGTTAAATTGCCAGATTGGTTGCCTGGAGTTCATGATGTATTTCATATATCTCAACTTCGAAAGCACGTTCATGATCCAGACTTGATCGTGGAAGAAGCAGCTCAACAGGATATTGAAATTACCCCAGAATTAGCTATGAGAAGAGAGCCGCTAAAGATTATCGGCAAAGAAACCAAAGAGCTTAGGAACAAGAAGGTTCACTTAGTCAAAGTGCAATGGAGTGGAGATCCGCGAGATTGTACTTAGGAAACTGAGGAGAGCATTCAGAAAGCCCATCCCAGATGCTGAATAGATATCTCTGATTGACTCCGGTGCAAGGTACATTTACCATACTTTGCATTACCATTTAATTCTCTATTCTGTTGCTATTTTCTTCCCATGGATGTGCACTATTTATTCTATACTCTGAATGATTTTTAAAAGAATATAGGATTTGATTAGTATATTTTTGGAAGGTTAAAAACAAATTGGTTGTTGTGTTGTGTGATTGTAGATTTATCAAACCACTTTCGACTTTGTTCCTTTTCGAGGACAAAAAGTTTTAAGTGGGGGAGATTGTAACGACCTAGAAAATCTGAACCAATTAAAATTTTTTAAATTGGCTAAAATAATGGATTTTAAATATTTAAAATAAATATTTTAAATAATGATAATGAAAAGTGAGTTTGAATCGGCAATTGAAAACGAATATAATTAATTCTAATTATAAATAAGGCTTGAAAAGGCGCTGCAGTTTCAAAAAAAATTGAATTCAAACTTTGTCGGACTGTACCGGGTGCAAAACAAAAAGGATTTTAGCGAAATGAAAAATATTTAAATCTGTTAGTGAATACCTTTCTAACGGATCTGAAAAATTGAATTTTCATAGCGGAAAGCAAAAGTTATGGCCGAATGAATTTTCAGAAGGGTCGCTATGGATTTTATATAGCCCGTGAAATTGGCCATTTTGCAAACGACCTCGGAATTCGACGAAACCACTTTTGTTGGATCCGGGATGTGAAGTTATTGCTAGGTTTCAAATTTCATAATTTTTGAAGCTAGTATGTGAACGTGGCAAAGGAAAATGTGTTTTGGTCAATTATAGTTAAATTGGATCGACCAAAAATGGGCCTTTTTGCAAACGGTCTCAGAATTCGAAGAAACTAGTTTTGTTGAGACCGTATCGTCAAAACATAGCTAGATTTATTTTTCTGGAATTTTTCGAACCAGTTTGTGGCCCTGGCAAATTGAAATGTGCGTTCAAATTAAATATTGAATGTTTTATATTTTGATTTGAATGGAAACTGACTGAAACAGTTGAATGGGCCTACAAAACATATCCCATTGTGTTCGGAATGGTGGTAAAACACTAAGGACGAAAGTCGTTGGGTTTGGATTGGTGGTCGAGTCAGAAAAACCCTTATAAAATCTACCGACCAATCAGAATTCAAAAAAAAAATAGAAAAATCCTTTTTCTCTCTCCCCGTAACAGCCGATCGACGGCGAAAACCCTCCTCGCCGTTCCCATCCAATTTCCGACCAAACCAGGCAAAATTAGCCCCTCCTCCAGTTGAAGATTTTGTAGAGCTCCTCGAGATCTTCAAATCCATACCTAGTTTCGATTTTTTTCATTGTGTATTTTGGGAGAACGGACGCCGAGAAGTCGCCGCCTTCACTTCGCCGCCGCCGTCACCAGAAGCCACCGAAGTGGGCCCCCTTCCTGGCGCACGTGCGCCTCACGTAGCTCTTTGACTCTGCGCAACCTGATCGTGGAACCATTGCACGGATTGATCGAAAAACTTAAACCTAGTTTTGAAGATTTTTGAAAGGTATCGGCTGTGTAATTTTAAAACTGATTTTAACAGTTTAAAACCGTTGCAAACTTTGAAAAATCATATCTTTATGCTGTGTTAACGAAATTCGATGAAACAGGAAACATCGTGATCGTGTGGACGTCTTCTACATTTTAGAAGAGACCGCATATTTTTCTGAGCCTTCTGCTATTTTTGGTGTAGTGGAACCCATTGTGAGATTTCTAATTTATAAACAATATGGAAAACGACGGATGTATAAATTATATAGTCGATGTATGAGTTATATAAGCATTGTACACCTCTTGTATAAGCGTTGTATAAGTTGTACGTTCGATGTATAAGTTGTATATGCGTTGTAAAAATTATATATGTGTTGAAATAAAAGTGAATTGCTTTATATAAATATATATATATACACGCCCCTCGTCCACAAACTGTAATAACCCGAAAATCTGGGCTAGTTTAAAATTTTTATTTTGGCAATTTTGGCGAATTTTGATTATTTAAAATAGATTATTTTAAATAATATCGACGAGAAATTTATTTTGAATATAATAGAACGTATATATTATATACGCGTCGTCGTTAGAATATAAATATTTATATATAATTATAAATAGAATTGAAAATGGCGCGGTATTTCGATAATTCGATTTCAAACTTCAATTGAATGTACCGGGTGCAAAACAATCCGGATTTTAAGGAAACCAAAAACATTAGGATCTAATTGATGATATCTTTCCAACGAATCCGAAAAATCAAGATTTCATAGCGGGAATCAAAAGATATGTCCAGTTGAAAATTCTGAATAGTCGCTATGGAATTCAGGCCCTTAAAAAATGGACATTTTGCAAACGACCTCGGATTTCGACGAAACCAGTTTTGTTGGGTCCGTGATGTAAAATTATTGCTAGGTTTCAAATTTCATAATTTTTCGAATCAATATGTGAGCGTGGCAAAGGAAAACGCGTTTGACCAGTTTCATTTGATTTTAATCGACTGGAAATTGGCCATTTTTCAAACGGTCTCAGAATTCGACGAAACTAGTTTTGTTAGGACCGTATCGTCAATACGAAGCTAGAAAATATTTTTTGGGAATTTTTCTGGTTAGTATGTGACCCCGGTAATATGAAATGTACGTTTAAAATTCAATATAGTGATTTAAATGTAAATTTAACGGAAACTGATTGTAACAGCCGAATCAGCCTATGAAACATATCGCATTGTGTTCGGAATGGGGGTAATACGCTATGGGCGACAGGCGGTGAGTTCGATTTCGTGTTCGAAAATAAAAGCTGCTTTTTGAAAATAAATAAACTAAATAAAAAAAAACCTCTTGCTTTATACCCTCAGGACCCCCCTCCTTTTCATTTTTCCCGATCGAACTAAAAAAAACAAAAAAAAACAAAAAACAAAAGCCCACCCGTTGACCCCGATACCCAGACCCACCCCCAAATCGATTCTCTCCATCGTCGCCTCCTATCGATCACCCACCTCCGCGCCAACCTCTGAACCCCCTCCAAACCCTGTCACGCCCCCCAAGCCAACGACGCTCCCCCCTGACCCCGTTCTCCTCCCCGTCCTCTACTAGATCGAGCCAAACCCCAACCCGCTCCATCACCGCACCTTCCTGAACCCTCGGCGACGCCAACCGACGAGACCCCGATGATCCTCGGACGACGTGAAGTAGCAGGTGGCGATGGCTTTTCCAGTCGAGCTCATGGGTTTCTTGAATGACGAGTTACAGAGGAGAAGATAAAGGTTTTACCTTTATACTTTATTTTGTTTTAGCCAATTTGTATTTAATATAAAAAATCAGTTTTGAAAGAAATATACATGAAGTTTAAAAATCAGTTTTTATTTGATAAAACATTTAATATAAAAATCAGTTTTGGAAAGAAATATATATGAAGTTTAAAAACAGCATAGATCTTTAAAATTAAAAATAGCATAGGTTTTTTTTTAGAAAGATAGGATTTCTAATCGTAGAAAGATTAGATTTTAAAAGTAAAAATATGATTTTTATACTTATAGCTAATTAAAGATATGAGCTTTATATAGTAGATGATATAAAAATATTATTTTTATATAGGTAGAGTATTAAAAATAGAATTCTTTATATTATAGGAAGGTTAAAGATATAATTTTTATATAAGGAAGATAATCAAAATAAGATTTCGAGATTTTTATATGTTGAACTTCGAGATAAAAATAGGATTTTTATATATTGAACTTCGAGATAAAAATAGGATTTTTATATATTGAACTTCGAGTTAAAAATGGGATTTTTATATGTTGAACTTCGAGATAAAAATGGGATTTTTATATATTGAACTTCGAGTTAAAAATGGGACTTTATATATTGAACTTCGAGATAAAAATGGGATTTCTATATATTGAACTTCGAGTTAAAAATGGGATTTTTATATATTGAACTTCGAGATAAAAATGGGATTTTTATATATTGAACTTCGAGTTAAAAATGGGATTTTTATATATTGAACTTCGAGATAAAAATGGGATTTTTATATATTGAACTTCGAGTTAAAAATGGGATTTTTATATATTGAACTTCGAGATAAAAATATGATTTTTATATATTGAATAGCGAAGTAAAAATTCGATTTTTACATAGGTAGTGAAAGCGGGCAACGAAGGTAACAAAAAGGCGAGAACGAAGGAGGTTTATATCAAAGAAGAGTCAAGATGTTTGGATAGCTATCAGTGAGAATTTCTCACCTTTCAATTTCATTTTCTAGTTATATATATATATATATTAGGATGCAGACGGTGCTTAGTAGCACCCGACACAATCGTCCACAGATCATGGACTTGTTTGTTTGGTTGCATAAATTAGTTATATGATGTGATTTGAATTTGGTTGTTTGGTGATTTTGATTGATGTGTGAATGGCGTGGGCCTTCACTAGACCGTGGATAAGGCTAGGCCTCGTCCCGTTTCTAGTATCGTGCCGTTATGCCGCCGAAATTTTCTAAAATAAGTTAGAAAAATAAAAATATCATTTTATTGAATAAATGAACCGAATAGAATATTCATAGGTTGAATAAAATGTTTTATCGTTAAAAATATAATTTTTAACGTGGCAGTGAATAAATAAATATTTATAAACAAATCGTCCGATTTGTTTATATACACTGATTTGACTGATATTGATTGGGACGATAAATTTTACACATCGCCCAACTGCACAAATAAAATCTGTGTTTGATTGTTTGAAACCCCACACGGGTGTTGGGATGAAATATGAAGTTCACTCATCCTGATTGATAAAATATGTCGATCAATTGATTGACAGGCTGTTATAAGCGTTAGATATCTATATTTGATGCTTATACAGTGTAGTGCACTTTGGTTGATGGATGATTATTTTTCAATGCTATTATATACATGTGATGTACGAAAATCCATATAATTAACATTATATGGTAATTGTTTGGGCCTCATTCCAATTTGAAAAATAAAGAATAATATAAAATAAAGGTTCATGTGTTGACAATACTCATCCATTGAGATTGGTCATGTGTTGAACGAAATATTTTGATAATAACAACTATTTTGAAAAAGAAATATTTGAAATAGAATATTTGAAAATAAAGGAATATATGAAGCCGTGTTGATTAGATTGACGCCATTTCGACGTGAACGATATTTATATCGATTTTATTCGATTTCGAAATGAAATGAATTGAAAACGATTTCGAAATGAAATGAATTGAAAACGATTTCGAAATGAATTGAATTGAAAATGATTTCGAAATGAAAAGAATTGAAAACGATTTCGAAATAAATTGAATTGAAAACGATTTCGAAATGAAATGAATTGAAAACGATTTCGAAATGAATTGAATTGAAAACGATTTCGAAATGAATTGAATTGAAAACGATTTCGAAATGAAATGAATTGAAAACGATTTCGAAATAAATTGAATTGAAAACGATTTCGAAATGAAATGAATTGAAAACGATTTGGAAATGAATTGAATTGAAAACGATTTCGAAATGAAATGAATTGAAAACGATTTCGAAATGAAATGAATTGAAAACGATTTCGAAATGAAATGAATTGAAAACGATTTCGAAATGAAATGAATTGAAAACGATTTTGAAATGAATTGAATACGATTTCGAAATGAATTGAATTGAAAACGATTTCGAAATGAAATGAATTGAAAACGACTTCGAAATGAATTGAAAACGAATTCAAATTGAATAGAAAGCAAATTGAAATGAATTCAAACTGAATTGAAATTTGAATTGAATAGAAATGAATTTTAAAACGAATTTATAAAGAAGAATTCAATTTTGATTTGAATTGAAATGGAAGTTGAAATCGCTTTTGAAACGAATTTTAAAACTAATTATATAGTTCGTTTTAAATAGAAATCGACGATATATATATTATATATATTATATATTATATATATATATATATAATATAATGGCCTGAATAGAACGCGCCACGCCGCGGCAGTTCGTGAATTTCGACCATTTATTTCAAACGGACATTACGGGAGATCCGACCGTCGGATTCTCCTAAAACCGGAACCGTTGGGTTCGTATCGAAAAGAGCTTTCTAACGAATGTTAGAAATTTGAAATCTAACGGTTGGATTTGGAATTATGTCCAAATCAAATTTGAAAAAGGTCGCTGTAAGTGCAGTTCGATAGCCGTTGATGGAAATCGACTGTACGGGCCTTGATAAAATTATTAAAAATAGTAATAATTTGTGTAAAATCATAAGAAATGATTTGTGAAGATTTGGGATGAAAAAACTCCATGTTTGAAAAGATAAAAATAGATTTTTATCGAAATGAACTAGTTTTGAACTAGAATTATAATTCTATTTATTTTTAAATAAATAAATGGAATTTAAAAAGGGTTTTAAAAATAACCAGAATATCCAATGATTGCATTGGAGTGGATTTGAATCGAAATTGTCTCCGGAATATTTCGATGTTGGAATTCGTGATTATACAGGTGTTGTTATGGAAATTTGAAAGATATATATTTATATCGTTATTTCCAATACGACATTTGTTAGTCGTAGAATTTGATATTGAATATAAGCCGATATATTTTCTATTCAGAGCCTTGTATTGCATATCAAATGTGATTTGGGTTTGTCGTGAATGGTGTCTTCACTAACACTGTTCTTGAACCCAGTTAAGAAAAGATTAAATCTTTTTATTTAGATTTAATGAAGGGTACCAATTAAACAATATTTAATTGGAATTGAATTGATATTGATTCTTGGGTTTATCGTGAATGGTGTTTTTAAATAACACTCGTTCTTTAACCCGATAATTAATGGAATGTGAACTTGGGCTTATCGTGAACCGTGTTTTAAATGACACGGATTCTTAACCCAGTTAACGATTAAAACTAAGTGGAGTTTTAATGAATCTTTAATTAGATTGAAAGAATCGAGAATGGAGTATCACCAGTTTTGCTCCAGGCGATAGTTAAATCTTTAATTAGATTTTAACGTGAAATGGTAATTGAATTTACCGATAACACTGTGGTGTTAGATATGAAGTATTACCAGTTTTACTTCATGGGATAAATAGGTTGGGATTGGGAAATTAAAACAAATGATTACTTCGGTAAGTTCCGTTAATCCCGGCTAGTTGAATCGAAATTCAAAAGAATAGAATAAAGAATAAATTCAAGGAATTTATCTTGGATAAAATTAATGGGAACCTTTCCCTATGAACGTGAAATTTAGAAACTAACTGTCGGTTAGCCAAGCAGAATGGTTTTCTGGATATTGATCTGATGTTGGTTTCGGCCTTCGGGGTTAATATTTGGGAAATTATTCTCTTGATTAATTTACGGTTAGTGACTGATGAATTGGAATGAGGCGTATGTTGTGTTTGTGTAACACTTATTCAAAATATACGCGAGTTATTCGGAAAGACCGGGTTTATCCCATTCTGAATAACTGATACGACGATAAGTCGAAGATGAAGACGATGGTCGAAGACCGGAGGTCTTCACGTCGTTTGGGTAATTACTGATGATCTTGATTGGGCTGTACACCCAAGAAGATGGAAACAGTTAGTGATCGTCCAGACGTACTTGGAGATCGATGGATATGCGGGGTACTAGGTGCCTCCGGTTTCGTTCAGACCCAGAACGGACTTGTAAATGGACTGTGTGTCTGACATTGGATTTTAGTCCGTGTGATTGATCTCTATTAAATATATATTTGCTTGGCGGCGGAGAATTTATTCTCTTGCTTAACGCCCTTCTCTGAGACGTACGAGCTCAGGGGTTATATATTGATGGATATCAAACGCATGGAGTGAATTGCCTGTGTGGCATGTCTAAGTGGCAATTGATCGAGGCTTCTGTTGAAAAGCAAAGTCTTGTGGTGATGATCAAAGCACGGCCTTTGTGGCGTAGCTTTGTGTAACGTTTACTTCGCGAGTTTCACACCCGGTATGAACCAAAAACGGGAGACGGACCTCAGGGAGGGCATGCGTTTCCTTCTAGCTAAAAGGTGGCGTCAGTGGTTTTACACGCCCTGACGAGTTTGACTTATGTGGTTGTTGCTGTTGCGAGGCGCCTCGGTTTGATCGGACGATCCGGGTCCGATGGAGTCATTTAGTTGGCTCACCTACGCCCCAAAGGGCGGGGAAACGCAGTGTTCAGGCATTTTAATCCACATCGGTGGACCGGCCCTGTCGCTCCAAGGGACGATGCGTTCTGTTCCTGAGACACGGGCTAGAGCGTCTCGAATCGGTTGAGGACTATCTTTTGCCTCGGTTCATAGACGGAAATCCAATTTCCAAATACGTGACATTTGCGGTTTTATTTGTAAACCTATATATGGCGACATGATATATGGTACCCATGCCGCCTAGGATTGATACTTATGATTTGAAGTTGTTTTATACACTATGCACTTATTATAGTACTATCAAACGATTTGTTTTAAACGTATCAAGCATTCTTTGGCTGTTATAAGGGAAAACCCTATCCTCGGCTGCGTTGCATTGTGTGATGGGACCTGGGTCTTATAACAGCTTCATTTTTCTTTATTTAGCATTGCGCTGTTCGTTTTATGCACTGGTATTCTTGGGAGGAAACCCGTTCCGTGTTATACGGCGTGGTCCTTTGATTTACCTAACTTTAAAATAAAGATTAATAACTGTTTTAGTTCTCACACCAGTCACATGACTGACCTGGAGTTTATTGTTTTAACCTAAACTCTGGGTGCCCCTATTTTGACACGGGCAGCTAGTAGTTTTGGTTTTGCAGATTTATATTCACAGGATCCTGGTTTACAGCTGGAACGATATCCGGAAAGCTTTGTATCCGTATATCTCTTCTAGTTGTTTATTGTATTATTTTCCGCTACTATGTATTTAAATGTAATTTAAATCTCTGATATTTCTGTGTGATATTTATTTGTTTATACTCTGTATATTCTTGTAATCTGATGCATTGTTGTAATAAGCAATGAAATGTTCTTCTGTATGCATTCTGTTTTGTCCTGTTCTCAAAACGATAGGGCGTTTCGAACAGTCTGGATCGGTTTAGCGACTGGTTCGGACCGAGCGAAATTCCTTGCCGTCACATTTGGTATCAGAGCCTTGGTTTACAAAGCTCAGAGAACAAGGCACATTAGAACCATACGAAAGAATTCATCAGATATTGGATTAGTAATATCCAATTAGAATGACTCGTTAGAGATGGGATCAGTAGTATCCTAGGACGAGTGTGAAGAGTATATTTTTGAAAATGAAAACAAATCCTGATTTGAAATATAAATCAATTATTCGTATTTGGTTATTTATTTATATTGATGTGGACAATCCAGTATATATAGATTTTGCGTATACGTCTGATCCGCGTGTATTCGAAATTTTAATATACTGGATAGATATAGAATTACACTCTAATCGCCCGGAGATGATTTTGATGATGGAGCTCCATCATTAGAATTTATATTCGAGTGACAAACGTGTAATATCTATATATCTCCTATTGACTGGTGTGAGAACCAAAATTAGATAGGGCCTATTGTTGTGATTTGGCATCAAAAACATGATTTTTGTATATGTATCAAAATTATCAATTTGAAACTCTAATCCACTAACTGATTGATGTTTGTGTTGTTTGTTTAATTGTTTGATAATTTTGAACCATTATGCCTAATTTGATCAAATAATGAATGGTATTGAAAATTGGTCGCATTTGCTTGCATATACCTATACTTACATTGAACAGGTCATAGCAAGGAGGCTAGAGCCAGAGAATAAAATTTGTTTGCCCGACAAATAGGTACATGTTTACTACATAATTTACTGTTTTGTTTGGGTGATGATGATTTTATGAGCCTATTGGCTAGCCGCTTGGCTTTTTCTTTTTCTTTTTGAGATCTGAAGGACCGGGGAAGCTATTTGAAATTCCCCGATGCTCCCGGTGCAGGGGAGGTTATGGCGAAATTTTTCGAAAATTTAGGGTGTTAGCCAAATTTTTGAAATTTTGAAAATTCTCAGAAACTAAAGAGTTGGAGAATGGAAGCCAGATCGAGCGTAGAGCTGATTAATCAAACCACTTTCGACTTTGTTCCTTTTCGGGGACGAAAAGTTTTAAGTGGGGGAGATTGTAATAACCCGAAAATCTGGGCTAGTTTAAAATTTTTATTTTGGCAATTTTGGCGAATTTTGATTATTTAAAATAGATTATTTTAAATAATATCGACGAGAAATTTATTTTGAATATAATAGAACGTATATATTATATACGCGTCGTCGTTAGAATATAAATATTTATATATAATTATAAATAGAATTGAAAATGGCGCGGTATTTCGATAATTCGATTTCAAACTTCAATTGAATGTACCGGGTGCAAAACAATCCGGATTTTAAGGAAACCAAAAACATTAGGACCTAATTGATGATATCTTTCCAACGAATCCGAAAAATCAAGATTTCATAGCGGGAATCAAAAGATATGTCCAGTTGAAAATTCTGAATAGTCGCTATGGAATTCAGGCCCTTAAAAAATGGACATTTTGCAAATGACCTCGGATTTCGACGAAACCAGTTTTGTTGGGTCCGTGATGTAAAATTATTGCTAGGTTTCAAATTTCATAATTTTTCGAATCAATATGTGAGCGTGGCAAAGGAAAACGCGTTTGACTAGTTTCAGTTGATTTTAATCGACTGGAAATTGGCCATTTTTCAAACGGTCTCAGAATTCGACGAAACTAGTTTTGTTAGGACCGTATCGTCAATACGAAGCTAGAAAATATTTTTTGGGAATTTTTCTGGTTAGTATGTGACCCCGGTAATATGAAATGTACGTTTAAAATTCAATATAGTGATTTAAATGTAAATTTAACGGAAACTGATTGTAACAGCCGAATCAGCCTATGAAACATATCGCATTGTGTTCGGAATGGGGGTAATACGCTATGGGCGACAGGCGGTGAGTTCGATTTCGTGTTCGAAAATAAAAGCTGCTTTTTGAAAATAAATAAACTAAATAAAAAAAAACCTCTTGCTCTATACCCTCAGGCCCCCCCTCCTTTTCATTTTTCCCGATCGAACTAAAAAAAAACAAAAAACAAAAGCCCACCCGTTGACCCCGATACCCAGACCCACCCCCAAATCGATTCTCTCCATCGTCGCCTCCTGTCGATCACCCACCTCCGCGCCAACCTCCGAACCCCCTCCAAACCCTGTCACGCCCCCCAAGCCAACGACGCTCCCCCTGACCCCGTTCTCCTCCCCGTCCTCTTCTAGATCGAGCCAAACCCCAACCCGCTCCATCACCGCACCTTCCTGAACCCTCGGCGACGCCAACCGACGAGACCCCGATGATCCTCGGACGACGTGAAGTAGCAGGTGGCGATGGCTTTTCCAGTCGAGCTCATGGGTTTCTTGAATGACGAGTTACAGAGGAGAAGATAAAGGTTTTTCCTTTATACTTTATTTTGTTTTAGCCAATTTGTATTTAATATAAAAAATCAGTTTTGAAAGAAATATATATGAAGTTTAAAAATCAGTTTTTATTTGATAAAACATTTAATATAAAAATCAGTTTTGGAAAGAAATATATATGAAGTTTAAAAATAGCATAGATCTTTAAAATTAAAAATAGCATAGGTTTTTTTTAGAAAGATAGGATTTCTAATCGTAGAAAGATTAGATTTTAAAAGTAAAAATATGATTTTTATACTTATAGCTAATTAAAGATATGAGCTTTATATAGTAGATGATATAAAAATATTATTTTTATATAGGTAGAGTATTAAAAATAGAATTCTTTATATTATAGGAAGGTTAAAGATATAATTTTTATATAAGGAAGATAATCAAAATATGATTTCGAGATTTTTATATGTTGAAATTCGAGATAAAAATAGGATTTTTATATATTGAACTTCGAGATAAAAATGGGATTTTTATATATTGAACTTCGAGTTAAAAATGGGATTTTTATATGTTGAACTTCGAGATAAAAATGGGATTTTTATATATTGAACTTCGAGTTAAAAATGGGATTTTTATATATTGAACTTCGAGATAAAAATGGGATTTTTATATATTGAACTTCGAGTTAAAAATGGGATTTTTATATATTGAACTTCGAGATAAAAATGGGATTTTTATATATTGAACTTCGAGTTAAAAATGGGATTTTTATATATTGAACTTCGAGATAAAAATATGATTTTTATATATTGAATAGCGAAGTAAAAATTCGATTTTTACATAGGTAGTGAAAGCGGGCAACGAAGGTAACAAAAAGGCGAGAACGAAGGAGGTTTATATCAAAGAAGAGTCAAGATGTTTGGATAGCTATCAGTGAGAATTTCTCACCTTTCAATTTCATTTTCTAGTTATATATATATACTAGGATGCAGACGGTGCTTAGTAGCACCCGACACAATCGTCCACAGACCATGGACTTGTTTGTTTGGTTGCATAAATTAGTTATATGATGTGATTTGAATTTGGTTGTTTGGTGATTTTGATTGATGTGTGAATGGCGTGGGCCTTCACTAGACCGGGGATAAGGCTAGGCCTCGTCCCGTTTCTAGTATCGTGCCGTTATGCCGCCGAAATTTTCTAAAATAAGTTAGAAAAATAAAAATATCATTTTATTGAATAAATGAACCGAATAGAATATTCATAGGTTGAATAAAATGTTTTATCGTTAAAAATATAATTTTTAACGTGGCAGTGAATAAATAAATATTTATAAACAAATCGGCCGATTTGTTTATATACACTGATTTGACTGATATTGATTGGGACGATAAATTTTACACATCGCCCAACTGCACAAATAAAATCTGTGTTTGATTGTTTGAAACCCCACACGGGTGTTGGGATGAAATATGAAGTTCACTCATCCTGATTGATAAAATATGTCGATCAATTGATTGACAGGCTGTTATAAGCGTTAGATATCTATATTTGATGCTTATACAGTGTAGTGCACTTTGGTTGATGGTTGATTATTTTTCAATGCTATTATATACATGTGATGTACGAAAATCCATATAATTAACATTATATGGTAATTGTTTGGGCCTCATTCCAATTTGAAAAATAAAGAATAATATAAAATAAAGGTTCATGTGTTGACAGTACTCATCCATTGAGATTGGTCATGTGTTGAACGAAATATTTTGATAATAACAACTATTTTGAAAAAGAAATATTTGAAATAGAATATTTGAAAATAAAGGAATATATGAAGCCGTGTTGATTAGATTGACGCCATTTCGACGTGAACGATATTTATATCGATTTTATTCGATTTCGAAATGAAATGAATTGAAAACGATTTCGAAATGAAATGAATTGAAAACGATTTCGAAATGAATTGAATTGAAAACGATTTCGAAATGAAATGAATTGAAAACGATTTCGAAATAAATTGAATTGAAAACGATTTCGAAATGAAATGAATTGAAAACGATTTCGAAATGAATTGAATTGAAAACGATTTCGAAATGAATTGAATTGAAAACGATTTCGAAATGAAATGAATTGAAAACGATTTCGAAATAAATTGAATTGAAAACGATTTCGAAATGAAATGAATTGAAAACGATTTCGAAATGAATTGAATTGAAAACGATTTCGAAATGAAATGAATTGAAAACGATTTCGAAATGAAATGAATTGAAAAAGATTTCGAAATGAAATGAATTGAAAACGATTTCGAAATGAAATGAATTGAAAACGATTTCGAAATGAATTGAATACGATTTCGAAATGAATTGAATTGAAAACGATTTCGAAATGAAATGAATTGAAAACGACTTCGAAATGAATTGAAAACGAATTCAAATTGAATTGAAAGCAAATTGAAATGAATTCAAACTGAATTGAAATTTGAATTGAATAGAAATGAATTTTAAAACGAATTTATAAAGAAGAATTCAATTTTGATTTGAATTGAAATGGAAGTTGAAATCGCTTTTGAAACGAATTTTAAAACTAATTATATAGTTCGTTTTAAATAGAAATCGACGATATATATATTATATATATTATATATTATATATATAATATAATGGCCTGAATAGAACGCGCCACGCCGCGGCAGTTCGTGAATTTCGACCATTTATTTCAAACGGACATTACGGGAGATCCGACCGTCGGATTCTCCTAAAACTGGAACCGTTGGGTTCGTATCGAAAAGAGCTTTCTAACGAATATTAGAAATTTGAAATCTAACGGTTGGATTTGGAATTATGTCCAAATCAAATTTGAAAAAGGTCGCTGTAAGTGCAGTTTGATAGCCGTTGATGGAAATCGACTGTACGGGCCTTGATAAAATTATTAAAAATAGTAATAATTTGTGTAAAATCATAAGAAATGATTTGTGAAGATTTGGGATGAAAAAACTCCATGTTTGAAAAGATAAAAATAGATTTTTATCGAAATGAACTAGTTTTGAACTAGAATTATAATTCTATTTATTTTTAAATAAATAAATGGAATTTAAAAAGGGTTTTAAAAATAACCAGAATATCCAATGATTGCATTGGAGTGGATTTGAATCGAAATTGTCTCCGGAATATTTCGATGTTGGAATTCGTGATTATACAGGTGTTGTTATGGAAATTTGAAAGATATATATTTATATCGTTATTTCCAATACGACATTTGTTAGTCGTAGAATTTGATATTGAATATAAGCCGATATATTTTCTATTCAGAGCCTTGTATTGCATATCAAATGTGATTTGGGTTTGTCGTGAATGGTGTCTTCACTAACACTGTTCTTGAACCCAGTTAAGAAAAGATTAAATCTTTTTATTTAGATTTAATGAAGGGTACCAATTAAACAATATTTAATTGGAATTGAATTGATATTGATTCTTGGGTTTATCGTGAATGGTGTTTTTAAATAACACTCGTTCTTTAACCCGATAATTAATGGAATGTGAACTTGGGCTTATCGTGAACCGTGTTTTAAATGACACGGATTCTTAACCCAGTTAACGATTAAAACTAAGTGGAGTTTTAATGAATCTTTAATTAGATTGAAAGAATCGAGAATGGAGTATCACCAGTTTTGCTCCAGGCGATAGTTAAATCTTTAATTAGATTTTAACGTGAAATGGTAATTGAATTTACCGATAACACTGTGGTGTTAGATATGAAGTATTACCAGTTTTACTTCATGGGATAAATAGGTTGGGATTGGGAAATTAAAACAAATGATTACTTCGGTAAGTTCCGTTAATCCCGGCTAGTTGAATCGAAATTCAAAAGAATAGAATAAAGAATAAATTCAAGGAATTTATCTTGGATAAAATTAATGGGAACCTTTCCCTATGAACGTGAAATTTAGAAACTAACTGTCGGTTAGCCAAGCAGAATGGTTTTCTGGATATTGATCTGATGTTGGTTTCGGCCTTCGGGGTTAATATTTGGGAAATTATTCTCTTGATTAATTTACGGTTAGTGACTGATGAATTGGAATGAGGCGTATGTTGTGTTTGTGTAACACTTATTCAAAATATACGCGAGTTATTCGGAAAGACCGGGTTTATCCCATTCTGAATAACTGATACGACGATAAGTCGAAGATGAAGACGATGGTCGAAGACCGGAGGTCTTCACGTCGTTTGGGTAATTACTGATGATCTTGATTGGGCTGTACACCCAAGAAGATGGAAACAGTTAGTGATCGTCCAGGCGTACTTGGAGATCGATGGATATGCGGGGTACTAGGTGCCTCCGGTTTCGTTCAGACCCAGAACGGACTTGTAAATGGACTGTGTGTCTGACATTGGATTTTAGTCCGTGTGATTGATCTCTATTAAATATATATCTGCTTGGCGGCGGAGAATTTATTCTCTTGCTTAACGCCCTTCTCTGAGACGTACGAGCTCAGGGGTTATATATTGATGGATATCAAACGCATGGAGTGAATTGCCTGTGTGGCATGTCTAAGTGGCAATTGATCGAGGCTTCTGTTGAAAAGCAAAGTCTTGTGGTGATGATCAAAGCACGGCCTTTGTGGCGTAGCTTTGTGTAACGTTTACTTCGCGAGTTTCACACCCGGTATGAACCAAAAACGGGAGACGGACCTCAGGGAGGGCATGCGTTTCCTTCTAGCTAAAAGGTGGCGTCAGTGGTTTTACACGCCCTGACGAGTTTGACTTATGTGGTTGTTGCTGTTGCGAGGCGCCTCGGTTTGATCGGACGATCCGGGTCCGATGGAGTCATTTAGTTGGCTCACCTACGCCCCAAAGGGCGGGGAAACGCAGTGTTCAGGCATTTTAATCCACATCGGTGGACCGGCCCTGTCGCTCCAAGGGACGATGCGTTCTGTTCCTGAGACACGGGCTAGAGCGTCTCGAATCGGTTGAGGACTATCTTTTGCCTCGGTTCATAGACGGAAATCCAATTTCCAAATACGTGACATTTGCGGTTTTATTTGTAAACCTATATATGGCGACATGATATATGGTACCCATGCCGCCTAGGATTGATACTTATGATTTGAAGTTGTTTTATACACTATGCACTTATTATAGTACTATCAAACGATTTGTTTTAAACGTATCAAGCATTCTTTGGCTGTTATAAGGGAAAACCCTATCCTCGGCTGCGTTGCATTGTGTGATGGGACCTGGGTCTTATAACAGCTTCATTTTTCTTTATTTAGCATTGCGCTGTTCGTTTTATGCACTGGTATTCTTGGGAGGAAACCCGTTCCGTGTTATACGGCGTGGTCCTTTGATTTACCTAACTTTAAAATAAAGATTAATAACTGTTTTAGTTCTCACACCAGTCACATGACTGACCTGGAGTTTATTGTTTTAACCTAAACTCTGGGTGCCCCTATTTTGACACGGGCAGCTAGTAGTTTTGGTTTTGCAGATTTATATTCACAGGATCCTGGTTTACAGCTGGAACGATATCCGGAAAGCTTTGTATCCGTATATCTCTTCTAGTTGTTTATTGTATTATTTTCCGCTACTATGTATTTAAATGTAATTTAAATCTCTGATATTTCTGTGTGATATTTATTTGTTTATACTCTGTATATTCTTGTAATCTGATGCATTGTTGTAATAAGCACTGAAATGTTCTTCTGTATGCATTCTGTTTTGTCCTGTTCTCAAAACGATAGGGCGTTTCGAACAGTCTGGATCGGTTTAGCGACTGGTTCGGACCGAGCGAAATTCCTTGCCGTCACATTTGGTATCAGAGCCTTGGTTTACAAAGCTCAGAGAACAAGGCACATTAGAACCATACGAAAGAATTCATCAGATATTGGATTAGTAATATCCAATTAGAATGACTCGTTAGAGATGGGATCAGTAGTATCCTAGGACGAGTGTGAAGAGTATATTTTTGAAAATGAAAACAAATCCTGTTTTGAAATATAAATCAATTATTCGTATTTGGTTATTTATTTATATTGATGTGGACAATCCAGTATATATAGATTTTGCGTATACGTCTGATCCGCGTGTATTCGAAATTTTAATATACTGGATAGATATAGAATTACACTCTAATCGCCCAGAGATGATTTTGATGATGGAGCTCCATCATTAGAATTTATATTCGAGTGACAAACGTGTAATATCTATATATCTCCTATTGACTGGTGTGAGAACCAAAATTAGATAGGGCCTATTGTTGTGATTTGGCATCAAAAACATGATTTTTGTATATGTATCAAAATTATCAATTTGAAACTCTAATCCACTAACTGATTGATGTTTGTGTTGTTTGTTTAATTGTTTGATAATTTTGAACCATTATGCCTAATTTGATCAAATAATGAATGGTATTGAAAATTGGTCGCATTTGCTTGCATATACCTATACTTACATTGAACAGGTCATAGCAAGGAGGCTAGAGCCAGAGAATAAAATTTGTTTGCCCGACAAATAGGTACATGTTTACTACATAATTTACTGTTTTGTTTGGGTGATGATGATTTTATGAGCCTATTGGCTAGCCGCTTGGCTTTTTCTTTTTCTTTTTGAGATCTGAAGGACCGGGGAAGCTATTTGAAATTCCCCGATGCTCCCGGTGCAGGGGAGGTTATGGCGAAATTTTTCGAAAATTTAGGGTGTTAGCCAAATTTTTGAAATTTTGAAAATTCTCAGAAACTAAAGAGTTGGAGAATGGAAGCCAGATCGAGCGTAGAGCTGATTAATCAAACCACTTTCGACTTTGTTCCTTTTCGGGGACGAAAAGTTTTAAGTGGGGGAGATTGTAATAACCCGAAAATCTGGGCTAGTTTAAAATTTTTATTTTGGCAATTTTGGCGAATTTTGATTATTTAAAATAGATTATTTTAAATAATATCGACGAGAAATTTATTTTGAATATAATAGAACGTATATATTATATACGCGTCGTCGTTAGAATATAAATATTTATATATAATTATAAATAGAATTGAAAATGGCGCGGTATTTCGATAATTCGATTTCAAACTTCAATTGAATGTACCGGGTGCAAAACAATCCGGATTTTAAGGAAACCAAAAACATTAGGATCTAATTGATGATATCTTTCCAACGAATCCGAAAAATCAAGATTTCATAGCGGGAATCAAAAGATATGTCCAGTTGAAAATTCTGAATAGTCGCTATGGAATTCAGGCCCTTAAAAAATGGACATTTTGCAAATGACCTCGGATTTCGACGAAACCAGTTTTGTTGGGTCCGTGATGTAAAATTATTGCTAGGTTTCAAATTTCATAATTTTTCGAATCAATATGTGAGCGTGGCAAAGGAAAACGCGTTTGACTAGTTTCAGTTGATTTTAATCGACTGGAAATTGGCCATTTTTCAAACGGTCTCAGAATTCGACGAAACTAGTTTTGTTAGGACCGTATCGTCAATACGAAGCTAGAAAATATTTTTTGGGAATTTTTCTGGTTAGTATGTGACCCCGGTAATATGAAATGTACGTTTAAAATTCAATATAGTGATTTAAATGTAAATTTAACGGAAACTGATTGTAACAGCCGAATCAGCCTATGAAACATATCGCATTGTGTTCGGAATGGGGGTAATACGCTATGGGCGACAGGCGGTGAGTTCGATTTCGTGTTCGAAAATAAAAGCTGCTTTTTGAAAATAAATAAACTAAATAAAAAAAAACCTCTTGCTCTATACCCTCAGGCCCCCCCTCCTTTTCATTTTTCCCGATCGAAGTAAAAAAAAACAAAAAAAACAAAAAACAAAAGCCCACCCATTGACCCCGATACCCAGACCCACCCCCAAATCGATTCTCTCCATCGTCGCCTCCTGTCGATCACCCACCTCCGCGCCAACCTCCGAACCCCCTCCAAACCCTGTCACGCCCCCCAAGCCAACGACGCTCCCCCCTGACCCCGTTCTCCTCCCCGTCCTCTTCTAGATCGAGCCAAACCCCAACCCGCTCCATCACCGCACCTTCCTGAACCCTCGGCGACGCCAACCGACGAGACCCCGATGATCCTCGGACGACGTGAAGTAGCAGGTGGCGATGGCTTTTCCAGTCGAGCTCATGGGTTTCTTGAATGACGAGTTACAGAGGAGAAGATAAAGGTTTTTCCTTTATACTTTATTTTGTTTTAGCCAATTTGTATTTAATATAAAAAATCAGTTTTGAAAGAAATATATATGAAGTTTAAAAATCAGTTTTTATTTGATAAAACATTTAATATAAAAATCAGTTTTGGAAAGAAATATATATGAAGTTTAAAAATAGCATAGATCTTTAAAATTAAAAATAGCATAGGTTTTTTTTAGAAAGATAGGATTTCTAATCGTAGAAAGATTAGATTTTAAAAGTAAAAATATGATTTTTATACTTATAGCTAATTAAAGATATGAGCTTTATATAGTAGATGATATAAAAATATTATTTTTATATAGGTAGAGTATTAAAAATAGAATTCTTTATATTATAGGAAGGTTAAAGATATAATTTTTATATAAGGAAGATAATCAAAATATGATTTCGAGATTTTTATATGTTGAAATTCGAGATAAAAATAGGATTTTTATATATTGAACTTCGAGATAAAAATGGGATTTTTATATATTGAACTTCGAGTTAAAAATGGGATTTTTATATGTTGAACTTCGAGATAAAAATGGGATTTTTATATATTGAACTTCGAGTTAAAAATGGGATTTTTATATATTGAACTTCGAGATAAAAATGGGATTTTTATATATTGAACTTCGAGTTAAAAATGGGATTTTTATATATTGAACTTCGAGATAAAAATGGGATTTTTATATATTGAACTTCGAGTTAAAAATGGGATTTTTATATATTGAACTTCGAGATAAAAATATGATTTTTATATATTGAATAGCGAAGTAAAAATTCGATTTTTACATAGGTAGTGAAAGCGGGCAACGAAGGTAACAAAAAGGCGAGAACGAAGGAGGTTTATATCAAAGAAGAGTCAAGATGTTTGGATAGCTATCAGTGAGAATTTCTCACCTTTCAATTTCATTTTCTAGTTATATATATATACTAGGATGCAGACGGTGCTTAGTAGCACCCGACACAATCGTCCACAGACCATGGACTTGTTTGTTTGGTTGCATAAATTAGTTATATGATGTGATTTGAATTTGGTTGTTTGGTGATTTTGATTGATGTGTGAATGGCGTGGGCCTTCACTAGACCGGGGATAAGGCTAGGCCTCGTCCCGTTTCTAGTATCGTGCCGTTATGCCGCCGAAATTTTCTAAAATAAGTTAGAAAAATAAAAATATCATTTTATTGAATAAATGAACCGAATAGAATATTCATAGGTTGAATAAAATGTTTTATCGTTAAAAATATAATTTTTAACGTGGCAGTGAATAAATAAATATTTATAAACAAATCGGCCGATTTGTTTATATACACTGATTTGACTGATATTGATTGGGACGATAAATTTTACACATCGCCCAACTGCACAAATAAAATCTGTGTTTGATTGTTTGAAACCCCACACGGGTGTTGGGATGAAATATGAAGTTCACTCATCCTGATTGATAAAATATGTCGATCAATTGATTGACAGGCTGTTATAAGCGTTAGATATCTATATTTGATGCTTATACAGTGTAGTGCACTTTGGTTGATGGTTGATTATTTTTCAATGCTATTATATACATGTGATGTACGAAAATCCATATAATTAACATTATATGGTAATTGTTTGGGCCTCATTCCAATTTGAAAAATAAAGAATAATATAAAATAAAGGTTCATGTGTTGACAGTACTCATCCATTGAGATTGGTCATGTGTTGAACGAAATATTTTGATAATAACAACTATTTTGAAAAAGAAATATTTGAAATAGAATATTTGAAAATAAAGGAATATATGAAGCCGTGTTGATTAGATTGACGCCATTTCGACGTGAACGATATTTATATCGATTTTATTCGATTTCGAAATGAAATGAATTGAAAACGATTTCGAAATGAAATGAATTGAAAACGATTTCGAAATGAATTGAATTGAAAACGATTTCGAAATGAAATGAATTGAAAACGATTTCGAAATAAATTGAATTGAAAACGATTTCGAAATGAAATGAATTGAAAACGATTTCGAAATGAATTGAATTGAAAACGATTTCGAAATGAATTGAATTGAAAACGATTTCGAAATGAAATGAATTGAAAACGATTTCGAAATAAATTGAATTGAAAACGATTTCGAAATGAAATGAATTGAAAACGATTTCGAAATGAATTGAATTGAAAACGATTTCGAAATGAAATGAATTGAAAACGATTTCGAAATGAAATGAATTGAAAAAGATTTCGAAATGAAATGAATTGAAAACGATTTCGAAATGAAATGAATTGAAAACGATTTCGAAATGAATTGAATACGATTTCGAAATGAATTGAATTGAAAACGATTTCGAAATGAAATGAATTGAAAACGACTTCGAAATGAATTGAAAACGAATTCAAATTGAATTGAAAGCAAATTGAAATGAATTCAAACTGAATTGAAATTTGAATTGAATAGAAATGAATTTTAAAACGAATTTATAAAGAAGAATTCAATTTTGATTTGAATTGAAATGGAAGTTGAAATCGCTTTTGAAACGAATTTTAAAACTAATTATATAGTTCGTTTTAAATATAAATCGACGATATATATATTATATATATTATATATTATATATATAATATAATGGCCTGAATAGAACGCGCCACGCCGCGGCAGTTCGTGAATTTCGACCATTTATTTCAAACGGACATTACGGGAGATCCGACCGTCGGATTCTCCTAAAACTGGAACCGTTGGGTTCGTATCGAAAAGAGCTTTCTAACGAATATTAGAAATTTGAAATCTAACGGTTGGATTTGGAATTATGTCCAAATCAAATTTGAAAAAGGTCGCTGTAAGTGCAGTTCGATAGCCGTTGATGGAAATCGACTGTACGGGCCTTGATAAAATTATTAAAAATAGTAATAATTTGTGTAAAATCATAAGAAATGATTTGTGAAGATTTGGGATGAAAAAACTCCATGTTTGAAAAGATAAAAATAGATTTTTATCGAAATGAACTAGTTTTGAACTAGAATTATAATTCTATTTATTTTTAAATAAATAAATGGAATTTAAAAAGGGTTTTAAAAATAACCAGAATATCCAATGATTGCATTGGAGTGGATTTGAATCGAAATTGTCTCCGGAATATTTCGATGTTGGAATTCGTGATTATACAGGTGTTGTTATGGAAATTTGAAAGATATATATTTATATCGTTATTTCCAATACGACATTTGTTAGTCGTAGAATTTGATATTGAATATAAGCCGATATATTTTCTATTCAGAGCCTTGTATTGCATATCAAATGTGATTTGGGTTTGTCGTGAATGGTGTCTTCACTAACACTGTTCTTGAACCCAGTTAAGAAAAGATTAAATCTTTTTATTTAGATTTAATGAAGGGTACCAATTAAACAATATTTAATTGGAATTGAATTGATATTGATTCTTGGGTTTATCGTGAATGGTGTTTTTAAATAACACTCGTTCTTTAACCCGATAATTAATGGAATGTGAACTTGGGCTTATCGTGAACCGTGTTTTAAATGACACGGATTCTTAACCCAGTTAACGATTAAAACTAAGTGGAGTTTTAATGAATCTTTAATTAGATTGAAAGAATCGAGAATGGAGTATCACCAGTTTTGCTCCAGGCGATAGTTAAATCTTTAATTAGATTTTAACGTGAAATGGTAATTGAATTTACCGATAACACTGTGGTGTTAGATATGAAGTATTACCAGTTTTACTTCATGGGATAAATAGGTTGGGATTGGGAAATTAAAACAAATGATTACTTCGGTAAGTTCCGTTAATCCCGGCTAGTTGAATCGAAATTCAAAAGAATAGAATAAAGAATAAATTCAAGGAATTTATCTTGGATAAAATTAATGGGAACCTTTCCCTATGAACGTGAAATTTAGAAACTAACTGTCGGTTAGCCAAGCAGAATGGTTTTCTGGATATTGATCTGATGTTGGTTTCGGCCTTCGGGGTTAATATTTGGGAAATTATTCTCTTGATTAATTTACGGTTAGTGACTGATGAATTGGAATGAGGCGTATGTTGTGTTTGTGTAACACTTATTCAAAATATACGCGAGTTATTCGGAAAGACCGGGTTTATCCCATTCTGAATAACTGATACGACGATAAGTCGAAGATGAAGACGATGGTCGAAGACCGGAGGTCTTCACGTCGTTTGGTAATTACTGATGATCTTGATTGGGCTGTACACCCAAGAAGATGGAAACAGTTAGTGATCGTCCAGACGTACTTGGAGATCGATGGATATGCGGGGTACTAGGTGCCTCCGGTTTCGTTCAGACCCAGAACGGACTTGTAAATGGACTGTGTGTCTGACATTGGATTTTAGTCCGTGTGATTGATCTCTATTAAATATATATCTGCTTGGCGGCGGAGAATTTATTCTCTTGCTTAACGCCCTTCTCTGAGACGTACGAGCTCAGGGGTTATATATTGATGGATATCAAACGCATGGAGTGAATTGCCTGTGTGGCATGCCTAAGTGGCAATTGATCGAGGCTTCTGTTGAAAAGCAAAGTCTTGTGGTGATGATCAAAGCACGGCCTTTGTGGCGTAGCTTTGTGTAACGTTTACTTCGCGAGTTTCACACCCGGTATGAACCAAAAACGGGAGACGGACCTCAGGGAGGGCATGCGTTTCCTTCTAGCTAAAAGGTGGCGTCAGTGGTTTTACACGCCCTGACGAGTTTGACTTATGTGGTTGTTGCTGTTGCGAGGCGCCTCGGTTTGATCGGACGATCCGGGTCCGATGGAGTCATTTAGTTGGCTCACCTACGCCCCAAAGGGCGGGGAAACGCAGTGTTCAGGCATTTTAATCCACATCGGTGGACCGGCCCTGTTGCTCCAAGAGACGATGCGTTCTGTTCCTGAGACACGGGCTAGAGCGTCTCGAATCGGTTGAGGACTATCTTTTGCCTCGGTTCATAGACGGAAATCCAATTTCCAAATACGTGACATTTGCGGTTTTATTTGTAAACCTATATATGGCGACATGATATATGGTACCCATGCCGCCTAGGATTGATACTTATGATTTGAAGTTGTTTTATACACTATGCACTTATTATAGTACTATCAAACGATTTGTTTTAAACGTATCAAGCATTCTTTGGCTGTTATAAGGGAAAACCCTTTCCTCGGCTGCGTTGCATTGTGTGATGGGACCTGGGTCTTATAACAGCTTCATTTTTCTTTATTTAGCATTGCGCTGTTCGTTTTATGCACTGGTATTCTTGGGAGGAAACCCGTTCCGTGTTATACGGCGTGGTCCCTTGATTTACCTAACTTTAAAATAAAGATTAATAACTGTTTTAGTTCTCACACCAGTCACATGACTGACCTGGAGTTTATTGTTTTAACCTAAACTCTGGGTGCCCCTATTTTGACACGGGCAGCTAGTAGTTTTGGTTTTGCAGATTTATATTCACAGGATCCTGGTTTACAGCTGGAACGATATCCGGAAAGCTTTGTATCCGTATATCTCTTCTAGTTGTTTATTGTATTATTTTCCGCTGCTATGTATTTAAATGTAATTTAAATCTCTGATATTTCTGTGTGATATTTATTTGTTTATACTCTGTATATTCTTGTAATCTGATGCATTGTTGTAATAAGCAATGAAATGTTCTTCTGTATGCATTCTGTTTTGTCCTGTTCTCAAAACGATAGGGCGTTTCGAACAGTCTGGATCGGTTTAGCGACTGGTTCGGACCGAGCGAAATTCCTTGCCGTCACACAAACCATGGACGATATTTATTGGTTGTGATTGGTGTGAAAATTGATTGATAGCGAATGGTTGTTTGGGATTGTTTGTGGTTGATATTGATTGATTGTGGTTGAAAAATACCCGTTTGTGGTTGAGAAATATTTGGTTGAAACCACATAGGATTAGTTTGTGGAAATGAAATAAATATATACATGCCGCCTGCGTGCGAACTAGATGCATGATCCCCATTGTCAAAAAACCCGCGAGGTTTTAAGGTAGAGCGAGGAGCCGTACTAGGGACGGTCCCGGTTTTAACTACCCTGCCGTTATGCTGCCGAAATTTTGAATAATATTGATGTGTTTCAATTATTTTCATTTGCTGAAACTATATTTATTCGTTGAATAGAAAACCTTCATGTGTTGAATCGATATTCATTCGTTGATTAGAAATTCATGTGTTGAATGGTATTCGCTTTCAAATATAAAAATCACATTTTTATCTATATATAGAAACTATAGAAAACCTGCATGTGTTGAATCGATATTCATTCGTTGATTAGAAATTCATGTGTTGAATGGTATTCATATTTTGAAATAAATTGTTTGATAATAAAAATCACCTTTTATCGGCTATATGGACTACGTAAAATAATCTCGTTTTAAAAGAAATTGTTTTATAATAAAAATCCTATTTTTATCACCTATATAAACTATATGAAATAATAGTGTTTTGAAATGAATTGTTTTACAATAAAATCACATTTTTATTATATACACGAATTGTTGAAATGTGAGGTGTTAAAAATAGTCACTCGTTCAAATAAATATATATGAGTTGAAATATTCATTAATTAGATAATGATATGATTTTACCTATGCATGCAACATTAGAATGAATGGTGTTTTTAAACCAAATGGAATCAAATATGAAGTAGAATAGAAAATGATAAGTGATAAGAACTATATATATGTACATGCATATTTATTGAACAGGTTATAGCAAAGGGGCTAGAGAAGAGGAATAAAATTTTGTGCTCGACAAATAGGTACACATTTACTGTTTTGTTTGGGTGATGAATTTTTGAGCCTGTTGGCTAGCCGCTTGGCTTTTTCTTTTTTCTTTTCGACATGAGACGCCGGTGTGGCTATTTGGGAATTTTCCCAGCCCCTCCCGTACAAAGGAGGTTATGGCGAAATTTTCCAAAATTTAAAGGCGTTAGTGAAATATTTGAGTGGAAAACGATATTGAAATTGTTGAATGAACTATATTTATATAAATATATAAATATAAATAAAATTAAAACGAAACGTGTCCGTGCAGTTCGTGTTTTGAAACCGTGATTTCAAAAAACTAGTGCGGTAAATCCGACCATCGGATTTTCCCGAAACCGCAACCGTCGGGTTCGCCTTGGGAATATCTTTCCAACGGCACCAACTTTGCAAAAATCCAACGGTTGGATTGTCTGGAATGTTTAATTCAAATCTGAAGAAAAACAGCACCAGAAACGATTATATTTATATATATATAAATATAATTATGTTTAATCGAATAACGACGCTGCAGTTCGTATTTTGAAATCGAAACTTCAAACGATTGTACCGGGAGACCCGACCGTCGGATTTTCCCGAAACTGGAACCTTTGGATTCGTTTTGAAAAGACCTTTCTAATGATGTAAATTTTTTGAAGATCCAACTGTTAGATTTTCAGATATGTGCAAATCAAATCTGAAGAAAAACAGCGCCACGGCCGCGTTATGCCCCAAAGCGTCGTTTTGAATAAATAGGCTATTTTAAAATAAATAAAAATAGCGATAAATCGTATAAAATATTATAAACGATATGGAATGGAAATAAATTGAATTTGCTCGATTTATGTGGTATTTGATGGTTGAATGTGTTTGGTGTGAAAATTACATTAAAGAACAAAATTGGTGTTGTCGAATAATTTAACCATTGAAATAAATTGATTTGAAATTCTAAATATACGTGAATTATTTGAAAAGGCCGAGTAAATTCTCATTTCAAATAATTGACTGACGATTGAAATTCGAAGATAAAGACGGTGGTCGAAGACCGGAGATCTTCACCTCGTTTGGATGGTAACCGAGGTCCTGATTGGGAGGCATCCCGAAATATGGATAATGAGTGGTGATCGTCCAGACGTACGTGGTGGTCGATGAGTTTGCGAGGTATTTAGTGCCTCCGGTTTCGTTCAGACCTAGAACGGACTTGTAAATGGATTGTGTGTCGGACATTGGATTTTATTCTGTGTTGATTGATCTCTATTAAATAAACATCTGTTTGGCGGCGGAGAATTTATTCTTTTGCTTAACGCCCTTCTCTGAGACGCACGAGCTCAGAGGTTGTATATCGATGGACATCAGTCGCATGGCATGTATTGCTAGTGTGGCATGCCTAAGTGGCAAATGATCAAGGCTTCTGTTGAAAAGCAAAGTCTTGTGGTGATGATCAAAGCACCGCCTGTGTGGCGTAGCTTTGTGTATAATGTGAATTCGCGAGCCTCACACCCCGGTATGAACCAGAAACGGGAGAAGGACCTCAGGGAGGGCATGCGTTTCTTTCTAGCTAGGGTGGTATCAGTGACCTACCAGCCCCGACATTTATATACTTTTCACCTATGTGGTTGTTGCTGTTGCGAGGCGCCTCGGTTTGGTCGGACGATCTGGGTCCGATGGAGTCATTCGTTGGCTCATTTACACCCCAAAGGGCGGGGAAACATATTGTTCAGGCACTATAATCCACATCGGTGGATCGGCCCTGTCGCTCCAAGGGGCAGTTCCGGCTGTTCTGGAGGCTCGGGCTAGAGAGTCTCGAAGTCGGTAAGGACTATCTTTTTCCTTGGTTCATGACGGAAATCCAATTTCCAAATACGTGACTGTGCGGTTTCGATTGTATATATATTTGGCGACATAGTGGCATGGGACGCTCATGTCGTCTATGATTGATAGTTATGATTTGAAATTGTTTTTGAAACACATAAACACTAGTAGTAGTATCAAATGCTTTTGTTTTATTCGTATCAATCATATTTAGGCCATTATAAGGTAAAACTCTATCCTCCGGTTTGCGTTGCATTGTGTGATGGGAACTGAGTCTTATAATGGCTTCATTTTTATAAAAAGTATTGCGTTGTTTAAAAGAAATATTTGTTTTAAAGCACTGGCAATCCAATGGAGTAAACCCGTTCCACGAAAGTGGCGTGATACTGTGATTAGCCAATTATATACGTGTTGAATGGATTTCTCATACCAGTCCCATGACTGACTCGTAGTTTGTTTCACTTTCAAACTCGGGTGCCCCTTTTTCTACACGGGCAGCCTTGTGTTCAGGTTTAGCTGGTTCTTTCTGGATAGCTGGAGCTGAAGATGGATTCTATCATTTATCTCTTTTTATGCTGTTCAGCTCCTACTGTACATATTTTGTTTGTTTTCCGCTGTAGACATTTATATATAGCTGAACTGTATTTGTACTAAGTATGATCCTGTATACAGTGTAACTCTGATGATTACTTTTATCCAGCCTATTATATTGTTCATTATCTGGTGTATTTAATTATTCTGTTCTGCTATTATCTGTTTCTGTGTTATATTCCAAAGATTACCCTTGTCTCCGTCAGTACGGGATTTGGGGGTCGTCACAAAAGGAAAACGCGTTTGACCAGTTTCAGCTGATTTTAATCGACTGAAAAATGGACCTTTTTCAGACGGTCTCAGAATTCGACGAAATCAGTTTTGTTAGGACCGTATCGTTAAAACAAAGCTAGAAATAATTTTTCTGCAATTTTTAGAATCAGTATGTGGCCCCGGTAATTTGAAATGTACGTTTAAAATAGAATATGTAGATATATATTTTGATTTTGACGGAAACTGGTCGAAACGATGGGATTGGCCTACGAATCACATACCATTGAGTTCGGAATGGGGGTATTTAGCTAGGGACGACAGTCGTTGGACATCGTTTGGGGTTCGGATAAAAAGTCAACATAGTAGGAAAAATAAATTAAATAAATATTACAATTTATATTAGCCCCCCTTTATTCCCTGTTCTCTCTCTATTCGATTCATTACAGAAGAAAGAAAAATAAAATAAAAAAACCGACGCCCTAGATCGAAACCCCCCCTGTCGAGTCGTCGTCGCGCCGCGCCTTAGGGAGGAGGAGCCATCGCCGCCGCCGTATCTTCGCAGCCCCCTCCTTCTCTCTCCTCCTCCCTCACCAACGCCCCCTCCCCCCAATCGAACCCCCTGACGCCGTAAAACCCCAAAACGGCCGCCGCTACCCCCAAACCCGCATCCAACCACCAGCCGCCTATCTCCTCCCCACCACCCCCGTGACTCTCGACGCACCCTCCCCCCCCCCCCAAATGGTCCACCACCCCTCCGACCAAAAAGAAAAGCCCGTAAGTTTTCTGATTTTCTTTTATGTTTGATTTTATTTTATTTAACGTTTAAAACTGATTTTTTTTCTTAACGTTTAAACTGATTTTAGTTATAAAACTATTTATTGAAAAGTTATTATTTGTTTTATGAAAGAAATGATTTTTATATTATAGAAAAATTAAAAATATAATTTTTATGATATAGAAAGGTTAAAAAAATATAATCTTTTATATTATAGAAGCATAAAAATATAATCTTTTATGTTGTAGAAGTATAAAAATATAATCTTTTATATTATAGAAGGTTAAAAATATAATTTTTATACTAGTGGCATATTAAAAATATGATTTTTATTTAATTAGAGTAGTAAAAATATAATCTTTATTGTGAAGTGAACAATATAAAAATATAATTTTTATTTGAACAGCGTGAAAAGAACTGCATAGGAATTTCAAGCTAATTCAGACAGTTCAGCAGCTCAGAAGAAAAGCACGGCGGAGTGGAACCCTCTGTGAGAACTCCTCACCTTTATTTTTAATTTATTTCTTGTTAATAATATATACTAGGATGCAGACGGTGTTTAGTAGCACCCGACACCCGTCGTCCACAGACCATGGACGGCTTGTTTGTTTGATTTCATGTTGTTGTGAAAATTGATTGTGTGGTGTGAAATAAAATATTTATATAGTTAAAAATATTTTATAGTTAAAAATAGAATTTTTAACGTGTATTTAAAATGAAATAAATATTTATAAACAAATCGGATGATTTGTTTATATACACACATTTGACTGATATTGATTGGGTCGATAAATTTTACACATCGCCCAACTACACAAATAAAATTTGTGTTTGATTGATTGAAACCCCACACGGGTATTGGGATGATATATGACATACATTAGTCCCAATAATTAGCTGTATGTCGATCGATTGATTGACAGGCTGTTATAAGCGTTGAATATTTATATTTGATGCTTATACAGTGTAGAACGCACTTTGGATGATGGTTGATTGTTTATCGTCATTGTTGTGTATTTGAATTGAATGAAATCCATATAATCCACATTATATGGTAATTGACTGTGTCTGATTCTAGTTCAGAATAATCAAGTATTTTGAAATAATATTTAGTGAATATTGAAATGTGAAGCCGTGTTAAGTAGTAAACGCCATTTTAACACGAACGAGAATTTAGTCGATTTTATTCGTTTTATAATGAATATTAAAAGTGTTTTCAAAATGGAATATTTCGAAATGAAATTCGAATGGAATATATTGAATTGAAATTCGAATTGAATAGAATTGAATTGAATCGAAATTCGAATTAAATTGAAATTAAATTGAAATCGATTTGAATTGAAATCGATTTGAAATGAATTTAAAACGAATTGAAATCAAATTGAAATCGATTTGAATCGAAATCGATTTGAAATGAATTTAAAACGAATTGAAATTAAATTGAAATCGATTTGAAATGAATTTAAAACGAATTTATAGTGGAATATTCAATTTTGATTTGAAATTGAATATGAAGTTGAAACTGTTTTGAAATCGAATCTAAAACTATTTATAAAATTCGTTTTAAATAGAAATCGATGAAATATATATTATATATATAATATATTGGCCTGAATAGAACGCGCCGCGCTACGGCAGTTCGTGAATTTCGACCACTGACTTCGAATGGATATTACGGGAGATCCGACCGTCGGATCCTCCTAAAACCGGAACCATTGGGTTCGTATCGAAAAGTGCTTTCTAACGAATATTAGAAATTTGAAATCTAACGGTTGGATTTGGAGATACGTCCGAATCAAATTTAGAAAAGGTCGTTGTAAGTGCAGTTCGATGGCCGTTGATGGAAATCGACTGTACGGGCCTTGATAAAATTATTAAAAGTATTAATAATTAATGTAAAATCATAAGAAACGATTTGGGTGGAACCGGGATGAAAAATCCCATATTTGAAAGGATAAAAATAGATTTTTATCGAAATGAACTACTTTTGAACTAAAATTAAAATCCATTTATTTTATAAAATAAATAAATTGGATTTGAAATGGTTTTGAAAATAACCAGGATTTCCAATATATAAAGAGGAAATGGATTTGAATCGAAATTGTCTTCAGAATATTTCAATGTGGGATTTTGTGATTATACAGATGTTGTTATGGAAATTTGAAAGATATATTTATATCGTTATTTCCAATACGATATTTGTTGGTCGTAGAATTTGATATTGAATATAAGCTGATATATTTTCTATTCAGAGCCTCATATTTAATATCAAATGTGATTTGGGTTTGTCGTGAATGGTGTCTTCATTAACACTGTTCTTAAACCCAGTTGAGAAAAAGATTAAATCTTTTTATTTAGATTTAATGAAGTGTACCAATTAAATAATATTGAATTGGAATTGATTTTAGGGTTTATCGTGAACCGTGTTTTAAATGACATTGGTTCTTTAACCCAGTTAAAGATTAAAACTAAGTGGAGTTTTAATGAATCTTTAAATAGATTGAAAAGTGAATTTGATAATTAAAATTATCAAATTCAAGGAATAATCGAGAATGGAGTACCACTAGTTTTACTCTAGACGATAGTTAAATCTTTAATTAGATTTAAACGTGAAATGGTAATTGAATTTACCGATAACACCGTGGTGTTAGATATGGAGTGTGACCAGTTTTACTTCATGGGATGAATAGGTTGGCATTGGGAAATAAAATAAATGACTACTTCGGCGTTGTTCGCAAATCCCGACTAGTTTGAATTAATATTCAAAAGAAGATTAAAGAATAAATTTAAAGAATTTATCTTTGATAAAATTAATGGGAACCTTTCCCAAAGAATAAGAATATTTGGATAAAAGAATATTCTGAATTGGAATGAGGCGTATGTTATGTTTGTGTAACACTTGCTTATTATATACGCGAGTTATTCAGAAAGACCGGGTTTATCCCATTCTGAATAACTGATTCGACGAGGAGTCGAAGATGAAGACGGTGGTTGAAGACCGGAGGTCTTCACGTCGTTTGGATAATTACTGATGATCTTGATTGGGCTGTACACCCAAGAGGAGGGAATCGGTTAGTGATCGTCCAGACGTACTTGGAGATCGATGGATATGTGGGGTACTAGGTGCCTCCGGTTTCGTTCAGACCCAGAACGAACTTGTAAATGGACTGTGTGTCTGACATCGGATTTCATTCTCTGTGATTGATATCGATTTCATAGTGTGAATTGCCTATGTGGCATGCTAAGTGGCAATAGATCGAGGCTTCTGTTGAAAAGAAAAGTCTTGTGGTTGATGATCAAAGCACCGCCTGTGTGGCATAGCTTTGTGTAACGTGAATTCGCGAGCCTCACACCCCGGTTGTGTACTAAAAACGGGAGACGGACCTTAGGGAGGGCATGCGTTTCCTTCTAGCTAAAAGTGGCGTCAGTGGTTTTACACGCCCTGACGAGTTTGACTTATGTGGTTGTTGTTGTTGCGAGCCGCCTCGGTTATATGGTCGATCCGGGACCGATGGAGTCATTCGTTGGCTCATTGACACCCCATAGGTTGGGGAAACGCAGTGTTCAGGCATTTTAATCCACATCGGTGGACCGGCCCTGACGATCTAAAGGCTTGACTAAGTACTTGTCCGAGACACGGGCTAGAGCGTCTCGAATTCGGTGGAGGACGATCCCTTGCCTCAGTTCACAGACGGAAATCCAATTTCCAAATACATGACATTTGCGGTTTTTATTGTAGAGCCTAGTATGGCGACATGATATATGGTACCCATGCCGTCTATGATTGATACTTATGATTTGAAGTTGTTTTATACACTATACACTTATAATAGTATCAAATGATTTGTTTTAAACGTACTAAGCATGTTTGGCTATTATAAGGGAAAACCCTATCCCCCGGCTTGCGTTGCATTGTGTGATAGGACCTGGGTCTTATAATAGCTTCATTTTTCTTTATTTAGCATTGCGCTGTTTGTTTTATGCACTAGTATTCTTGGGAGGAAACTCGTTCTGTGTTATACGGCGTTGTCCCTTGATTTGCCGAACTTTAAAATAAAGATTAATAACTGTTTTAGTTCTCACACCAGTCCCTTGACTGACCTAGAGTTTATTGGTTAAACCTAAACTCTGGGTGCCCTTATTTTGACACGGGCAGCTAGTAGTTTTGGTTTTGCAGATTTATATTCACAGGAACCTGGTTTACAGCTGGAACGATATCTGGAAAGCTTTGTATCCGTGTATCTCCTTCAATTGTATTTTTTATTATTTTCCGCTACTATGTAATGTATTGTAATCTCTGATATTTATCGAATGTATTTTACTCATTCATACTCTGTATATTCTTGTAATCTGATGGAATTGTTGTAACATACAATGAAATGTTCTTCCGTCTGCGTTCTATTTTGTTGCTTGTTCTTGAACTGTCCGCGCTTTCCTTCACTGGGAAGTTACGGGTTTTTACATAGTGAAATTCACAGCAATGTGTAGTAACTAAGTGTTGGTTCCCATACCAGTCAATGGAAACATATAGAAATCCCACTTTCGAAACTCGAACATAAACTCTGATGACGGTAGCAACCATCAGAATCATCTCCGGGTGACTAGAGTGTTATTCTATATCTATCCAGTATATTAAAACTTCGAATATCCGTTAATTACTCGTATATTCGAAATCTTTATATACTCGATAGTCCGCATTAAAATAATAATATACTCAAATATGCATTTTAAGATAAAATTTTCAAAACTAAATTTGTTTTCATTTTTATTTTAAAGAAAATAATAATCTTCACACTCGTTCTAGGATACCACTGATCCCATCTCTAATGAGTTATTCTTATTGGATATTACTAATCCAATCTCTGATGAATTCTTTCGTTCGGTTCTAATGTGTCTTGTTCTCGAGCTCTGTAAACCAAAGATCTGATACCAAATGAAACGACCCAAACTTTCCCATAAAGGAGAGCCTAGATTGCTTTGAGAACAACACACATCAGAGCACAAACTGAAGAACATTTTATTGCTGATTACAACAATTACATCAGAGTACAAGAAAATCACCGAGTATGAATATATATTACACAATAGGAATACAATAATATCAAAGATTTAAATTACATTTGAATAGCAGCGGAAAATAATACAAACATACAACCGAAAGGAATACACGGATACAGAGCTTTCCGAATACCACTTCAGCTGTAAGCCAGGATCCTGTAAATATATCTGCAAAAAGCTACTCAACTGCCCGTGTGGAAAATATGTGTACCCGAGTTTGCCAGTGAAACAAACTACAGGTCAGTCATGGGACTGGTATGAGAAATCTTAACTTAACTATCTAATAATAAGGCTAATCACGGGACCACGCCACTAACGCGGAACGGGTTTACTCCATTGGATTGCCAGTGCATAAAATAAAGTAAAACGTTAAACAACGCAATGCTTTTTAGAAAAATGAAACCATTATAAGACCCAAGTCCCATCACACAATGCAACGCAAACCGGAGGATAGGGTTTTACCTTATAATGGTCAAAAGATGCTTGATACGATAAAACGAACTTAATATTAGTGTGTATATATATGGGCATATATATATTTCAAAAACACTTTCAATCATAATGTATTAATCATAGACAACATAGTACCCCATCCTACTATGTCGCCATACTAGTTCTACAATCGAAACCGCAAGATCGTATTGGAAATTGGATTTCCATCATGAGTCGAGGCTAGGGGCAAGCTCCTCTCCGATTCGCGGTACTCTAGCAAATGCCTCAGGATCCCCCGTAGTGAACCCTTGGATCTTCAGGGCCAGTCCCCGCCTATCAGCAGTGGATTGATTATGCCTGAATACACGCTTCCCGGTCCCTTTGGACCTATAGTATGACCACTAACGGCCTATAAAAATACTAGGCGCCTCAAAATCCATCATCCACATAAGTAAAATGTCAGCCAGTTTAAGCACCGACACCACTTCTAGGTAGAAAGAAACGTGTGCACTCTCTGTAGTCCTAATCCTGTTTTTGACTCATACCGGCGTGTGAGGCTCGCGAAGTCATGATGTACACAAAGTTATGTCGTAATAGGCTATACTTTGATCATCCCATAAGGCCCTGCTTTTCAACAAAAGCCTTGATCATTTACATCTTGGCGTGCTACATTGACAATTCACGCCATGCGATCAATCACTATTAACATAAACCTGGGTGTTAAGTAGAGAATAAATCCTCCACCACCAAAGAGACATACATTAATAGAAATCGATTTAATTCACATGGAACGAAATCCAATGTCAGACACACATCCATTTACTAGCTTATGCTTTGGGTCTGAGCGAAAACCAAATCCGAACAATCAACAATAGTCCGGACGGCCACCACTGAAGCGCCTTCAAGGTAGCTACTCCCATCAAGGTCTTTGTAGCAACACATCCATTCGATGTGAAGATCATCGGTCTTCAACCACCGTCTTCATCTTCGACTCTTCATCGTCGTAGTAATTATTCGGAATGGGTTAAACCCGGCCTTCCCGAATAACTCGCGTATTTTATAATTAAAAATCAAGTACTACAAAAACACATCCAACGCCTCATTCCAATTCAGATATTCATCTAATAAAATATTCGCATTATTCTATCAAAGATAGATCTTTTGAGTTTATTCTTAAATCTTTCTTTTAGAGATTTATTAAAAACCCAATTTAGTTTTAAATATCAAAAATCATTCTTTAATGATTATTTAAATTTAAGAAATTAATCTTATCTTCAACTGGGTAAAAGAACTAAGGTCATTTAAAACATAGTTCACGATAAACTCAAAATCATCTTCCATTAAATATGGAATCTTCACAAAAATCAAATCAATATATAATCGTTACGAATTTTTGTATCCAACCAATAATATAAATGGAATAACAACAAAGCCTCTTAAATTCCATATGTAGTATCGATCTTCTTTTACAGAAGCTTATCTCGGTTATTATTAATTCGAATTCCATTCAACTCCAATTTAATATATTAAATTGGAAAACTTACTTTTGGAAAAATCCCATTAAACCTTAATAAAAAAATTACAAATTCCAAATCATATTTTCACTGTCAGTTGGGTTAAAGAACAAATGTCGCTTAGAAACACAGTTCACCATAAACCCAACTAACATTTCATCTTATCCCAATTACTAAGTATAACTGGAACTTTAATAATCTTAATTAAAAGATTTATTATTTTCATACGAGGTTTAAGAACAGAGTTATTCAAGACACTATTCACTACAACCAAAAATCTAATTTATTTACTTGATTTCAAATTAAATACTAATAAGATGGGCAAACTTCATTAAATATTAATTTAAAGTTTTAAAGGTTTGCTCTAGTTGATAACTAATTCACTTTACTAAAAATATGTTTTAAGCTTTCAAAATATTGTTTATTTATTTAAAAGAAAATCTGAATCGGAATGCAACTCAATAAAGTACCATACAATTTCAGTTGTATGGATTTCATATATTTCACATATTCAATCAATAATAACAAGCAATCATCGACAGCCAACTCACATCCAGAGTGAAGTTTATAACTGTGTGAGCATTAGAATAAATAAATAGTGCTCATAACAGACTATCAATCCATCGATTGACAGAAAATCAAATATTGGGACTTGTGTATGTCAATCATCATCCCAACACCCGTGTGGGGTTTTCAGCCAATACAGTTCATAAAAATAAATGGTTGGTTAAAGGATTTAACCAACTTAATTTCACTAACATGTTCTTGATAATAAACTAAAATGTTCTTTTATTTCTAATGCCGAATAAAATATAATTTATTTGTATGACATTATTACGGGTGATAAATAAAAGATGATCTTCTATTTTCTTTATTTGTATGCAAGTTTCTATCTTAAATTTTAACACATAAAGGAAATAACCTTATGTGTATGTGTCCCAATGTATAACCTAACCTATAAAAGTGATTATTTACATTGCATACAAATTCTAATGTATGCATTAACATATAAAGATATCACTTTACTTACCTATACATTCTAATGTATATTTTGACCAATAATGTGATTCTTATAGTTGGCTATAATTTCTAATATAAGTTTGGAAATAAAAATGATTTTATATTTTCTTATGAATTCTACTACATTTTATACAAATAATAATAATTATTATATTTGCATATAATTTATATTTCAACAAAATGTATAAAAAGTGATACCTCTATTTTGTTGACAATTCCATTTTATCAAACGAACATTTTTGTGGTAACACAAACCTATTTAACAAAATGCTATTTGTGTTTAACTCTTTTGATAAATCACAAAAAAAAAGGTTATTTTTATTGTATCCAATTCTGATTTACAAAAATGTAAATTCTATTTCTAACTATTATATTTTGACAAAAGTGCCACCTTTATTTCTACAGATACATTTTAATAAAAGCGACAAGATTGTTTCAACTTTTATAATTTAACAAAAGCAACGATTTAGTTTTAACTTTTATAATCTGATAAAAGTGTGTATTTGCCCCACCATTCTAATTTGACGAAAATGAATGCTTTAATTCCAACTACACTAATTGGCAAAAATGGATGTTTTGTTCATTTCTTTAAATTGCAACTAAATCGACAAATAAAATGTTACCTTTAAGTCTATTTTTTTATCTCATATAAAATACAAAATAAAAAGTAAAATTCATTCTAACTATTTTGTTTGCATCTAAAATTGCAAACAAAATGCAACTCTTTATTCTAATTAACTTTTTCTAGCAAAAATAAACTTTTTATTTTAATTAACAATTTATAGCAAAAACTATATTTTCTCCTAATTCATTGTAATGTAAACCAAAATGAGTATTTCTATTTCATTCTTTTAGAATGTCAAAAATGTCTCTTTTATTCTAATTCTTTTAAAGTGACAAAAATTGTAATTTTGTATATTATTTTTTTTTACAAAATATGATAAATTTGTCAAACTCTTTTCAATATACAAAATATGATAATTTTGTCTAATTCTTTTATGTAATCAAAATAATGATTTAGTTCTAATCCTTTTTATGTAAACAAAATATATATTTTTAACCAATCCTTCTTAATGACCCAAAAATGTATACTTTGGGTGTAATCCTTTTTAATTACCAAAAATGTATAATTTGGTCTCATTGTTTTTAAATAACAAAAATGAATATTTTGGTTTAACTCTTCTTAATGACCAAAATTGATTATTTTGATTAAACTCTTTTTAATGCATAAAAATGTTCATTTGCATTTGGTCCCTTTTAATATATCAAAATGTTCATTTTTATTTATCTGACATGTTTAACAAAAAAATGTTGCTTTTCTTCACTAACATGTTTTAACATAAAAATGTATATTCTTATTACATCCCTTTCAAATGAATAGAATTTACATTTTTGTTTTACTTTTTTTGATGAATGCTAATTACATAGAAATGTAATTTTACATTGTTAACACATTCTACTTAAGGTTTTATCCTTTTTAATAATTCACTTATCATTAAAAATGTAAATTACTTGTCAACAAGTTTTCATGTTTTTATTTATATTTAAAATATAAATATAAATACCCCTTTTTAATTCTTCTTTTTTCACGACAAAATAAAAAGGGAATTCTTTGTATTTCAAATCCAAAGGTGAAATCTTTTTAAGTATAAACAAAAGTAAAATCTTTTCTTTTTAACAAAAACAATGTAATTTTTCTTTTTTTTCTTTTTTTTTCAAAACAATGAAATTAATGTTACTTTTTCTTTTAAAAATAATAACTTTTATAATAATCAACAAAATGATACCTTTTTATGATAATTAACATTACAGTGAAAATTTAATCTTTTATTTTCAATAAGAATACATATCTGGATTCAACAATTTTGTTTCAAACACCAATATCACAAAATCAACCAATTCACATCCCAACATCAACAAATTCAGAATTCCCAACTACAACCAATACAAATTTCATAACGTACATAGATGGAATTCGTATCGCAAGAAATAATTAAACTTTTAATAATTAAATTCAGAAATCTCACCTGTTTTTAATTCAGGTCTGAAATTTCCTGAATTTTCAACCGTCTCTGTTTCAGATTTGGTTAGCTTCATGTTGTAGATCTTTTCAAGAGGATTCCAATGCAAGTCGTTTCGTTAGATTTCGTCGCTGTATGAAAAAGTTACATCACTTTAAAGATTTAATAACTATTTAAATAATTTATTTAAATTAATTATCTTCTAATCATTCATTTACCCTTTAATCCCTTCTTCCTACTATCGTTCACTCCTGGACCATGCTTCACAAAACCGAACCCATCATCGCAGAAACAAACCGCCACTTGCACTCGCTAGAAGCCACCGGAGCTACATCCAGGAACGCCACCCCGATCGCGATGACCATAGCCTCCCCCGCCGTGAGTACGGCGAAACTCGGTGGGCCCTAGGGCATTGAAAACGGCCTCCAAACGTCGGCCCTTGAGCCTTTAAATCGGACGGGATACGAAATTAACTCAGATCATGACCGTTGATTCGGTTGTCCTCACCGCGCTCTTTAATTCTGTTTTTGTAATTTCTGATTTCATGGAACGATTTAGAAGAAAAGGAGGGGGAACGATCAGAAGTTTCTGGCCATTAATTCCTTAAGACAGCGGCTGGAAGATGGAATTAGGGTTTGTGTATAATACGGTGTATCCTAGGGGTATATATACTAGTATATATTAATTTAATTTCCTTTTTATTTCTGATAATTCTTGTTTAAAGTCACGAACTCCGAATCAAACCCAACAAGTGTCGCCCCTAGCTAATAACCACCATCCCGGACGCAATGGAACATGTTTCGTAACCCAATTCGGATGTTATGATATGTTTTTCTTTAATTTAAATATAAATCATTTAATTATTAAATTCAAACATACATTTTAAATTACCGGGGCCACATACGCCCTCTAAAATTACAAAAAAATTATTTATAGCTATGTTTTGACGATACGGTTCTAACAAGACTAATTTCGTTGAATTCTGAGACTGTTTGAAAAATGGTCTTTTTCTAGTCGATTAAATTTGACCAAAATTGACAAAACACATTTTTGTTTGCCACGCTCACGTATTGATTCGAAAAATTATGAAAATTGAAACCTAACAATAATTTGACATTCTGGTTCCAACAAAAGTGGTTTCGTCGAAAACCGAGGTCGTTTGAAAAATGGCTATTTTTAAGGCCAATATATTATATTAAAATGTATATAAACTTTACAGCGACTTTTCTAAATTTTAAACTGGGCATAACTTTTGATTTATAAAACGAAATTTCAAATTTTCAGATTCTTAGAAAGATATGATTAAACAGATTTAAATATTTTTGGTTTTATTGAAATCCGATTTGTTTTGAATCATGTACAGTCAGTCAAAGTTCAATTTCAAATTTTCTAACTGCAGCGCTGTTTTAAACTCCTTTTATAATTAAATTGAATTTATTCATTTTAAACTTCGATTAAAATAAATTTCCCATCGTTATTATTTAAAATAAATCATTTTAAATATTTGAAATCCATTAAAATTTCTAAAATAAAAATTTTAAATTGGCTCCAAAATTCCGGGTCGTTACACTGAGAGATGACCAGAAAAGATTACTGGCATCTTGGGCACTCAAAGACGAAGCTTTGTTCTAGTGGGATTCAATTATTAAAGATAATTCAGAAGGTGATATCACCTGGGATAGATTCAAAGAGCTTTTCAGTGCAAAATTTATTCCTCTAGAAGCAACTGAGCGGTTGTGTGATGAATTCTACTATTTGATACAAGGTGATATGGATATCCCAGAATATCATAAGAGATTCAATGAACTTTCTCATTTTTCTCCTCATCTAATTCAAAAGCCAAAGATGAAGAATCTGAGGTTTATAAACGGTCTTCAAAGAAAATATCAGGATAAAGTAATGGGGCATGTGAAGCTTCCTTTTATTGAAATGGTATACATGGCCTACCAGTATGAGGATCTCGATAGAAAAGGTATGTTGCGAGATGAAGAGGAAGTCAGTTCTAGTAGCAAAGGAAAATTCGAAACTGATATCTCAGAGGCGAGTGCACAGCCTGAGGCCAGCACGACGTCTAGGGTCAGAAAGAAGCCTAGATTAAATAAAGAAAAGGTTATATCTGAGAAAGGATCAGTAACCACTGCAATATGCAATAACTGCAAGAAACCAGGACATTTGTCGATAAACTGTGGACCCTTAAAGAAGCAGTTAAAGAGTGGATTTAAATCGAAGAATAAGCTTCAAGTGAATAGGGGATGTCATAAGTGCCACCTAGCTGGTCATATTGCGAAAAACTGCCGACTATCAGAGAAGTATGAAATGGTACAGGTAAATAAAGTAGCAGAAGTTCCTGGATCCTCATCCGGCCAGGAAAGGCCAGATGTTTTAGAAGGCACGCTTACTGTAAAAAACATTCCAGTTATTGTACTGTTTGATATAGGCGCGTCGCGAAGCTTTGTTGCAAAGAATGCAGTTAAGAAACTAGACTTGAATTTGAAATGGCTCAAAGAAACCATGACTGTTCATAATCCGGTTGAGGGTTCTATCGATCTTAGTTGGGTTTGTGGAGTTCCAGTTTCTTTTTCCTGCTACCGATTCCCTACTATTGCGATTGTCATGAATTTTACGGAGTTTGATCTGATTCTGGGAATGGATTGGTTAACCAATTATGAAGTTGAGATTAAATGCGCCGACAGAGTCGTAAGGGCGAAAATTAAATCAGGAAATTATATAACCATTCCATGTGAAGGCTTGAATTCTGACAGAAAAGACTTCTGGGTAGCTTTGGATGTATCTCCTGCTCAAACAGAACCTGTTCCTGTCGTTACAGAGAATATTCAGGTCGACATTGCAAATATTCCAATTGTCAAGAACTATGCGGATGTGTTCGAAGAAGTTGTTAGCTTACCTCCTCAGAGAGAAATTGATTTTAAAATCTCTTTGGTTCCGAATGCAAGGCCGGTAGTTCACGCTATTCGAAGGATGACCTTGAAGGAAAAAAGAAGAGTTAGACAATCAAACTAGACAACTTGTATGGAAAGGTCTGATCAGGCCTAGTTTCTCTGATTGGGGAGCAACAGTGGTATTTGTCCCAAAGTCAAACTGTACTCTCAGATTATGTGTAGACTATCGTGACTTGAATAAGTAGACACCGAAGAACAAATATCCGTTGCCGCGGATTGATGATTTATTGGACCGATTGAATGGAGCACAAGTGTTTTCACGAATGGACTTAGATACAGGTTTCCATCAGCTTCGTATTGCCGAAGAGTGTGTTCCTTTGACTGCATTCAGAGGTCCAGACTTATTCTACGAGTGGTTAGTAATGCCATTCGGCTTATGTAACGCCCCAGCTTATTTTGTCGACCTGATGAACAGAGTATTCAGAGGGGTATTGAATAGATTTGTTCTGGTTTTCATTGATGACATATTGATCTTCTCTAAATCAGAAAGCGAGCATGAAAAACATTTGGAAAAAGTGTTAGAAATTTTGAGAAAGAATGTGTTGAAAGCAAAGTTTTCCAAATGTATATTCTGGCAAGAAGAAGTCAAATTTCTTGGCCATGTCATGTCAAAGCAAGGAATTTCAATAGATCCCAGTAAAATCACTGCTGTTCAGAATTGGAAACAGCCTCGTATGCCCATAGAAGTTACAAGTTCTCTCGGATTGGCCAGTTATTATCGGAAGTTCCTTAAGAATTTTTCGAAGATATCTAGTCATTTAACAAAGCTTACTAAGAAACATTCGAGATTCAACTAGACTCCCGAATGTGAGGCAGCTTTCCATGAGTTGAAGTTAAAATTGACGACTGCTCCAGTGCTCACAAGTATTGATGGCAACCAGGATTTGAAAGTCTGGACCGATGCTTCTAAGGAAGGTCTTAGCGCAGTGATAATGCAAAGAGGCCATGTAGTCGCTTATGCTAGCCATCAATTGAAACCACATGAAAAGAACTATGTAACTCACGATCTAGAATTGCTAGCTATCGTGTTTGCTATGAAAATCTGGAGGCATTATCTATTGGGTGAGAAGTTTGAATTATACACTGATCATCGATCATTGAAATATTTATTCACCTAGTAAGATCTAAATATGAGACAGCAGCGTTGGTTAGAATTTCTCGTAGCTTATGATTAAGATATTTTATATACTCTGGGAAAAGCCAATGTTGTAGCTGATGCGCTCAGCAGGAAGAATGTGATCATCGCCAGTATTATCATTACACCATCGTTGATTGATAAAATAACTATTCTTCAGAAAGACGGTAGTTTTATTAAGGAGATGGTCGGAAGAATTCATAAGGGCGAAGTCTCCAGTTTCCAAGTGGATGGCGCAGGAGTTCTGAGATTGAAAGGAAGGATTTGTGTTCCCGACAACATTGAGCTCAGAAGAGAAGTATTGGATGAGTGTCACAAGTTTAAGTTGTGTATCCACCCAGGGGTTAGTAAAATGTACAATGACCTCAAGCGAACTTTCTGGTGGAAGGCAATGAAAAGAGATATCTCTATATATGTTAGCCGGTGTTCCACCTGTCAGCAAGTCAAAAGCGATCAGCAGAAGCTCGCTGGATTGTTGCAACCTTTGGAAGTGCCCGGTGGAAAGTGGGAACATATTTCTATGGATTTCATAGATGGTTTTCCCAGGACCAAGAAAGGAAATGACAGTATTTGGGTGATCGTCGATCGTTTCACGAAGACCACCCATTTCATACCTGTCAAATTGAATAGAACTGCTAAGAATCTGGCGCAGGTTTATTTTAAAGAAATTGTTAGGCTGCACAGAGTTCCCATGAGCATTGTTAGTGATCGTGACCCGATTTTTGCTAGTAAATTCTGGAAAGCATTCCAAGTAGAATTGGGAACGAAACTGAACTTGAGCACTGCTTATCATCCTCAAACAGATGGCCAAACTGAGAGGGTGAATCATATTCTTGAAGATCTATAGCGGGCTTGTATTATTGATTTTGGCGGATCATGGGAAGACCATCTCCTTTTGGCCGAATTCTCGTATAATAACAGCTACCAGGCGAGCTTGAAAATGTCTCCATTCGAAGTATTGTATGGTAGACCATGCCGATCCCCTGCTTGTTGGGTTGAACCTGGTAACAAACTTGTATTGGAGCCTGATATGATTCGCAATGCTGCGGATAAAGTCGATTTCATTAAGAAACGATTACTAGTCGCCCAAAGCCGACAGAAAAGCTATGCAGATAAGAGAAGAAGAGATATATCATTTGTTGTTGGCGACTATGTGTACTTGAAGGTATCTCCGATGAGAGGAGTTATCCAGTTTGGTAAAATAGGGAAATTGGCGCCCAAATTCATTGGTCCGTTTCCTGTTCTTGAACGGATTGGACCTCTCGCATATAAGGTTCAATTGCCTAATTGGTTGCCTGGAGTGCATGATGTATTTCACGTATCTCAACTTCGAAAGCACGTTCATGATCCAGACTTGATCATGGAAGAAGCAGCGCAACAAGATATAGAAATCACTCCAGAATTGGCAGTTAGGAGAGAGCCGCTAAAGATAATTGGCAAAGAAACCAAAGAGATGAGGAACAAAAAGGTTCACTTAGTCAAAGTGCAATGGAGTGGAGATCCGCGAGATTGTACTTGGGAAACATAGGAAAGCATTAAGAAACCTATCCTAAGTGCAGGGTGGATATCTGTGATTGACTCTGGTGCAAGGTACATTTACCATATTTTGCATTTCCATTATGTTCTCCACTTTGCTATTATTTTCTTTGCATAGATGTAAACTTTTTAATTATATAGTCTGAATGATTTAAAAGAGTATATGAATTAATTAGTATGATTTGAAAAGTTAAAAACAAATTGATTGTTGCTTGTGTTGTGTGATGGTGGATTTGAATTATTAGAATGGTAATTAAATTAATCAATAAGAGAATGAATGGTAGAATTTATTCGATTTAATCACACATTGAACTGAGTTAAAAATAGATAGAACTATATACATGTGTATTATATATATGTTTGAACAGGGAAATGGATTAGCTGTTGAGTAAAGATTTTATTTGCGTGCCCGACAAATAGGTAAACCTTAATGAGTTGGATGCGCAATTTTATTATTATATCAACTCCTGTGAATGCCATTGGATGCGGAGTGCTGGTTGTTCTGTGTGTAAGAATAAACGTCGCCATAGGATAGTAACAATTAATTTTGAACTACACTACATGGCATACTTCTTGAAGATAGGCATACTTCATTATATACCACATAAGCATTTGGAGCCTGTGTGACGAGGTTGAAGATTTACTGTACGAGCGAGAGGCTTGCATGGCGATGACTATATTTTACAGGTTGAACTGATGACTAATATGGACCATATAAAATATAATGGTAAATTGCCAGATTAATAAAAACCCCACACAGGTCTGGAGTTGACAATAATCACGTCTCTCTAGTTATTAGATATGGCACATGGATTATTTATTTCCCACACGGGACGAGGTGATGAGAATTTATTCTCTAGAGTAATTAAAAATACACACTCCCTCAGGCTTAGACGGGGTGACGAGAATTTCCTCTCTGGAGTTATTATCTATACACACTCCCTTGTAAACACCAGAATATATCACTATAAATACATGTATGCTTTATAGGATTTATTGGGTACCTAATACGGCCCAATAAATTTCCAAACCCCTCCCCGCACAGAGGAGGTTATGGCGAAATTTTTCGAAAACTTAGGGTTTTAGCCAAATTTTTGAAGAATTTGAAAATTCTCAGAAACTGAAAAGTTGGAGAATGGAAGCCAGACTGAAAGTAGAGTTGGTTAATCAAACCACTTTCGACTTGGTTCCTTTTCGGGGACGAAAAGTTTTAAGTGGGGGAGATTGTAACAACCCGGAAAATCTGAACCAGTTTAAAAATTTTAAATTGGCTATTTTAGTGAATTTTAAGTATTTAAAATAAATATTTTAAATAATAATGATGAAAAGTGTGGTTGAATCGATGTTGAAAATGAAAATAATTAATTTGAATTATAAACATGGCCTGAAATGGCGCGGTAGTTTCAAAATTTCAATTCAAACTTTGACTGACTGTACCGGGTGCAAAATAAAACGGATTTTAGTGAAACCAAAAATATTTAAATATGTTGGTGAATATCTTTCTAACGAATCTGAAAAATCGAAGTTTCATAGTGGGAAGCAAAAGTTATGTCCAAATGAATTTTCAAAAAGGTCGTTATAGAGTTTATATAGCCCGTGAAAATGGCCATTTTGCAAACGACCTCGGAATTCGATGAAACCACTTTCGTTGGATCCGGGATATTAAACTATTGCTAGGTTTCAAATTTCATAATTTTTGAAGCTAGTATGTGAGCGTGGAAAAGGAAAATGTGTTTGGTCGATTTCTATTAAATTGGATCGACCAGAAAAGGGCCATTTTTCAAACGGTCTCAGAATTCGATGCAACAACTTTTGTTGGATCCGGGATGTTAAACTATTGCTAGGTTTCAAATTTCATTATTTCGGAAGCTAGTATGTGAGCGTGGCAAAGGAAAATGTGTTTGGTCGATTTATTTTAAATTGGATCGACCAGAAAAGGGCCATTTTTCAAACGGTCTCAGAATTCGACGAAACTAGTTTTGTTGGGACCGTATCGTCAAAACATAGCTAGATTTATTTTTCGGGAATTTTTAGAATCAGTATGTGGCCCCGGCAAATTGAAATGTACGTTCAAATTAAATATTGAATGTTTTATATTTTAATTTGAAGGAAAACTGACTGAAACATTCGAATGGGCCTACGAAACATATCCCATTGTGTTCGGAATGGGGGTATTTAGGTAGGGACGATAGTCGTTGGGTCTGGATAGGGGTTCATGGGTGAAAGGGGGGCATTTTCGAGATTTTAAAAATAAAACATAAAAACAAAATTTTACAAAACCCTAGCCCTTTTTTTAACAGCCGCCGTCGACTGAAATAACGACCGACATCCTCCCAATCTTCACCAGCTAAAATCTCACAAACGAAGACGAACTAAACCACGATTCAAAGCAGAAATGGAGGAGCAACTCAGGGCCTCTCTATCCATACGGCGATGATCATCTGAAGGTGATAGGGGAGCTCGAATTTCGTCTGTGACGACCCCAAACCCCGATGAGACGGTGCAAGGGTAATCTTTGGAATATAACACATAAAAAGATAGTAGCAGAACAGAAATAATTAAACACACCAGATAATGTACAATAGAATACGCTGGATAAACATAATCATCAGAGTTACACAGCATACAGGATCATACTTAGTACAAAATACAGTTCAGCTATACATAAAATGTCTACAGCGGAAAAGAAAATATAATATATATAGCAGGAGCTGAACAACATAAAAAGAGGTAAATGATAGAATCCATCTTCAGCTCCAGCTATCCAGAAAGAGCCTGCTAAAACCTGAATACAAGGCTACCCGTGTAGAAATAGGGGCACCCAAGTTTGCAAGTGAAACAAACTACAAGTCAGTCTTGGGACTGGTATGAGAAATCTACTAACACATCTTATAATATGGCTAATCACAGGACCACGCCACTTTCGCGGAATGGGTTTACTCCATTGGATTGCCAGTACTTTTAAAACAAGTAAATCTTTTAAGCATCGCAATGCCTTTTATAAAAATGAAGCCATTATAAGACTCGGTTCCCATCACACAATGCAACACAAACCAGAGGATAGAGTTTTACCTTATAATGGCCAAAATATGCTTGATACGAATAAAACAAAAACAATTGATATTATTACTAGTGTTTATAAGTTTCAAAAACAAATTCAAATCATAAGTATCAATCATAGACGGCATTAATGCCCCATACCACTATGTCGCCATATATAGGTATACAATCAAAACCGCACGGTATCGTATTTGGAAATTGGATTTCCGTCTTGAACCAAGGCAAAAGATAGTCCTTACCGATTCGAGATGCTCTAGCCTGTGTCTCAGGACCCAGACTCAGGTGGGCCCTTGGATCGTCAGGGCCGGTCCACCGATGTGGATTAAAATTCCTAAACACTGCGTTTCCTCGCTCTATGGGGCGTCATTGGTCATATCCGACCACACCATTGGCTCGGAAGAGACCGAAGCAAACCGAGGCCTCGCTTTCCATCATCCACATAAGTAAAATACTCGGGCGTGCAAAACCGAAAGCACCACTCCTAGCTAGAAGGAAACGCATGTCCTCCCTGATGTCCGTCTCCCGTTTCTGGCTCATACCGGGTTGTGAGGCTCGTGAAACAACGCTATACACAAAGCCACGCCACACAGGCCATGCTTTGATCATCAACCACAAGACTTTGCTTTTCAACAGTAGCCTTGATCATCTGCCACTTAGGCATGCCACACAGGCAATTTACTCAATGCGACTAGTTTCCATCGATATATAACCTCTGAGCTCGTACGTCTCAGAGAAGGGAGTTAAGCAAGAGAATAAATTCTCCACCGCAAAACAAATATATATTTAATAGAGATCAATCAGCATAGAACAAAATCCAATGTCAGACACACAGTCCATTTACACGTTCGTTCTGGGTCTGAATGAAACCGGAGGCACTTAATACCTTGCATATCCGTACAATCAACAAGTACGTCCGGGTGGCTACTACTTCAACCCCGTCAAGGTAGTTACTCGTATCATGAGCATCAGTAGCACCCCTCCATTCGACGTGAAGATCATCGGTCTTGCACCGTCTTCGTATCTTCGACTTTCACTCGTCGATCAATTATTTGAAATGAGAATTAACTCAGCCTTTTCAAATAATTCACGTATCTAGAATTTCAAATCAATTCATTTCAATGGTTAAATTATTCGACACCACCAATTCTGTTCTTTAATGTAATTTTCACACTAAACACATTCAACCATCAAATATCACATAAACCGAGCAAACTCAGTTTATTTCCATTCCATATTGTTTATAATATTTTATCACGATTTATCATTATTTTTATTTATTTAAAAATAGCAAATTCATTCAAACGACGCTTCAGGCCATAACACGGCCATGGCGTTGTTTTTCTCCAAATTTTATTTACACATATTTGAAAATCTAACTGTTAGATCTTCACAAAATTGATATCATTAGAAAGATCTTTTCAAGACGAATCCAACGGTTTCAGTTTTGGGAAAATCCGACGGTCGGATCTCCCGCACTAATCGTTTGAAGTTACGATTTCAAAATACGAACTGCAGCGTCGTTATTCACTATATTTTAATTATATTTATATAAATAAATATAAATATAATCGATTCTGGCGCTGTTTTTCTTCAGATTTGAATTAAACATTCCAGACAATCCAACCGTTGGATCTTTACAAAGTTGGTGCCGTTGGAAAGATATTCCCAAGGCGAACCCAATGGTTGTGGTTTCGGGAAAATCTGAAGGTCGGATCTCCCGCACTAATCGTTTGAAATCAGGATTTCAAAATATGAACTGCAGCGTTGTTATTCACTATATTTTAATTATATTTATATAAATATATATAAATATAATTCTTTCTTCGATTTCAAAACTATATCCACTTTATATATTTGATAAAAATGATATTTTTATCCAACAAACATTTATTTCAACACTTCACTATTTTTAACAATTCATGTATATAATAAAAATGTGATTTTTATTGTAAAACAATTTATTTCAAAACACGACTATTTTATATAGTTCATATAGATGATAAAAATAAGATTTTTATTATAAAACAATTTATTTCAAAACACTACTATCATTCAACACACGAATTTCTATTCAAGACATGAATTTCTATTCAACACATGAGTGCGGTTTCAACATATGAAAATAATTTCAACAAATGAAAATAATTCTAACACATGAATATTTCAGAAAATTTCGGCAGCATAACGGCAGGGTAGTTAAAACCGGGGTCGTTCCTAGTACGGCTCCTCGCTCTACCTTAAAGTCTCGCAGCTTTTGACAATGGGGATTTCATACATCTAGTTCGCACGCAGGCGGCATGTTTAACCAAATAATTCTCAACCACAATCAATCAATTTCAACCACAAACAATTCTAATCAACCATTCGCTATTAACCAATTTTCACACCAATCACAATCAATAAATATCGTCCATGGTCTGTGGACGAGGGGAGTATATATATATATATATGTATGTATATATATATTCGTATATAAATATATTTTGATTCACTTCAAATCATTTCAATGTCATTTCATCGCACATATAATTTTTACAACGCATATATAACTTATACATCGAACATACAACTTATACAACGCTTATACATGTGGTGTACAACGCTTATATAACTCATATATCGACTATATAATTTATACATCGTTGTTTTCCATCGTTTATAAATTAGAAATCTCACATTGGGTTCCACTCCACCAAAAATAAAAGAAGGCTCAGAAAAATATGCAGTCTCTTCTAGAATGTAGAAGACATCCACATGAGTCCATTGTCTCTTGTTTCACTGGAATTCGTCAACATAGCAAAAAGATATGATTCACAACGCGTTAATTACTTTTCGAACTAATTAAAATAGGATTAATTAAATTAAAAATAACCTTCTTCCTGGAACAACAAAACCCGACATCGCCACCTTCAGGCTCAAATCGTGCGCCACCCTATCGAACGGAAGATGATCCCAGCGTGCCACCTCGAAGCCCTTGGCTTCCTCCACCGCCACACAAAAGGGGGCCCCACTCGCACCTCGCCAACGCTTGAAAATCGAGCCCAAAACGTCCGGCTTTGAGCTTAAAATTCGAGCTCCCCTATCACCTTCAGATGTTTTCCGCTGTATGGATAGAGAGGTCTTGAGTTGCTCCTCCATTTCCGCTTTGAATCATGGTTTAATTCGTCTTCGTTTGTGAGATTTTAGCTGGGGAAGATTGGGAGTATGTCGGTCGTTATTTCAATCGATGGTGGTTGTTAAAAAAAGGGCTAGGGTTTTATAAAATTTTGTTTTTATATTTTATTTTTAAAATCTCGAAAATTAACCCCTTTCACCCACGAACCCCTATCCAGGCCCAACGACTGTCATCCCTATCTAAATACCCCCATTCCGAACACAATGGGATATGTTTCGTAGGCCCATTCGAATGTTTCAGTCAGTTTTCCTTCAAATTAAAATATAAAACATTCAATATTTAATTTAAATGTACATTTCAATTTGCCGGGGCCACATACTGATTCTAAAAATTCCCGAAAAATAAATTTAGCTATGTTTAGACGATGCAGTCCCAACAAAACTAGTTTCGTCGAATTCTGAGACCGTTTGAAAAATGGCCCTTTTCTGGTCGATCCAATTTAGTAGAAATCGACCAAACACATTTTCCTTTGCCACGCTCACATACTAGCTTCAAAAATTATGAAATTTGAAACCTAGCAATAGTTTAACATCTCGGATCCAACGAAAGTGGTTTCTTCGAATTCTGAGACCATTTGAAAAATTGCCCTTTTCTGGTCGATCCAATTTAATAGAAATCGACCAAACACATTTTCCTTTGCCACGCTCACTAACTAGCTTCAAAAATTATGAAATTTGAAATCTAGCAATAGTTTAACAACCCGGATCCAATGAAAGTGGTTTTGTCGAATTCCGAGGTCGTTTGCAAAATTGCCATTTTCACGGGCTATATAAACTCTATAGCGACCTTTCTGAAAATTCATTTGTCCATAACTTTTGCTTTCCACTATGAAACTTCGATTTTTCAGATCCGTTAGAAAGATATTCACTAACAGATTTAAATATTTTGGTTTCACTAAAATCCGTTTTATTTTGCACCCAGTACAGTCAGTCAAAGTTTGAATTGAAATTTTGAAACTGCCGCGCCATTTCAGGCCATGTTTATAATTCAAATTAATTATATTCATTTTCAACATCGATTCAACCACACTTTTCATCGTTATTATTTAAAATATTTATTTTAAATACTTAAAATTCACTAAAATAGCCCATTTAAAATTTTTAAACTGGTTTTGATTTTCTGGGTTGTTACAACAACCCATCACCGTTGAGTATAGCTTTAATATAATGAATCATCTCTGTCTGTTGTGTACCATTACTACAACCCGACTCGATTGGGTATATCACTGAGATGACATGTCTCGATCCAACATGATTTTACCCCAACTCACCATGGTCGTGTACACTTGACCACTTCGGTCAAGCAAATGCGTACATGAGACTCCCCCGAGTCAAGTACGGGCACAATAATGTTATATGTCACAGACTTAGAGACACTAACCCAACTATGGTAACTATGTGTCCCATGCCCTCATTCTCACTACTGACTTACTATTCGCCCATCAACTCAACACCGGAAATCATCAAAACAACATAACATCCGAAACATCAAGTCATCAGAAACAACAACTGTCAACTTCAATAAGACGAGTCAAGAATTATCCAATTCCATATATCGTTACGTCACATACCACAAGGTTTACGATATCGGTTAATTACCATTATTTCCTCTCAAAGGATGCAAAAATATGTGATTATATATATATATAAATACTAAGTTTTCAAAATGAATATATAAAAATGATTTTGAAAACATTTTGTAAATCCTTGATTTTGCAAATCTATTTATACAATAATAAACATTTATTAAGTATCTAAAAACGTTTATAATATTAAAAATTATTTTTTAAAGCAAATTTTATTTATATTTAATACCTCATTTAAAATGGTTTTATAAAACATGTTTTCGTGTATGCAAAATCTTAGAAAAACTTGTGAAATCAACACATAGAAATCAATTCGAAAATTCACCAAACTCGAGTTATAGGTTGGGGATAATTTAAGCTTTTCCATTATAAAAGTAAGCCAAAATAAAACTCAAGAATCATGGCTTAAAACTAGATCGAGAGAAGCATGAAAACACTTCGGGAAAGTCGCCTAAATCAATAATATGGCATGAAAATGTACTTAGAAATCAATTCTGGTTGCAACTTCCAGATAAGATTAGAATGATCGAATGACTTCAGAATGGTCCGAATGTCGATAGAAACAAACTAGAGCAGTATATCTTTCCATTAGAAAAAAAATCACTCAATTCCGATTTAATATGAAAAAGATATGAAGTCTTAAATTTGGACTCAGGCCATGTTGAATTATGGCCTGATCCAAAATATTCTCCAGGTTCAAATTTGAGATGTGGTTGGAATGACCAAACGACCTTGGATTGGTCATTAAATTTGCGAGCATGGAGACAAAATTTCAAATTTTACAATGCAAAAAGAATCATGCAAATCAGATCAATATTGAAGGAGATACAATGCCCTGAAGTTGGAACTAGGCACTGTTATCGCCTAGCAACCAAGAAAATTACCAATGCGAAATAATACCACATGGGACGACCCCTGTGTCGACCCATATATGGTGTATGCTGATGCATGGGTCGACCCGCCTATTTCTTTTGGGTCAACCCAGCTCACAAGAACTTTCCATGCACAAAACATAATGTAATATATATTCTAAACACAAAGTTACACAACATAATGGAATATATATTCCAAATACTTTAAACATTTTTAATGCAACACTTAGTAAAATTGCAAAAAACGTTCAGATTAAATAATCCAAATGTCACTGTTTACACTTCTTGACATCGTCTGCATTACAAAATTTTCAAATAATGTTCTTAAACACTTTTTAAACATTTTATCCTTATTTGGAAAAGTTAAACTTTACTTTATAAATGTTACAAAATATTGGCATTTACCTTTTAACTTGACAAATTCTTGCAACATAGAAAATTAAAACATTTAGATGTCACCGTTTTAAAAAACAATCCCAAAAACTTAAATGATTATCCATTTAAAACAACCCAACGCTTATATTGAAAATATTTATTTTCCACTTAAATATTGATTACGATTTGATATTTTATATTTTCAATATTTACTCAACCTATCAATTTATAATGTGCAACCATGGGTTGGAATAAATCCCTTGTTATATCAAATATACATAATTTATTCCAAAGCATACAAATTTTAAAACCCCACGTAGCGCTTATTGGAGATTGAATTCCAACTATGACATGGTATAGGACCACCTTCCGATCAATGTACTCTAGAGGGGTACACTGGGGTTCAACAAGAACATCTTGCAGCCCGGCCACACATAACCGACCACTTGTTTAACTTGATTGTACCAAATACATTGTGACCCTACAGTTTTACAGGCTTACCGTACTTCTGCGGAGATACAGAAACGAAAGAAGAACAAAATAGAATATTTTTTCTAGATGGTGACAATGCAGCCAACATGGTGGTGACCCAACTAGCCATGCTGCTTGCCCGATTTTTTTCATTTCCCGGTTATGAGGCTGGAGGTCACGTTTTACATTTTCATATAACATCTCATTATCTTTGAATGACACATCGTCAGATCCATCAAACCTAATTGACGTCTATAAATACACTCTGGGTGTTAAGCAAGAGAATTTATCTGCCACCAAACTTGGTATATGTGTAAAAATCAACATATGTGATCCTTAGGAAATACTCTGCCAGAAATTCATCCATATAAGTCATCCAGGGACATGACGAACCGAAGGCACCCTCCTATTGCATCCTATATAGGAACCACCCTAAGGATCAGTAGCGAGTAGTCCTTGCAAATCCATAGATTTCAACCAGGACAAAACCATAGTGTATCTCTTGGGAGCTACCAAATGATTATAAGCAATTCTTCTGATTTATGAACGTCTATGGTCTCCAATGCTCCATCTTTATTTCCTGCAAGTTAGTATCGATCGCAACATTGAGTCGAAGTGGTTTTGGGTCTAGTTCCCATCCCGATCTCTTCGAAACAACACGTTAAAAGATCCAATAATATATTCATTAATAGTAGAGTTTTCACTATCAATTCACATAGTATGATTAAGTATATTGGCAGCTCCGATCCCTTTACTTAGATTCATTTATAAAACTATTTCATCGATCCTTAGAAATTGATTTAATATTCTTATTTCAAATCCCATTATCTTCGTTACATTGAAAATAATAACATATTTTATTAACCAAACTCTATTCATTTCTTAATATCAAAAACATCACTATATACTCGCCAAATCTCTTTCATTACCTTTGCTTCAGAAAAATCACCATATATACATATAATTCCAAGGTATAAATATATTTACACTTCAAACCGGAGTCAACAAGGTTTATTCATACATCGTTTTAGTTTAAGATAAATAGTTTCGAGTACATCTAAGATCTTGCAAAAACATTGCAATATTCTCTTGAACAAATCTCAACACCCTTACGGTTACAAACTAATATCATTCCTTGATAATAGCGAAGCCATTCAATTTGGGGTATTTTAATTACCTCTCAGACCTTGACCGACAACATTCTTATCTCAGAATAGATAAAAGTTTGTAATTCAAAACCCTGCTATTAATTCTAATATCACATAAATCTCTTTTTCTATTTTAATAAATATGATCTTATAAACAAATCTCTTTCACTTGAGAATACGTTATAACCAGTTTTACTTAATTCTATGATTAAGTAATTTCAATACATAAACAATAACTTTTCTGCTTTAAAATCCCTTTATACATTTCCAATTATAAATTGAGTGATATTATGATGACTTCTTTACACAAAATATTATACCCACAATCATATTATACTTAATCTTGGATTTCCTTACTAAAATAAATTTATCCATTTATTTACCCAAAATTTTGTTATATAACTTGGGTTTGATTTCTAAAATCCCTTTAACCACTTTCTTTTACAAATTTGTTGGTAAAGCATGGATTATAACCCTTTTCAAAATCCAACTAAAATCTTATTACCGACTCGATTCCCTTTTAAATAAATTACATTTAAGAAGTAATCACTTTAACCAGTAATTAAACGATATTCTACTTCATCATTGAAGTATAAGTAATCTACCCATTTAGAAATAGGTTAGTTCACCTTTAAACTAAAACAATTAAATAGTAAGCAATGAATGTTAATAATTTCTAAACATTGCTAATAAAAGGTAAATATAATTAAAATAACACAATTATATGTTAAACCATTTCGTTGAAAGATTAATCTAATAACCGCTTTATATTAAAACAATTAACTCAATCAACTTGAAATCATCGGTTATCTTGTTAACTGATTCTGATCTGATCTTATTAGATAAATAAAATTAACCTAATAATAGTTGTAACATACCATCTTTTGTCTAGTTCAAGCCAGTAATTAGCCAACTCAAACCGTTTAAAATGGAAGAATGTTGTTAGCTTCTGAGGTAAATAGAACTAGTCACAGAATCATAAATCACAGACACAGAGTAATATAATATCTCACAGCGGAAAATACGCAATACAACAGTAGTTCATGAAACTACTAAATAAAATTTACAACATAGTTTACAAAGACAATACAGCTGAAGTCTAATACAATGATTATATAATACATAAATAAATGATAAATATAAGAAACAAGAATGACAATTATAGCTGAAACTGTACCAACATATCAATAGATATAGGTGAGAAAAACCCAAAATAAGCTCCAAACTTCAAGAGTGAACCACGAAAGTTGTAATACTCGACCTGACCCGAGCAATAATGCAAAACAAAACAACTCGGATCAGGACTAACATTCCCATAGAAGTAAATCAACTCAAATGAAATGTTAAATGAAATGCATTAGTAAATTAATGGATGTTTGGGATCATCATCCTCTAAGGATCCATTAAAATAATATCACACAACATAATACGCTATTATAATAGTGTCTACGGTTAAATATACTATTGAAAATAGCGTAAGTGGGATTACATTTTTACCCTTACGCCGTTTATAATACCGTAGTCTATACAAATACCGTAAAGTCCATAGTAACGTAGTGGCTATCAGAGGGCACTCCATAGGTACTGTACAAATCAAAATCGTAGTCAGCTCGATCAGGATAAATATGACAAGGCATCGAGGCAATACCAATCCGTATGATTCTACCGGATTGCGGACCCAGGTCGGTGGTAATGCATAGCCGCGACTACCGCCCACCCCAGATAATACTCTGAAAAATCAAAGGCGCCAATCAATCACAAATTAATATATATGGTATCAAAGAAGCACGTTTGCTAAAAGGGGCTAGCTCACATTAACCTGGGTATGGCTCCTATTTTAGTCATTTTAATTATGACCCGGTGATCAAGGCTATCCAGCATCGTTCTCTTTCTTCAAATCCAGTAATGGCCTCCAAATCATCCTACTTCATTTTGGAACTCCACCGCATACACAGTTGTTAAAGTGGTTTTCGGTATTGGTAGAGAGTATGATAATATCCAATTCCGAACTCTTTAACAACCAAACGTTTACATTTTTCACACCATGGTCAATTATTTTATAAATTGCTTTATAAAATCATTATATGAAGCTCGGTTCAAATTATAATACAAAATTAAATATTTAATTTCGATTCCATTTAACGTCCAAAATATTCATTTAATGATTTCAATCAAAATTTGATTTATATAAAAACATATCTCAAATGCCATTTAAAGCGATACTCAAATACTTAACTTCGAAAATATACAGCTTGATTTATCCTGGTCAAAATTCAAATTCAAATAATTTCAAAAACTAGTTTACCTTTAAGCATTCGTTTAAATCGATTCATAAAGTCCAATGTTTCGGTTAAAATTCAGTATATACACTTCATATCAAAATCCCATATTTCGCTCGTATAATTCAAACAAATCGTATTATACTTTATAAATCAAATCATAAATTCAAATTCATTACTTAAAATTCCAAATCAAACTCTTATATTTCAAATTTGACAATTCATATCTTATTTACTTAAGTTGTATAATTCGCTATTGTAAAATTTTAAATCATACATTTTTAAACCATCTTATACATTTGATTTCACAAATTTCATGATTCAAATAAATGATAATAAAAATCACTTCCGTATATAAAATCAATTATATATTCAAACTCACAGTCAATTACTTATAATCGAATTTATATTCATATCAATTATGGATTCAAATACATTTCCTTCAACGCAGAGTATCAAATTTAAGTCAATTTCACAATTCAAAATCATCTCTTAAAAAGTTCATATCAATTCAAATTCATATCAACTATAAATTCATTCGTTAAGTCAAATATAGTTATATAAATCCAAATCTTTAAGTTGAATTTAAATCGTAAATCTTAACCTATCCATCCTTGATTTTATTATTAAAGTTTAAAAAAAAATATAAAAAATAATTTAACAAAAAATACATATATAAGTTTAAAATTTCCAAAATTAATTAGAATGAAAATCATAAACATAAATAAGATTAAAATAATATAGAAATAGGTTGAAAATAATTATTTACAATATAAAAAGTAAAATACTTGTATGATAAAAATTTATGATTTAGAAATAAATAATATTTTATAAGTATCTTACATAAGTATTTAAAACATTTTTACAAATAAAAACATTTTAAAACATATAAATTGAAGTTTGCAAAACTTAAGTTTAAAATACTTAAAATATAAATATAAAATAAAATTCTTAAATTATTATTTAAAATTCAAATTTGCAAATTATTTTTTTTCTTCGAAAAAATGACCAGCGGTGTCCGTATGTAATTTCTACCCTAGGGTCAAGTGATATGGATATTTATCATTTCAACCTGTAATTTATAAAATTTCTACGGGTCTATCATTTCAACCCGCGATCCCAAATTCAGCAAAATCGTTCAAATCTATCATTTCAACCTATAACGGTTTTCCCTGTTCTATTGTCCGTTCGGTTATGTATCATTTCAAACCTTAATGATTTTTCCTGAACTATGAAATCAACATGACAAATCATTATACAGCATCGACTACATCCTATACTGGCAATCCTATACATTTCACAACAATTCATTATGTTGATTTAACATCCATGAAATAATGTAAGTCAGGTGTGAGATAAACTCACCTTCCGTGGTATAGGAAAAAACGATCAAAGGCGACGGACGGGCACAAATGAAATGATGAAACACAAATTTGAATCTAGAGAATCTAGATCAAAATAGAAACCCAAGCTTTCCAAACAAAGCCTTTTCTATCAGCATGCTGTCGGCGCAAACGACAAAGAAAATAATTCAAAATATCGGACTGCCATGGAATACGCACGAATGGCTAATGGCTTCAGGCACACGAATAAGTATTTCACATAAAAATTTAAGAAATAAACAGAACCGGTACTTGAATGCGAATGTGCGTCATTCACTGTGCATTCTGTAATCCATTCAATGAGTCATACGCAAACTTTTCCTTCTATCCATAAATTACCAAGGTGTGTTACTTTAGACATTACATTTAACTAGCAACAGCACGGAAGAAAAGTGAAAGATAAGTGTATGTAGGACCATCGTCGTTGAGGTCAGTTTAGCGTAAGTGAGGGACAACAATGGAGAGGCTCCCATAATGGTGACGGGGAGAACAGTGAGGGGAAGAGAGGCGGATCCTTGAAGATTGATCTGCATGGGAGGGCGCGAGGTTAAGTTGTGAGGTTCGAAAGAAGGCTTTTTTTTCCTTACAAAACTGATCTGGCCTTCGGTGAAAAATACTTCGGGTTGTGTGTTAGACCATGTGTTGGCTTATCAAGGAAAGGTGCACGAAGATGATAACTTGGAGAAAACGAGGCTCAATGGTGGAAAATGTGGTGGAGAGAAGTGATAGGAGATGTAAGTATAAATGGAGATATACGGCCAAAATTTGGAACAAACTAAGTTACAACAAGAAGATGGTATGTGGTTCAAAATGTAGAACAAAGAGGAAAGATAGTATTAGTTTTATAAGGACGTGAATAGCATGTTTTCCCAGAAATGTGGATCCATCCTTTAACCTTTTCTTCACAAAATATCCACTTAGACTTTAAATTTTCTTTTCATGAATTTTGTTTGTCTTTGCAAAAGAAATATGACAGGTTGTATTTTCGAAATTGAGAGTGCTTTCAGAAAGATTGGCGCTTTAACTGGGAACCAAAGTTTGAACTTGTTTACAAAAACCAAAAAAAAAAAAGGACTGAGAGTTTAAATAAAAGTGAACTAATGGTTTAAACTTTTGAAAATAATAAAACGTTGCTTTGGAAATGAATATGAAGGAACGACATGGGAATGAAAAACATTTTTATAAATGGTTGGAAGGTGGACATGCAACATGTGCATGCTTTTATATATGAATGGTTTAGAAAAATATCACTTACTAAGCCTCCTAGATAAATAAAAAAATAAATGGATGGTTCAGCAAAGTAAAAAGATGGGTTTTGCAGACCCAAAATGTCTAGAAAAACATGCAAGATCCAAATATGGACACTTCAAACTCAAATGGCTTTATTTTAAAAATGAACTACACAAGCCTTTTTGTTGTTTCGGCGCGAACCAAACAGCAAAACAGACAAATAAATATATTGTGGAAATCAGCGCGATGAGACGGACACAACGGTATAAAATTTGCAGTGTCAGGATGCTCCGTTCAAAAATGCGTTACGGACCCTTTTAAACGTAAAATTCAGACAGAAAAACAATTAAATGGATGTCAAAACGTCCGATTTTTTCGCAAAATAAAATTTACCATCGGATTCGTGACATCGAATAGAATATTTTCTTGTTTGTCCGAATTGGTTTCGGAGAGATTTTATGGTCGCTAAAATTTGAATTGATATGCGCAGCTTTGCACTGGAAATTGCGCAACCGACAAACATTCAAATTTTTCGATGAAATTTTCAAAGTTGCTACATCTCACTATATGTATTTCAAATTCCGAATTCCCACTACGAGAAATTATATAACATTATGAAACTAAATCAAGAATCTAAATTTTTATTAATATTCAAAACAAAACATATAACAATACGAGTTTAAATATTTCATTTAATATTTAAGAAATAAATTTCAAATACATATCAATAAACTAGACAAAATAAAATAAAATAAACAAAAGCAAATATTGACTGGAAATATTAAAACATATTTATATCAACCCAAATAGTTATCTTATAAATTCTAAAGCAATATAAGTTTTAAATCATAAATCAATATTATTATTTCAATAAATTCAAACAACTAAAATAAATAAAACCAAATTTTAATTAAATCATTAAATAAAATATACTTAAAATTTGAGTTTGTTACAATCTCCCCTACTTAAACCTTTTCGTCCCCGAAAAGGAACGAGAGAGGGAAATAGTAATTAAATAATATATATTTAAACCAATGATTCATATCTATCATCATACATATATATAATTTGAAATATATATATATATATATACAAATCAAAAGTAAAATATTTTCAAACATATTTCAAAATAATTTCAAGTATTCACTCGATGTCTCGATTAACAATATATATCTATCCCACTTTCAAAACCCAAAAATAGGTATCGATGATGCTGCAATCATCACCAAAAGTATTTTCAAGCGACTAGAGTGTGACTCTATATCTATCTAATACATATAGAATTTAATATATACGTTGATCAGACGTATACCCAAATCACTAAGTATTCAATAGGCCAATTTTTAACGTCAGGTAAGTACTCAAAACATCTTTCTATGTTTAAACAGAATATATACAAAATTTTCAAATCATATGTTATAAATAATATATATCAAATCATTTAAATTTAAATTAGGGAAAATTATATCTCTCCCCTACTCATTTATTTATTAAAAATTCAACCTCAATCATTACTAACTAAACAACAGTATTATTATTAAATCAAATACATAACAATAATATTCTATACTATATCTAAATATTTTTCAGATCAATATTCAAATTTATATTGCTAGTCAAATCCATAAGTTTAAAATACAAAAACATCACAAATAAAAGTCTTTATAAACCCATTTAAATTTTATAAATTCTCATATTTACATACATTTTTAAATTATAGGTTTCACCCAAGATAGAATTATTTCTTACAATCTACATCTTTAAATATTATTCAAAATATACAGTTTAAACATTGAATATTTTCAAAATATTGGTATTACCAAAACATAACGTTATTTACAAATATACATCTTCCAAAAATATATATCAAAATTTCAATATTATACCAAGAGAATTATAATACATATTTCAAACCAATATTTAGATAGGAATGAACTCGTTAGAAGACTTATACTCTCCTACTACTACTTACCTTGTTATGGACAAGAATAAGTTATAGAATTGGAGTAAAAAGTTGAATGCACGAAAGAACCTAATCAAAGAAGATTATGAAGGAAGATGGATTCAAATGGAAGGATATTCCAGAAGAGGAAAAAAAATTCTAAACCAAATTTTATATCCGAAAATATTTGTTTGAAAACATTTAGAAACAATTTTAAAAACCATTTATACTTTCAAAATACATTCTCTCAAGAAGGATTCTACGACTGATTCCACTCATTCTAGGGTACCACTACCCTATCTCTAATGAGCTTTTACCCCATAAGTTGAGCTTTGATAAACCAAAGCTCTAATACCACATGTAACATACCGTCTTTCGTCCTGTTCAAACTGTAATTAACCAACTCAAACTGTTTAAAATGGCAGAATGTTGTTAGCTTCTGAGGTAAATAGAACAAAGCACAGAATCACAGATCATAGACACAGAGTAATATAATATCTCGCAGTAGAAAATACATAATACAACAGTAGTTCATAAAGCTACTGAATAAAATTTACAATAGAGGTTACAAAGCTAATACAACAGAAGTCTAATACAATGATTATATAATATATAAATAAATGATAACTATAAGAAACGGGAACAACAATTATAACTGAAACTGGATCGACTGATCAATAGATATAGGTGAGAAAAACCCAAAATAAGCTCCAAACTTCAAGAGTGAACCACGAAAGCTGTAATACTCGATCTAACCCGAGCAATAATGCAAAATAAAACAACTCGGATCAGGACTAACATTCTCATAGAAGTAAATCAACTCAAATGAAATGTTCAATGAAATGCTTCAGTAACTTAAAGGATGTTTGGGATCACCATCCTCTAAGGATCCATTAAAATAATATCATATAATGTAATATGCTATTATAATAGTGTCTACGGTTAAATATACTATTGAAAATAGCGTAAGCAGGATTACATTTTTACCCTTACGCCGTTATAATACCGTAGTCTATACAGATACCGTAAAGTCCATAGTAAGTAGTGGCTATCAGAGGGCATTCCATAGGTATGGTACAAATCAAAATCGTAGTCAGCTTGATCAGAATAAATATGACAAGGCATCGAGGTAATACCCATCAATAGGATTCTACAGGTTTGCGAACCCAGGCCGGTGGTAACACATAGCCACGACTACCGTCCACCCCAGACAATACTCCGAAAAATCAAAGGTTACAATCAATCACAAAGTAATATATATGGTATCGAAGAAGCATGTCTGCTAAGATGAGCTAGCACACATTAAGCTGGGTATGGCTCATGTTTTAGTCATTTTAATTATGACCCGAAGGTCAAGGCTATCCATCATCGTTCTCTTTCTTCAAATCCAGTATTCACCTCCAAATCATCTGACTTCATTTTGGAACTCCATCGCGTATACAGTTGTTAAAGTGGTTTTCGGTATTGGCAGAGAGTATGACAATATCCGATCCCGGACTTTTTAACAACCAAACGTCTATATTTTTCACACCATGTTCATTATTTTATAAATCGCTTTATAAAATCGATATATGAAGCTCAGGTTTAAATTTTAATACAAAATAAAATATTCAACTTCGATTTCATTTAACGTCTGAAATATTCATATAATGATTTCAAACCAAATTTGATTTACGTAAAAACATATCTCAAATGCCATTTAAAGCAATACTCAAATACTTAACTTCGAAAATATTCAGCTTGATTTATCCTCGTCCGAACTCAAGTTCAAAAAATTTCAAAAACTAGTTTACCTTTAAGCATTCGTTTAAATCGATTCATAAAGTCCAATGTTTCTGTTAAAATTCAATACATACACTTTAAATCAAAATCTCATATTTCGCTTGTATAATTCAAACAAATCGTATCATACATTATAACTCAAATCATAAATTCAAATTCATTACTTAAAATTCCAAATCAAACTCTTATATTTCAAATTTGACAAATCATTTCGTATTTACTTAAGTTGTACAATTCCCTATTGTAAAAATTCAAATCATACGTTTTTAAACCATCTTATACATTTGATTTCACAAATTTCATGATTCAACTAAACGATTATAAAAATCACTTCCGTATATAAAATCAGTTGTATATTCAAACTCACAGTCAGTTACTTATAATCGAATTTATATTAATATCAATTATGGATTCAAATACATTTCCTTCAATGCAGAATATCAAATTTAAGTCAATTTCACAATTCAAGTTCATCTCTTAAAAATTTCATATCAATTCAAATTCTCGATTATAAATTCATTCATTAAGTCAAATATAGTTATATAAATCCAAATCTTTAAACTCGAATTTAAATTGCGAATCTTAACCTATCCATCCTTGATTTTATTATTAAAGTTTATAAAAAAAATTAACTAAAAATATATACGTATAAGTTTAAAATTTCCAAAATTAATTAGAACGTAAATCATAAACATAAATAAGACTAAAATAATATAGAAATAGGTTGAAAATAATTATTTACAATATAAAAAGTAAAATACTTATATGATAAAAAATTATGATGTAAAAATAAATAAAATTATAAGTATTTTAAATAAGTATTTAAAACCATTTTTACAAAAAAAACATTTTAAAACATATAATTTGAAGTTTGCAAAACTTAAGTTTAAAATTCTAAAAATATAAATATAAAATAAAATTCTTAAATTATTATTTAAAATTCAAATTTCCAAATTTTTTTTTTCTTCGAAAACATGACCAACGGTGTCCGTATATTAATTTCTACCCAATAGTCAAGTGATATGGATATTTATCATTTCAACCCGCAATTTATAAAATTCCTGCGGGTCTATCATTTCAACCCGCGATCCCAAATTCAGCAAAATCGTTCCGATCTATCATTTCAACCCATAACGGTTTTTACCTATTTTATTGTCTGTTCGGTTACGTATCATTTCAACCCTTGGTTAATTTTCCTAAACTAGGAAATCAACATGACAAATCATTATATCGCATCGATTACATCCTGTAATCAGTGCACCTACATGTCATATAAATGTCGTGTCATATATGAAATTGTACATATTAAACAAACAATTTCTACTGGCAATCCTATACATTTCACAACAATTCAATATGTTGATCTAACATGCATGAAATAATGCAAGTCGGGTGTGAGATAAACTCACCTTCCGTGGTATAGGAAAAAACAACCAAAGGCGATGGACGGGCACAAATGAAATGATGAAACACAAAATTGAATCTAGCGAATCTGGATCAAAATTGCAACCCAAGCTTTCCAAACAAAGTCTTTTCAATCATCATGTTCTCGACGCAGACGACAAAGAAAATAATTCAAAATATTAGTCTGCCATGGAATACGCACGAATGGCTAACGGCTTCAGGCACACGAATAAGTATTTCACATAAAATTTTAAGAAATAAATAGAACTGGAACTTGAATGTGAACGTGCGTCATTTACTGTGCATTCTGGAATCCATGCAATGAGTCATACGCAAACTTTTCCTTCTATCCATAAATTTTATGGGTGTGTTACTTTAGACATTACATCTAACTAGGAACGGCAGGGAAGGAAAGTGAAAGATAAGTGTATGCAGGACCATTGTCATTGAGGTTAGTTTAGCATAAGTGAGGGGAGAACAATGGAGAGGCTCCCAAAATGGTGACGGGGAGACCGGTGATGGGAAGCGAGGCGGATCTATGAAGAGTGATCAGCAGGGGAGGGCGCGAGGTTGAGATTTGAGGTTTGGAAGAAGGCTTTTTTTTCTTACAAATCTGATCTGGCCTTTAGTGAAAAATACCTTCGGGTTGTGTGTTAGAACATGTGTTGGCTTATCAAGGAAAGATGCACGGAGATGATAACTTGGGGAAAATGAGGCTCCGTGGTGGAAAATGTGGAGGAGAGAAGTGATAGGATATGCAAGTATAAATGGAGATATACGGCCAAAATTTGGAACAAACTAAGCTACAGCAAGAAGATGGTATGTGGTTCAAAATATAGAACAAAGAGTGTAACACCCCGTGTTTTCTGTAAACATTATAGTAACGAATTAAAGAATACTTAATTTCAAATGTGAGAACTAAGGGAAACGGGTTACGCCATTGCGTTCGTCTCGAAATTTTGCTTGGAATAGAGTCCAAGTTTTCGAAAATCGGACTTCGTATGAAGAAGTTATGGCCCTCAGAACTTTCAGAAATATATATAAAATAATTCAGAATTAAATACCAAGGCAGGTCGACCTGGGAGTCAACCTCCCCCAGGCCAGGTCAACCATGGGGTCGATCAGGTGGTCGACCTCCCTATATACAGGTCGACCTCCCCCTCGGGTCAGATCTGAAATCTGGCCTTTTTTTTTGTTTGACGATTCTGACTCTTTGCTGAGTCATTTAGGGCTGGTGTGGCTATTCTATCTTGTTAGAATAGCTTTGATTTTCTCTAGGTTAATCTGACGGTTCCTATTAAATCAAACTTCTATATAAGCAACCTGAACCTAAACCCTAAGCCACATAAAAATATTCCTAGAGTCGTCATGTTGTCAATACTCAACCTAGAGTGACCGCCATTCTCCTTCAACTAGAGAGCAAGATTAGAAGCTTCGAATCAAATTAAATCAAATCTAATTTAGAACAACGATTAGTCTACATCAGAGGTGAGCAATTCAGTTTTAGAATATAGATCCCAGAAATCAAGATTTTCCTTTTTGTTTGTAAGTGTAGTTATCTTTCAGATGTGAATAAATTAAAGACATGTTTTGTAATGAATTGTAAAATAGAATTGTACCAAGTTGTATGTGATGTTGATTCATGGCTATTCATGTCTATCCTATCATGTATACTTATGAGTTATTGTTGTTTATTGAACCTATCATGTTATGTAGGAATTTGTGAATAAACCTATTATGTTGAAATTGTGGGAATGAAATTATCATGTTTTATGCAAGTTTGGGAAAACTATCATGTCATGAATACATGCAAGTTTATAGGATAAAACATGATTGTGTAAACCTATATGTTTAGATCTACAACTTTATATGTTAGATCCAAATGCCTTTATGTTAGATCTATGTTAACTTGATTCAACCCCTACGCAAGTTCACCACTACATGCCAAGTTTAATTTGTATAATTTTATGTAAATTCATATGCTTGTGGTTCATGTTGCATAGATCTAATTTGCAAGTTCATAGTTAAAAGTATATTGTTCTATGCTAAATTCATGTGAAACATGTGTATTTAGATCCATACTTTTGTATGATGTTGGAATGTTGCATAGTTCCTCTTTCCCCCTTTTTGTTTTATAATTTAGGCTAAAATATCGAGCCTAACATCCTATGTAATTTTGCGAATGTACAACGGGGGTAACGTTGGGGAAAACTTGAAATTACATGTAATTGGCATGTTTGGCATAATCATGATAAATGGCATGAAAATGGTATAATTTTTTATCTAAAATTATGAATTTGATTTTGAGGGAAAGTGGGCCATCACAATAAATTGTTGAAATTTTACATAAAGGATAAATATGTAAATTTAGTTAAAGATGAATATGCCTACCCGAGGTTAGATTGAGTTACGGTATAAGACTGCCCGGAACCGTCCGGCAAATCCCGCAACTGTAACAATATAGATCTAATGTGAGAGGTTAGCGCATTGAGCCCAAAAGAACCCGAGGTTAGACTGTATTACGGTGTAAAACTGCCCGGAACCGACCAGCACATCCAGTAACCATAACAATACCTGTCTAATGTGAGTGGTTGGTGCTTTAATAAAAGAATTAAAGCTAAGACAGGAATGGTAGGGTTAAGTTAATTAAGGTAACACTTAACCAATAAACCATGTTAATTAGACAAGTGGGTGAGGTTAAGTAAATTTAGAACACTTAACCGTTATAACATGTCAATTAGACAAGTAGGTGAGGTTAAGTAAATTTAGAACACTTAACCGTTATAACATGTTAATTAGACAAGTGGGTAAGGTTAAGTAAATTTAGAACACTTAACCGTTATAACATGTTAGTTAGACAAGTGGGTGAGGTTAAGTAAATTTAGAACACTTAACCGTTATAACATGTTAATTAGACAAGTGGGTGAGGTTAAGTAAATTTAGAACACTTAACCATTATAACATGCTAATTTGACAAGTGGGTGAGGTTAAGTAAATTTAGAACACTTAACCATTATAACATGTTAATTAGACAAGTGGGTGAGGTTAAGTAAATTTAGAACATTTAACCGTTATAACATGTTAATTAGACAAGTGGGAGAGGTTAAGTAAATTTAGAAACACTTAGCTAATATAACAAGATGAATGACTAGGGTTAAGTTAATAGGAAACACTTAACCAGTATAGCATGATGAATGGGTAGGGTTAAGTAATAAGAAACACTTAATTAATATAACTTGATTTATGGAAAGGTTAAGTTAAAATAAGAGGGCAACACTTAACCAATATAACTTGATTTGTAGTAGGGTTAAGTAACACAAGAAGACAACACTTAACCAAAGTAATATGACATGTAGGTGGGTTAAGTTAACTTAAATTGATTGATGACACTTAACCAATACAACAAGATGAATACGTGGGGTTAAGTTAACAAGAAACACTTGACTAATATAACTTGATGAACGAACGGGGTAAGTTAATAGGAAACACTTAACCAGTCCAACCTGATAAGTAAGGAGGTTCAAGTTAATAAGAAACGCTTAACCAACATGACATGATGAATGAGTGGGTTAAGTTAACATGAACGGACAACACTTAACCAATATGACGTAATGTGCGGGAGGGTTTAGTACATATCGGGTTGGTGGGTAATATTAGTACATATAGGGCCACAAACTTAACCATTAAATAAACATGCTTGAATCAGTGGAAGGGTTAAGTACATATCGGGTTGGTGGGTAATGTAGATATAGGCCCACAAAACTTAACCACTAAATAAACATGCTTGAATCAGCGGAAAGGTTAAGTACATATCGGGTTGGTGCGTAATATTAGCACATGTAGGCCCACAAACTTAATCGTTAAATAAACATGCTTGAATCGATTGGAGGGTTAAGTACAACTCGTGTAGGTGGGTAATATTAGCACATATAGGCCCACAAACTTAACCATTAAATAGACATGCTTGAATCGATGGGAGGGTTAAGTACATCTCGTGCAGGTGGGTAATATTTGTATATATAGGCCCACAAACTTAACCAATAAGGAAACCCTAGTAACGGGGACCCATTTCAGCAGTAACCCACATAGATGTATCAAGGTACCCTCAAACTAGGCAAGGTGGGGCACGATTACTGGGTTGATTATAAGCGGTCAAAATAGTGGCAGGGGGTGCATCAGTGTAGGTTCTGACGGTTTACGGGCGTGCACGTATTTCGGAGTGGGAAAAAGCAGGCACTGGGTACCAGTAGTTGTAACACCCCGCCTCCACTAGGATCACTCCTTAGAATGTACTAGCTTTGGTGGGGCGTTATTGTGAGGGTAAACATGCACAGAGATGTCGCAAGACAGAATATATGAAAATAAATATAAATAAAGCAGCGGTAGCAGATAAAAACCCATCATCACCATTTCAGAAAAGCCAACATAGTCAAGTACATAATATCAAAATGTCATGATCCAAAATACAACATAAGTCTAGATACAAAATACATGGTAAAACATCAGTACTAATCCCCAGAAATAAAAGATAAGCCACAGCTAGCTCAGATCCATACACGAGCTATCCAACAAGCAAGCCAAAAGATCCACTAAGCAGATGTAGCCCCTCCCTGAGAACCTGTGGGGGGGGGAAACGGAAGAAAAGAAGTGAAAGAAAACAGGTCAGTCAAAAAGACTGGTAAGCCCTACTACGATCAATCTATGAACTAATAAAGTTAACAGTATGATGGAAACTGAGATGAAACATACTGGTACTAGATAAGGGTGACATCACATAGACGAGATTAAATTTTTGCACCACAATGTACTAGCAAACCCACAAAACAGATCTTGATCCCTTAGCCCAAACTTTGGCCCAATAACATGAAGTGACCTTAGTATAAGGCCCAGCCCAACGGTCTAGTCGATCGGCTCCCTATAAACCTAACACGTCGAGTGTTGGTGTCCATACGGCCCACATGGATGTAGCCAGACTGCGCTGGGTCCACCTTTGGGTGTATCAAGCCCTCGGGTGTCAACCCCAGACACCTAAGCAATAATGCACAGTCTAAACCTACTGGTACCCGTGCCTCGAGTTTGTCCAACATCGGACCACGTGCACGTCCGTAGCCCGCCGGACCCGCACCGCTGTACCACTCAGCCGTCGCTTTGGTCGCTTACATCAGTCCAGTAATCGTGCCCCGCCCTAGCCTAGCCTCTAGGGTTGTGAGTGATACCAAACTGGGATTACTGCTGGAACAGACCACGTTGCTAGGGTTTCTAAGAGGGTTAAGTGTGGTTTTAACCCCTCACTAAACCTGGATTAAATTAGCTAAGTGTAGCCACTTAACCCCATCTAATCCTCGCATCCCCATTATTGGTTAAGTATTAGTGGGCCATGACTTAACCCTAATCATGAGGCATTAATTACTTAATGCACCCAACCTCTCACATTAGACATCCGTGGTTACCTGGGAAGATTTACACCACGTCTAGGTCTAACCTCGGGTCTTATGGTGCAACAGGACCAACTACCCACATTAGACCCCACGTTGTGGTTACCTGGGAAGATTTACACCACAACTAGGTCTAACCTCGAGTTGGCCATATCATGTTATCTAATGTCATGTCCACTACACATTTACAAGTTAACATATACTTGGGTAGACCTAACTTAATAGGTAAATTCCCAAGGGGTAGACCTAACTTAATAGGTAAATTCCCAATCTTTTAATTTCATGTATTTTTAAGTTTACCCAAACCCTCCCAACGTCATTATCTCGCTTATATATTCGTCATAACGCATAAGGGTAAAAAAAAGGTAACTTGGCAAAATATACATGATGAACTTCACATATCATAATAAACGTGCATACATGTTAAACTTGCAAATCATGTCATAGTGAACTTGCATAAACATGTATAGCTTATTAAATATGCATAACATGGTAAGGTGAACTTGCATAACCCATAAAACTTGCATAACATGGTAAGGTAAACTTGCATAACCCATAAAACTTGCATAAGCATGCATAATACATTAAACATGTAGAGCATGACATAATAAACTCACATAAGCATGCATAACTTGTGAATCGTGTAAAACATGGCATAGTAATCTCGCATATGCATGCATAACTTATGAATCATATAAAACATGACATAGTGAGTCCGCATAAGCATGCATAATCAACTAAACTCACATAAATCTCAACTTTCACCAAACATTAACTTTAGAGTTTGTAAAGTGAAGGTAAGAGGGCTTACAAATATAAACAAGCCACAAATCCACCAAATAAGATGAAGAAGCCCTTTAAAAAATCCAAAACAAAGCTTCAAACAAGAAAACCCTTTTGCAAAATCCCAAAAATACAAGCTTTAGCAAATCAAACTTGCTACTTAATGAAGTATGCAAGTTATTAAGCATTCATACAACATAGAAAAGGTTGTATGATCATCATATCTTCATAGGATTAAACTTTGAGGAAAGTGGAGGCTAGGGATTTTAGGTGGAGGCCATTTGAGGTTTCAAATTGACATAGTTTAGTTGCAAGATTTATTAATGAGGCTTTAGGGTAGGATTAGGGGTATATTTATAGAGAATTAGAGTGATTTAGACCATAGGATTAACCCTAGATTAGGTTTGGCCCGTCAGATCTTAGAATTCTCCAGAATCAAGCCACATGACCCAACCCAAATCAGAAATGGTGCACCAGGCTGAACTGCCTGGGCACCCCCTGTCGACAGGGCTGTCGACAGGGCAGTCGACACCCTGGGTGCCCTGTCGACATGCCTGTCGACATGGGGCCCCATGGCGGGAATTTTCCCGCCTAACCCTGATTAGCCCTAATCCTTGATTTTAATTTGAAATTTAAATTTGTCTTTAGCATAAAAATTTATGAAAACTTCCATGGGCCTTAACTGGGACATACGGACTCCGATTTTCGAAAACTCGGACTCTATTTCGCGTATTTTTCCGAGACGAACGCAATGGCATAGCCCGTTTCCCCTGATTCTGATTTTTGAATTAGATTCTGCCTCGATTTATGTTATAACAGTTTATTGAAAATACGGGTTGTTATATTCTCCCCTCCTTAAAGGATTTCGTCCCCGAAATCTTCAAGTTAGGAAGAACATATCCTACCATCCAACATCCATCTACTCAAAACATCATCCACGAGCAGCCATTGTCCTTAAAAAATTCTAAATGCTGTATGAACATATGCAAAAGTGTGTGTATATGTACTTATCTAATGCAATGATCAATGCAAAATATGTTAGTGAAATGTATCCATATGTATGCAAATCCCTAACATAATGTATAATATCTATATGCGTGCTCAATCATACATCCATATGCAACATCCATGTGATTGCATACAAATTTCATCCAAGAATAAGCATAAACACTCATGCACATGCAATATGAGGAGTGTGTGAGCCGATCTAGTGCCTAATGTGTATCATGCATCCACGAGTGACCACTTGCAAACACTTGCAACCACTTGCAACCATCAACCATAACATGCTTCAAACACATGTTTCATCCAAAGGGTTTCTACCTAAGGTTCTCATGACAAGCTTAGCACGATAACTAGATAGATATGGATTAGCAAAGAGAAAGATATACTAACAAAGGGAAGAGATTGAGAGTGTACCCTCAAACAGGAATGGATAAAGCCCACGCATCCTCTCCTCGGTTTCCCAAGTTGCGTCCTCTTCGGCCTCACCCCATTGAACTTTCACTAACCTGACCTCGCGATTCCTTAGCTTCTTGGTCTCTGTCCCCAAGATACGAATCGGAGCTTTCCTTAAAGTTGCTTCTTTCTCTACCTCCACGTCTTCAAGCATGCTAGGCTCAACCACCTCAGCAGATTCATGTAGGCACTTTCGGAGATGCGAGACATGAAAGACATTATGCACTCCGGACAACTTCTCGGGCAATTGCACTCTATAAGCCATCTTTCCAATTCTCTCAATGATGGGGAAGGGTCCAACAAATCTCGGTGCTAGCTTCCCAACAGCTCCAAATCGGACCACATTCCGCAAAGGAGAAACCTTCACGAAAACCTTGTCCCCAACCTCAAACTCCAATTCGGACCTTCGCCTGTCAGCATAGGATTTCTGCCGGTCTTGGGCCGCTTTCATCCGTCTTCTAATCAACTCAACCTTCTCGGATGTATCCCTAATCATGTCGGGTCCAAGTATAAGCTTATCCGTGGATTCCCACCAACATGTAGGTGACTTGCACGGCCTCCCATATAAAGCCTCAAACGGCGCCATCCCTATGCTCGCCTGATAACTGTTGTTATATGCAAACTCAACAAGAGGAAGATGGTCTTCCCAAGCACCACCAAAATCCAGAATGCAAAGCCTCAACAAGTCCTCAAGTACCCTATTCACCCTTTCTGTTTGGCCGTCTGTTTGTGGGTGATAGGCCGTACTCAGGTTCAATTTCGTGCCCATAGCCTCCTGCAAACTGTTCCAGAACTGACTAGTAAAGATGGGGTCTCGGTCACTGACTATGCTGGAAGGGACTCCATGTAGTCGCACTATCTCACGAAGATATACTGATGCTAGTCCAGATGCTGTCCTTTTGCTCTTTACTGGGATAAAATGAGCACTCTTCGTGAGCCTATCCACAATGACCCATATGCTCGTATTCCCCTTCCTGGACCTTGGAAGCCCATCAATAAAGTCCATAGAAATGCTTTCCCACTTCCATAGCGGGACCTCTAGCGGATGTAATAGCCCACCGGGCTTCTTTGACTCAGCTTTTACTCTTTGACAAATAACACATCTCGAGACAAACTCCGCCACATCCTTTTTCATTCCAGGCCAGAAGAAAACGCGCTTCATGTCCTTATACATCTTATCACCCCCTGGGTGTATGGTCATCTTGGAGCGATGTGCTTCCTCAAGAACTTTCCTCACCAAGTCTTCTAACATCGGGACACAAAGCCTTCCATCTCTCCTCAGCCAACCCTTATCGTCTATAGAATATCGAGCAAGGTGACTAGATGTCTCCCCTCGAACCAGTTTATCCATGATCTCAATTATCTGAGGGTCTTCCTTTTGCGAAGCCCCAACTTGATCTAGGAGGGTAGGTCTGAGCTCTAAAGATGCCAAGGAACCGGTCACCGACTCCATTGCCAGAGAGAAATCAAAGGTCACCAAGAACTCTAAATTCTTCATCTCAACAAATAGAGGACTTAGTGTCAACCTTTTCCTACTCAACGCATCCGCTACAACATTCCCCTTGCCAGGGGTATAGGATATCTCAAAATCATAGGAAGCCAAAAATTCCATCCATCTCTGCTGTCTTAGGTTCAGATCTTTTTGCGAAAAGAGATACTTCAAAGACTTATGATCAGTATACAGCTCAAATCTCTCTCCCAGAAGATAATGGCGCCATGCTTTGAGCGCATATACAATCGCTGCCAACTCTAGATCATGAGTGGGATAATTCCTCTCATGCACCTTAAGTTGCCTCCCACCAAAACATATAACTCTGCCCTCTTGCATCAGAACGGCGCCCAAACCCGTGCCACAAGCATCAGTGTACACGGTAAATATCTTACCACCATCGGGTAAGGCTAGAACTGGTGCGGAGGTAAGGGCTCTTTTGAGTCTCTGAAAAGCAAGCTCACAATCCATATCCCAAGCAAAGACTAAGTTCTTCTTCGTCGACTTAGTAAGAGGAGCGGATATCTTCGCGAAGTCCTTGATGAACTTCCGATAGAAACCCGCAAGACCCAAAAAGCTTCTCACTTCGGTTGCACTCCTTGGAGTCTTCCAATCCTGAACTGCAACCACCTTAGCGGGATCCACTGCCAAGCCTTGCTTGGATACGATATGCCCAAGAAATCTGACTTCCCTTCTCCAAAAGTGGCACTTGGAGAACTTGGCTTTTAACTGGTGTGCTCTGAGTGTATCCATCACCTCTACTAGGTGCCTCGCATGCTCTTCTTCGTCCTTGGAGAAAACCAGAATATCATCAACAAAGACCACGACAAACTTATTCAAGAACTCCCGAAACACCCTACTCATCAAATCCACAAAATACGCGGGTGCATTCGTCAAACCGAACGGCATAACAAGCCATTCAAAGAATCCGTCTGGAGTTCTGAATGCAGTCTTGTCTATACTGTCTTCAGCCACTCTGAGTTGATGGAAACCCGTAGCAAGGTCAAGCTGAGAGAAAACAGAAGCACCAACAAGTTGATCAAAGAGATCATCGATCCTTGGTAACGGGTGTCGGTTCTTCTTAGTCAGCTTATTCAATTCTCTATAATCCACACAGAGTCGAAGAGAACCATCTGCCTTAGTTGCAAACACCGCAGGCGCTCCCCATTCAGATATACTTCTTCTGATGAAGCCCTTCTCAAGCAATTCTTTCACTTGCTTGCTCAGCTCCCGTCTCTCACGCGGAGCCATATGCCGAACGGGCAAAGAAACAGGCTTAGCATTGTCTACAAGATAGATGCGAAAGTCAATCTCTCGTTTAGGGGGCAACCCCTTAACTTCTTCAAACACATCTGGATAATCTCGGACCACCCTTACAGACTGAAGGGCCTCCTCTGATGAGTCGAGAGATTCTAGATAGCATAACATGACGGGATTCTTCGGATTGCATGAAATTTCTAAGGTGTTGCCCAGGCGAGTCACAAGCCTTACAACCCTATGCTCACAATCCAGAATGGCTCCATATCTAGACAGCCAATCCATGCCCAAGATCAATCCGTATCCCCTGAAACCTAGAACATACGCACTACACAAGAACTCAACGCTGAGTATAGAGATCCTTAGATCCTCACATATCATAGATAGATGAGCAGAACCCCCAATGGGATTCGAAACACAAACGGGATCATCCACTAAACTAGTACTGAGGTGCAAGCTATCAACAAGATCAGATGAAATAAAGCTATGTGATGCACCGGAATCAAACAAGGTACGTACTGGAAGATCAGAGATATAAACAAGGTTCTCAACAGAAACACTACCTCTCTCGGGAACTGAAGCGGCATTGAGAGCATGAACTTGCCCTCCTGAAGATCCAGCCTGTCCTTTCTTCTTTGGACATTCTTTGCTGAAGTGCCCAGTCTCTCCACAAGAAAAGCATCCACCACTAAGCTTCCTTTTCTTCTTCCTGCAATCCTTAGCAAAGTGCCCAGCTATGCCACAGTAATTGCACTTTCCCTTGCCTTTGTTGTTGCCCTTCTTGTTCTTATTTTGATTTCCTTGACTGCTTTGTCCTCCTTGGTTGCCTTTGCCTTGAGAATCAGTCTTCTTCACTTGGGTATCGCCCGACTTGACCTCCTTCTTTCCATCTCCCTGAAGCAGAGCCATATTGACCAAACTCTCGAAAGTGGCCCCATGCGGGATATGTGACATCGCCAAGCCCTGTAGCGGCTCATTCAATCCTCTGGCAAATCGAAGAGCCTTCTTCTCCGGGGTGTTCACTATATCCAAACCAAAGCGGGCCAGCTGATTAAACTTGTTCACATACTCCTTGATAGACATATCACCTTGCTTTAATGAAATGAACTTCTCCATTTGTAGATTCGCCTCGGCTGAAGATAGAAACTTGGTCACAAATCTAGCCCTCAAATCGGCCCAAGTCTCAACGGGCCTCGTCCCATTGGTGACCTCCCACCAATAGGCCGCCTCATCCTTCAAAAGCCATACGGTCAATAAGATCTTCCTCTCGTCATCTATCCCAAAGATGGCAAACAAGTCCTCCGTGTCCTTCAGCCAATTCCTAGCTTCAACGAAAGATTCCGTGCCTAGGAAATTCTTGCCCCCCATTGCCTTGAAGTCTTTACACACCTTTGTAAACTCAATTTGAGGATGCTGAGGGGGAGGAGGAGGAAGAGGAGCCTCAGCAACAGGAGGAGGAGGAACATTAGCAACGGGAGGGGGAATATTAGCTGCTGGAGGAGGGGGAGCAGGGACCACCGGAGGAGGGATATTAGGGGTAGGATTCTCAACTACAGGAGGAGGAGTGGGAGTAGGGTTGGCGGGACCAGCTGCCGCCCTAGCTTCTAGGAGTCTCCTATACCAGAGTGGTACGTTCACTCCATCTGGGATGTCAAGATTCTCAGCCATACTGAAACAAAAGATAAGATAAGATTAGGTCAAGGGAACGAAGGATAACGCTGATGGCTTTTGGGGATTAGCCTTAAAATAATCTAGACTTTATTTTGGAAAATACTTAGTAGGTTTTTGAAAATAGTTTTTCAAAAGGGTTTTTTTTTTCAAAAGTTTTGTTCAATCTTGTTAACCTGGCTCTGATACCAAATGTAACACCCCGCCTCCACTAGGATCACTCCTTAGAATGTACTAGCTTTGGTGGGGCGTTATTGTGAGGGTAAACATGCACAGAGATGTCGCAAGACAGAATATATGAAAATAAATATAAATAAAGCAGCGGTAGCAGATAAAAACCCATCATCACCATTTCAGAAAAGCCAACATAGTCAAGTACATAATATCAAAATGTCATGATCCAAAATACAACATAAGTCTAGATACAAAATACATGGTAAAACATCAGTACTAATCCCCAGAAATAAAAGATAAGCCACAGCTAGCTCAGATCCATACACGAGCTATCCAACAAGCAAGCCAAAAGATCCACTAAGCAGATGTAGCCCCTCCCTGAGAACCTGTGGGGGGGGGGGGGAAACGGAAGAAAAGAAGCGAAAGAAAACAGGTCAGTCAAAAAGACTGGTAAGCCCTACTACGATCAATCTATGAACTAATAAAGTTAACAGTATGATGGAAACTGAGATGAAACATACTGGTACTAGATAAGGGTGACATCACATAGACGAGATTAAATTTTTGCACCACAATGTACTAGCAAACCCACAAAACAGATCTTGATCCCTTAGCCCAAACTTTGGCCCAATAACATGAAGTGACCTTAGTATAAGGCCCAGCCCAACGGTCTAGTCGATCGGCTCCCTATAAACCTAACACGTCGAGTGTTGGTGTCCATACGGCCCACATGGATGTAGCCAGACTGCGCTGGGTCCACCTTTGGGTGTATCAAGCCCTCGGGTGTCAACCCCAGACACCTAAGCAATAATGCACAGTCTAAACCTACTGGTACCCGTGCCTCGAGTTTGTCCAACATCGGACCACGTGCACGTCCGTAGCCCGCCGGACCCGCACCGCTGTACCACTCAGCCGTCGCTTTGGTCGCTTACATCAGTCCAGTAATCGTGCCCCGCCCTAGCCTAGCCTCTAGGGTTGTGAGTGATACCAAACTGGGATTACTGCTGGAACAGACCACGTTGCTAGGGTTTCTAAGAGGGTTAAGTGTGGTTTTAACCCCTCACTAAACCTGGATTAAATTAGCTAAGTGTAGCCACTTAACCCCATCTAATCCTCGCATCCCCATTATTGGTTAAGTATTAGTGGGCCATGACTTAACCCTAATCATGAGGCATTAATTACTTAATGCACCCAACCTCTCACATTAGACATCCGTGGTTACCTGGGAAGATTTACACCACGTCTAGGTCTAACCTCGGGTCTTATGGTGCAACAGGACCAACTACCCACATTAGACCCCACGTTGTGGTTACCTGGGAAGATTTACACCACAACTAGGTCTAACCTCGAGTTGGCCATATCATGTTATCTAATGTCATGTCCACTACACATTTACAAGTTAACATATACTTGGGTAGACCTAACTTAATAGGTAAATTCCCAAGGGGTAGACCTAACTTAATAGGTAAATTCCCAATCTTTTAATTTCATGTATTTTTAAGTTTACCCAAACCCTCCCAACGTCATTATCTCGCTTATATATTCGTCATAACGCATAAGGGTAAAAAAAAGGTAACTTGGCAAAATATACATGATGAACTTCACATATCATAATAAACGTGCATACATGTTAAACTTGCAAATCATGTCATAGTGAACTTGCATAAACATGTATAGCTTATTAAATATGCATAACATGGTAAGGTGAACTTGCATAACCCATAAAACTTGCATAACATGGTAAGGTAAACTTGCATAACCCATAAAACTTGCATAAGCATGCATAATACATTAAACATGTAGAGCATGACATAATAAACTCACATAAGCATGCATAACTTGTGAATCATGTAAAACATGGCATAGTAATCTCGCATATGCATGCATAACTTATGAATCATATAAAACATGACATAGTGAGTCCGCATAAGCATGCATAATCAACTAAACTCACATAAATCTCAACTTTCACCAAACATTAACTTTAGAGTTTGTAAAGTGAAGGTAAGAGGGCTTACAAATATAAACAAGCCACAAATCCACCAAATAAGATGAAGAAGCCCTTTAAAAAATCCAAAACAAAGCTTCAAACAAGAAAACCCTTTTGCAAAATCCCAAAAATACAAGCTTTAGCAAATCAAACTTGCTACTTAATGAAGTATGCAAGTTATTAAGCATTCATACAACATAGAAAAGGTTGTATGATCATCATATCTTCATAGGATTAAACTTTGAGGAAAGTGGAGGCTAGGGATTTTAGGTGGAGGCCATTTGAGGTTTCAAATTGACATAGTTTAGTTGCAAGATTTATTAATGAGGCTTTAGGGTAGGATTAGGGGTATATTTATAGAGAATTAGAGTGATTTAGACCATAGGATTAACCCTAGATTAGGTTTGGCCCGTCAGATCTCAGAATTCTCCATAATCAAGCCACATGACCCAACCCAAATCAGAAATGGTGCACCAGGCTGAACTGCCTGGGCACCCCCTGTCGACAGGGCTGTCGACAGGGCAGTCGACACCCTGGGTGCCCTGTCGACATGCCTGTCGACATGGGGCCCCCTGGCGGGAATTTTCCCGCCTAACCCTGATTAGCCCTAATCCTTGATTTTAATTTGAAATTTAAATTTGTCTTTAGCATAAAAATTTATGAAAACTTCCATGGGCCTTAACTGGGACATACGGACTCCGATTTTCGAAAACTCGGACTCTATTTCGCGTATTTTTCCGAGACGAACGCAATGGCATAGCCCGTTTCCCCTGATTCTGATTTTTGAATTAGATTCTGCCTCGATTTATGTTATAACAGTTTATTGAAAATACGGGTTGTTATAGTAGTTATACACTGTGCATCTTGAATCGTGTCGGGTCACTATCATAAGGATTGATACACCTTATGGTGGGACCAGCACAGGGTATCTACACGCAAAAGAAGGCCGATTGACACAGACACATGGAACATGAATACAAGTAAGGGAGCCGATCGATAGGGTAGTAAGGGTACATCTAACATCTTCATGGCAATTAGGCTGATTGAGGTAAGATCCTCATACTAAATGTACACCTAAAGGCTACCACAATTGCGGGGATTGGGATCACGTTGTAATATTATCATTTTCTCTGCTTCGCTACTACCATAAAATAAGAGTATGACATGACAGTTGACCTTGCACTTATCTTGTCTTTAGTTATCTTGTTTTTATGGAATTGTCCCATTTTCAGTTTATTCAAGTCATGATACTTCACCGTGTTTGCATGCTGAAAGACCACTGGACTTACCAGACTTAATGTCTGAACTAGTTTGTTTTTCGCCTCTTTTCTTCCGTTCACCCCCCCCCCCCAAGGTAGTCAGGGAGGGAATAGCTCAGCCTAGCTTGGACCTCTTCTCTTTCCAAGCTTGAAGATTAGTTGTGTATTGCTTTGGACTCTCTCTTCCACTGCTATGGATGGTACATGCTTTGTTGGGGAATATTATCGTTTGTATGCTTCTTTTATTCTTGGAAGTTTTTAAATCAAAAAGAAGTTCTATGTATTACATTTAAGTATGATTGAGGAAATTTTTGTAAAAGCTTAACTGAATTAAGTTGTTTATAAAATGTCTTTATTTTTCCGCTGCTTTATTTGTCTGTCTTGTAATTTATCTGCATCTTTTACCTATAATGCTCCACCGAAGTTAAGGCATTCCCTTTGTGAGTGACCTTAACGGAGGCGGGGTGTTTCAAAGAGGAAAGATAGTATTAGTTTTATAAGGACGTGAATAGCATGTTTTCCGAGGAATGTGGATCCATCCTTTTACCTTTTCTTCACAAAATATCCACGTAGGCTTTAAATTTTCTTTTCATGAATTTTTTTTGGCTTTGCAAAAGAAATATGACAGATTGTATTTTCGAAATTGAGAGTGCTTTCGGAAAGATTGGCGCTTTAACCGGGAACCAAAGTTTGAACGTGTTTATGAAAACAAAAAAAAATGGACCGAGAGTTTAAATAAAAGTGAACTAACGGTTTAAACTTTTGAAAATAATAAAATGTTGCTTTGGAAATGAATATGAAGGAACGACATGGGAATGGGAAAACATTTTTTTAAATGGTTGGAAGGTGGACATGCAACAGGTGCATGCTTTTATACATGAATGGTTTAGAAAAATATTTACTTACTAAGCCTCGTAGATAAATAAATAAAAAATCGGATGGTTCAACAAAGTAAAAAAGACAGGTTTTGCAGACCCCAAATGTTCAGAAAAACATGCAAGATCCAAATATGGACACTTCAAACTCAAATGGCTTTGTTTCAAAAATGAACTACGCAAGCCTTTTCGCAGTTTCAGCGCGAAACGAACATCGGAACAAACAAATAAATATATTGCAGAAATCAGCGCGACGCGACGGGCACAACGGTATAAAATTTGTAGTGTCAGAATGCTCTATTCAAAAATGCGTTACGGACCCTTTTAAATGTAAAATTCAAATGGGAAAATAATTAAATCAATGTCAAAACGTCCGATTTCGCAAAACGAAATTTACCGTTGAATTCATGACATCGAATATAATATTTTCATGTTTGTCCGAATTGGTTTCGGAGAACTTTTACAATCACTAAAATTTGAACTGATATGCGCAACTTTGCACTGAAAATTGCGCGACCGACAAACATTCAAATTTTTCGATGAAATTTTCAAATTTGCAACATCTCACTATACGTATTTCAAATTCCAAATTCTCGTTATGAGAAACTATAGAATATTATGAAATTAAATCATGAATCTAAATAGTTATTAATATTCAAAACAAAATATATAACAATATGAGTTTAAATATTTCAATTAATATTGAAGAAATAAATTTCAAATACAAATCAATAAACTAGACAAAATAAAATAAATTAAACAAAAGCAAATATCGACTTGCAATATTAAAACATATTTGTATCGACCCAAATAGTTATCTTATAAATTCTAAAGCAATATAAGTTTAAAATCAATATTATTATTTCAATAAAATTCAAACAATTCACATAAATAAAACCAAATTTTAATTAAATCATTAAATAAAATATACTTAAAATTTAAGATTGTTACAATAGCACTTAATTGTTTTTCTTAAAAACAATTATATCAAAACAATAACCCCCAAGTCAAAAAGCATTAGAATTAATATACATAATATTTTATAATTGTTTTTAATAAAATAATTTATAAATATCGAATTATTTATAAACTTCTATTTCAATATAATTCAACCTTCACTTTACTTATAAAAATAAATTTTATAACTTAAAATATATCGGTTCACCTAACGGTGAATTAACGTTTTAAAAACAGGGTGTTTGAATTCATTTGCTACCAATAACTTGACCAATACCGTTTGTTGGTTAAAAATGTCACATCAATGTTGAATTTAAATTCTACATTCAATATATAATCAACCATCAACATTCAATCAGAATATAACATTGTATTCGGTAAACAGTTCATATTTGGAGCAATATGGAAAAATAAACAACATGCAATATATTTGAGGAATCCAGTCGTATCCCTCCAACTTGTCCTTCACTGCATCACAGATCATAATAATATTTGAAAATAAAATATGAAACAAATATTTTTAAACAAATCATCCAATACGACATAATATAAATGTCGATAATCGTTAAACAAGCAATAAACAACCAAGATATCCAATCATCCAATTATTAGTATTAATGATAAAAAAAATTATATGAATTTAGCACACCATAGCATTCCATACAAATGTGAGAGTTAGCTCACCACTTTATTTTCATATGGACAGTTCAAGTTGATTTATATAGTTTCAAAAGAGCATTTGAAACTATATAAAAATCCAACTGCATCTGAAAAGTCCCAAGCTAGCTCAGTAGCGTAATACTTGTTGCCACGATTCCAATGTGTCCTGTTGCATCCAATTCTATGCATATATGATATAGCTATACATATTATAAGTGTATAAGTCTATTTAGATTTTATAATTAATAGTTAAATATAATTATACCTTAAATAAATCGTTAATTACATTGTCAACCCTTTTTCCTTTTTTAAACCAATGTCCAAGCCCAACATGAAGCCTTCAGCCCATCTACTTTTCTCTCTAATTTATAATTCATGGCCTACTTTCCTGTACCTATCTTCTTCTATGCTTGTTCTTCTTTGCCTCCCACGCACGAGAACTCTAGTATCTTTCCCAGTACCATGGAAACCCTTTTGAGCTTCCTCTAGCCCTTCACCGTTTTTTTAAATAAAATCCCAGCTCACTCCTTCGAAATGTACAGCCCGTCTCCACCTCTTTCCCGAAATGGAGATTCCAACACCTGCTTTTCAATAACTCAAACCTCCATTCCTGTGTACCCAGAAGCCAATCGCCTGCCAATGCCCCACATAACATTGCCTTCCTATCAAAGCCTGATACAATGCACTTAACCTCACCAACCCACTGTCTACCACACTACATGACTACTACACCCTTTTTCAAAGACCTCGACCAAAACAACTCCAAACCGTTCGCCTCTACAGTCATTATCGCTCCACATGAACCCGACCTGGGCCCTCCCTGACATCACCTGACCCATACACCTACTTGCTGCCAGTCCAGAGCTTCTAAGTGGCAGCACATGAGCTTGTAAACTGAAACCTGTATTACCCCGTTTATTAACCTCCTACATCACCATCATGCCATCGCAATAGACCATACCACCCTTTCGGAGCTTGCCGCTGTCACTAACGGCGACTAGAGTCTTTGTGCTTTAGGATGAGATAAGGCCTCGCGTAGATGAACAAATATTATTAAGGACCTCACACGAGATAGTGAACAGAGAGGAAGATCGAAGTGGTTTTGCTTGAAGAAAGAAGAATCGTTGGTTATGCAGTAGGAACCGTGCGCTGTTTGAAGGGGTTGGTTTCAATATATATATATATATATATATATATATATATATATATATATATATATATATGTGTGAAAATGGGTCAAACTTTGTATTAGGCCTTCAGCCCAGAAAATTGATCCACAAAGCGCACGAAATGTACACACGTGGTCATACCCCAAAAGCGCATCCGCACTTTCGAGAATTACAGAGCATTCACTTTACAACTGAAAAGTAGGGAATAAAATATAACATAAAGTAAGTACCAAACCCTAATTAACCATCGTCTTCCACTCATGGCAGCTCAAATAGTCTATGTGGGCTTCCTGCCGTTGACGCCTCTCCATCCACTGCTGCGCTATGAGTTGCATCTGCCCCTATCCTAGTAAATTTCTCTGGTATTCTCAATTTCATAAGCATCAGTTCTCCTTGAATTATCCTCTCCAAATCGTTCTGATTTGTGCCTTTGTGTTGAAAAATACGCTAATTTCTTTCTTTCCAAACTATCCATGCAACTACAGTGAAGGAGATAATGTGGTGTTTGGTCTTCAAGTCTTCCGTGCTTCTTATGCTAACGAGGTACTCAATGATGTCCTCCATCTTCAGTAAGCTAGATGTATTACCCATAATAGTGTAACACTGTGTCAGTATGAGTTTTGATGTAGTGTACTCAAAAAATAGATGGCCGTGGGTTTTGGTATTCGAGTTACACAGTACACATTGAGTGTCGTCTGTGATTCCCCAATTGTTAATCCTGTCCCTCATAGGCAGCCTCCCCAAGACTGCTTTGTACACATTGAAAGCCATTTTAGAGCAATTAACACGATCCCACACTATTCTGCTCCAAGATATTGGCTGAGCCTTCTGCCTCACCTCATTCTATGCAGCTTTCATGGTGAAGTCATTGCCTGTCGCATTCCACACCCATATGTCACTTTGTCGATCTGAAAAAAGTGGAATGTACTTTATTTGTGCTTTTTGGGCCTCATTCAGCAGGATATCAACTAGATTCCACTGATTATTTTGAATAATATGTTGGACCCATTTATCAGGGCAACCATAGTCTGAGAAAGTATGCATGCCAACCAAACCATTAATTGATTTACCCTCAATCCAAGGGTCTCTCCACAAATATGTGCTATCACCCCTCGCTATTTGTCTTTCACTACATTTAGCTAGATCGCTTCTAATGCGTAAAATAGCTTTCCACATGGCTGAGGCGTTATTATCAGTTTGCAATTGCCAAAAATTACCACGAATGTATCTTTGCCCCATCCAGCGTGCCCATAGACCCTTCTTATTGATAATTTTCCACCCTTGTTTCAGAGTGTGTGCTTCTTTTATGCCTTTAAGTCATTGAAGCCCAACACCCCCTTCTGGTTTGGGCTTATAAAGAGTCTCATATTGAACTTTGTGTAGACCACCTCTCCATATAAAGTCAGCACACACTCTCTCAATTTTATTTAGTGATGCTTCCGGTAGCTGAAACGTTTGCAACCAAAATGCCACTTTAGCTTGAATCATCATGTGCACTAGTTCAATTCTACTAGCAAGTGATAGAAATCTTGAACTCCGCCCTTGTAACTTATCCCTGATCTTTGTTACAAGCTCCACACATTCCCTGTCCGTAATTTTATTCGAAGACAGTGGTACTCCCAAATATTTTACTGGCAATTCTCCTTCCTCGTTAAGTGCCTCCAGAACCACAGATTTAACATTGCAGTGTTTGTTGAAATAGCATTTGGTCCTGTTAGCATTGAGTTTCAGCCCTGCATAATCTTCCAACGGCCCAAATATGTGTCTAATGTGTTCAGCCGATGTAGCATTAGCTTTTACACATATCAGTAAATCATCTGCGTATAAAACATGACTAACCATTGGCTGCAGCCCATATATTGGTTGTAGAAGTTTCCTATGACAAGCTAATTCCATTTGTAGAGAGAAAAATTCCATTGCCATTGCAAACAAATAGGGCGAGAGAGGATCACTTTGTCTTATGCCTCGGTTCGAGTTGATATGTCCCCTCGGAACCCCATTAATCAGAATAGAGTAAGTCGGGGTAGAAATGCATTCATTGATTAAGTTGACAAACTTTCTGGGGAAACCCATACAGCGCAGCATATGTATAATAAAATATCTATTGATCTTGTCATACGCCTTGTGTAGATCCACTTTCAAGCATAGTCTATTAGCTCCTTTCTTATTGAACCCCCGGACCAATTCGTGAGCCAATAACGAGTTATCTGAAATGCTTCTCCCCTTAATGAACACGCTTTGGCATTCTGCAATAATATCAGGCAAGATTAAGTTCATTTGATTACAAATGATTTTGCTAAAAAAATTGTAAACAGCATTACAACAGGCAATCGGTCTGTAATCAGCGATGCTTGTGGGTTTATCTGTCTTTGAAATGAGGCATATGAAAGTATGGTTAATTTCTTTAATGAAATGAGCATTTTGAAAAGCATAATTCATAGCCAATAACAAGCTATGTTTTATGTAATGATTCGAAAATTCCTGCCCGTTGGATCGACCATAAACCACACAGGTCTGACCCAAAAGTTAGAAATTCTCGAATGCATTAACTTTGGGCATACTACAACATCAGAACAAATAACAAAAGACTTTTATAACATTATAATAACGTTACATCAGAGTACAGAATATCAGAGTACATTGAATAAATATATTACAGCGGAAGATTATATTACAAGAAATTAATACAATACACAGCGGAAAACTTCAATGCTCAGGACACAGCTTTAAGCTTCGATACAAGATCCTGCTAAAGAGATAAAGATATCTGCAAAAAGCTACTCGACTTCCCGTGTGGAAAGAGGGCACCCGAGTTCGCAATGTGAAACAAAATACGGGTCAGTCATGGGACTGGTGTGAGAATTCTTAACTAGTTTAACTAATAGTAATAAGGCAAATCCAAGGACCACGCCGCTAACGCAGAACGAGTTTACTCCAATGGATTGTCGTGCATAATAATAAAGGAAATCGTCAAACAGCGCAATGCTTTTTGGAAAAATGAAACCATTATAAGACCCAGGTCCCATCACACAATGCAACGCACACCAGAGGATAGGGTTTTACCTTATAATGGTCAAAAGATGATAAATACATAAAAAGATATTATTATTAGTGTGTATATGTATGATAAACATTTCAATCATAATGTATCAATCATAGACGGCATAGTACCCCATCCTACTATGTCGCCATACTAGTTCTACAATCAAAACCGCAAGGTCGTATTGGAAATTGGATTTCCATCATGAGTCGAGGCTAGGGGCAAGCTCCTCTCCGATTCGAGACACTCTAGCAAATGCCTCAGGATTCCCCGCAGTGAACCCTTGGATGCGGTAGGGCCGGTCCCCGCCTATCGGCAATGGATTGGTTATGCCTGAACACACGCTTCCCGGTTCCTTTGAACCTATAATATGACCACTATCGGCCTATAAAAATCCGAGGCGCCTCAAAATCCATCATCCACATAAGTAAAATGTCAGGGCTGGTAGGTCACTAACACCACTCTAGCTAGAAAGAAACGTGTGCACTCCCTACGGTCCATATCCCGTTTTTGACTCATACCGGGGTGTGAGGCTCGCGAAGTCACGATATACACAAAGCTATGTCGTAATAGGCTATGCTTTGATCATCAACCACAAGGCCCTGCTTTTCAACAAAAGCCTTGATCAATTTGCATCTTGGCGTGCCACATTGACAATTCACGCCATGCGATCAATCACTACTAATATATACCAAGGTGTTAAGTAGAGAATAAATCCTCCACCACCAAACAGACATACATTAACAGAAATCGATGTAATTCACATGGAACAAAATTCAATGTCAGACACGCATCCATTTACTAGCTTATGCTCTGGGTCTGAGCGAAAGCCAAACCCGTACAATCAACAAGAACGTCCGGATGATCACTACCATCAACCCATCAAGGTAGCTACTCCCATCAAGGCCAATAATAGCAATACAACCATCCGCCTTGAAGATCGTCGGTCTTCGACCGTCATCTTCAACTCTTCAATTTGGATATCGCCATATAATCATTTGAAATGAGATGGACTCGGTCTTTTCAAATGATTATCGTATATATATAAAGTTTTAAACCATTTCATATCATTAATAGTATTGAATAATGATTTGTCGCTATTCTTATTTATATTTATGAATATAAATCATTTGGCGACAATATTAACATGGGTAACATGTCCCGTAAAGAATGAACTGTCTACCTAACACACACATTCATGTTTAATGTTTAACAAAATGTGTTTTACCAATCATAGAAATATAACTCTTAATTTTATATTTTATTTCCAAATCTTATTTGTGTCGTGGAACGCCAAAAAAAAAATTGTACTTTTCTTTCATATTTATTTACATCGAGGGATGTAAATAAAAATACATAGCTTTTATTTCTAAGTTTCATTTGCAATAGAGTGTACAAATAGAAGATGCACTTTTATTTCTATGACCTATTTGTATTGGAGAATACAAATAAAAGGATGAATTCTATTTCTATGTCATATTTGTATTGGAAATACAAATATAAAGATGAACCTAAATCCTATGTTAATATTTGTGTCAAAGGACAAAGTTAAAAAGGCATTCATTTCCCTATATGTATTTGTGTTAAGAACACAAATATAGAGATGATTTATTCCTATGTAATATTTTTGTGTTAAGAACACACAAAAAGATGACTTCATTTTCTATGCAAATGTTTGTGTTAAGAACACAACTAAAAAGAGTGCTTTATTTCTATGCAAATGTTTGTGGTAATGAATGCAAATAAAAAGAATGTTTTTATTTCTATGCAAATGTTTGCATAATGAATGCAAATAAAAAGAATGTTTTTATTTCTATGCAAATGTTTGCATAATGAATGCAAATAAAAAAGAATGTTTTTATTATCTATGCATATATTTGTGTTGAAACACAAATAAAAAGAACGACTTTATTTTCCCGACGCAATACTTGCATTATAAATGCGAGTAAAAAGAATGGTTTTATTTCCTTATGCAATACTTGCACTATAAATGTGAGTAAAAAGAATGGTTTTATTTTCTTATGCAATACTTGCATTATAAATGCGAGTAAAAAGAATGGTTTTATTTTCTTATGCAATACTTGCATTATAAATGCGAGTAAAAAGAATGGTTTTATTTTATGATTTTATTTTCTTATGCAATACTTGCATTATAAATGCGAGTAAAAAGAATGGTTTTATTTTCTTATGCAATATAATGCGAGTAAAAAGAATGGTTTTATTTTCTTATGCAATACTTGCATTATAAATGCAAGTAAAAAGAATGGTTTTATTTTCTTATGCAATACTTGCATTATAAATGCGAGTAAAAAGAATGGTTTTATTTTCTTATGCAATACTTGCACTATAAATGCAAGTATAAAAGACGATTTCTTTTCTTATACAATACTTGCATTGTAAATGCAAGTATAGAAGATAATTTCTTTTCTTATGAGATACTTGCAATGTAAATGCAAGTATAAAAGATGATTTCTATTCTTATGAAATACCTGTATTGTGATTGCAAGTATAAAAGATGATTTCTTTTCTTATGCAATACTTGCATTGTGATTGCAAGTATAAAAGATGATTTCTTTTCAATGTAAATATTTGTGTTAAAAACACAGATAAAAAGGTATGACTTAATTTGCTATGTAAATGTTTGTATAGTAAATGCAAACAAAAAGATTAACTTCTTTTCAATGTGAATATTTGTGTTAGTGGATGCAAATAAAGAGTAAATTTTATTCTTTTCATTATATTTTATTTGCAATGGAAGATGCAAATAAAAATGTGTTCTTTATTCTAAGGTTTTATTTTCAATAAAAGATGCAAATAGAAATGTGAATTTCACTCTCAATAAAGAATGCAAACAAAATGTGTTCTTTATAAAGCATGTTTTATTTTCAATAAAGAATGCAAACAAAAATGTATTTTTAATGTTTTGTTCGCATTGTGAATGCGAACAAAAATGTAAATCTTATTTTTAAATGTTTTATTCGCATTGTCAATGCGAACAAAAATGTTAATTTTATATTTTTAATGTTTTGTTCGCATTGTGAATGCAATCAAGAATGCTAATTTTATTTTTAATGTTATATTTGCATTAACGAGTGCAAGTAAAAGAACAACTTTTCTTTTCAAAATATATTTGCATCAATGAGTGCAAATAAAAGAAACAAATTTCATTTGCAAAATATATTTGCATAAGTGAATGCAAATAAAAGAACAAATTTTATTTTTAATACATATTTGCATCTGTAAATGCAAATAAAAGAACAAGTTTTACTTTTTAATATATACATGCATTTGAGAATGCAAATAAAAGGACAAAACTTTATTTAAATGTGTATTTGCATTTGTGAATGAAGACAAAAGAATGAACTTTCATTTTCAATGTATGTTTGTATTTGTGAATGAGCATAAAAGAATAAATTTTATTTGCAATATGTGTTTGCATTTTAGAATACAAACATAAAATGTAAAATCTATTTTCTACATCTCGTTTGCATTAAGGAATGCGAAAAAAAATGATTTTCCTTCTCATGTCATAGTTGCATTAAAAAAAGAAAATAAAAATGTGCCACTTTTTAAATCATATTATATTGGCGTTGGAGAACACAAATAAAAAGATATAATTTTAATTACATGTTTTATTTGCGTTAGAGAACACAAATAAAAATGTACTTCTATTTTTAATGTTTTATTTGTGTTTGAGAACACAAATAATAAAATAAAAAGATCGTCCATTTTTATATATAATGTTTGTGTTTAAGGACACAACTAGAATGTCATTCCATTTTCTATGTGATATTTGTGTTTAAAACACAAATAAAAATGTATAGTTCGTTTCTCTATTTCAAATCCAATCGTATAGACCAAATGGCTAATATTGACAAACAGACACAAGTGATCCAAGAAGTGGTTTTCACATATATAATTGACCAATAAATTCAATTCAGACAAGAGTGCTAATCTTTATATTTTATATTGAATTGGTGAACTAAATCGATTCAATAAAGTGACAGATTATGAATTAATTAACTAGATCAATCCATTTAAGGGACAAATTGTATAATTTGCTATTGAATCGACGATCTAAATCCATTCTATAAATAAAAGAGTAAATAATATTTTATTTTCCACCACATGTAGATCTATGATTATTCATTATATAAATGAATATCGAATTGATTATCTAACTCAATTCAATAGAATAAACGATTAAAAATATTCGCTTAACACATGACGATCTTCATAATAATCCATCATGACCAACATACAAACATCATACAACATCCACACAATCAGATCTGAAATGAATAACTATAAATAAATAAAAACAAGTTAATTAATTAAAAACAAGAGATATCTCACCTTCGTCATGTTTATTTTGTCGATTCAAAACTAATTTTGTCTGAAATTGTAACTGGCTCCAAACCGCTTCTAATCAGATCTGAAATGTAGAGTTCGTCGCTACGATTCTAACGCAACTGAAGTCGTCTGATTTCGACCTTGTATGAAATAGTTATTATATAATTTGTATTGTTATCATTTAAATTAAATTAACAAATTAATAAAAATAGAAAATCACCTTTATCTTCTTCCACCGATAGCAGGCTGCGGTTTTTCCCTTTTTGTTCTTTTGAGAAGAAGAATGCACAAAATTTTAAGAAGAAGAGGATATCATGAGATTTTCAAAGAAGAGGAGGATGTATTTTTGTTTTTGTTTTTGAGTCATGAAGATTTGTAGATGTAAAGAAAAGAGGAAAGGAAATGGGAAAGAAATGGCACTGTTTTATTATTACATGAATTTTGAAAGATATGCATTAGAGAAGACAGAGGAAATAATAAATACATGATTTATTTCCATAAGATGTCTGTGACGATCCCAAAATCCGAGGGGCGGTATTAAGGATAATCATTGGAATATAACACATTAATCATCATAGCAGAGTACAGATAATAGCAGAAACAATAAATAGAATAATTTTACATGGGTATGACAGCGGAATCACAACATGTAGGAACATCAGAATAGCATAACGTGGGATATAACTTAGTAAATAAAAAGGAAAGTGATCAGTCATCATCGCCAGAGTCGGAATACATACATGCAGTGGGACATAATAAGGGTATCAGTCTACATCGCCGAAGGCGGAATACATATGAATATAATAAGAAATACGGAAAGTAAATCAGTCTGCATCGCCAGTGGCGGAATCATAATGTAAGTACAGTAATGGCGGAAAATGTCAAAGTCATCTCTGAGAAGTCAGCCTCGCCATGAGCCAAAAATGCACTCTATGCAGCAGTGCAGAGCCAAAAACAACCTGTCACCTGTGTACTAGGCTGCCCGTATGAAAATAAGGGCACCCGCGTTTGCAAAGTGAAACAAACAACGAGTCAGTCATGGGGACTGGTATGAGGAATCTATTTAACAGTTAAACAACAGTAATAGCAAATCATAGGACCACGCCACTTTCGCGGAACGGGTTTACTCCAGTGATTGCTAGTGCATTTGAACAAAGTAAATTCTTTTAAAACAATGCAATGCTTTTAGAAAGAATGAAGCCATTATAAGACTTAGGTCCCATCACACAATGCAACGCAAGCCGGAGGATAGAGTTTTACCTTATAATGGCCAAATATGCTTGATACGTATAAAGCAAAATCATTTGATATTATTACTAGTGCATATATGTTTCAAAAGCGAATAGCATCATAAATATCAATCATAGACGGCATAGCTACCATATACTATGTCGCCATACTAGTTCTACAATCAAGTCCGCTATTTCGTATTGGAAATTGGATTTCCATCATGAGTCGAGGCAAGGGGCAAGCTCCTCTCCGCTTCGAGACACTCTAGCAAATGCCTCAGGACTACGCACTCTGGGTAACCCCTGGATGCTTCAGGGCCGGTCCTCACTTACGTTAGAGGATTAATTATGCTTGAACACACGTTTCCCGATCCTTACAGACCTATAATCGAGGCGCCTCGCATTCCAACAACCACAAAGGTGAAAAGTAGATATATATGTCAGGGCTGGTAAGTCACTGACACCACCATAGCTAGAAAGAAACGTCGTGCTCTCCCTGCAGTCCGTATCCCGTTTTTAACTCATACCGGGGTGTGAGGTTCGCGAATCTACGTAATACACAAAGCTAGGCCACGTAGACCTTGCTTTGATCATCATCCACAAGACTTTGCTTTGCAACAGAAGCCTTGATCACAGCATCTTGGCATGCCACATAGGCAGTCCACTCCATACGATTGATTTCTATCGATATATAACCCCTGAGCTCGTACGTCTCAGAGAAGGGCGTTAAGCAAAAGAATAAATTCTCCGCCGCCAAACAGATATATATTTAACAAAGATCAATCAGTACAGAACAAAATCCAATGTCAAACACACAGTCCATTTACAAGTCCGTTCTTGGTCTAAACGAAACCGGAGGCGTCAAATTCCTCGTATATCCGTCTAATCAACACATACGTTCAGACGGTTACTACTTCCGTCCCTTTCCGGTAGCTACTCCGGTTAGGAACCTCAGTAGCGCCCATCCAACCGTTACGAAGATCGTCGGTCTTGAATCGTCTTTGCATTTTCCAATTCGAATCGCTCGATAAATTATTTGAAATGAGGGTTAGCTCGGCCTTTTCAAATAATTCACGTCATTAGAATTTAAATCGATTCATTTTATGGTTATATTACTCGACATCCATCTTTCGGTTCTTTAGTGTTATTTTCATGCCACCCACATACAACCATCAAATATCAAACAATTCAAGCCTAATTGGTTTATTTTCAATCGATGTTGCCTATAATATTTTAAAACGATTTTTCGCCATTTTTATTTATTTAAAAATGGACATATTTAATTAAATGACGTTTCAGGTCGTGCCGTGGCACTGGCGCTGTTTTTCCCTTAATTTGTTTTACACATATCGGAAAATCTAACCGTTGGATTTCTACAAAGTCTATATCAGTGGGAAGATATTCCCAAAGCGAACCCAACGGTTCCAGTTTCGTGAGAATCCGACGGTCGGATCTTCCACACTAGTCGTTTGAAGTTACGGTTTCAAAATTCGAACTGCAGCGTCGTTATTCGATTTAATTTAATTATATTTATATTTATATATAAATATAAACGATTCTGGCGCTGTTTTTCTTCAGATTTGAATTAAACATTCCGGACAATCCAACCGTTGGATTTTTACAAGGTTGGTGCCGTTGGAAAGATATTTCCAAGGCGAACCCAGTGGTTACGGTTTCGGGAAAATCCGATGGTCGGATTTCTCGTACTAATCGTTTCAAATGACAATTTCGAAATGCGAACTGCACGGCCTCTATTCCTTTTAATTATATTTATATTTATATATATATAGTTCATTCTATAATTTCAACTATAGTTCATTTTATATTTTCCACTTCGTTTCCAGAAAAATAAATCTAGCTTTGTTTTGACGATACGGTCCTAACAAAACCGGTTTCGTCGAATTCTGAGCTCATTTGAAAAACGGCCATTTTTAGGTCGACCCATTTTAACAGAATTTGACCAAACACATTATCTTTTGCCCCGCTCACATACTAGCTTCAAAAATTATGAAATTTGAAACTTAGCAATAATTTGACATCCCGGACCCAACAAAAGTGGTTTCGTCGAATTCCGAGGTCGTATGCAAAATCTCAATTTTCAAGGGCTATATATACTATATAGCGACCTTTCTGAAAATTCATTTGGCCATAACTTTTGATTTCCGTTATGAAATTTTGATTTTTCAGATTCGTTAGAAAGGTATTGATAAATAGATTTAAATATTTTCAGTTTCATCAAAATCTGTTATATTTTCCACCCGGTACAGTCAGACAAAGTTTGTATTCAAAATTTCAAACTGCCATACCATACCAAATTCTATATTTTATTGAAATAGGCTATTTCAACTATTCAAATTCTTTGGTAGAAACCAAATTTAAAATTTTTAAACTGGTTCACATTTTCCAGGTTATTACAATGTCTCTCTGTATTATGCAAATTACAAATAAATTAAATGTGGATGACTAAGGATGATGTGGCAATACTTACTTCTCATTCAAATTCAAACGTAAATCACTGAATAAAAGAAAATAAGTGGAAAGGAATGATTGCAAGATTGATGACGGTTATTGCTAGAGAGTTGTGTGATTTTCAAATTTCAAAATGTAGAGAGAAAAAATTGAATTTAAGGAACATGTTAAACGAGATAGACACAAATAAGGTAAATAAAATGGCTAGATATATGCATAGACAACGCTGATAGTTTTACATTTTTTTAAGAAAGAGAAGGGAAACATAAATACATAGAGGTGGTTTGTTCTTGAAGAAAAATAATGAGGGAAAACAAAGAGGAAAGAGAAATAAAGGGATACAAATATAAGGAATGAAAACACACAATTGAAATATGATGTGAAAAATAGAATGAAGGAAAGAGATTAATAGGATAAAGGGTGATAAATTAATTGAATATGTCAATCTTGATGGAGAGGAATGGTGTAGTTATTAAGGAAATAACAAATAGATGAAGTCATTAAAATGGATGCAACTATTCATCTCTCAGAATTAACTAATTAATGAAGGTTTGAAAAAGCAATCCATGTTTTGAATTCCTAACGGTTACATTTTTAATTGATAAGGGAACAGGCAAAGATATATATATATATATTGTCGGAATTTTATTTTCCATCAATATTTCAATATAAGTTAATAAATGTTATAAAAGTTCCTAAGGCATTTTTTTCTCTCCTTGTATATTTAGAATGCGCATTAATCAAGCACCTGCATGAGTTATGTCAATCAACATTTAAATCATAGGATTTAGGCTTTCCATCACTAAATGAAATCCTACAATCAACAAGTATAAATTTAAATATAATTTTAATCATTTAATCTTAAAATTTAATTCAATATTTCAAGAACAATTAAATTAAACAAATTATAAATTCAAGCATAATCCTCTACGTTCAAATCCTAATTCAAACTTACAATTTCAGAATTTTCAAACTACCGCGCTATCTCCTACTCCAATTAAAATTAAAATAAATATATTCGTTCTAACTTTGATTTAAATAAATTTTTAGTCGTTATTATTTAAAATAAATTATCTTAAATATTAAAAATCCACTAAAATTTCTAAAATAAAAATTTTAAATTGGTTCAGAATTTCCGGGTTGTTACAATCTCCCCCACTTAAAATCTTTTCGTCTTCGAAAAGGAAATGAGATTAAAGTTGTTTATTTAACTAATTAAATTTTCATACTCAATTTTTCATTCTTTAATTGATTTCCATAATTTTATTAGTTGATTAACTTTCGAATATATAACTTTTATATATTCAAAATCATATTTTCTAAAATAGATTATAATTACAAATACTTATATTATAAGCTTGTTACTCTCAACTCATTCTAGGGCATTACTAACCCCATCTCTAATGAGTTTCCTCATCCTAGGATACGGTTGATCCTATCTCTAATGAGTATTCTTATTGGATATTACTAATCCAATCTCTGATGAGTCTTTTGTTTAGTTTTAATGAGTTGTACCCCAAAGATTTGAGCTAACCAAGGCTCTGATACCATATGTAATGACCCGAAAACTCCTGCCCGTTGGATCGACCATAAACCACACAGGTCTGACCCAAAAGTTAGAAATTCTCGAATGCATTAACTCTGGGCATACTACAACATCAGAACAAATAACAAAAGACTTTTATAACATTATAATAACGTTACATCAGAGTACAGAATATCAGAGTACATCGAATAAATATATTACAGCGGAAGATTATATTACAAGAAATTAATACAATACACAGCGGAAGACTTCAATGATCAGGACACAGCTTTAAGCTTCGATCCAAGATCCTGCTAAAGAGATAAAGATATCTGCAAAAAGCTACTCGACTGCCCGTGTGGAAAGAGGGCACCCGAGTTCGCAAGGTGAAACAAACTACTGGTCAGTCATGGGACTGGTGTGAGAATTCTTAACTAGTTTAACTAATAGTAATAACGCAAATCCAAGGACCACGCCGCTAACGCGGAACGGTTTACTCCAATGGATTGTCGTGCATAATAATAAAGGAAATCATCAAACAGCGCAATGCTTTTTGGAAAAATGAAACCATTATAAGACCCAGGTCCCATCACACAATGCAACGCACACCAGAGGATAGGGTTTTACCTTATAATGGTCAAAAGATGATAAATACATAAAACGATATTATTATTAGTGTGTATATGTATGATAAACATTTCAATCATAATGTATCAATCATAGACGGCATAGTACCCCATCCTACTATGTCGCCATACTAGTTCTACAATCAAAACCGCAAGGTCGTATTGGAAATTGGATTTCCATCGTGAGTCGAGGCTAGGGGCAAGCTACTCTCTGATTCGAGACACTCTAGCAAATGCCTCAGGATTCCCCGCAGTGAACCCTTGGATGCGGTAGGGCTGGTCCCCGCCTATCGGCAGTGGATTGGTTATGCCTGAACACACGCTTCCCGGTTCCTTTGAACCTATAATATGACCACTATCGACCTATAAAAATCCGAGGCGCCTCAAAATTCATCATCCACATAAGTAAAATGTTAGGGCTGGTAGGTCACTGACACCACTCTAGCTAGAAAGAAACGTGTGCACTCCTACGGTCCATATCCCGTTTTTGACTCATACCGGGGTGTGAGGCTCGCGAAGTCACGATATACACAAAGCTATGTCGTAATAGGCTATGCTTTGATCATCAACCACAAGGCCCTGCTTTTCAACAAAAGCCTTGATCAATTTGCATCTTGGCGTGCCACATTGACAATTCACGCCATGCGATCAATCACTACTAATATATACCAGGGTGTTAAGTAGAGAATAAATCCTCCACCACCAAACAGACATACATTAACAGAAATCGATGTAATTCACATGGAACAAAATTCAATGTCAGGCACGCATCCATTTACTAGCTTATGCTCTAGGTCTGAGCGAAAGCCAAACCCGTACAATCAACAAGAACGTCCGGATGATCACTACCATCAACCCATCAAGGTAGCTACTCCCATCAAGGCCAATAATAGCAATACAACCATCCGCCTTGAAGATCGTCGGTCTTCGACCGTCGTCTTCAACTCTTCAATTTGGATATCGCCGTATAATCATTTGAAATGAGATGGACTCGGTCTTTTCAAATGATTATCGTATATATATAAAGTTTTAAACCATTTCATATCATTAATAGTATTGAATAATGATTTGTCGCTATTCTTATTTATATTTATGAATACAAATCATTTGGCGATAATATTAACATGGGTAACATGTCCCGTAAAGAATGAACTGTCTACCTAGCACACACATTCATGTTTAATGTTTTACAAAATGTGTTTTACCAATCATAGAAATATAACTCTTAATTTTATATTTTATTTCCAAATCTTATTTGTGTCGTGGAACGCAAAAATAAAAAGTTGTACTTTTCTTTCATGTTTATTTACATTGAGGGATGTAAATAAAAATACGTAGCTTTTATTTCTAAGTTTCATTTGCAATAGAGTGTACAAATAGAAGATGCACTTTTATTTCTATGACCTATTTGTATTGGAGAATACAAATAAAAGGATGAATTCTATTTCTGTGTCATATTTGTATTGGAAATACAAATATAAAGATGAACCTAAATCCTATGTTAATATTTGTGTCAAAGGACAAAGTTAAAAAGGCATTCATTTCCCTATATGTATTTGTGTTAAGAACACAAATATAGAGATGATTTATTCCTATGTAATATTTTTGTGTTAAGAACACACAAAAAGATGACTTCATTTTCTATGCAAATGTTTGTGTTAAGAACACAACTGAAAAGAATGCTTTATTTCTATGCAAATGTTTGTGGTAATGAATGCAAATAAAAAGAATGTTTTTATTTCTATGCAAATGTTTGCATAATGAATGCAAATAAAAAGAATGTTTTTATTTCTATGCAAATGTTTGCATAATGAATGCAAATAAAAAAGAATGTTTTTATTATCTATGCATATATTTGTGTTGAAACACAAATAAAAAGAACGACTTTATTTTTCCTACGTAATACTTGCATTATAAATGCGAGTAAAAAGAATGGTTTTATTTCCTTATGCAATACTTGCACTATAAATGCGAGTAAAAAGAATGGTTTTATTTTCTTATGCAATACTTGCATTATAAATGCGAGTAAAAAGAATGGTTTTATTTTCTTATGCAATACTTGCATTATAAATGCGAGTAAAAAGAATGGTTTTATTTTCTTATGCAATACTTGCATTATAAATGCGAGTAAAAAGAATGGTTTTATTTTCTTATGCAATACTTGCATTATAAATGCGAGTAAAAAGAATGGTTTTATTTTCTTATGCAATACTTGCATTATAAATGCGAGTAAAAAGAATGGTTTTATTTTCTTATGCAATACTTGCACTATAAATGCAAGTATAAAAGACGATTTCTTTTCTTATACAATACTTGCATTGTAAATGCAAGTATAGAAGATAATTTCTTTTCTTATGAGATACTTGCAATGTAAATACAAGTATAAAAGATGATTTCTATTCTTATGAAATAACTGTATTGTGATTGCAAGTATAAAAGATGATTTCTTTTCTTATGCAATACTTGCATTGTGATTGCAAGTATAAAAGATGATTTCTTTTCAATATTAATATTTGTGTTAAAAACACAAATAAAAAGGTATGACTTAATTTGCTATGTAAATGTTTGTATAGTAAATGCAAACAAAAAGATTAATTTCTTTTCAATGTGAATATTTGTGTTAGTGGATGCAAATAAAGAGTAAATTTTATTCTTTTCATTATATTTTATTTGCAATGGAAGATACAAATAAAAATGTGTTCTTTATTCTAAGGTTTTATTTTCAATAAAAGATGCAAATAGAAATGTGAATTTCACTCTCAATAAAGAATGCAAACAAAATGTGTTCTTTATAAAGCATGTTTTATTTTCAATAAAGAATGCAAACAAAAATGTATTTTTAATGTTTTGTTCGCATTGTGAATGCGAACAAAAATGTAAATCTTATTTTTAAATGTTTTATTCGCATTGTCAATGCGAACAAAAATGTTAATTTTATATTTTTAATGTTTTGTTCGCTTTGTGAATGCAATCAAGAATGCTAATTTTATTTTTAATGTTATATTTGCATTAACGAGTGCAAGTAAAAGAACAACTTTTCTTTTCAAAATATATTTGCATCAATGAGTGCAAATAAAAGAAACAAATTTCATTTGCAAAATATATTTGCATAAGTGAATGCAAATAAAAGAACAAATTTTATTTTTAATACATATTTGCATCTGTAAATGCAAATAAAAGAACAAGTTTTACTTTTTAATATATACATGCATTTGAGAATGCAAATAAAAGGACAAAACTTTATTTAAATGTGTATTTGCATTTGTGAATGAAGACAAAAGAATGAACTTTCATTTTCAATGTATGTTTGTATTTGTGAATGAGCATAAAAGAATAAATTTTATTTGCAATATGTGTTTGCATTTTAGAATACAAACATAAAATGTAAAATCTATTTTCTACGTCTCGTTTGCATTAAGGAATGCGAAAAAAAATGATTTTCCTTCTCATGTCATACTTGCATTAAAAAAAGAAAATAAAAATGTGCCACTTTTAAAATCATATTATATTGGCGTTGGAGAACACAAATAAAAAGATATAATTTTAATTACATGTTTATTTGTGTTAGAGAACACAAATAAAAATGTACTTTTATTTTTAATGTTTTATTTGTGTTTGAGAACACAAATAATAAAATAAAAAGATCGTCCATTTTTATATATAATGTTTGTGTTTAAGGACACAACTAGAATGTCATTCCATTTTCTATGTGATATTTGTGTTTAAAACACAAATAAAAATGTATAGTTCGTTTCTCTATTTCAAATCCAATCGTATAGACCAAATGGCTAATATTGACAAACCGACACAAGTGATCCAAGAAGTGGTTTTCACATATATAATTGACCAATAAATTCAATTTAGACAAGAGTGCTAATCTTTAATCTTTATATTTTATATTGAATTGATGAACTAAATCGATTCAATAAAGTGACAGATTATGAATTAATTAACTAGATCAATCCATTTAAGGGACAAATTGTATAATTTGCTATTGAATCGACGATCTAAATCCGTTCAATAAATAATATTTTATTTTCCACCACATGTAGATCTATGATTATTCATTATATATATGAATATCGAACTGATTATCTAACTCAATTCAATAGAATAAACGATTAAAAATATTCGCTTAACACATGACGATCTTCATACTAATCCATCATAACCAACATACAAACATCATACAACATCCACACAATCAGATCTGAAATGAATAACTATAAATAAATAAAAATAAGTTAATTAATTAATTAAAAACAAGAGATATCTCACCTTCGTCATGTTTATTTTGTCGACTCAAAACTAATTTTGTCTGAAATTGTAACTGGCTCCAAACCGCTTCTAATCAGATCTGAAATGTAGAGTTCGTCGCTACGATTCTAACGCAACTGAAGTCGTCTGATTTCGACCTTGTATGAAATAGTTATTATATAATTTGTATTGTTATCATTTAAATTAAATTAACAAATTAATAAAAATAGAAAATCACCTTTATCTTCTTCCACCGTTTTTCCCTTTTTGTTCTTTTGAGAAGAAGAATGCACAAAATTTTAAGAAGAAGATGATATCATGAGATTTTCAAAGAAGAGGAGGCTGTATTTTTGTTTTTGTTTTTGAGTCATGAAGATTTGTAGATGTAAAGAAAAGAGGAAAGGAAATGGGAAAGAAATGACACTGTTTTATTATTACATGAATTTTGAAAGATATGCATTAGAGAAGACAGAGGAAATAATAAATACATGATTTATTTCCCTAAGATGTCTCTCTGTATTATGCAAATTACAAATAAATTAAATGTGGATGACTAAGGATGATGTGGCAATACTTACTTCTCATTCAAATTCAAACGTAAATCACTGAATAAAAGAAAATAAGTGGAAAGGAATGATTGCAAGATTGATGGCGGTTATTGTTAGAGAGTTGTGTGATTTTCAAATTTCAAAATGTAGAGAAAAAAAATTGAATTTAAGGAACATGTTAAACCAGATAGACACAAATAAGGTAAATAAAATGGCTAGATATATGCATAGACAACGCTGATAGTTTTACATTTTCTTAAGAAAGAGAAGGGAAACATAAATACATAGAGGTGGTTTGTTCTTGAAGGAAAATAATGAGGGAAAACAAAGAGGAAAGAGAAATAAAGGGATACAAATATAAGGAATGAAAACACACAAATGAAATATGATGTGAAAAATAGAATGAAGGAAAGAGATTAATAGGATAAAGGGTGATAAATTAATTGAATATGTCAATCTTGATGGAGAGGAATGGTGTAGTTATTAAGGAAATAACAAATAGATGAAGTCATTAAAATGGATGCAACTATTCATCTATCAGAATTAACTAATTAATGAAGGTTTGAAAATGCAATCCATGATTTGAATTCCTAACGGTTACATTTTTAGTTGATAGGGGAACAGGCAAAGATATATATATATATATATATATATATATATTGTCCGAATTTTATTTTCCATCAATATTTCAATATAAGTTAATAAATGTTATTAAAGTTCCTAAGGCATTTTTTTCTCTCCTTGTACATTTAGAATGCGCATTAATCAAGCACCTGCATGAGTTATGTCAATCAACATTTAAATCATAGGATTTAGGCTTTCAATCACTAAATGAAATCCTACAATCAACAAATTAAAATTTAAATATAATTTTAATCATTTAATCTTAAAATTTAATTCAATCTTTCAAGAACAATTAAATTAAACAAATTATAAATTCAAGCGTAAGCCTCTACGTTCAAATCCTAATTCAAACTTACAATTTCAGAATTTTCAAACTACCGCGCTATCTCCTACTCCAATTAAAATTAAAATAAATATATTCGTTCTAACTTTGATTTAAATAAATTTTTAGTCATTATTATTTACAATAAATTATCTTAAATATTAAAAATCCACTAAAATTTCTAAAATAAAAAATTTAAATTGGTTCAGAATTTCCGGGTTGTTACATTTTAGGTCCCCCAATGCACCCGGAAGAACATGGAGCTCAAGCCGTCGGCGCCGGTACTGGCATCAACATGGGTGGACTGCAAGGCACTCCAAACTTTAGCTTCGGTAACAGCCCTGTTCAGCAAGCGGCGACCACGACTGTTCACCAACCTCCGGCAGTGAACACTGGGTAAGTTGGTATTACAATCTCCATTATATAATTCAGTGAAATAGCATATGGCTTCATGTTCAAATTTTCCCATGTCCATGAAACAATTTCCATCAGTGTCGATAAGTCGAACATTGTAGTTTATGTTTTTCCTCACTGACATTTTTGTATAGAAGAATTTTGTGCATTCATCCCCATTAGTGATCCACATTTCTTCGCTTTCTGTTTTAATTCGACGGCTTTGTTGTTCAGAGCTTCTTTGAGTTTGCCTTGCTTATCATAGTATTGGGTCCACAAGTCATTATTGCTTGACTGGTTGTCAATTTTGATGAGGAGCTCTTCACATTGTTTTTGAAATTGATCAACCAAGTCATTGCTCTTGGGTCTGCATCGGTTCCATTCCTTCAACCCCGCTCTCATTTGTTTTAAAGTCTGCACCAGTTGAAAAAAATGGGTTCCCTCCGCAGCAACCACACCACTCATAGCTTCATAATACCCATCGAGCTTATGCCACTCACTAGCATAACTAAATGGTTTGCCTTTGACTGTGTCTTGTTTATTAATGAGATTAATCAGTAAGGAGCTATGATCACTAGTAGAATTTGGCAAGATAGTTACTTTGATATCATCAAATTTGTTCATACACTCAGCATTAACTAAAACTCGATCAAGTTTGCACGAAATTTGTATCACCCCACCTCCGCTAGGGTCACTCACAAAGGGAATGCACTAGTTTTGGTGGAGTATTATCTAGGTAAACATACACAAAGATATCACAAGGCAGAACATAAATAAAGCAGCGGTAGAAATTAAAAACCAAATTTATTACTTTTAAGAAAAGAGTCAAAACCCCATATATCCAAGGTACAAATTATTCCATTACATCAAGTTCCAAATAAAGAAGCATAAACTTAAGATAACAAAAGTAAATTATTCCCCATAAATAGCAGAAGCAGCCATAGCATAGCCCAAGACCAAACCATACATGAGCTGTCAGAAAGCAAGCTAAATCCAAGCTAAGAGCTAGTGTTTCCTCCCTGAGAACCTGGGGGGGGGGGGACGAAAGAAAAAGGGTCAGTCATAAAGACTGGTAAGCCCTAGTGACTTTCAGTATGAAAACTAGTAAAGGTAACATGATATGTGAAAACTGGAATTAAACATAAGGATGATAACAAAACTGGTAGGATAATTAAGATAACAGGATAAGTCAAGTCTAGCAACGCATATTCGAGATTCACTGCACCAACTGTACTAGTGTTCTAACCCATGTCAAGTATTAATCATGAAATGATCCCTTGGCCCAATATCATGAAGTGACCCATTACGGGGTCGTACGGTACGATCTACTAATCGATCGACTCCCTATAAGTTCTAGCTCGTCATGTGTCTGTGTCATACGGCCCTATCCTGTAATGTAGTTACTTGTGCTAGGTCCACCGTAGGGTGTATCAAGCCCTATAGTGCCAACCACCGACATGAATCAAGCACTCACAGTGTAAACCTACGGGTGCCCAATGCCTGCTTTTTCAACTCCGGACTACATGCACGACCATAGTCCGCCTGAACCTACAATGGCGCACCAACTCAGCCGTCGTTCTGGTCGCTTAGAATCAGCCCAGTAATCGTGCCCCACCCTGCCTAGTCCCAGGGTATCGTGATACATCTAAGTCGGTTACTGCTGAAAAGGACCGCGTAACTAGGGTTTCTAATGGGTTAAGTGTTGTCATTCAAATTCGTGACTTAACCCTATCTAAATCATGTATCAAGTTGGTTAAGTGTGTTCAAGTGGTTCATGACTTAACCATATCAAATCATCGTGTCAAGTTGGTTAAGTATATTCAAGTGGTTCATGACTTAACCCTATCATGTGGCATTAATTCATTAATGCACCCCCAACCTCTCACATTAGACTAACTGTTGTGGTCATTGGATTTTCCAGGCGGTTCCGGGCAGATTTACACCACAACATAGTCTAACCTCGGGTTTTTCGTGCGATATGACCAACTACCCACATTGGATCCTATTGTTTGCAGTCACTGGATTTGCTGGGCGGTTCTGGGCAGATTTACACTGCAAACTCAACCTAAGCTCAAGTTGGCCATTTTCAAGTTTATCTAATTGTCATGCCCACGTTCAAGTTTTCATGTCAAAATTCATGTCGGGTTTTCATGTCATGTTTCATGTCAAATCGTGTCAAGTTCATGTCCATATCCAGGTTCAAGTTATAATAACATTCATGTTTAAAGCCAATTCATGTTTTTACCTAACCTACCCAAATCGTATTCCCATCGCACATAAGCTCGAATCGATACAAATAAATCTAATTAGGGAATAACATAAAAAGGGACGGGTATAAGGTGGCAAAAGTGATTACTAGCATAGCATGGTATGACTTGAGATAAATGATTATAATATTACTGCATATGGAATATTGGCCTCAAACATAAAGATTCCAAATCTAGCAAAATAAGGTACTAGTCAAGATAACAGTTGTCATAAGGTGATAGTATAGTCATGGTAACGATTGACATAAGGTAATAGTATAGTCATGGTAACGATTGACATAAGGTGATAGTCATAAACTTGTGACTAATAGCAGATTCAACATGATAATATGAGGTTTTTTTTTATTTACAACATGAATAGGCCCCAAATCAATGTCTTAGTAATATATCCAAAAGTCAAGGTCTAAGATGAACAAGAATGGATGTAAAACAGTCACCATACATAGGTCAAATTTCAATTTACAACATATTCGTGTTACATTTACAGTTTAAATCTAAAAATAACTGGGGCTTACAGATCGTGGTTCGAGAATTAGAAAAAGAGAGTCGATGTTGAATCTTTATATGCTTAGTCAAGTCCTAACAGAAATCCCCAAATCAGCAATGTAGTTTCGACGTAGAAGAAGTAGCCCCTTTCTCTAACTTTTCAACCACAATTAGAGCAGCATAAGGTCAGAAAGAATTTTGTGTAGAGAGACTAGTGTTAGGGGTTGTATATATAGGGCAGGTCAACGAATGTAGACAGAAACGAGGCCAGAAACATCAAAGTGAATCAAGCTTCAAAAGTGGGCTCGGCCACCAGGTCGACCCCCTGGTCGACACTATGGTCGACCTGGTCCTGGGCAGGTCGACTACATAGTCGACCCCCAGGTCGACCTGGTCCTGGGCGGGAAATTTCCCGCCCATTCCATTCTTAGGTTTGAATTCGAAATTCGAATTCGAATCCTGAGCTGTTTTGAATTTGAAAACTTCTGAAAACTTCGAAAGGTCATAACTTGGTCATACGGAATCCGATTTTCGAAAACTTGGACTCGTTTCCAAGCAGAATTTTGAGAGGAATGCAATGGCATAACCCGTTTCCCTTCATTCTTATTTTAAAAATTAATTCAGACTTGATTTATGGATATTACACGTTATAATAATACGGGTTGTTACATTCTCCCCTCCTTAAAGGATTTCATCCCCGAAATCTCTAAGTTAGGGAGGATGTGTCCTACCATCCATCATCCATCTACTCAAAGCATCATACAAAGGCAACCGTTGTCCTTAAAAGATTTCTGGTGTTGTATGAACATATGCAGAAAGTGGGTGTATATGTATTTATCTAATGCAAAAGATCAGGCGGTTACTGATTCAGTAAACCTCCTTAATGGAAAATATGTTGGTGTAATGAATCCAACATGCATGCAAATTCCTAACATAGTTTATAATCTCTACATGAGTACATAAACATTTATTCATATGCAACATCCAAGTGATAGCATAACAAGTTCCATCCATGTACAAGTATAAGCACTCATGCATATGCAACATGAAAATGTTACTGAGCCGATCTAGTGCCTAATGTGTGTCATGCATCCACTAGCAACCACTTGCAACCATTTGCAAACATCAACCATAACATGTTTCAATCACATGTTTACATCCATATGATTCTACCTATGGTTCTCAAGATAAGATCGAGAAGATAACAGGACAAACGTAGGTAGTAGAAGCATGATACGAAAAGGTTTTCAAGTTTATAGGAAAAAGAGATCGAGAATGTACCCTCAAAAAGAAATGGGTAAAGCGCGTGTATCTTCTCTTCGGTTTCCCAAGTTGTGTCTTCTTGGGCTTCACTCCACTGCACTTTAACTAGCTTGACTTCTCGATTCCTTAGCTTTTTAATCTCTGTTCCCAAGATATTCCCAAGATACGGATTGGAACTCACCTCAATGTTGCTTCTTTTTCCACTTCCACGTCTTCAAGGATGCTTGGCTCAACCACTTCGGCCGACTTATGAAAGCACTTCCGGAGATGCGAGACGTGAAAGATATTGTGCACCCCAGTCAGCTTCTCGGGTAAGTCTACCTTATAGGCCATTCGTCCAATCCTCTCAGTGATAGGGAACGGTCCTACGAACCTTGGTGCTAGCTTTCCAACTGCTCTAAAACGAACTACATTGTGTAACAGAGAAACTTTTATAAAGACCATATCTCCGACTTCGAACTCTAGGTCTGTCCTTCTCTGGTCCGCATAAGATTTCTGTCTATCTTGGGCCATTTTCATCCGTCTTCATATCAACTCAATCTTCTAAGAAGTGTCTCTTATCATGTCGGGCCCAAGTATAAGTCTGTCTGTCGTCTCCCACCAACAAGTTGGCGATTTGCACGGTCTTCCATACAGGGCTTCGAACGGTGCCATTCCGATGCTAGCTTGGTAACTATTGTTATATGCAAACTCTACGAGAGGAAGATGGTCTTCCCAAGTACCACCAAAGTCAATATTGCATAGCCTTAGGAGATCTTCTAGTACCCTATTTACCCTTTCGGTTTGTCCATCCGTCTGTGGATGATAGGCTGTGCTTAAACTCAGTCGTGTACCCATTGCTTCTTGCAGACTATTCCAAAACTGACTAGTGAAAATCGGGTCACGATCACTAACTATACTAGAAGGAACTCCATGCAATCGTACTATCTCTCGAAGGTAAATAGACGCTAGCCATGATGCGGTCCTCTTACTTTTCACTGGAATGAAGTGAGCACTTTTCGTCAGTCTATCAACTATGACCCATATGCTAGTATTTCCCTTCCTTGACCAAGGCAGTCCATCCACGAAATCCATCGAGATACTCTCCCATTTCCATTGCGGAACCTCCAAAGGAGTAATATCCCACCAGGCATCTTCAACTCGGCCATTACTTGTTGGCACACTATGCACTTCGAAACGAACTCTGCCACGTCCTTTTTCATTCCAGTCCAAAAGAAAACGCGTTTCATATCCCTGTACATCTTATCCCCTCCGAGATGTATAGTCATCTTCGAGTGGTGCACCTCTTCGAGAACTTTCCTTACTAGGTCTCCCACTTGTGGGACACATAGCCTTCCATCGCGCCTTAGCCATCCCTTGTCATCTATGGCATACCTACTGAGGTGACCTGACGTCTCACCACTAATCAACTTATCCCTGATTTCGACTATCTGTGGGTCTTCCTTCTGTGAAGTCCCTACTTGATCTAGAAGTGTAGGTCTTAACTCAAGAGATGCTAACATAGAAGTCAATGACTCAACAGCAGGTGTAAAATCAAAGGTTGCTATAAACTCAAGGCTTTTCCTTTCAACAAACAAGGGGCTCAAAGTCAACCTTTTTCTACTTAGCGCGTCCGCCACCACATTACCCTTGCCAGGGGTATAAGCTATATCGAAGTCATATGATGCCAAGAACTCCATCCACCGCTGTTGTCTCAAATTCAAATCTTTCTGTCAGAAGAGGTACTTAGGCGATTTGTGACTGGTATACAGCTCGAACCTCTCCCCTAGAAGATAATGGCGCCAAGCTTTAAGTGCAAAAACAAACGCGGCCAACTCCAAGTCATGTGTGGGATAGTTTTGTTGTATATAACGGTGTTATATACACAATTATATGATTTTTGTTTGATGATAACAACCAAATAAATATTATTATAAATGTGTTTGAAATCGTACTGCTAAATATATACATCACTGACTGAAATATTATATTTATATTTAAATGGAATACGACAATACAGACATTGATATATTCATACTGTATTCTATTTAAATTGAATATTATATTTCTAACATTCAAACAGTACATCTATTTTAACTCCACTATTTAATCACTTCACATATTTGTACTTATAAATAAACAGAATAGAATAGACAAGTCTGTTTGACAACAATGAAATGATATTTTATTTTAAACAGATTTTGTTTATTACAAATAATCAATACAATCACTTTTTCATATACATTAGCTCCTCACTATATCACTCAACACTCATTCAATTATATATTCAGTTATACATTCACATATACTCTCATACACACAATCAACACTGTCTTGTTGTTTTCATCTTCCGTCTTCAAGCTCCAGTCTTCACAGCATCCTTCAGACAGTCCAGTCTTCATACATGTCACATGAAACACACACACACAGTATACTGCAATAGAAATAAATCTGAACACATGCAAATATAAATTTTATTTTTAAAATTCTATTTGCCTCAGTTTTCTGGTGTGTTTTTCATCCTTTTTCACGACTTGATCTGATTTTTAAAATCATCAATCTGTGTCTAGACAACTTGTGATATTCACAATGATACACTGTAAATATCACAAGGTAGACAGTATGTATATACAGTGCAGGGACAGGAAAATTTGTCTGATGGCTGCATATACACACGTGTATAGATATACACGTGTGCACTGCCACGCCAATCAGTATGCAACTGAGGAGTAGCCACGTGGACCGTCTCGACTCAGTGCAATACAGTAGCAAGTGACTCAGTAAATAATACATATCAAGGTGGTTGTCAAGCATCATACATATAGATCAGCATGCAAAAGAATAACAGCAAAGTGTATATGTGAACAAAGCATGTCAACACAGCTCAAAGTGGTCGAGCCTTTACAAGTCAGGTGCATAACAAAAGTGGAGCAACTAAACTGGTGAAATCACCACGAATGAATAATGGAGGTGATCAGTTCAGTAATACAAGGATGGTGCTGATAAAATTCAAAACAATGATATTGCAAACCTGAATGGACAACAAACATAGCAGCATAGAGGACAAGATGAAAATGTGCTCAAGTAAACATTTTCAGAAAGGCAAAGCACCTCAAATCAAGTACAACAGGATGGTGCACTCAGGTACAACATTCAGGCATTTACATGCATATTTCAGGCAGAATGCATAACCAGGTAAAAGTCACTCAAATGGTTCGAAAAAAGAATAAGGCACTCATGAAATAAACATCAAACATATGTGGCAAATGATAAAATCTGAATACTCATTTTCTGTCGAAATCTTTGGACTTAAAAGAAGTTCAAATCTTTCCAGTTCTTTAGAAGAATCTTTAGGAAATCAATTTCTACAAATCAATTTACAGTGGGACGGAAACTTTTGGCAAGCAACAAAGATTTTAAAGCAATTAATTCATTCCAGAATTCAACCCTTTATTTGTGGCAAAGAGATTAGTTTTGCAAATAATTTTTTTTGTCATAAAATCTGTTCTGTTTTAGACAGTATTATTTTTGGCAAGGGATTCCTAAATTGGCATATGTTTAAATCTGCTGAATATCATTTCCAGAGTTTTTTTTTTAAATCATCAATACGACAAGGCTTTTAATGTATCCAAAGTTCAGTGATCAAAATCAGGCAAGTATCAAGTATTGGTGATTCGGCAAACAATTTTTATGAAAAAAAAAAACTCAGCAATCATGGCAAGAAATACAATTTCCGGAAAAACAGAACTGATGTGGGAAAATTGATTATGGACAGTGTACACTTTTTTTGGCAACAATTATTTCAGATTTCATATGCACATTGTTTGGCAAGAAAATCAATTTGCAGATTAACTTGTTTCCTATTTTGAATTACTAAAATTGGCAATGTTCAATCTAACTTTTTGGACTAGAAAATCATTTAGATTATTTCTAGTTTTTTTTTTCAAATCAGTTCATCAATGCACGGCCAAGAAGACTTCCAGAAATTACACAATCGAAAACCAAAGCAACATTAATCTCGGCAATGGCAAATGGATGAAACAAATATTTTGTTTCCTATTTTAATTCAAGGCAACGAAATCCAGCAATCACAAAGTGAAATTAAATTAAATAAATTCAAAAGGGGCAAGTTTTTTCTTAGAGAAAATCAATCAAAGCCGAGAATTCAAAAAGGGGAAGCCAACACAAATCAGTCGAGCCATCACGTGAAATCAGAGTATGATTTAGGATTTCTATAATCCTATTTAACACCAACTCATCACAGGCAGTGGAATATTATCGAGATTGAAAAACCCACAAAAGAAAAACAACTCGCAAGAAATTCAAAGCAAAAATTCAGAAATTCACTCACTTCCGTTTTTGATCGAGAGCCACAGAGAGATATCCCAAGTAGAAGCATCATAAGACAACTACACTTTCAAAGTTCATCAGAGAATCAATCAACGAACTCGCGATTTGATTTGGGGAGAATCCGAAAACCCTAATTCATTTTTTTCAAGCCGCCATTTTTTTTCTCAGAACAAAGAGACCGAGCAAATAAAAGAAGGGTGGAACTCATTTGTTTTTGGCTGGCCTAGTTTAGAGTTAAAGGGAGTGTTTAAATCCTTTTTAAATACTAGGGTTTCTATTTTTATTTGAGTGTTCATTGTTTTTCATTTTAATTCGTGTTGTATTTCAAACGAAACAGTTTCTAGAATTCTGCAGAAATCTAGGGGAGATCAGTCAAGGAGTTGGCTGTCAGTTTCAGAGTCTGTAAAATCTGGGTTACGGATTACGGGGTGTAATTCGGGGAAATCTGATCGAGGGGATATCGATTAGTCAAGGGGTTTGAGCGTAGGGTTAGAATAGGAGCAGGGTTTGCGAGTGTACATTGTCTTGTATGCGGGATCTGTTCTATCACCTAGTAGAAACCTTAGAAATGCAGCAGTAGGCACGGTTTTGCCGAAGCTGGGTATATCTGTGTGTGATTTATTTTCTGCATTTCTGTTTCTGCTATATTCTGTGATCTGTTTATTCTTATTTGACTCGTTTGATTTTTAATTCAGTTAAAAACTGTGGAAAACCCTATTCACCCCCCCCCTCTAGGATTATTCTAGATCCAACAGTGGTATCAGAGCCAGGTATTCTGTTAACTCTAGAGTAATGGTGATTCCTAGTTGTCAGTAGATAGAGAGTCAGTCCAGCTCATTTCCAACTATTTTCAATGGAACCGATTTTTTAAACTGGAAATCCAAAATGGAATTTTATTTAAAATTTGTTAATATTAAATGTTGGGATGTCATTATCAATGGGTTTGATAGTGTAGATATTAATTTCAATACTCGTGCTATGAAAATTATATTTGACTATCCTAGCACTGAACAGTTTAATCTTATCTGTCATTGTTTATCTGCACAGGAAGTTTGGAGAACTCTCAACAAGTTGTATGGAAAATCTGACAACAGCTCAAAACCCCATAATGTCAACTTTGATTCAGATCTATGCTTAACAAGTCATGTAGATGAAACTTCAGATGAATCAGATGATGGAGAATCAACAAATGCTGAAACAGAAAAATTCTCATATGAAGATTTGGTTTACATGTGTCTTGATTTAATGAAATCTGTTGATAAACTCCAATCTAAAAACAAATCTTTGAAAACTGAAAATCATGAATTGACCAGCAAAATTCATTGTTTGGAATTAAAACTTGAAAATGTTGTGAAATTTGAAAATTCTAATTGTGAAAATTGTTTGAAATTAAAAACAGATCTCGTTCATCTCAACAATAACATTCAAAGGCTTGAAGAAGAAATTCTAGTTTTAAAAGGTAACGAGATTGAGTTGAAAAATACAAACAATTTTTTTCAAAAGGAATTTAACAATTTTAAGACTATCGAAAATTCCAAACTTGAAATTGCTGAAAGTGATAGTTTGTTGAAAACAGATCTGATTTTGAGTGAGCTTGAAAAAGAGATTGAAAATCTCAAGAAACTTGGATCTGAAAAACAAATTAAATTTGAATCAGAGATCTTTGAATTCAAGACCAAAGTTAAAATACTTGAAAACGAAAATTTGATTTTGAAACAGAATGATACTGAAAAGAGAAAGATCAGCATTAATCGTTGTTCGAATCTAATGAAAGAGAATTCTGATCTTAAATCCAAAATCAACAATCTTGAATTGAGTTTGAAACGCTTTTCAATTGGTGAAAAATCTTTGAATATGTTGTTGAAAAATCAATTTTCTTCTGGTCATAAAAATGGTCTTGGTTTTGGGAAAAGAAATGATTTTGAAAGTTTGAACTCTTGTGATTTCAAAAACTCTTTAAACTGCTTCAAGAAGAGTCATTCTAAAAATTTAAATTTTAAAAATTCCAAAAGTTTTTTTAATCACAATCAAGATAAGAATTGGTTTGATAACAATTCATTTTGGATCCCGAAAAGAAATAAAATGATTTTTGGAAAACCTAAACAAATTTGGGTTACAAAGGGAACTCTAGTTGATTCTAACGGATTGTTATATAAGCAGGTTTGGGTACCTAAAGCTATGAATACAACTGTGAGTGGTTTTACAAACTTTGTTAGACCACTCGATTCTATAAACTATTAGGTATCGAAGGTGGCTGAGGAACTGCTGTGCTGAAAAGAAATTTGAAATCAAGATTGTCTATAACTCTGTGTCATTTACAGTTCCTTAGGCCAAGATCTACTGAGTTAGAGATTCTGGTTTACACTGATTTCAGGTATGATCTCTGAACTTGCCTTTGTAAATATTTTTTTGTTTATTTCGTCTTCTACCCCTTTCCTTTTCCTTTTTATTTTTATTTTCTTTTTGTTTGTCCTGAGTTGATTTGACACTGCCATATTCTTCTTATTCTGCGCTTCATTAACTCCCGATTGCAGAATTAATGATTTTCTGGAAATTTGCTTTACTTGTATAAAATCATCATGTGTTAATTGTTTCCATATCCTGAACTTGAACTTGTATTTATCTGCAATTGTTTTGAAGGTTATTTTCTGATTTTTGAATTCATAACAGTGTTGATGCATTCATATCATATCTTGAACACTGTTAACTAGAATTCTAAATTTTTGAAGATCTGAATAATTAATGAAATTTCACACACTTATACGGTTTTGAGTCCCTTCCAATTCATTTTGGAAACGCTTAAAGTATTATACTCATTACAGCACTGTTACTTCTCAGTTGTGATAATCTCATTAATTTTCAGATTAGCTTGATTATTTCTGACTTGAAAAATATTTGGGCTAATTAAGTGATACATCTAGAATTTCATCCTTATTCATGATTATTATGGTTGAAATTAGTTTAGTTTGAAATCATCTGAAATTCCTGATACTTTGAATCTCACACACCACTTAAATCTGAAATTATTAACCTTGTGTGACTGATTCATTATATCTCAAAATTTGACATTAATTCAAATGATTTCAAATAAATTATTTTTATTCTTTGGATCATGAACATCTCACAAAATTGATGTAGATGATCTAAAATTTCTTGAGGACTTGTCAGAAAATTCTTGTGAAAATTCTTTGAAAATCCGGTCTTGAATTTCTCTGCTATTTCATGGTTATTTGATTTGAATGATTGTTTGTTTAAAATCATTTGAAATTATTGATTTATTGAATCACACACATATTCTGAATGTGAAAATAAGAATTTGGTGTGATCGATTCATTGAATCTAGAGATTTTTCATATTCCTCAAATGATTTCAAATAAACGGTAGTTCTAATCTTGGATCATGAAAGTTCTTATGTGACCATCCCCAAACAAGTCTGATGTGATATTGTGTTCTGCACTGCTCTGATACTGTTCTTAGATAATTGCTTATTGTTTGATTTGTCTGCTTGAGCTTTAAATTTCTGTTGTCTGTGATATCATAGTTTGTCTCCATTGTCTTGGTAAAATCCTCGAGAAAGCGAGAACAAGTGGTATCAGAAGTGCTTATATTTGTTTCACCCATCTGTACTAAGATTCAAATTTTCACCTTGTATAGATCCATACATTTTTTTGCCTTATACAAATAAATGTGCTAAATTTGTCTGGCTGGGTTTGTGTTTAAATTTCTTTGGTCTGAGATGTCCATGATGGTCCATCAGGGTGTAATTAAAATCCTCGAGAGGGAGACTACAATTGGTATTAGATGTGCTGATTTTTTTTTGTATATATTTTAATCACTCTTGTCCTGTATAGCTCTTTATATTCCTCTTGTAATTAATTTTCAATTTTAAGATTATTTATTTTTTATTCATTCAGAAATTGAAATCAATATCCAAATTGTTCTTTATTTATAATTCATCAAAATATATCAGAATTTGAAATTGTAATGAATTATGACTGCAATATATTTCACAACAAGAGGAGATTTTATCTGGATTTTCATGATGGTTGAATATTTATTATAATATCTTTGAACTGGCAATTATTTCACGACCATCCTCATTATCTATCATCATTCTGCCATCCATGATAATTTTTTTTTTATAAATGTGGAGAGTTTAATATTTTTCTAAAAATCATCTTGAATAAACAGTGAAAATATTTGTGATGGAATTGTGGTTATGTTATTTTTCAGAATTAGTGTCAATTGAAAATTTTCAATAATCCCGGTACAGTTGGTCATATTTCATAATATAATTAATTTAGAAATTTATTTCACAGTCCATTTCTGTACCTATCACATTTCTATCATTCATATTGGTTGTATATACTGGGGAGTTTTTCATATTTAAAGCTGAAAATGATAAAATATATAATTGATACATAAGCATGTCTCTAACCTCATTTAAAAATCCAAGCTCTGGTTATGCATGGTTATGAGACAACTTACAATTTAAGCTGCGACTGACCTCATTTAAAAATCCAAGCTTTGGTTATGCGTGGTCAGGGTGCTCTTAAATCAAAAGAAAAAGAAAAGAAAATAATGTGCAATAATTTTTTTTTAATATGAAATTCTCCTTGGTGTATAATAACCGGCCTATCAATCCACTTTCTAATCTGTGAAATGTGTTGAAATTTTATGACGTATTATGATTTGTTGATTGATAGGTATTAGGATTTGAGATTATTCGATTTTGACACTTAAATTGAATTATAATTATAATCCAAATCCATCACTGCTTTTTTGAGCCTTATTTTTATATATATAAAAAAAAATCGTTTGAAAATTAATTGAAATTCATTTTTTATATAACTCTCCTCATTTATATAAATTTCGTCGTAAATCGGTCATTTTCTGCAATGTGAAATATGCCACTAGTTCTCAGTTTATTATGATTTTTGTTTGACTGATTGAGATTTATGATGGCCGTTTTCTCTTAAGCTGAAATTATTTTTTTTGTCAATTTTCATCTATATTTTAAATTCTATATCCTTTTGATGATAACAAAAGGGGGATAATGGGCTGAGATTTTGATTTATGAGTGGATTTTGATTTATGAGTGAATATTTTAATTTTGATAATTCATTCAATTTTCATGTTTCTTCACTCATGCACAGTTATAGGGGGAGTTTCTGTTATAGGGGGAGCTGAAAAATAGGGGGAGTTCTTTTATTCACTGTCAAACACATCTGTTGTATACAAAATCTTTTATTTGTTTGTCATCATCAAAAGGGGGAGATTGTTGTATATAACGGTGTTATATACACAATTATATGATTTTTGTTTGATGATAACAACCAAATAAATATTATTATAAATGTGTTTGAAATCGTACTGCTAAATATATACATCACTGACTGAAATATTATATTTATATTTAAATGGAATACGACAATACAGACATTGATATATTCATACTGTATTCTATTTAAATTGAATATTATATTTCTAACATTCAAACAGTACATCTATTTTAACTCCACTATTTAATCACTTCACATATTTGTACTTATAAATAAATAGAATAGAATAGACAAGTCTGTTTGACAACAATGAAATAATATTTTATTTTAAACAGATTTTGTTTATTACAAATAATCAGTACAATCACTTTTTCATATACATTAGCTCCTCACTATATCACTCAACACTCATTCAATTATATATTCAGTTATACATTCACATATACTCTCATATACACAATCAACACTGTCTTGTTGTTTTCATCTTCCGTCTTCAAGCTCCAGTCTTCACAGCATCCTTCAGACAGTCCAGTCTTCATACCTGTCACATGAAACACACACACACACAGTATACTGCAATAGAAATAAATCTGAACACATGCAAATATAAATTTTATTTTTAAAATTCTATTTGCCTCAGTTTTCTGGTGTGTTTCTCATCCTTTTTCACGACTTGATCTGATTTTTAAAACCATCAATCTTTGTCTAGACAACTTGTGATATTCACAATGATACACTGTAAATATCACAAGGTAGACAGTATGTATATACAGTGCAGGGACAGGAAAATTTGTCTGATGGCTGCATATACACACGTGTATAGATATACACGTGTGCACTGCCACGCCAATCAGTATGCAACTGAGGAGTAGCCACATGGACCGTCTCGACTCAGTGCAATACAGTAGCAAGTGACTCAGTAAATAATACATATCAAGGTGGTTGTCAAGCATCATACATATAGATCAGCATGCAAAAGAGTAACAGCAAAGTGTATATGTGAACAAAGCATGTCAACACAGCTCAAAGTGGTCGAGCCTTTACAAGTCAGATGCATAACAAAAGTGGAGCAACTAAACTGGTGAAATCACCACGAATGAATAATGGAGGTGATCAGTTCAGTAATACAAGGATGGTGCTGATAAAATTCAAAACAGTGATATTGCAAACCTGAATGGACAACAAACATAGCAGCATAGAGGACAAGATGAAAATGTGCTCAAGTAAACATTTTCAGAAAGGCAAAGCACCTCAAATCAAGTACAACAGGATGGTGCACTCAGGTACAACATTCAGGCATTTACATGCATATTTCAGGCAGAATGCATAACCAGGTAAAAGTCACTCAAATGGTTCAAAAAAAGAATAAGGCACTCATGAAATAAACATCAAACATATGTGGCAAATGATAAAATCTGAATACTCATTTTCTGTCGAAATCTTTGGACTTAAAAGAAGTTCAAGTCTTTCCAGTTCTTTAGAAGAATCTTTAGGAAATCAATTTCTACAAATCAATTTACAGTGGGACGGAAACTTTTGGCAAGCAACAAAGATTTTAAAGCAATTAATTCATTCCAGAATTCAACCCTTTATTTGTGGCAAAGAGATTAGTTTTGCAAATAATTTTTTTTGTCATAAAATCTGTTCTGTTTTAGACAGTATTATTTTTGGCAAGGGATTCCTAAATTGGCATATGTTTATATCTGCTGAATATCATTTCCAGAGTTTTTTTTTTTAAAATCATCAATACGACAAGGCTTTTAATGTATCCAAAGTTCAGTGATCAAAATCAGGCAAGTATCAAGTATTGGTGATTCGGCAAACAATTTTTATGAAAAAAAAAACTCAGCAATCATGGCAAGAAATACAATTTCCGGAAAAACAGAACTGATGTGGGAAAATTGATTATGGACAGTGTACACATTTTTTGGCAACAATTATTTCAGATTTCATATGCACATTGTTTGGCAAGAAAATCAATTTGCAGATTAACTTGTTTCCTGTTTTGAATTACTAAAATTGGCAATGTTCAATCTAACTTTTTGGACTAGAAAATCATTTAGATTATTTCTAGTTTTTTTTTTCAAATCAGTTCATCAATGCACGGCCAAGAAGACTTCCTGAAATTACACAATCGAAAACCAAAGCAACATTAATCTCGGCAATGGCAAATGGATGAAACAAATATTTTGTTTCCTGTTTTAATTCAAGGCAACAAAATCCAGCAATCACAAAGTGAAATTAAATTAAATAAATTCAAAAGGGGCAAGTTTTTTCTTAGAGAAAATCAATCAAAGCCGAGAATTCAAAAGGGGAAGCCAACGCAAATCAGTCGAGCCATCACGTGAAATCAGAGTATGATTTAGGATTTCTATAATCCTATTTAACACCAACTCATCACAGGCAGTGGAATATTATCGAGATTGAAAAACCCACAAAAGAAAAACAACTCGCAAGAAATTCAAAGCAAAAATTCAGAAATTCACTCACTTCCGTTTTCGATCGAGAGCCACAGAGAGATATCCCAAGTAGAAGCATCATAAGACAACTACACTTTCAAAGTTCATCAGAGAGTCAATCAACGAACTCGCGATTTGATTTGGGGAGAATCCGAAAACCCTAATTCATTTTTTTCAAGCCGCCATTTTTTTTCTCAGAACAAAGAGACCGAGCAAATAAAAGAAGGGTGGAACTCATTTGTTTTTGGCCGGCCTAGTTTAGAGTTAAAGGGAGTGTTTAAATCCTTTTTAAATACTAGGGTTTCTATTTTTATTTGAGTGTTCATTGTTTTTCATTTTAATTCGTGTTGTATTTCAAACGAAACAGTTTCTAGAATTCTGCAGAAATCTAGGGGAGATCAGTCAAGGAGTTGGCTGTCAGTTTCAGAGTCTGTAAAATCTGGGTTACGGATTACGGGGTGTAATTCGGGGAAATCTGATCGAGGGGATATCGATCAGTCTAGGGGTTTGAGCGTAGGGTTAGAATAGGAGCAGGGTTTGCGAGTGTACATTGTCTTGTATGCGGGATCTGTTCTATCACCTAGTAGAAACCTTAGAAATGCAGCAGTAGGCAGGGTTTTGCCGAAGCTGGGTATATCTGTGTGTGATTTATTTTCTGCATTTCTGTTTCTGCTATATTCGTGATCTGTTTATTCTTATTTGACTCGTTTGATTTTTAATTCAGTTAAAAACTGTGGAAAACCCTATTCACCCCCCCCCCCTCTAGGGTTATTCTAGATCCAACAAGTTTTTCTCATGAACTTTAAGTTGTCTGCTCCCATAGCATATTACTCTTCCTTCTTGCATTAGGACAGCGCCCAATCCCGTGTCGCACGCATCTGTGTACACCGTAAACACCTTGCCTCCGTCAGGTAATGCCAAAACTGGAGATGTGGTGAGGGCTCTCTTGAGTCTCTGAAAAGCAACGTCACACTCTACGTCCCATACAAAAGCTAGGTTCTTCTTTGTTAACTTAGTAAGAGGAGCTGAAATCTTAGCGAAGTCCTTAATGAACTTCCTGTAGTAGCCCGCCAAACCGAGAAAGCTCCTCACCTCCGTCGCATTCTTAGGAATTTTCCAGTCTTGTACCGCGACTACCTTTGTGGGGTCCACGGCTATGCCTTGCTTAGAAACAACATGTCCAAGGAACCGAACTTCCTCCCTCCAAAAATGGCACTTGGAGAACTTAGCCTTTAACTGGTGTGCTCTAAGTGTTTCCATGACTTCCTTGAGATGTCTAGCATGCTCTTCTTCATCTTTTGATAAGATCAAAATATCATCCATGAAAACTACCACAAACTTGTTAAGGAACTCCCGAAACACCCTACTCATCAAATCTACAAAGTACGCAGGTGCATTCGTTAACCCAAACGGCATGACGAGCCATTCGAAGAACCCATCTGGAGTCCTAAACGCAGTTTTGTCAATGCTATCCTCAGCCACTTTAAGCTGATGGAATCCTGTGGCTAGATCAAGTTGAGAGAAAATAGATGCTCCCACAAGCTAGTCAAACAAATCGTCGATTCTTGGTAGTGGTTGCCTATTCTTCTTTGTCAGCTTGTTTAATTCACGATAATCTACGCACAAACGAAGCGATCCATCCGCCTTAGTAGCGAATACCACTGGAGCACCCCATTCAGAAATGCTTCATCTTATGAAATTTTGCTCAAGCAACTCATTAACTTGTTTACTGAGCTCTCTTCTTTCTCGCGGGGCCATGTGCCTAACGGGCAATGAAACTGGCTTGGCATTATCAACAAGATAAATTCGGAAGTCTATCTCGCGTTTAGGAGGTAACCCCCTCACTTCATCAAAGACATCTGGATATTCTTGGACCACTCTTACAGATTGCAAATTATCGTCGGACGAGTCAAGGGATTCAAGATAACACAACATGACCGGACCCTTAGGGTTACAAGAAATTTCAAGGGTGTTACCAAGGCGAGTCATGAGCCTCACTACCCTTTGTTCACAATCAAGAATGGCTCCATAATCGGACAGCCAATCCATACCTAGGATCAAACCGTATCCCATAAATCCGAGAACATAAGCATTACACGTGAATTCTACGCTTAAGATAGAGATCCTCAAATTCACACATATCATTGATAAATGGGCGGAGCCCCCAATTGGATTTGAAACTATAACGGTATCCTCAAACAGACTAGTATTTAGGTGCAGATTTTCAACAATATCAGAAGAAATAAAAGTATGCGATGCACCAGAGTCAAATAAGGTTCGAACATGAAAGTCAGAAATGTAAACAAGGCTTTCTACTGAAATGTTACTACCTCGGTCAAGAGCTGGAGTGGTGTTGAGAGCATGCAACTGCCATCCAGAAGTTCCTGCTCGTTGGGTCTGCCCCTGCCCTTGCTTCTTAGGGCAATCCTTGCTGATGTGTCCAGTATCTCCACAATGAAAGCATTCACCCAACTTCCTCTTCTTCTTTCTACAGTCTTTAGCTAGATGTCCAGTTATACCACAGAAGTTGCACTTCCTCGTCTCACGTAGTTTGTTGTTGCTCTTGTTATTCTTGTTGCCCCCCTTCTTGAAGTCAGCTTTCTAATTCTGAGTCTCATTAGGCTTAACCTCCTTCTTGCTATTCTTGTCTTCCTCATGAAGTAGAGCCATATCCACCAAGCTTTCAAAGGTCGCCCCCATGGGTATATGAGTTATGGCCAAACTGTGTAGTGGCTCGTTCAATCCTCAAGCAAAGCGTACAGCCTTTTTCTGGGCTGTGTTGACCAAATCCAAACCGAACCGAGCAAGCTGATTAAACTTATTCACGTATTCCCTAACAGACATGTCCCCCTGCTTGAGAACTAGGAACCTCTCCATCTGAAGGTTCTCTTCTGCTGACGATAAGAATTTAAACCCAAACCTCTCTCTAAAGTCTACCCAAGTCTCAACTGGCCTGGTAGCGTTGGTGACTTCCCACCAAAATGCAGCTTCCTCTTTCAACAACCATGTTGCCAAATGAACTTTCCTATGGTCCTCCATATCAAAGATAATAAACAAGTCTTCAGTCTCCTTTAGCCAGTTTCGTGCCTTAACAAAGGTTTCAGTTCCAACGAAGTTCTTGCCGCCCATTGCTTTCAAGTCTTTGCATATTTTGGCAAAGGCGCTACCAGGAGGAGTAACCGCAGCCACTGGGGGAGGAGGAGGGATGTCTGCTGTGCCTGCGTCGTTGGCCCTGGCTTCTAAGTACATTCGGAACCATCCAGGAACGGGTATTCCCTCCGGCAGGTTAAGATCAGCCACGCTGAAAAACGAAGAGAAAAAGATTCAAATGAGGAAACAAAGGAAAGTGCTAATGGCTTTTTGGGGAATAGCCTTTTTAAACATAAAACTTTTCTTGAAAAATGCTTCTTTATAAATGGTTTTGAAAATAGTATCAGAAGGTTTTTAAAACTTTTTGCCCAGCCTGGTAACCTTCTGCTCTGATACCAAATGTAACACCCCACCTCCGCTAGGGTCACTCACAAAGGGAATGCACTAGTTTTGGTGGAGTATTATCTAGGTAAACATACACAGAGATATCACAAGGCAGAACATAAACAAAGCAGCGGTAGAAATTAAAAACCAAATTTAATACTTTTAAGAAACGAGTCAAAACCCCATATATCCAAGGTACAAATTATTCCATTACATCAAGTTCCAAATAAAGAAGCATAAACTTAAGATAACAAAAGTAAATTATTCCCCATAAATAGCAGAAGCAGCCATAGCATAGCCCAAGACCAAACCATACATGAGCTGTCAGAAAGCAAGCTAAATCCAAGCTAAGAGCTAGTGTTTCTTCCCTGAGAACCTGGGGGGGAACGAAAGAAAACGAGGCGAAAGAAAAAGGGTCAGTCGTAAAGACTGGTAAGCCCTAGTGACTTTCAGTATGAAAACTAGTAAAGGTAACATGATATGTGAAAACTGGAATTAAACATAAGGATGATAACAGAACTGGTAGGATAATTAAGATAACAGGATAAGTCAAGTCTAGCATCGCATATTCGAGATTCGCTGCACCAACCGTACTAGTGTTCTAACCCATGTCAAGTATTAATCATGAAATGATCCCTTGGCCCAATATCATGAAGTGACCCACTACGGGGTCCTACGGTATGATCTACTAATCGATCGGCTCCCTACAAGTTCTAGCTCGTCATGTGTCTGTGTAATACGGCCCAATCCTGAAATGTAGTTACCTGTGCTAGGTCCACCATAGGTGTATCAAGCCCTATGTTCCAACCACCGACACGAATCAAGCACGCAGTGTAAACCTACGGGTGCCCAATGCCTGCTTTTTCAACTCCGGACTACGTTCACGACCATAGTCCGCATGAACCTACAATGGCGCACCTACTCAGCCGTCGTTCTGGTCACTTACAATCAGCCCAGTAATCGTGCCCCACCCTGCCTAGTCCCAGGGTATCGTGATACATCTAAGTCGGTTACTGCTGAAAAGGACCACGTAACTAGGGTTTCTAATGGGTTAAGTGTTGTCATTCAAATTCATGACTTAACCCTATCCAAATCATGTATCAAGTTGGTTAAGTGTGTTCAAGCGGTTCATGACTTAACCCTATCAAGTCATCATGTCAATTTGGTTAAGTATATTCAAATGGTTCATGACTTAACCCTATCATGTGGCATTAATTCATTAATGCACCCCAACCTCTCACATTAGATTAACTGTTGTGGTCACTGGATTTGCCGGGCGGTTCCGAGCAAATTTACAACACAACATAGTCTAACCTCGGGTTTTTTGTGCGATATGACCAACTACCCACATTGGATCCTATTGTTTGCAGTCACTGGATTTGTCGGGCGATTCCGGGCAGATTTACACTGCAAACTCAACCCAACCTCGAGTTGGTCATTTTCAAGTTTATCTAATTGTCATGCCCACGTTCAAGTTTTCACGTCAAAATTCATGTCGAGTTTTCATGTCATGTTTCATGTCAAATCGTGTCAAGTTCATGTCCATATCCAGGTTCAAGTTATAATAACGTTCATGTTTAAAGCCAATTCATGTTTTTACCTAACCTACCCAAATCGTATTCCCATCACATATAAGCTCGAATTGATACAAATAAATCTAATTAGGGAATAACATAAAAAGGGACGGGTATAAGGTGGCAAAAGTGATTACTAGCATAGCATGGTATGACTTGAGATAAATGATTATAACATTATTGGCATATGGAATATTGGCCTCAAACATAAAGATTCCAAATCTAGCAAAATAAGGTACTAGTCAAGATAACAGTTGTCATAAGGTGATAGTGTAGTCATGGTAATGATTGACATAAGGTAGTAGTATAGTCATGGTAACGATTCACATAAGGTGATAGTCATAAACTTGTGACTAATAGCAGATTCAACATGATAATATGAGGGGGTTTTCTTTTTGATTTACAACATGAATAGGCCCCAAATCAATATCATAGTAATATATCCAAAAGTCAAGGTCTAAGATGAACAAGAATGGATGTAAAACAGTCACCATACATAGGTCCAATTTCAATTTACAACATATTCGTATTACATATACAGTTTAAATCTAAAAATAACTGGGGCTTACAGATCGTGGTTCGAGAATTAGAAAAAGAGAATCGATGTTGAATCTTTATATGCTTAATCAAGTCCTAACAGAAATCCCCAAATCAACAACGTAGTTTCGACGTAGAAGAAGTAGCCCCTTTCTCTAACTTTTCAACCAAAATTAGAGCAGCATAAGGTCAGAAGTAATTTTGTGTAGAGAGACTAGTGTTAGGGGCTGTATATATAGGGTTAGGTCAACGAACGTAGACAGAAACGAGGCCAGAAACATCAAAGTGAATCAAGCTTCAAAAGTGGGCTCGGCCACCAGGTCGACCCCCTGGTCGACACTATGGTCGACCTGGTCTTAAGCAGGTCGACCTGGTCCTGGGCGGGAAATTTCCCGCCCAGTCCATTCTGAGGTTTGAATTCAAAATTCGAAGAATCCTGAGCTGTTTTGAACTTGAAAACTTCTGAAAACTTCGAAAGGTCATAACTTGGTCATGCGGACTCCGATTTTCGAAAACTCAGACTCGTTTCCAAGCAGAATTTCGAGATGAACGCAATGGCGTAACCCGTTTCCCTTGATTTTTATGTTAAAAATTAATTTTTTCTTGATTTATGGATATTACATGTTATAAAAATACGGGTTGTTACAAAAAAAAGTTGCACTCACCACTTCTCCATGTATATTTCAGGCCGCAGTGGAGTGGTTCGACAAGTCTAACTGCTAATACACAGTTGTTGAACTCCACCAATTGGGAAACTTTAAGGGAACGTCCCCCTAATTTATCATCTGTCTTTAGCACTGCATTGAAATCACCCACAACTAACCAAGGTCCATCTACTACATTTGCCTTATTAGTGATATTTTTCCATAAGTTGATACGATATGATGCTATGTTACTGGCATACACAAAAAGATGTAAATTTTAAATCCACCAGTGTTGATAGCACTTACATTAATAACTTGGTCATCCTTATCAATAATATTAGGATTCCAAATGTTTTTGTTCCACATCACCATAATTCTTCCCTTGCATCCACTGTCATTATTATGAAGATGTAACCAATCAGTACCCATGTTTTTAGCGAAGAAATTCATAGTGTCAGTATTTAACTTGTTCTCTAAGATACTAAAAATTGAAGGCAAATGTTCCTTTCAAATGTTCAAGAGGTAAAATGTCTAGTATCATTGTTTAGACCCTGCACATTTCAACTTATGATCAACATGGGGAGCGAGGGGGGGTGCTCTACTCCTCAGCTTCATAGGAGGTACGTTACGTCCATTGCTTATTTTACCAGCGTCCACATTACTAAATTGTTTGTCATATTCACTATTTTCCTTAGTCACACATTCAGTACCCACTGCATTTACATCTGGTGCCTCTTCTTCTGACACTTCATCAATGTTTACATTTTGCAACTCGCTAACGTCATCTTTTAATGCAGGCTCTTCTTGAACTACTTCTTAGGTAGAATGGTGTTGCACTGTGCTTGTTGCTTAGACCTGGGGAACTACCACCCCCACCTCCTCCGCCTCCACCTGCTGGGGGGGCTGCGTGAAGGCACTTTCAACTCTACTACTGTAAATAGTATCATTTTGGGTCTGGTCGACCGGAATGCTTGCTGATATACTGGAAATGACCGCTTTTTGGCTAGCAGTACTAGATGATGCTTAGATCACCTCAGGAGAGGTATGATCGGTCGTGCCTTTCTCACTTGTCGCTACATTTTGTCTAGGTTGCCACATTTGTGAAATAGGTGGAGTTGTTACTATGCATTGTGCTTCAGAATGCCCAAAGCATATGCAGTGCCCACATACTGGAGGAAGATTCTCGTATTCGATAGTTTTATTGTATATATTGCCTTTACTGTCTTTTCCAATGATATGTTTCTTAATGTTAGTTGTAGCTTTAATATCCACTAAAACTCTAGCATAATTTAATCTCTTGACCATCTTGGTGTTGTCATCCAGTTTCAGTGGTGTACATATAACACGGCTAGTTTACTGATACCACGAGCGTCCCACAGTGATAGATCTAGATTTGGCAATCTAATCCAGACTGGAAGGGATTCAAGCATATCCCTCTCAAGTCTCAAATTAGGTTCCCATTTCTTAATGAAGATTAGTTTACTATCCATGAACCATGGTCCTCCATCCAATACTCTCTTACAGTCAAATTCATGTGCAAATTTAATGAGGTAAAACCCATTTTCATGCGCAAATACATCCCACCGACCAGTGGGGTTCCATTCCCTCTTAATATAAGCATTTAAATGAACAAAATAGGGTCTTTTACCAGTTAGATAAATGTAGAGAGAATTTCTCCACATGTTACTTGCTTCAGTGAAAATGACATCGTCTAATAAAGCAAAGTCTCCATCTTCATCATTGCAAGTGTCAAATCAAGAGACCCCACCTTCGGTGATTGTGTTACCTGCAACTGCATTAACCCAATTGCACATATTAGCCTTGAACAATGGAGAAGGTTTGGGATGGGGCTGCTTCGTTTGAGGAGCTGACGCGTGGGAAGAGACCTTAATTTTCCATTTTCTGCCTACCTTTTGCCAGCCAGTATCTTCAGTTTCTATGGCGACGGCTGCAACGATAGGTTTAGGGTTTCCTCCTCCACTAGAAGACGCCATTATTAACAAAAGTTAGATTATAATACAGGTTTCAATATATATATATATATATCGGTTATATTGGAGTTTACTTTTAACACCCCGAATTTTAACGACACCAAAGATGATGAATTAAAGAATAAGGAAAACTTAATTTAATATTCAGATTAAGTAAAATGGACTACACCATTGCGTCCATCTCGAAATTCTGCTCAAAATAGACACCTGGTTTGCATAAAACGAACTACATATGAAGAAGTTATTAAGGTTTGAAGTTTGTATATGCGCAAGAAAATATATATATATATATAGTCCAGAAATTCAAAATTAGGTCTAGAAATTCAAAAATCGGTTCAAAATTCAAAAATTTGTGGAGGCGGCAGATTTCCCGCCCATGGGTGTCGACCCCTTCAAAGGGGGGTCAACCCCATCAAAGGGGGGTCGACCCCACTAAAGGGGTGTCAACCCCTTCAAGTGGGGTCGACCCCCCGAGCAGATCTAGGCGAAATACTTCATTTGTATCTAGACACCTTTCTGAGCAAGATTCATTGTTCCTCGGCCATATAAGGACCCTAAACCTAGGTTTTTATTCATCTAAAAAAATGGTGGCGATGGCAGAGCTCTACTGCAACGTAAATTGAATGGCTTTTTCTTCTCCAAATCCAATTCAGCAAAGATTATACAAATTCAACGATTGCTACAACAACAAATTCAACGTGTTCTTCACATTAATTTGGATCCATTTCCTTTGATCTATTCACTGTGATTTCATGTTATTTTTAGATCTAAATATTTAAATAGTAATCTTGATATGTATATAAAAATTGGATCTTGAATCAGTGCCTAATCAGTTCTATTATGACATATTCATCAGATCTTTTCTTATATGTTTATATCGTCACCATGTCTAATCTTTTCATAATATGCCTATTCAGTTTTTATGCTTATTTCTACGTTATATTGTTGATACGTTATTATGCATGTTCTGATTCTTTTTGCTCCCTCTTTTCCCTTTTTATTTTTATGACTAGGCTACCTTCGAGACTAGGCCTAACGCTGAAATATGAGAACGTATGAAACTGGGAACGATTGGGAAAGACATAATTTGGGGCATAATTGGTATTAGAAAATATGAATATAAATTTGGGCATAAAATTTGGAAATATACGAATATGGATTTAGGGGCATATATCGTGTTGGATAAAATGAATAAGAATTTAGGCATACAGTGGAAAATATGTAAACATGAATTTGGGTATAACTTGTACTGAAATATGTAAATATTGATTTGGGAAAAAATTGGAACATGTGTAAATATTGATTTGGGGTATAAATTGGAACATATGTAATTATGAAATTGGGCATAGATTGTAACATATGTAAATTTGGGGCATAAACTGGAACACTTGTGAATATTGATTTAGGGCATGTAAACATATAATTGAAATAGGATAATTGCAAATATGAATATGCCTAAATTGGAATTGTAATCACGCTTAGACATGAGGTTAGATTACACTTGTGGTATAAGTCTACTCGAAGTCGCCCGGCATATCCAGCGACCACAACTGGATAATCTAATGTGAGAGGTCTAGTGTGAAACGGCGCCACGACACGAGGTTAAGTCTAAACTTGTTGTTTAAGTCTTCTCGGAGCCGCCTGGCATATCCAGCATCCACAAGTAGTTGACTTAATGTGAGAGGTCTGGGGCATTAACATGTATAAACAGGAGAAATAATAGGTAGACTTGTCCTAGGGATAACTAAAGATTATAACTTAGGTTACAATAAACTAGTAAGGAAATGAGGTGACCGGTGAGATAAGGTAAGTGACACTCTATTATAAATTAAGTAATCATCAACTAGGGAAAAACTGAAACCAGATATTTGTAATAAGTAGAGAAAAAGGGGGAAAGTTTATGAAATGTAGGAAGTTGTACTTAATTATAAATTAAGTAATCTGTAAACTTCGAAGTATGAAATATGCTGATAAGAATTACATGTTTAGACTTGTCCTAGGGACAAGTGGAAATTATAACTTAGGTTATAATAAACGAAAAAGGGAATAGAATAACTTATGTAAGGGAATAAGTTATACTAAATTGTAAATTAAGTTATTTACAAGAAAAAGAATCTGAAATCTACGGATTAGGACAACATAAGTTATATTGATAGGGAGAGAAACTTATTAGTGGACCTTAGTTAAGAGAACAAGGTTAATAAGTAAACAACGATAAGTTGTAGTAACAGTGTAAAATGGAATTATGATTAAATGAGAAAGAATAAGGAAAACTTATGAAATAAGTTATATTTAATCATAAATAATGACTGGCATGTTAAATAAGAAAACATGTGAATTGAGATATAAGATTAAGTAGAACATGTTATTGTAATGATGAACTCAAACAAAGGGATTGTGGATTACAGACATTGGACCACAATCTGGCGAATAACATGTTGTGGGCTTATTGACAAACCTAAATGGGTTAAGTTATATAACTGAAATTAATAAGCAAGAGAAACTTGGTAACTTGAATAAGAAGTCAATGTGAATGAGGATAACCAAGTAAAATGGAAACCTGGTAAGGTAAAGCAAGCGCGTAAAAGAATGTTTAGACGTAGGGTCTAATGACACATTAAAATGAGGCGCTTGGACCAGTCTGTACGTTTGAGGGTGAATAACCCAATAGGGTAGATCATCGTGGTGTTATCAAGAATGAGGGGAGCGCACATTCATCTGATTATTCTGGTGGCTCCAAAGGACTGGAAGGGGAAGCATGCGGCTTCCTGAGGTATATACGGTGCTCCTAGTAGTCCTTTGTGCGGTGAAAGATGATTAGGTTGTGCCCGCTGAGGTTGGGTCTGCGCTTAACTACTAGGTGGGTGGGCCTTGGCTGTAAAAGTAGTTATGCAGCCAGAATGCTGTTATGCGGTGACGTTGGGGTGATTCAGCGGTTGCCACTACGGGGAGATGAAGGGTCATAACCAACAAGGATAGTAGATCGCCGGATGCCCGTCATCGGCATCCAATACGATGCCAAAAGACTAGAGCTAAAACCAATAGACCATTTCACCTTTCACTATCGAGGTACAGGTGGTTGAGGGAAGAAGCCAAATGGATGTTTAGATTGTTTGTTATTAGGGGTAGTCGTTTAGCTCTTGTAGTCTTTACTAGTTGAGGGAGGGGCCAAGGTAGGGCCATAGCCACCGTGAAAACAGAGCCTAGGAACATCTGTATTTTGAGGCTCTTAAAGGCGACCCTATACAGATATGGAAAAGCTCCCGACTGAGTTCCATATTTCTTGTATCGCCCTGTAACGGAATTCAGTGCACACTAGAGGACGTGCGGTTGAGGCATCGAGCTACAATTAACGGTATGTACGTGGGACAGTCTATATACATGCATATCGGCTCTAGATGGTGTATCGTAGACTTGAGCACATTACGCTGGAATGCAATCTGATTCGATCGAAGGTGGCAGTTCGTACACTTACGTAGCATAGTAACGGAAGTTTTATGCGGAACGTAACATTATTATATAAGGATCCGTACGTCACTCTGGTGTAGGATGAGGGACTGCGCTCATTATGGTGGAGATCGTGCGATTGGGGTACCATGGGGTGTATCTCAATATTGAGAGATAGCTACATATATTGTATTAGGTTAATCCATGGGAAAGTAAATGGGTACGATGCGCGGATAAGTCTTGAAGTGCTAGTAACCCAAGTAACCTAACAATCAAGACAATGTGATGGAACAGTATTGGTAGGGATCATTATATTTCTGATATACTAGTATCGGTGCAGTGCAGAGAAATTTATTTAAGAAGCGCAATATATTCTATTCATCTTATCTTTCTCAGTTCACACTTGTCTTGGTTTTTGTTATCTTGCTCTTCCAGTTTTTATATGCCTTCCATGATACTTTTACTTATTTATATTTAAAAGTAACTGGACTCTCAAGACTTTATGTCTGACCCTTTTTGTTTCCTCTTCTCTCTCTTCCGTTCCCCTCCCCCTCCCCCCATGGTGTGCTTAGAGTTGGTTTGGATTATTTCAGCTTAGCTTGGATTTTGGATATTGATGTACCACTTTGGCTTCTTGTCAACTCTCTTATGGCTTTGCATGGGAAATATGGCTTTATGCTTTTGTACTCTGATATTTTGGCAAGACAGATTATTAATGTAATTGATTACTTCAAACTTATGATGTAAACTCAGTATTTGGGACCATCTTGTTTTGATTTAAATAAAGTTTTTAATTCTTCTTTTATTTTACATGTCTGTCCTGTGAAATTATATTCTCATTTATCTATAACGCTTCACGAAACTTAATGGATTCTATATAGAGTGACATTAACAGACGTGAGGTGTCACATTACTAGTTTTTGGGTTTTTCCCCCTCCAATGGGTACAAGGGATAACAACTATTTATAAGCCAAGTGACTTGATTGCCAAGGAAGAGAAAAAAATAAAAATAATAATAGCACGTGGGAGTCAAAAGTTTTCAGCCGACCAAAAAGAATATATGCATGTGCAACACGAAGCTCGTGAACTTTGGTCAGAGATATTTTAGTTGCCCAGAAAGGAACAAAATGTATGTAGGGAACAATCGCACACGGACAAATAAATAGGGCGGAGAGATATTTTCTAAATTGTTGAAAAGAAAACATGAAATTGTACTATGTAGATGCTGAAGGCAGAGATATTTTTGCATGCGCACAGATTGGGCTTTCATTTTTTAAGATGGCTGAAATGCCTGGACGTGAAACGAAAGAAAACGATGAACGATATTTTCCAGCGTGTAACGCTCGGCGTTTACGGTTTGTACGAACTCCTGTGAACATTGATTATGGCGAAACTTGAAATCGTACAACTTATTATTTCGGGCCTGCGTCGAATTACGAGACCGTTTGCTAAATCGCTATCTTAATTTCGAATGGTTAATCTATATGTGTTTATACCGCGCATAGTCACATAATAAATCCGGTTTACGTGAAATTTGAAATCTTAACAATAATTGACTATTACGGATTTTATAAAATAAAATCCCGGGTTAAAATGATATTAATTTCATAATAAAATTTCATTATATATATATAATGTTATAATTTATAAATGAAATTCCATAGCAACCCTTTTAAAAATTTGATTTGGACATAAAACAACATCTACAATAGAAAACTCGATTTTTCTCTTCCATTAGAAAATTATTATCCAATAGATTCAGATGTTTCTTGTTTCAAAAAAATCCGACTTAAATTAGATCTTGTGCAACCATTTAAAGTTCAAAACATAATATTACGAATTACCAAGTCGCTGCAGCTCGTTTTATAATTAGATAATAAATTATTCGGTCAAATATCGTTCGTGAAATCGTTAATAAAATTGAATTTACAATTAAATAAATCCTATTACATTACAAAATCATACAATATTGCCAATTCAGCCAATTCCAACTATTTCAAAATTAAATCGTTATTTTATTATATAAACAAATAAAATATTCAAATTTATTAAATTCAAACAATTAAACATCCAAATCAACATTTAAAACAGAATTTAAATATTAAATTAAACGGTTAAAATTCTAAGTCGTTACATTCCTTCCACCTTAAAATAATTTCATCCCTGAAATTACTAAGAAAGGAAGAATGCTACAAACTCAGAAATTTTCAAAAATCCAATTAAAAATTTCACTTTCACTTTCTAATCATCTAGTTTTTATCAATCCAAAATTTAATAGGAAACCAATTCCAAAAAATTTCAAAATGATTTGAAGTTTTTCTAACATCATAAATTAAGGAAAAAATTTAGCAGAGTCCCCCCAATACGGAGGGACTTCTGCAATATTGCTGGAACAAAAATAAATCCATCGACCCACATGGTCGGAAAAATCCAAAATCAAATCTCAAAACCCAAATCAAAACTCAAAAATTTATATTTCGCATAGGTGTAATGTCCCGTATTTTTGGCAGTCAGATATTTAATATATTTTATTATTTTAAATATCGATTTAGAATTTTAAATGGATTTAAAATATATAATTCATTTATTAAAACTAAGTTTGACCATTAATCTATATTTAAATTATAAATGAGCTTTGAAATGGCGCGGTAATTCAAAATTTACAATTTTGAACTTTAATTGGATATACCGGATCTGATATAGGTCGGAATTCTGTGAAACAAGAAACGCTAGAATCTAGTTGATAATAGTCTTCATATAAAAGAGAAAAATCTAGATTTCGTGTTATAGATTGTTAGTTATGTCCAATTCAAATTTTAAAATAGTCGCTATGGAAATCGTTATTAAAATATAACGTTTAATAATTAATAAACAATGATTTATAATATAATTCGGATACCGTTTAACTCACAAATGATAATACTGAGTTATATATTTTATATTTGAAGCTATAGAAATATTCTGTTTGAATATTTACGATAATAATATATTATTTAATTCGATTATTTTGGAATTAATATAATATTTTATTAATATTATATAAGCCTTAAAATAGCGATTTTTGCAAACGGTCTCTGTTTTCGATGAAATTAGTTTCATTGGAATTGTAACGGTAAATTATTGCACGATGTTTAGTTTCGTGGCAAACAAATGCCGTATGTGGCAATGGTAGCCAAAAATGCTCAAACGTTGTGTATAGCGCGTAATTAAATTTCTTTAATTTAATAGAGAGATATTTGAGTGTAACTTGAGTAGACAATCGAATTAAGTTGTGAAACCAGTTCCACTGAATTTGTATCATCGATTAGAGTCAAGATAAGTATGCAGTTTTTTATTTTTGGAGACCGGTTAATTTGGTGTCTAAAATAGCATTGTGGTGCGTATAAAAATAGCCCACAGGAAAACAGTATCGGAATGCGATGGAATTGATGTCGTTGGATTTGTATTAATAAATTATTATAAGATTTTAACTTTCGCGTCAATCGGACTTATCGTTTGATCGTGGCAGCAGCAAACGCCTTCAATTCCATCGAATCATTTTTATTTTAATCGATCATTTTCAGCCATATGTCATACAGACTTCTGAATCAGCTCACGAGACGTGTTCCATTGAGTTCGGAATACGTGTTTTATGCTGGGATATCATTTTGACATGTTAGAAATAAGTTTTGAATAACGAAAATGTAAATGGTATTTTAATTATTATTATAATCTCCTTTGGCCATAAATAGCAATACCACCAACACCTAAAGGAATTTTCCCTGGTCAAACATTATTTCTGCCTCTTCTTACCATTTCAATGACCATGATCTCTCCATCTTTCTCCCTCAAATTCTAGAGACCCTCTCAGTAAATCGAAACACCTCCAATAGGAAAACTATAGAGCTCATCAAGCCCGATACTATCAACGGTTGAGATGGATTTTCTCGTACTGAGGTGGCCAGTATAGCCTCGCGATGGTGGCGTGTTTCGAGATGAACTGGGTGCGATTGGGGATGTCGAATGGGGAGGCACTGGGCGTAGGGGTGGAGTGGACCACGGCGAGCCTGCTGGTGATCTTAGATTTGAGGCCGACGGTGTGTGGAGGTTGCGGCAGTTGGTTGAAGGGTCCGAACATGGTGAAGTTTCAGAACAACAAGAAGGCAGTGGGAATGGAAGAAAGAACCGGCCAAATCTTTTTCACGTAATGTATTAGCAAAACCATTAGTTATTTGATGAAGTTATTATTTAAATTAAGGACTAAAACTTGGAATTGCTACATGAACGCAGGAACCATAATGGATCAAAGCACAGTAGTGCGAAGTAGAAGAAGTGTATGTCAGCCATATTAATTAAAAATATAATTTAGATGTTATATTAATTTAGATTAATTAATTTAATTAAGTATTAAGTTGATTAATTAAATTTATAAACTGATCATCTAATTAGCTATTTAAAATTTTAATTCGGGATTTATAGTTGCCGGTTAATTATTAAACACAGTAATTAGTTTTATAAACTATAATTAAGAAATTAATTTTTATAATTAATATGGATTAAGGAAATTAATAATTTAATTTAAATCATATTGTTTATAAAATCAATAACCTGTCATACATTAACAAAATTGGATAATACAAGATACGTTGGAGCCGTATTAGCAAGATATACCCAATGGAACTAATCTGGACAGAAATGGGGATGACAGGAATTTGCAATTAAATTAAACAACTATTTAACTTAATTGTAACCGAACAGTTTCAGAAATAAACGGAATCAAGGTGAGTTAAACTCACTCAGTTTTTCCCACTTATATTTTATATAATTTGGATTTTATAATTGTGTGCTCTGGTTTGCTAATGGTTGACTGTTTGATAATTATATATTCGTTTGTTGATTTAACCAATGAAATTAAACCGTCGTTTAATTTCAGTGAAATACCAAATCGTTATTTTTAATGATTAGTCTCAATTAAGGTAACTTAACTTATTGGTCACGTTTATAAAATAAATGTGCTTAATGGTTTGAATTGTTTGGATTGTTTTGTTAATTGGGTGATGTAAAATAGTCATTATTTACTTATATTGAAATTATCAGTTAAATTGAATTGAATAATACTATTGGAAATAATCTACATGAATTCAGGGAAGTACAGGTTGGAGTGATCCAACGGGATTCCTCAAATATATTTAATGTTATTTATTTTCATATTATCATGATATGAACTGTTCTGATTGAATGGTTAATTTGATTGTGGATCATTAAACTGACAACATTTGTTTGGTTTAAACCAATGGGTAGTATTGGTTGAGTAACTGGCAGTATATGGTCTATAAATCAATCATTTTCTAAATATTGATTTGTTGTCAAGTAAATCGTTAGAAATGAAGTTATAGAATTTATTTTATCAGTAAAAATAGATTTCTAAATATATTATTTTGAATAAGAGTTTATTAAAATGAAATAAATATTTAGTATTTATTATTTAAGTTTATAATTAATTACTAATTTATTTTATAAAGTAAATTCTGATGTTAATCAGATTTATAAGCAAGGAAGTAGAAAATTAACCTAACGGTTAAGATTTGCATAATTGTTTTTGAGAAACAATTAAATGGAATTATTTAAATTAATTATATTATTAATTAATTTAAAGTGGGAACTAATTAAAATTGTTTTAACGAATTAATCATTCTAAGTTGACTAAGTCAACCGGTTTAACTGAGATTGGTTATTTAATTAATTTGTGTTCAATTAATCTAATGAAATAATTTAACAAATATTTGTGTAATTTTAATAAGATTTTAAAAATGAATTTACTATTCATTTTAGTTAGTAAAAAGAAATTAACTACTGCTACAGTAATTATTGATCAAAGTGAATTATTATTTTAATTAATAATAATTTAAAAGATTTCTTTTAATGGAAATACATATAAAAAGGAATCAAGTTTGAAATAAAATCTAATTGAATTGTGAAAGGAGTTTACAAACGGTTTTATATTAAAACCCGAGCTTTTATAACAAAGTTATAAAAGGAATTTTAAGCGATAACTTAAATTAATGTTGGCTTAATGTTTGAATTAAGAAAAAGGAAATTGAAAATAAAAGATTTTATAGAAAACCAGAATTTTATAAACAAAGTGTATACAAAGAGATGAGGTGCTAAATCATTAATTTTAAATTAACGTTACCTAATAATGGAATTAATAAAATTGGGGAAATTGTAATAAGATTTTCAAAGGGGGAAACGGCCGAATGGATTAGAAAAGAAAGGGTAAAAATTGAATTTAGTAAAGAAGTGAGTAATAGGGTTTTAGAACCGAAATTCGAGTTATTAAACGAATTGTTTAAAGAAAAAGAAGGGAAATTGATATTTTAGTAATTCATTTCTTAATCAATGAATTAAGAAATAATAGTTATATTCGAGAAGGGGATTTCTAAAAGTAAGATGGTTTTATAAAATCGTATTTTAAATAAAATAGTTAAATGAGATTTGTTTTTGATATCAAAATGAAATATGGGTTCTTATTTACAATTTATATCTATCTTAAGATAAGAACATTATTGATCAAGGTCAGAGAGGTAAATAAATACCCCAACTTGAATGACTTCGGGATTATCTGAGAATGATATTAGTTTGTAATGAGAAAGAGGGTAAGAATAATTTATTGTTTCCATAAGAGAAATAATAACGCAATGTTAAGTGAAAGATTTAGGAATACAGGTATAATGAAGTTTCCAAAGTAACAGAAATAAGAAGATTTGAGATTATATATGTATAACGATATTTCCAAAAGTAAAAGGAAACAAAAAGCGTAAGTTTTTGGATTGAGTTTATTCAAAGAATAAAAATGGGGTATTATTTTCAAGTAACAAAGTTTTACGTGAAATTTGTTAAACCCAAGATTGGGAATATATTTATATATGATTTAAGTCTAATGTAGTTGAAATAGTTTTGTAATAAATCTAATGTTAAATAAGAAGGAAACATTGTGTTAAAAATATTAAGATATTTAGGAGTTAAATTTACATTATTTAATTATTTTAAATTAAAAAGGCCAAGTAATGCTGAGTACTGAATCAGTGAACTCATTTTATTCTCATGATTATTTATTTGATAGCTAAATAACCAACTATCAAATCTGGCCATACGATTGTTGGTACGGAAAGGCCGAGATCGAATTTATATTCGAAAATCATTCCGAACCAGCAAATACGTGAAGATTTTGATTTGAGATGTAGGAATTGAAGACCGTAGATCTTCATTAAATGGAAGAACCGCTAAATATCTCTGGGATTGCAACCAGAGATAAATTGTGGTTCTGTCGTGGTTGGAATCTATGGATTGCAAGGACTTCTCGCTACTGATTCAACGGGTGATTCCTATATTGGATGCAGTAGTAGAGTACCTTCGGTTCATCCTATTCCTGGATGACTTGTATGGACGAATGTTTGACATAGTATTTCCAAAGGAATCACGTACGTTGACTTCTTCAAACGTACCAAGTTGTTGGCATATAAGGGAAACTTTTTTAGCTTAACAACCAAAGTATTTTTGTGGAAATCAATTAGTGATATCTGGTGGATCTGACGATGTGGCATTCAAAGTGAATGGAGATGTGATGTTCTGAAGGATAAGCTTAACCTCTAGCCTCATAACCCGGGAAATGGCACAAAATCGGGTAGGTCGTATGGCTATGTGAGCCGAACCCTTCAAAAGGGTATATCATTACCTGATCTGGTGAAATTAAATGCCTTCGGTTGTCCCTTTATATTATTTGTATGCTATCGGTTCGGTTGGATGGCCCCCAACTGTGGTAATGATATATTCGGTACTCTCAAGAGAAAGTGAGGGGCCAGTCATGTTTAGCATGGGTTACAAGATGTTCTTGTTGAATCCCGATGTATTCGTCTCCAGAGGTACACTGTCGGAAAGGTGGTCCCATACCTTGCCAGGAAATCCATTCTCCAATAAGAGCCCGCAGTTTTGATTGTATACTATATATGTAGAGCGTGAGATGCAAGCGTTCTGCTAGATTAATATTTATTTGTATTTAGACACTATTAAAATATCAGAAAAGATATTGATTTAAAAAATATTTTGGGTTATCGTAAGGTAAAAACCGTCTGTATTTATGTGTGGATTTGGTCTTACGATTATCCTCTTCTTTCAAAAGGATTTTGACTTTAAAATCAACTTGTGTGATACCGTTAAACTTAATGTGTTTTTCTCACTCTGGTTCACCAGATTGACTCGGTGTTTGTAATGCTCGGGTTAGACCGTGTTGTACAGGCCCAGGTTATCGGATTTTGTAACAATCCCAATTTCGATAGACCGAATTGTTTTTCAAAATTCCAATCTATCGAAACTCGGATTGGTTTGTTCTGGTATCCTGTAGAAAAGACAGAGACATAAAACATGTCAGAGCTCAGAAATTATCTCACAACGTAATGGATAAAATATAATATAATCAAAATATAGCCTTACCGTATTAATAATACAGCCTAACCAGTATCTAAGGCTATCATGTCCCAGCCAAAAATCTAACCTACAAGTATGTTATGAGGAGGGGGTCAGTGCACAAGCTCTGGTGACTGGATTTAAAGTATACACTTTGGATAATCCTACATATACCATTCAATCATATTTTCTTATTTATTATGTTACTCGGGTTAACAGCGCTCAAGGCTTGCACACACGTCGCACCCATTTACTTCCCAGTGGATTATCCTAATGTAGTATATGTGTAGCTACCCCCAATATCGAGGTACACCCCATAGTACCCCACTCGCACGGTCTCCACCATAATGCCACCGAAATTCTCGCAGTCCCTCATCCTACGCCGAAGTGACATACGGATCTCTATATAACAATGTTACGATCAACATATATCTGCCATCACTATGCTACGTAAGCGTACGGACTGCCACCCCCGATCGAATCAGGTCTTATACCGGAGTAAAGCCCTCAAGTCTACGATACATCACCTAGAGCAGATATGCATGTATAAAGATTGTCCCTCATACATACTATTAATTGTAGCTTGATGCCTCATTCGCACGTCCTCTAATGTGCACCGAGTTCCGTAGCAAGGTGATACAAGAAACACGGAACTCGGTCGGGAGCTTTTCCATATCTGTACAGGCCCGTCTTTAAAGAGCCTCTATATACAGATATAACTAGGGTCTGTTTTCATGGTGGTTGTGGCCTCACCTCGGCCCCTCCCTCAACTAGTAAAGACATCAAGAACTAAGCGACTTCCCCTACGCAAACAATCTAATCATCCGTGTGGTGTCTCCCCTCAACCCCTTACCCCGATAGTGAAGGGTGAATGGTATCTTGGGTTTAGCTCTAGTCTTTTCGCATCCCACTGGTTGTTGATGACTGGTATCCGACGATCTACTATCCTTATTGGTCATGACCCTCTACCTCCCCGTTGAGGCAACCACCGAATCACCCTAGTTTCACTGTGTCACACCATTCTGACTGCATAGCTACTTCTACAGTCAAGGCCTACTCACCTAGTAGTTATGCGCAGACCCAACCTCTGCGAGCATAGCCTAAGATATGTGTCACCGCAAAGAGGACTACTAGGAGCACCTTACATACCTCAGGAAATAGTGTGCTTCCCCTTCCAGTCCTTTGGAGCCATCAGAACAATCAGATGAATGTGTGTTCCCCTCGTGCCTTATAACACCTCGACGATCTACCCCGTTGGGTTATTCACCCTCAAACGTACAGACTAGTCCAAGCGCCTCACCTTAATATGTTGTTAGACCCTATGTCTAAACATTCTTTCCGTGCTTGCTTTTCCTTACCAGGTTTCCTTTTAACTTGGTTATTCCCATTCACATTGAATTCTTATTCAAATTACCAAGTTTCTCTTGCTTATTAATTTCAGCCATATATCTTAACCCATTTAAGTTTATTAATAAGCCCACCACATGTTATTCTCTAGATTGCGGCCCAAGGTCTGTAATCCACAATCCCTTTTGTATTCTTGTTCAGCTTCATCATTACTATAACATGTTTTACTTAATATGTAATTAAGTATATCTCAATTCACATGTTTTCCATCTAACATGTCAGTCATTATTTATGATTAAATATAACTTATCTCATAAGTTTTCCTCATTCTTTCTCATTTAATCGTAATTCCATTTTGCATTGTTAACACAACTTATCATTGTTTACTTATTAACTTAGTTCTATTAATTAAGGCCCATTAATAAGTTTATCTACCCATTTATTATAACCTATGTTATAATTTCCTCTTGTCACTAGGACAAGTCTAAACATGCATTTCTTATCAACGGGTTTCAGACCTTCAAGTCCACGGGTTACTTAATTTATAATTAAGTACAATATATTTTCCCCCTTTTCTTAAATAGTTTCAGGTTTTCCCCGTTTACTATTACTTAATTTACAATTAAGTGTCCTTTAACTTAATTCACCAGTTTCCTTACTAACTTATTATAACCTAAGTTATAATCCCCACTTGTCCCTAGGACAAGTCTACCTATTATACAACATTTTCATTAATGTTATTTATTTATAATAGGTAATTATCTTTTCTACAAGTCATGCTTACCCAGAAAGGTGTCTTTAATTACATAACTTTATTATTTATGCCGGTTATGTATACCACTAGGTGTCCTTAATTACATAACCTTATCGGGATAAGTTTGCAGGCCTATAAGTAAATATTACCCGCCCCTCAGATTTACTTAGCCCATCCACTGTCCAACCAATTTTACTTAACCCTAACTTTAGTTCATACTCACACAATCCATATGGATTATATTAGCTTAAGTAGACCAATTCATTACCATATCCATTTATGGTTTATAATGGGCTAGACCTCCTACATTAGGCCTACAACTTGTGGATGCTGGATAAGCTGGTCGGGTCCGAGCAAAATTCTTCCATAAGTTGGGCCTAACCTCGTGTCATAGCCCGTCTCGTATTTTCGCACTTAGACCTCTCACATTAGGTTCAACATTAGTGGCTGCTGGATATGCCGGTCGGGTCCGAACAGACTTCCACCACTAATGCAACCTAACCTCGTGTCATAGGTGCAATTACAATTTCTAATTGAAATCATAGGCATTCATTATTAATCAATTATTTAAACCTATGCCTTTATAGGTGTTAATGCCCATTTACCCAATTATATTCATGATGGATTATATGTCTAAATTCATATTATTCAAATTATGCCAATTCATATCCATTTGCGCCCAAACCATTTTTCTATACTTATGATCAATTTAAGATCTTTAAACATAATTTGGTCGATCCCCCAAACCCATATTTATTTACTCAATTCTATGTTAACATGAATCCATATAATCATATACTTACCCCAATTATTCCCTGTATGTAATTGGGACAAATTTACATGTAAACTTTTTAGCACTCCAACGAATCCAATTTATGAATTTTTCCCACATGTTCAAATTAATATTATAACATGTAAACATTCCAATATTTCAACTAATTCAATATATGAATTATTCATATTAACAATTTGATGTTCTATCATGCTAATCATTCACACATGTCATATAACACTTTAATCATTATTAGCATATGTTTAGGCATCTTAACATGTCATATTCCAATTTGTCATAATGGGGAATGCTAAATGGTAATATACCATTATCTAAAATAATATAGTTTGAATCCACTCACCTCGTAAGCTTTCCAAATCGTGGATCTGGTCCAGATCTAATCTTCCATGATTTTCCCCTAACTGAATCCAGACCCTAATAATCATGGATTTAATATTTTTACTAAAAGAGAAAGGGAAAAGAAAGAGGAGTAAAAATTGAATAGATCAGATCTGGAACGTTACCTTGCTTTCATGATTTAATAATCTTTTTATTAATGTTGATTCTCTCTTCTAGACCGGGATTCATAAATTTCCTAGGCTAATATTTTAATTTTCAGAATAGATTTAAGAAGAGAGAGAGTGTAATGGCAGACCTCCGGCGTAGCTACCGAATTATGAGATTTAGGGTTAGGTCTAGGGTCCTATTTATAGGAGTGTTGGAGCAAACAGGACCCTTAGATTGGACCAAAAGCCATCAAAATCGTCCACATCAGAGAAGAAGTTTCCAGATCTGCGGGTGGGTCGACCCCTAGGTCAACCCCTAGCGGTCTAAATTCCCTCTTGATTTTCCCGCTCGTGAATTTTGATTTTTGAACTGATTTTTGAATTTTCTGGATATATTTACTTAATATATATACATATAAGCTCCTTATATGCATACAAACTTCTAATGCTCATAACTTCTTCTTACGGTGTTCGTTTTACACAAACCAGGTGTCTATCTTGACCAGAGTTTCGAGACGGACGCAACGGCGCAGTCTGTTTTACTTAATTTTGAATATTTAATTAAGTTATCCTTATTTTATTATCTTGAGTTAAAAATGCAGGATGTTACATTCTCCCACCCTTAGGAAATTTCGTCCTCGAAATTTGATAAGGGTAAAATCAATTAACCTCTCGCATAAAATACATCCATCATGTGTGCATCCAATTTTTGCAAACATTGTGCACATGTGCAAAGTGAAGTACAACATAATAATGCATGTATGCCTAAGCGGTACCTCCTATGTGTATGCAAATTTTCTCAGAAACCCTTTCGAAATATGATGCTCACATCCTAAATATACTGGCAGTTCTACATGAATGCAATATTTTGAAAATCAAAAAGCTTTTCATCCAAATTTTCCCACACTCTTACTGAGTAAGAGCATAATTCATCCAGTTGTTGCATCCATAATCCTACTGACCAACTTTATTTTTTGAATTTTAGAAAAATCTAATTTTCTAATTTCGATTTCTTATGTTACAAAAAGGTGGAAAATGGAAAACTCCACATATCCCGCTTTTCTTTTACAACCTTTTTCTAACTGTACTTGGATTTTTATGTAACTATTTATATAGATTCCCTATTTTCCTATCCAAGCACAACCCACATAAAATAATTTTCTTTGTTTCTGATTTTCTTTTTCATCTTATCTTCGAAAGTTTTATCTTTATCCATCTTTTCTCATAATTTTCCATTTTTCTCGATTTACTGAATTTTCTGTTTCCTTCTTAGTTGTACCTTTTCTCTTTTCTTAGCTTATTTAATCATCTGATCTTAGTTTAAATTTAAATAAGCCTTTGGTCTTTCAACTAAAACAGGAGAACAGACACCCTACACAGCTATTATTAAGGGCCAAGAATCCCGGGACTATGTCCCCCTCTGTCAGAAAAGTACAAACCATGGGATCCATGACAAGTTCAGGTGTTACCCTATCTTCCTAACAAGAACAATATAATGGAACGATCCCAACTGAAATGTAGTAACGAGTTTTACCCCTAACCTGAAAATTAGTAACAGGTTCTAAATACTTACTTGCCCCTTTTCTATCTAATAGTCGCCACTAGTCCTAACTGTGTACCAACAGTTATTTCAAGCAACATCTTAGGCTTCCCAATGCTTACGCATTCTACGGGAACTCACTAATATTCCAAGACAATTCTCGCTATTTACTTTGTAGACTCCAAACTTTTCTAGTCTTTCCTAGGCACTAATCCTTACCTACTCCATACTTTTTAAAACATGTTTTGGCTCTTTTCATTTAAATTTTCTTCCAAAAATTAAAAGTGTCAAAATTTCATTTTTCCTCATGAAAACTTACTTTTTCCAAACCACAAAAACATGTCATCTTAAAAAAATGCAAATAATTCATTCATTTTTTTCAAATCACAAAAACTGGAGTAGATAAGGCAACTATTCCTCAATCGGGTTTACGACTGGTTCTTACCTATAAGGTCGGTTTAGTTCCTTGCTACAAGGTGCAAACAATTACTCTACTCCTAATCTCTACGACTTATTTTGTCCACCTAAGAAAATCCTCTTGTTAAAATAATTTATCAAAAAGGATTTATCATAAGAATAGAGATTTCGAATCTTCCTTTTATAAAACTTCTTGTTATGAAATATAACAAGAAAACTAGCGAGCTATACATGCTCTATAATATGCATCTTTTACTGAGAGAATTTTACTTTAGATAAAATTTTCGCAAGAAATCACTGTTTGCAAAATATACCCCATTTACTTTAAAACTCAATATGTATACTTTACATATTTAAAACTATAACTTTTAAGATTAAAACTTGAAAACACCATAAATCATTTTCCCAAAACTTTTATAATATCAAGTTCTTAAAAGTTAATAAAGGGGTTAGACTAAAAGCGGGTTTCCAATTTTCTTCTAGGATTTCCTAGACACCCCCTCCCCCCACCCCAAGGTCAATTCTCTCAACTATATATATTTCTAACCCATTTTTCTCTTTTTAATCTTTTCCAATTTATAAGGTTTTCATGCCTACTAATCCAAAATACTAGTCATATGGGATTCACTTTCTTTCCATACAGAATACATTATACACTCTCCATCCAAACTTCCTAAGGGTCTCAAATTTCCATACTTATTCCTTTAGTGTACATAACAAACATCCCATTTCTTACCCTATTATACTCTTTCTATTTAGTGGGTTCCTCTATGGATCTAGGTATATATTTATATATATATAGTATTTTTATATTTTTAAAAATACAAATACGTTCCCTCACTATCCATACAGGAATCATAAACCTAAGCTCTGTTTCCAGATGTGACAAACCCAATTTCGACAGACCAATTTTTTTTTTTCAAAATTCCAATCTATCGAAACTCGAATGGGTTTTGCTCTAGTATCTAGCAGAAAAGACAGAGACATAAAACATGTTAGAGCTTAAAAATTTTCTTACAGCGGAATGGATAAAATATAATATAATCAAAATATAGCCTTACCGTTAATAATATTGCCTAACCAGTATCCAAGGCTATAATGTCCCTGCCACAAATCTATCCTGCGAGTATGTTATGAGGAGGGGGTCAGAACACAACTTCTGGTGACTAGATTTAAACTATACACTTTGGATAATCCTACATATACTGTTCAATCAAATTTTCATATTTATTAGGTTACTCGGTTTAACAGCACTCAAGGCTTGCACACACGTCGCACCCATTTACTTCCCAGTGGATTATCCTAATACAGTATATGTGTAGCTACCCCCAATATCGAGGTACGCCTTATGGTACTCCACTCGCACGGTCTCCACCGTAATGCCACCAAAATGCTCACAGTCCCTCATCCTATGTCGGAGTGACGTACAGATCTCTATATAACAATGTTACGATCAACATATATCTGACATCACTACGCTACATAAGCGTACGGACTGCCACCCTTGATCGAATCAGACCTCATACCGAAGTAATGCCCTCAAGTCTACAATACACTACCCAGAGCAGATATGCATGTATCTAGATAGTCCCTCGTACATACTATTAATTGTAGATCGATGCCTCAATCGCACGTCCTCTAATGTGCACCGAGTTCTGTACCAGGGCGATGCAAGAAACCCGGAACTTGGTCGAGAGCTTTTCCATATCTGTACACGCCCGTCTTTAAAGAGCCTCTATATACAGATATACCAAGGGTCTGTTTTCATGGTGGCTATGGACCTACCTCGGCTCCTCCCTCAACTAGTAAAGACTACAAGAGCTAAGTGACTGTCCCTACTCAAACAATCTAAACATCCATGTGGCGTCTTCCCTCAACCACTTACCTCGAAAGTGAAGGGTGAATGGTATCTTGGGTTTAGCTCTAGTCTTTTCGCATCCCACTGGCTGTCGATGACGGGTATCCGACGGTCTACTATCCTTGTTGGTCGTGGCCCTCTACCTCCCCGTTGAGGCAACTACCGAATCTCCTTGGTGTCACCACGGCACAGCATTCTGACTGCATAGCTACTTCTGCAGTCAAGGCCCACCCACTTAGTAGTTACGTGCAGACCAAACCTCTGCGAGCACAGCCCAAATCATCTATCACTGCACAGAGGATTACTAAGAGCACCTTACGTACCTCAGGAAGCCGCATGCTTCCCCTTCCAGTCATTTGGATCCGTCAGAACAATCAGATGAATGTGCGCTCCCCTCATGCCTTATAACACCTCGATGATCTACCCTGTTGGGTTATTCATCCTCAAACGTACGGATTGGTCCAAGCGCCTCACTTTAATATGTTGTTGACCCTATGTCTAAACATTCTTTTACGCGCTTGCTTTTCCTTACCAGGTTTCCTTTTAACTTGGTTATTCCCATTCACATTGAATTCTTATTCAAATTACCAAGTTTCTCCTTCTTATTAATTTCAGTCATATAACTCAACCATTTAAGTCTATTAATAAGCCCACAACATGTTATTCTTTAGATTGTGGCCCAAGGTCTGTAATCCACAATTCCTTTTATATTCTTGTTTGATTTCATCATTAAAATAACATGTTTTACTTAATATGTAATTAAGTATATCTCAATTCACATGTTTACCATCTAACATGTCAGTCATTATTTATGATTAAATATAACTTATCTCATAAGTTTTCCTCATTCTTTCTCATTTAATCATAATTCCATTTTACATTGTCAATACAACTTATCGTTGTTTACTTATTAACTTAGTTCCATCAACTAAGGCCCATTAATAAGTTTCTCTACCCATTTATTATAACATATGTTGTAATTTCCTCTTGTCACTAGGACAAGTCTAAACATGCAGTTCTTATCAATGGGTTTCAGACCTCCAAGTCTACGGATTACTTAACTTATAATTAAGTAAAATATATTTTCTCCCTTTTCTTAACTGGTTTCAGATTTTCCCCCTTTTACTGATTACTTAATTTACAATTAAGTGTCTTTTAACTCAATTCACCAGTTATCCCATTTCCTTACTAACTAATTATAACCTAAGTTATAATCCCTAGTTTTCCCTAGGACAAGTCTACCTATTATACAACATTTTCATTAATGTTATTTATTTATCATAGGTAATTATCATTTCTACAAGTTATGCTTACCCAGAAAGGTGTCTTTAATTACATAACTTTATTATTTCTACTGGTTATGTACACCACTAGGTGTCCTTAATTACATAACCTTATCGGGATAAGTTTGCGGGCCTATAAGTAAATATTATCCAACCCCTCAGATTTGTTTTGCCCACCCACTATCCAACCAATTTTACTTAACCCTAACTTTAGTTCGTAATCATACAATCCCTATGGATTAGATTAGGTTAAGTAGTCCAATTCATTACCATGTCCATCTATGGTTTATAATGGGCTAGACCTCCCACATTAGGCCTACAACTTGTGGATGTTGGATATGTCAGTCAGGTCCGGACAGACTTCTTCCACAAGTTGGGCCTAACCTCGTGTCATAGCCCGTCTCGTATTTGCGCACTTAGACCTCTCACATTAGGTTCAACATTAGTGGCTATTGGATATGTCGGTCGGGTCCGGCCCGACTTCCACCACTAATGCAACCTAAACTCGTGTCATAAGTGCAATTAATATTTCTAATTGTAGTCCTAGGCATTCAGTATTAATCAATTATTTAAACCTATGCCTTTATAGGTATTAATGCCCATTTACCCAATATATTCATGATGGGTTATATGTCTAAATTCATATTATTCAAATTATGCCAATCCATATTTTACAAATGATCCCATTTGCACCCAAATCATTTTTCTATATTTATGATCCAATTTAAGATCTTTAAACATAATTTTGTTGATACCATTTAAGGGGGAAAATTGTAATGTCCCGTACTTTTGGCAGTCAGATATTTGATACATTTTATTATTTTAAATATCGAATTGGAATTTTAAATGGATTAAAAATATATAATTTGTTCATTAAAACGAACTTTGAATGATAATTTATAATTAAATTATAAACGAGCTTAAAATGGCGTGGTAATTCAAAATTTACGATTTTAAACTTTAACTGGATATACCGGATTCGATATAAGTCGGAATTCTGTGAAACAAGGAATTCTAGAATCTTGTTGATAATCATTTTCATATGAAAAAGAAAAATCCAGATTTCGTGTTATAGACTGTTAGTTATATCCAATTCAAATTTTAAAATAGTCACTATGGAAATCGTTATTAAAATATAACGTTTATTAATTAATAAATAATGATTTATAATATAAATCGGATACCGTTAACTCAAAATGATAATACTGAATTGTATATTTTATATTCGAAGTTATAGACATATTATGTTTGGATCTTTATGATGATAATAATAATAATTTATTATAATTTAATTCGATCATTTTGTAATTTATATAATATTTTATTAATATCATATATGCCTTCAAATAGCAATTTTTGCAAACAGTCTCTGTTTTCGTTGAAATTAGTTTCATTGGAACTGTAACGGTAAATTATTGCCCTATGTTAAATTTCATGCCAAACAAATATCGTATGTGACAACAGTAGCCAAAAACGCACGAACATTGTGTATAGCGCGTAATTAAATTTCTTTAATTTAATAGACAGATATTTGAGTGTAACTTGAGAAGACGATCGAACTAAGTTGCGATACGAGTTCCATTGAATTCGTATTGTCGATTAGAGTCAGGATAAGTATATAGTTTGTTATTTTTGGAGGTCGGCTAATTTGGTGTCCAAAATAGCATTGTGATGCGTATAAAAATAGCGTACAGGGAAACAGTATCGGAATGCGATGGAACTGATGCCATTGGATTTGTATTAATAAATTATTATAAAATTTTAAAGTTTCGTGTCAATCGGACTTATCGTTTGATCATGGCAGCAACAAACACCTTCAATTCCATCAAACCATTTTTATTTTAATCGATCATTTTCAGCCATATCTTGTACAGACTTCCGAATCAGCTCGCGAGACATGTTCCGTTGAGTCCGAAATATGTGTTTTATGCTAGGATATCATTTTGACATGTCAGAAATAAGTTTTGAATAATGAAAATGTAAATGGTATTTTAATTATTATTATAATCTCCTTTGGCCATAAATAGCATTACCATCAAACCCTAAAGGAATTTTCCCTGGTCAAACATTATTTCCACCGCCTCGTACAATTTCAGCGACCACGATCTCTCCATCTTTCTCCTTCAAATTCTAGCGAACCTCTCCGTAAATCGAAACACCTCCAACAGGAAAACTATAGAGCTCATCAAGCTCGATACTATCAACTGTTGAGATGGATTTTCTCATACTGAGGTGGCCGGTATTGCCACGCGATGATGGAGCATTTTGATATGAACTGAGGTGGCCAGTATTGTCTACACCCTCGATCCGCGATCCGCGAGCCGCGATCCCCAGGCAACAGCTCATCAACAGCTTCCCTCCTCTCCTGCATTCAATGCTGGGGGCACCAGCTCTGATTTTGGTAGTTTGCAATAGCTTTTTGAAGGCAATCGATTGCTGATCTGATTCAACGCCTCTCGAGAGGCTGCACCTATCAGTATGACGTGGATGACGTCAATCACAACCCATTCACTCAGGAAATCAGGAATTCCTGCAATCCCCCGGATTTCAAACTCCTACAACTGGAGCCATACAACAGCATGACGGATCCTACCGTGCACCTAATGCGCTACAAACGGCATATGGAAGTTCAATCAGCATTGGAAAACGTCATGGCTAAGTGTTTTCCCCTCTTTCTGACTGATATAGCAGCTATGTATATTCAACAGCTAGAGACGGAATCAATCAACAGCTGGAATATGTTGGTCGCTCGCTTCCTTGAATAATTTCAGGTCCACATCGCTCGACCCAAGAGCTTCATGTCACTCACTACAATTAAGCAGACGCCTAGAGAAACTCTGCATTCATTCTTGGAAAGATTCAACGTTGCAGTAGCATCAGTTGATCGCCCTGAACAATCGATGGTACTGATGGCAGCAGTATCCGACGTTCTAGATAACTCAGAGTTTAAAAAATCCTCGTATCGAGATCCACCACGAAATCTCGGTGAATTCTACCTTGAAGCAAATAGATTTCTGCGGGAAGAAGATGAAACTTCTAAGAAGAAAACCCTCGAAGTCAACATGCTCAAAGATGGAGAACCATCTGATTCTAGAAAAGGCAAAGGAGCAGCCAATGAAAAGAAAGATCGTAATGCTCCACCCCGGAGAGGGTCCAGATACGACAAATACACTGAACTAAATGACACCCTGAGCAATATCTACGTAGATACAAGGGGTGATGCCTCATATCCAAGGCCTTCCAAGAGGGAACCAACACTAGCACAACGCAATTCTAGCAGACACTGCATATTTCATGACATGGATGGTCATAACACTAATAATTGTAGACATTTGTGAGACCTTATCGAGGATCGGGTCCGGCGATGAGAACTACCCGAGTACGTCATTCAACCAACAACGCCTACATATGCCCCTGCATTGCCACCACCGACTCCCCGGAGAGGGAAAGATCCTGGATCGAGCAATCGCGGGATTATTATCAGCTGATCCTACTCAGCGGATCCCTTCAGTTTGCCGGACTCCGGTTCGTAGTTCATGTTTTTAGGTTTTTAGGCGACTTCTCGCCCCTCTTTGTTTTCAACGCATGTAATAAGCGTGGCCACATCGGCCTACATGCACGGAACCGACCTGTAGTCTCCAATCGTGTTTGGGGTTAGAATAACAGCCGCTTAGCTTTCATGAATCAATAATGATCACTCTTGAGCTCCGGCTCCTAACTAGATCCGTGCAGTATAAACATTGAGCTCCGACTCCCAACTGGATCCGTCCAGTACAAATATGAGCTTCGGCTCCCAACTGGATCCGTCCAGTATAAACAAATTCTCATGTGCTTTTCCTTAGTCGTCTTACCCCGGTAAGACCGTCTTGGAACTTCATGTGCTTTTCCTTGGTCGTCTTACTCCGGTAAGGCTGTCTTGGAACTTTCATGGCATTTCCTTGGTCGTCTTACTCCGGTAAGGTTATCTTAGAACCCCTCTAACATCTCCTTGGATGGTTTACTCCGGTAAGGCCATCTAGGAAATATTCTTGCATTATTTGTTTTATCTTCTTGCAGGTACAAACTCCTAGTCCTCTTGGATTTCTCTGGCCTTAATACGATCCCAGGTGACCATCAGTTTTCTGGCCTTAACACGATCCGGCGTGATTGTCGCATTCTGGGTTTGGATTTCTCAGATTATCTAGAACACATCTTCCTTCAACCAACAAGATATGTTCTGGGGGGCAAACACGTTGACACATTTTTTGGTAAAAGTTGTCACACTGAATTTTTGGATAGCATCGCACTCGGATATGGAGAACAACATCAAAAGATAGGCAGCGATTTGGTCAAAGTCGCATCACGAACAAAGAAAGGCCCAAAACTCCTATCAGACGACCTTTTTTGGGCCCAAAAACAGCAATTACAAAGATAAGCTTGGTAACTCTTGTAGATCTCTGAATTAGCTTCAGTTTAAGCTTTGGTTTGGCTCAATCGAACTTACAGTTTGAAAGTTACGCTTGTTTCCGTGAATGGGTGTAATCTGGCAATTTCTTGGATAAAGCGACGAACCGTCACACGATCGAAGTACGACTTGTGCATCCTCTCTGGCTCGTGGTGTACCCTTGAATCGCCCTTCATCGGATCGCCCCCCTCGGATCGTGGCGCACCCTCAGACCGTGACCCGTTCGTGGTATACCTCCTGATCACGACCCGCTCGTGACACACCAGCTTCACCATACAGCTCACGATCAGACCTTGGTTCGTGGAGCCCATATCACGATCCGATCCCATGACCATGATCCGACCCCTGCACCTGCTGATACACGCACTGTTTTGATATATTCTCATGCCACATCTTGCTCCTACTTTCCCGAATCAGATGTCACATACCCCATCACGAACCGGTTTTCCCAGAAGCTCCCCTATAGCTATAAATACAGCTCTACATGGAATTTTAAGGGAATTCACTCTGACTTTTTGGCTGAGACTTTATCCTACATCTGGACAGCCTCTGCCATTACCGATTGCAAGGACTTTGCACCTTTCAACACATAAATTCATGTAACAACCCGTATTTTGATAACGTGTTATAACCATAAATCTAGGAAGAATTAAATTTTAAAGTAAGAACCAAGGGAAACGGGTTGCGCCATTGCGTACGTCTCGGAATTCTTCATGAAATCGAGTCCGAGCTTTTGAAAATCGGAGTCCGTATGACCAAGTTATCGCTCCCCAAAGTTTCAGAAATTTTCAGAGTTCAAAACAGTTCGAATTCGTGTTCAAATTCGAATTTCAAAACCCAGACATACTGGGCGGGAAATTTCCCACCCAGCACCCCAGGTCGACTGGGGAGTCGACTGGGCAGTCGACACCCCCAGGACCAGGTCGACTGCGCAGTCGACTTGGGTGTCGACCTGGTCCCCGAACCTGGTTTGGGCCTGGTTGCTCCTGCTTGACCCGGTTGGCTTGTTTGAGGGCCTATGACGATTTTCGGCGGTTCAGATCGATTCTAGGGTTTATCCTACGGCCTAAACTAGTTGTTGCAACTATAAAAACACCCTAAGACCTAGGCTAATCCACAACAAATCTTTCTAACACCATTATGCTGCTAAGTCTCCTCTTGAACCATGGCCGCCGCCTCCAACTTGAAGCTGAAACATTCAAACTAGATCCAAATCGAAGGCCAACGTTTCTACAACAGTTCAAGGGAATAGATCAACATCTCAACAACGATCCTACAACAAATTCTGTTTTTAGTTCTCAAAAACCATGATCTGTAAGCCCCAGTTACTCTTAGATCTAAACTCTAAACTTAATATGGACATGTGTAAATTGAAGTTGAACATAAACATGATAACTACTTGAGACCTACTCTTGTATATCTTTGATCTATGACTATTACTTTTTGATCTATTATTTTAGATCTACTCTTGTTCACCCTAGATCTATTCACCTTGAACCTAGTACCGTTCATATTGAACCTTGATTTGTGGAATACTGATAAGAACATGATTTAGGGGCATGTTCATATCATAACCTAAACCCTATCATTATTTTAACATGCCTGTGATGTTGTGATGTTGAAACTATTGCTAGTCACAAGTTTAGTATTATCGTCTTATGTCATTTATTGCTATGTTTATCACCCTATTTCATATGCCAGTGATGTTATGATCATATCTTAAGTTACACCATGCTTGCCTTAAAATCACCTTTGCCACTTTATACCCATCCTTTTTTTGTTATTCCCTAGCTACATCTATTGCCTTGATTCGAATTCACGAGCGTTGGGGATGCGATTTGGGTAGTTTAGGAAAACCTGAATTTAGTACGAACTTGAAAACATGAATATCGTTATAACTTGAGCTTGGATAGGAACATGAACTTGAAATGAAATTATACTTGAAAATATGAATTTGGGACATGACACTTAGATAACTTGAAGGTGACCAACTCGAGGTTGGGTTGAGTTTGTAGTATAAATCTGCCCGGAACCGCCCGGCGAATCCAGTAACTGCAAACAATAGGACCCAATGTGAGTAGTTGGTCATATCGCACTCGAAACCCGAGGTTAGACTAGGTTATGGTGTAAAACTGCCCGGATCCGCCCGGCACATCCAGTAACCATAACCAAGTCTAATGTGAGAGGTTAGGGGTGCATTAAGTAAATTAATGCCACTGGATAGGGTTAAGTCATGGACCACTTGAATATACTTAACCAATTTGACACGTTGATTTGATAGGGTTAAGTCATGAACCGCTTGAACACACTTAACCAACCTGACACATGATTCGTAGGACTAAGTCTTGAACTAGAACGACACACTTAGTCAATTTGACATGATACGTAATGGGGTTAAGTCTCGATTTTAAATGACAACTTAACCTGCTGAACGAAACCCTAGTTACGCGGTCCTTTTCAGCAGTAACCCACTAGATGTATCATGGTACCCTATGACTAGGCAGGGTGGGGCACGATTGCTGGGCTGATTGTAAGCGACTAGAACGACGGCTGAGTTGGTCCGCCATTGTAGGTTCAGGCGGTCTAGGGTCGTACACTTAGTCCGGAGTTGAAAAAGCAGGCATTGGGCATCAGTAGGATTATCTGTGCATTCTTGATTCGTGTCGGTGGTTGGCACCCTAGGGCTTGATACCCCCTATGGTGGAACAAGCACTGGCGACTACATTCGTGATAGGGCCGTATGACACAGACACACGACGAGCTAGACTTGTAGGGAGCCGATCGATTAGATCATACCGTTGGACCCCGAATTGGGTCACTTCACGATATTGGGCCAAGGGATTATTTCTTGATTTATAGTTGACACGGGATTAGTATACCAGTATAGTTGGTATGGCGAACCTTGAATACGCAATGTTAGACTTGAGTTATCTTGTTAGCTTAGTTATCATGTCAGACTTACCATCATTCCTATGTTTAATTCCAGTTTATTCATGTCTTGTTAACTTTACTAGTTTCTATGCTGATAGTCACTGGAGCTTACCAGTCTTTTTGACTGACCCGTTTTCTTTCGCCTCTTTGTCTTTCGTTCCCCCCCCCCCAGGTTCTCAAGGAGGAAACTCTAGCTCTTAGCTTGGACTTTGCTTGCTTTCTGACAGCTCATGTACGGTTTGGTCTTGAGCTATGCTATGGCTGCACTCATGCACTTTTTGGGGAATAATATTTTACTTATGTTGTTTTAAGTACTTTGCTTCTTTAGAACTTGATGTAATGAAATAATGACTTGGCATTTTGATGTAAGAGGTTTTGACTCTATTTTTCAGTAATGAGATTTGGTTTTAAAGTTTATATCCGCTGCTTTATATACTCTATTTTATCTATGTTCTGTCTTGTGTTATCTCTGTGCCTGTTTACTAGATAATACCCCTCCAAAACTAGGTCATTCCCTTTGTGAGTGACCCTAGCGGAGGTGGGGTGTTACATTTGGTATCAGAGCAGAAGGTTACCAGACTGGGCAAAAGTTTTAAAAACCTTCTGAAACTATTTTCAAAACCATTTATAAAGAAGCATTTTTCAAGAAAAGTTTTATTTTTAAGAAAAGGCTATTCCCCAAAAGCCATTAGCACTTTCCTTTGTTTCCTCTTTTGAATCTTTTTCCTTTTCGCTTTTCAGCATGTCTGATCTTAACCTTCCTGAGGGAGTACCCATACCTGGCTGGTTCTGAAGATACTTGGAAGCTAGGGCCAACGGCGCGGTCCCGGCAGATATCCCTCCTCCTCCCCCGGTGGCCACGGTTCCTCCTCCTCCGGGTATCGCCTTCGCCAAAATATGCAAGGACTTCATAGGAATGGGCGGCAAGAACTTCGTTGGAACTGAAACCTTCGTTGAGGTGCGAAACCGGCTAAAAGAGACTGAAGACTTATTTGTTATTTTCGATATGGAGGATCATAGGAAAGTTCAGTTGGCAGCATGGTTGTTGAAAGAGGAAGCTGCATTTTGGTGGGAAGTCACCAACGCTACCAGGCCAATTGAGACTTGGGCAGACTTTAGAGAGAGGTTTGGGCTTAAGTTTTTATCATCCGCAGAAGCGAGTCTTCAGATGGAGAGGTTCCTGGCACTCAAACAAGGGGACATGTCAGTTAGGGAATACGTGAATAAGTTTAATCAGTTGCTCGTTTTGGTTTGGACTTAGTCAACACGGCTGAGAAAAAGGCTCTACGCTTTGCTCGAGGATTGAGCGAGCCACTCCACACTATGGCCATGACTCATGTACCCATGGGGGAGACCTTTGAAAACTTGGTGAATATGGCCCTACTTCATGAAGAAGACGAGAATGGCAAGAAGAAGGTCAAGGCGAATGAGTCTCAAGACAATAAGGTAGACTCCGAGAAAGGAGGAAAGAACAGCAACAACAAGAATGACAAGTCACGTGAGAAAAGAAAATGCAACTTCTGTGGTATTGACGGGCATATATTCCAGGACTGTTGGAAGAAGAAGATGAAGATAGGAGCATGTTTTCAATGCGGTGAAACTTGACACATCAGCAAGAACTGCCCTAAGAAGCAAGGGCAAGCCCCGCAAGAAGGACCTTCTAGGGGTACATCTTTAACTTCTTTTCCCTAGATACTCTGTTTTATCTTGTATATCCTTTCGATCCTGTCTTGAGAACCTTAGGTAGAATCCTATGAATGTAAACATGTATTTGAAACATGTTATGCTTGATGTTTGCGAATGGTTGCAAGTGGTTGCAAGTGATTGCTCGTGGTCGCATAACACATATTAGGCACTATATCGACTCAGACACATTTTCATATTGCATATGCATGAGAGTTTATACTTATTTATGGATGAAATTGAATGTGTTATCATATAAATGTTGCATATGGATGAATGTTTGTGCACACATATAGTGCTTACGTGACTAGGATTATTTGCATGCATGTTGGATTCATGACACTAAACATATTTTGCATTAGAAAGATCAATCAGGCCTGATCATTTGCATTAGATAAGGAACATATACACACACTTTCTGCATATGTTCATACAGCATTAGAAATCTCTTAAGGACAATGTTTGCTTGTGGATGATGTTTTGAGTAGATGGATGATGGATGGTAGGATACGTTCTTCCTAACTTAGAGATTTCGGGGACGAAATCCTTTAAGGAGGGGAGAATGTAACAACCCGTATTTTGATAACGTGTTATAACCATAAATCTAGGCAGAATTAAATTTTAAAATAAGAACCAAGGGAAATGGGTTGCGCCATTGCGTTCGTCTCGGAATTCTGAATGAAATCGAGTCCGAGTTTTCGAAAATCGGAGTCCGTATGACCAAGTTATGGCTCCCCAAAGTTTCAGAAATTTTCAGAGTTCAAAACAGTTCGAATTCGAGTTCAAATTCGAATTTCAAAACCTAGACAGACTGGGCGGGAAATTTCCCGCCCAGCACCCCAGGTCGACTGGGGAGTCGACTGGGCAGTCGACACCCCCAGGACCAGGTCGACTGCACAGTCGACTTGGGTGTCGACCTGGTCCCCGAACCTGGTTTGGGCCTGGTTGCTCCTGCTTGACCCTGTTGGCTTGTTTGAGGGCCTGTGACGATTTTTGGTGGTTCAGATCGATTCTAGGGTTTATCCTATGGCCAAAACTAGTTGTTGCAACTATAAAAACACCCTAAGACATAGGCTAATCCACAACAAATATTTCTAGCACCATTATGCTGCTAAGTCTCCTCTTGAACCATGGCCGCCGCCTAAAACTTGAAGCTTAAACATTCAAACTAGATCCAAATCGAAGGCCAACGTTTCTACAACAATTCAAGGGAATAGATCAACATCTCAACAACGATCCTACGACAATTTTTGTTCTTAGTTCTCAAAAACCACGATCTGTAAGCCCCAGTTACTCTTAGATCTAAACTCTAAACTTAATATGGACATGTGTAAATTGAAGTTGAACATAAACATGATAACTACTTGAGACCTACTCTTGTATATCTTTGATCTATAACTATTCCTTTCTGATCTATTATTTTAGATCTACTCTTGTTCACCCTAGATCTATTCACCTTGAACCTAGTACCGTTCATATTGAACCTTGATTTGTGGAATACTGATAAGAGCTTGATTTAGGGGCCTGTTCATGTCATAACCTAAACCCTATCATTATTTTAACATGCCTGTGATGTTGTGATGTTGAAACTATAACTAGTCACAAGTTTAGGATTATCATCCTATGTCATTTATTGCTATGTTTATCACCCTATTTCATATGCCAGTGATGTTATGATCATATCTCAAGTTACACCATGCTTGCCTTGAAATCATCTATGCCACTTTATACCCATCCTTGTTATGTTATTCCCTAGTTACATCTATTGCCTTGATTCGAATTCACGAGCGTTGGGGATGCGATTTGGGTAGTTTAGGAAAACCTGAATTTAGTGTGAACCTGAAAACATGAATATCGTTATAACTTGAGCTTGGATAGGAACATGAACTTGACATGAAATTATACTTGAAAATATGAATTTAGGACATGACACTTAGATAACTTGAACGTGGCCAACTCGAGGTTGGGTTGAGTTTGCAGTATAAATCTGCCCGCTACCTCCCGGCGAATCCAGTAACTGCAAACAATAGGACCCAATGTGAGTAGTTGGTCATATCGCACTCGAAACCCGAGGTTAGACTAGGTTATGGTGTAAAACTGCCCGGACCCTCCCAAAACATCCAGTAACCATAACCAAGTCTAATGTGAGAGTTTAAGGGTGCATTAAGTAAATTAATGCCACTGGATAGGGTTAAGTCATGGACCACTTGAATATACTTAACCAATTTGACACGTTGATTTGATAGGGTTAAGTCATGAACCGCTTGAATACACTTAACCAACCTGACACATGATTCGTAGGACTAAGTCTTGAACTAGAATGACACATTTATTCAATTTGAAATGACACGTAGATGGGGTTAAGTCTCAATTTTAAATGACAACTTAACCTGCTGAACGAAACCCTATTTGCGCGGTCCTTTTCAGCAGTAACCCACTAGATGTATCACGGTACCCTGGGACTAGGCAGGGTGGGGCACGATTGCTGGGCTGATTGTAAGCGACCAGAACGATGGCTGCGTTGGTGCGCCATTGTAGGTTCAGGCGGACTAGGGTCGTGCACTTAGTCCGGAGTTGAAAAAGCAGGCATTGGGCATCAGTAGGATTATCTGTGCATTCTTGATTCGTGTCGGTGGTTGGCACCCTAGGACTTGATACACCCTATGGTGGACCTAGCACTGGCGACTACATTCGTGATAGGGCCGTATGACACAGACACACGACGAGCTAGACTTGTAGGGAGCCGATCGATTAGATCATACCGTTGGACCCCGAATTGGGTCACTTCACGATATTGGGCCAAGGGATTATTTCTTGATTTATACTTGACACGGGATTAGTATACCAGTATAGTTGGTATGGAGAACCTTGAATACGCAATGTTAGACTTGAGTTATCTTGTTAGCTTAGTTATCATGTCAGACTTATCATCATTCCTATGTTTAATTCCAGTTTATTCATGTCTTGTTAACTTTACTAGTTTCTATGTTGATAGTCACTAGGGCTTACCAGTCTTTCTGACTGACCCGTTTTCTTTCGCCTCTTTGTCTTTCGTTTCCTCCCCCCCCCCCCAGGTTCTCAGGGAGGAAACTTTAGCTCTTAGCTTGGACTTTGCTTGCTTTCTGACAGCTCATGTACGGTTTGATCTTGAGCTATGCTATGGCTGCACTCATGCACTTTTTGGGCAATAATATTTTACTTATGTTGTTTTAAGTACTTTGCTTCTTTAGAACTTGATGTAATGAAATAATGACTTGGCATTTTGATGTAAGAGGTTTTGACTCTATTTTTCAGTAATGAGATTTGGTTTTAAAGTTTATATCCGCTGCTTTATATACTCTATTTTATCTATGTTCTGTCTTGTGTTATCTCTGTGTCTGTTTACTAGACAATACCCCTCCAAAACTAGGGCATTCCCTTTGTGAGTGACCCTAGCGGAGGTGGGGTGTTACAATTCTCCTCTTGTAATCTAAATTAACACACGGATTTTGTGTCTGCATATAACTGATTCTTGTAATCTGTCAGTATAACAATAAGATTATAAAGTGGACGTAGGCTACTTCTACAGCCGAACCACTATAAAAACTTCATGTTTCTCCTCTTATTTATCATTTTTTGCATTCTATGATCTGTGATCTGCATTTGGGTGTTAGGCCCAGATTTTGGTCTAACATTTAAATTAATTATATTATTAATTAATTTGAAGTGGGAACTAATTGAAATCGATTAATAAATTAATCTTTTTGAGTTGACTAAGTCAACCGGTTTAACTGATATTGATTATTTAATTAATTTGTGTTAAATTAATATAATGAAATAATTTAACAAATATTTATGTTAATTTTAATATGATTTTAAAAATGAATTTACTATTCATTTTAGTTAATAAAAAGAAATTAACTACTGTTGTAGTAGTTATTGATCGAGGTGAATTGTTATTTTAATTAACAATAATTTAAAAGATTTCCTTAATCAATGTTCCGTTAAGATTATTACCATAGTTCAAGCGAGTAGGCCTAGTATCAAGATAAGTGATCTTATCGATTGTTCCCAAACTACTTTTATTAAGGCAGAAACATAGTGGATGGAGTGGCCGTAGTTCAAGAGTATATTAATGTCTGTTGTAAAAAAAAATCTTGTGTTGTTTTGAAAATAGACTTTGAGAAGGCTTTTGATTCAATTGGCTGGGATTTTATTTGCGAGTTATATCTTGCTAGGGGTTATAGTGTTAGATGGATCAACTGGATCATGCTTTTGCTTAGGTCTGGTTGCTCTAATATTGTTGTTAATGGGGTTATTGGTAAGAAGATTCAATCTAAAATAGGTCTTAGACAAGGTGATCCCCTGTCACCTCTTTTTAATCTTGTTGTTGACGTTTTCTCTAAAATTATTAAGAGAGCTGTGAGATTAGGTGTCTTAGGTTTTGTCGGTAATGAGGAATATAATAATGAATTATCTATTCTTCAATTTGCACATGATACATTATTATTTTCCTCTCACTTACCCAACCATATTATTGCTCTGAAGTTTATTCTTTATTGTTTTGAGATGTTATCTTGTCTCGGAATCATTTTTGATAAGAGTTCTATTATGGTTCTTAATGACTTTGAGAATGTAGAGTATCTGGTTGCCGACACCTTGAACTATTCAATCGTAAAATTTCCTTTTGATTATTTGGGTTTTAAGATTAGGCCTTTGAAGCTCAAGAATGAGGATTGGTTAGTTATTATTGATAAGATTAATAATAGATTATCTAGTTAGAATAGCAGATTTCTATCAAGAGCTGGCAGATTAGTTCTTGTTATTCGGTGTTGTCCGCTATTCCTACTTATTGGATAGTCGTTCATCGATTTCCTCAATGGGTAATTGAGAAAATCGACAGAATCAGGCGTAATTATCTTTAGAGTGGAGTTAACATTTATGGAGGTTATAAATGTTTAGTTAACTGGGAGGTTTGCGGTAAATCCAAGAAGGATGGGGGTCTTGGGATCATTAATTTATATAACTTTAACTCTTCCTTGTTAGCCGAATGGTTATGGAGATTTAGGTGCCCAGATGTGTCGGCTACTTGGAAGCAAATTGTTTCGAAATTTTATTATTCTGGGGGTGATTTTTTAGTTGGTTCTAGTTTTAGTTGGAATAATAGATTATCTTATTTTTGGAAGTCTATTTTGAAATGTTTTGATTTCTTTTAATTTAGGTTGTAAGCTGACTGTTCATTCGGGGAGTATTACTTTCTTTTGGCATGATGCTTGGATCTCTCGTGTGCCCCTTAAAATTGAATTTAGAGAGATTTTTGAGAATTGCTACTTTAAGAATGCTTTGATTATAGATGTTTATAGATGAAATTTAGATCCCCTGTGGGAGTTTACCTTTGATAATATTTTAGAAGGGGTAGTGTTAAGGCAATTAACCTTACTGAAAGCTAAGTTAGTTTTGTATCATTTGAATGACAATGGGGATTGTATTAGTTGGGGTCTTGATAAGTGTCTTGTGTATTATGTTAATTCTATGTATAATTTTCTTAATTTTTCTGGTGTTTCTGTGTTTTTATTTAAGTTTCTTTGGAAGTCTAATTCTCCGCCTAAAGCTAAGTTTCTTATGTGGTTGATCATTCATAAGAAGCTTAATATGATTGAGCTTTTAAAGAAGAAAAGTATTATTTTTGATGATAAGTGTTGGCTTTGTAGTCTTTTTGAGACGACCCGAACTTCCCCGTGAAGGAAAGAACGGATTGAATTGAGAACACAACGAACTAGAACACCAACAAAATAACATTTTATTGCTTATTACAACAATTCCATCAGAATACAAGAATATACTGAGTATGAATAAATATTACACACCAGAGAAACATCGGAGATTTAAATTACATTACATAGCAGCGGAAAAATAATGCAAAACACAACTGAAAGATATGTACGGATACAGAGCTTTCCGGATATCGTTCCAGCTATAAATTAGGATCCTGTGAATATAAATCTGCAAAACCAAAACTACTAGCTGCCTGTATGGAAAATAAAGGCACCCAGAGTTTAGGTTAAAACAATAAACTCCAGGTCAGTTATGTGACTGGTGTGAGAACTAAAACAGTTATTTAAAACTTTACTTTAAAAGAGGGTAATTTAAGGGACCACGCCGTATAACACGGAACGGGTTTCCTCCCAAGAATACTAGTGCATAAAATAAACAACACAATGCTTTTTGGAAAAATGAAGCTATTATAAGACCCAGGTCCCATCACACAATGCAATGCAAGTCGGAGGATAGGGTTTTCCATCATAATAGCCAAATAATGCTTGATACATTTTAAAACAAATCATTTTGATACTATTATAGTGTAAAGTGTATAAAACAACTTCAAATATAAATGTATCAGTCATAGGCGGCATGGGTACCATCTATCATGTCGCCAATACTAGGCTCTACCATCAAAACCGCAAAATATCGTATTGGAAATTGGATTTCTGTCATGAGTTGAGGCAAGGGGAAAGCTCCTCACCGCTTCGAGACACTCTAGAAAATGCCCCAGGACTACACACTCTGGGTAGCCCTTGGAATTGGCTGGGCCGGTCCACCGTTACGTTTGAGGATTGGTTATTCCTGAACACACGTTTCCCGGTCTTATCGGACCTATATCCAAGGCTCCTCCCATTCCAACATCGACAAAGGTATCATAATCAACGATGTCAGGGCTAGTAAAACGCTGACACCACCCATAACTAGAAAGAAACGGTGTTCTCCCAACGTTCCTTATCCCGTTTTAAACTCATACCGAGGTGTGAGGCTCGCGAATCAACGATGTACACAAAGCTATGCTGTATTAAAGTCGTGCTTTGATCATCAACTACAAGACTCTACTTTTCAACAAAAACCTTGATCACTGCATCTCAGCATGCCACACAAGCAATTCATGCCATGCGACTAACATCTATCGATATATAACCTCTAAGCTCGTACGTCGGAGAGAAGGGCGTTAAGAAAGAGAATAAATTCTCCGCCGCTAACAGATATATAAATAATAGAAATCAATCAACACAGAATAAAATCCAATGTCAAACACGCAATCCATTTATAAGTCAGTTCTGGGTCTGAACGAAACCGGATGCACCTTACTCCTCCCCCACATGTCCAATACAGGGGAGAGGCCCTCGCATATCCATCGATCTCCAAGTACGGCTGGACGATCATCACTTATTACCTCAGCTTGGGTTTATAGCCCAATTAAGACATCAGTAATCATCCAAATGATGTGAAGACCTCCGGTCTTCAACCATCATCGACATATCGTCGAATCAGTTATTCAGAATGGGTATAAACCGGCATTTCCAAATAACTCGTGTATATAATAAACAAATGCTATTAAAACACAACATACACCTTATTCCAATTCTAAATATTCTTTTATTCAAATATTCACTCCTTAGGGATTTGTTCCCATTAATTTTATCAATGATAAATTCTTTTAAATTTATTCTTTAATCTTCCTTTGGATTCTCAATTCAAACCATATTTTGTCTTTAACTGGGTTAAAGAACTAATGTCGTTTAAAACACAGTTCACGATAAACCCAAATCATATTCCATTCCATCAGCATCTAACAGTAAATTAGCAAGTGAACAATCCCCTAAGTATTAACCCCGAAGGCCGAAACCAACATTAGATCAATACCCAGGAAACCATTCAACTTAACTAATCTTCAATTAGTTTCTGATTCTCTTAACTCCATTGTTAATCGGGTTAAAGAACTAATGTCATTGAAAACACAGTTCGCAACAAACCCAAAATCCAATCAGTCTCTAACCATAAATTAGCAAGTGAACAATCCCCTAAGTATTAACCCCGAAGGCCGAAACCAACATCAGATCAATACCCAGGAAACCATTCAACTTAACAAACCTCCAATCAGTTTCTAATTTTCTTAACTACATTCGGTTCAAAAACAGTATTATTAAAGATACCATTCACGACAAACCCAAAATCTAATTTAATATTAAATACAAGGCTCTGAATAGAAAATATATCGGCTTATATTCGATATCAAATTTTGAAACCAACAAATATTTTATTGGAATAACGATATATATTCCAAATTCCTCCACAATACTCGTATAATCACGAAATCCAATATCGAAATATTCTGAAGATAATTTCGATTCAAATCCATTTCAATTCATATAATGGAAATCCTGGTTATTTTTAAAACCATTTCATACCCAATTTAATTATTTTAAAAATATTGGATTTATTATTCTATTTCAAAACTAGTTCATTTCGACAAAAATATATTTTTCTCTTTTCAAATATGGAATTTTTCATCCCAATTCTTTCCAAACCATTTATTATGATTTTACACAAATTATTGATATTTTTAATAATTTTATCATAAACGAACATCGAACTGCACTTACAGCGACCTTTTCCAAATTTGATTTGGACATAATTCCAAATCCAACCGTTAGATTTCTAATTTCTTGTATTCATTAGAAAGCTCTTTTCGATATGAACTCAACGGTTTCAGTTTTAGTAGTAACCGACGGTCAAATCTCCCGTAATGTCTGTTCGAAGTCAATGGTCGAAATTCGCGAACTACCGTAGCGCGGCGCGTTCTATTCAGGCCATTATATATATATATATATCGTCGATTTCCTTTTAAAACGTATTTTATAAATCGTTTTAAACTCGTTTTCAAAACAGTTTCAACTTCATACTCAATTCCAAATCAAATCAAAATTTTCCATTATAAATTCGTTTTAAATTCATTTCAAATTGATTTCAATTCAATTTCAATTTCAATTCATTTTGAATTTACTTTAAATCGATTTCAATTCAATTTCGATTCAATTTCAATTCGTTTTGAATTCACTTTAAATCGATTTCAAATTCAATTCAATTTCAATTCGTTTTGAATTCACTTTAAATCGATTTCAATTTCGTTTTTCAATTTCAATTCATTTGAAATTTGAAATTGAATTTTCGAACTATCGAACCATTTCCAATTCCTTTTATAATTAGAAATAATTATTTATATTCTAACGACGATTCAAATAAATATATACGTTCTAATTCTATTCAAAATAAATTTCTCGTTGTAATTATTTAAAATAATTCATTTTGAATATTCAAAATTCACTAAAAGGACAAAAATAAAAAATTTAAATTGGCTCAGCTTTTCTAGATTATCACACTTTTGGTTGAAAATGTTGGCCATTTATTTTTCTATTTCTATTCTACCAATTATATTTTAAATTTGGTTTTAAGGATTTTTGTTTTTAGTTGTTTAAATTCTTTTAGTAATTGGGATTGTTGTAGATTTGTTTATAGTTCAAGACAAAGCTATGTGTTGGATTCTTTAGTTACTATTATTAGTTGGTTTATATGGTTGGAGAGAAATCAGAGATTATTTCGTTCTATTTCTATTTCTGTTGATAATTTAATCATTAGGATTGTTACCTTCTGTCTGGATGGATGTCTAACTCTCACTATATTTTTTGGAGAATCGCGATTTGAGAGTTTTTTATTAAGGTTAGATTTAATTTGAATTTATTTATTAGAATCAATAGATTTTTAGGTGTAATAATTTTGACATTTGCTATTGTTTCCTTTTTTTTAGGTGTTGCTTGCTTGTCTCTTTTTTCCTTATTTTATTTCTTCTTCACATATATGTATGGATATTTATATATATATGTACTTATATACTCATATATATATATATATGTGATGGTTGCTTATGTTTTGGCTAGTTTCTTTCAGGTTACAGGTGGTTGATTATAGCTGAGGAGCTTGGTGGGAAGCTGTTTTGGTTGGTGGATGTTTTTGCTTTGGAGTTATTATGAGTGTCGTTTTGGAGGTTTTTATGTTGTTTTGTTCTCTTGTATATGTTGTATTTAACTGGGAGTGACTAGCTTTTGTATAGGAGTAGGTATACTTCACTATATGGTGGTCGCTTTGCCAGGATTCGATATTGAAGTATGATGGGCGGTGGTTTATCCGGAGCTCATCTATCTACTTTCCTTTACATTCATGTAGTCTTGTTTTGAGTAGTGTTTGGTTACATTTTTGTTCTGTAGTCGGATTTTGTAGACTTATTTGCTTTTTATTATATATGTGTGCTCTCTTCTTTTTAGAAAATCACACATTTTTGCTTTCAAAAATAAAAATTTTAAAAATTTATTTTAATGGAAATACATATAAAAAGGAATCAAATTTGAAATAAAATCTAATTGAATTGTGAAAGGAGTTTACGAACGGTTCTATATTAAAACCCGAGCTTTTATAACAAAGTTATAAAAGGAATTTTAAGCGATAACTTAAATTAATGTTGGCTTAATGTTCGAATTAAGAAAAAGGAAATTGAAAATAAAAGGTTTTATAGAAAACCTGAATTTTATAAACAAAGTTTATACAAAAAGATGAGGTGTTAAATCATTAATTTTAAATTAATGTAACATAATAATGGAATTAGGCAAAATTAGGAAATTGTAATAAGATTTTCAAAGGGGGAAATGGTCGAACGGATTAGTAAAGAAAGTGTAAAAATTGAATTTAGTAAAGAAGTGAGTAATAGGGTTTTAGGACTGAAATCCGAGATATTAAACGAATTGTTTAAAGAAATAGAAGGGAAATTGGTATTTTAGTAATTCATTTCTTAATCAATGAATTAAGAAATAATAGTTAAAATTCGAGAAGGGGATTTCCAAAAGTAAGACGGTTTTATAAAACCGTATTTTAAATAAAATAGTTTATAAATGAGATTTGTTTTTGATATTAAAATGAAATATGGGTTCTTATTTACAACTCATATCTATCTTAAGATAAGAACATTGTTGATCAAAGTCTGAGAGGTAAATAAATGCTCTAACTTGAACGACTTTAGGATTATCTAAGAATGATATTAGTTTGTAATAGGAAAGAGGGTAAGAATAGTTTATTATTTCCATAAGAGAAATAATAACGCAGTGTTAAGTGAAAGATCTGGGAATAAATGTATAATGAAATTTCCAAAGTAACGGAAATAAGAAGATTAGAGACTATATATATATATATATATATATATATATATATATAACGATATTTCCAAAAGTAAAAGGAAACAAAAAGGGTAAGTTTTTGGAATGAGTTTATTCGAAGAATAGAAATGCGATATTGTTTTCAAGTAACAAAGTTTTACGTGAAATTTGTTAAACCCATGGTTGGGAATATATTTATATATTATTTAAGTCGAATGTAGTTGAAATAGTTTTGTAATAAATCTTATGTTAAATAAGAAGGAAATATTGTGTTAAAAATAATGAGATATTTAGGAGTTAAATTTACATTGATTAATTATTTTAAATTAAAAAGGCCAAGTAATGCTGAGTACTGAATCAGTGAACTCATTTTATTCTCATGATTATTTATTTGATAGTTAAATAACATACTATCAAATCTGGCTACGATTGTTGGTACTGAAAGGCTGGGATCGAATTCATATTTGAAAATCATTCCGAACCAGCAAATACATGAAGATGTTGATTCGAGATGGAGGAATGGAAGACCGTAGATCTTCATTAAACGAAAGAACTGCTAAAAATCTCTGGGATTGCAACCAGAGATAAACTTTGGTTCTGTCGTGGTTGGAATCTATGGATTGCAAGGACTTCTCGCTTCTGGTTCATGGAGTGATTCCTATATTGGACACAGTAGGAGAGAACCTTCGGTTCATCCTGTTCCTGGATGACTTGTATGGACGAATGTTTGACAGTGTATTTCCAAAGGAATCACGTACGCTGATTTCATCAAACGTACCAAGTTGTTGGCATGGAAGGGAAAATTCTTTAGCTTAACAACCAAAGTATTTTGTGGAAATCGATTAGTGATATCTGGTGGATCTGAGGATGTGGCATTCAAAGTGAATGGAGATGCGATGTTCTGAAGGATAAGCTTAACCTCTAGCCTCATCAACCGGGAAATGGCACAAAATCGAGTAGGTCGCATGGTTATGTGGGTTGCACCCATCAAAAGGGTATATCATTACCTGATCTGGTGAAATTAAATGCCTTCGGTTGTCCCTTTATTTTATTTGTATGCTATCGGCTCGGTTGGCTGGCCCCCAATCGTGGTAATGATATATTTGGTACTCTCAAGAGAAAGTGAGGGGCTGGTCATGTTTCGCCTGGGTTACAAGATGTTCTTGTTGAATCCCAATTATTCATCCCCAGTGGTACATTGTCAGAAAGGTGGTCCCATACCTTGCAAGGAAATCCATTCTCCAATAAGAGCCCGCGGTTTTGATTGTATACTATATATGTAGAGCGTAAGATGCAAGCGTTCTACTAGATTAATATTTATTTGTATTTAGACACTATTATAATATCAGAAAAGATATTGATTTCAAAAATATTTTGGGTTATTGTAAGGTGAAAACCATCTGTATTTATGTGTGGATTTGGTCTTACGATTATCCTTTTCTTTCAAAAGGATTTTAACTTTAAAATCAACTTGTGTCATACCGTTAAACTTAGTGTGTTTTTCTCACTCTGGTTCACCAGACTGACCCGGTGTTCGTAAGCTTGGGTTAGATCGGGTTGTACAGGTCCAGGTTATCGGATGTTGCGAAATCAATAGACGAGATGGAAGTGTTCAGATGTATGATATCTAGTATTATTTCTGTTGTGTGATTATATATGAGGACAGATTATTATAACTATCTAGATGTGTTGATGTACTCTGATGATTGTAAGTTTTATTTCAAGCTCTCAATAATGATTTATTTGTATATTATATTTTGTTCCACTGCAATGTGAGACTCTGTGTTGTGTTGATTCTTCTTCTTTTCTATTCTAATATTTCTTTCTTTATTTTCTCACCCTCTAATATCTTTCTAATAACTATCTGGGTTTTTGGTACTTGAGTTTTGGCAAGGAATATAGGATTTATGTATTACTGTCAGAATTCGGGCGTCAAATTCTTTTGGGTCGTCATAACAGGCGTACCATTTTGCGAGCGTTATTACGCGATAAATAGTCATCTATACTTAAGCTGGCTCAATTATTAAGCAACTAGTTTCAATCAGCTCCAGAATTCTCGTAGATGGGTTTAAAAGTGGATTACTACACCTGTTCTATCTCAGATAGAATTCATCACATTTCATAACCATGCCAGTTAAATTTTACCATTCAGATCATCCATTCCAAACAATTTTTTTTAATTACCATTCAATTATTTTAATAAATTTAATCACTTATTCAAGATTATTTTTAGTCAAGTTCCCTTCGCAACCATGCAATTCAACTTTTTCCACACATTCCATTTGGATTCATTAACTTATAGATATATTTATTCTCAACTCAAGTCAAATTCTTATTGACTTAAGTTCAATTTTATTTCAAAAATTCAAGTCCAATTATAATTTATGTAATTCATTTCAACTTAACACAAATTAAAGTAAATATTCTCATAATTCTCTCTTAGTTAATCTTTAAATTCCGTAATCAAACCATTCAAATTAACCAATCAAGGCAAAAAAATTCAATAATCAAATCAATCATTTGAGAGAATTATTTTCCCTTTTTCTATACAAAAATATGTTTTAGGTAAAATTATTTAATTTACCCTCTTTATAAAATAATTAAATATAATTTTATATTCAAATTACAAATATGTGCATTCATACATATATATACACTCAAACTCAATCTAGATTCTACTAACCTAATCTCAATTGAGTTATACCACAGAGCCAAGGTTATTCCTAAACCAATAGCTCTGATACCAACTGTAAAGGCCGGTAAATCCGTACCCTTTGAGCTGATAAATCACAACCCACGTCCAACCCAAATTACAAGAAATTACAAATCTTTAATAGAAAGAAATTAGAGGATGAGAAATAGAAAGAAAGAAATGTTAGAATAGAAGAAAAAGAAGAACAACACATCAGAATCTCAAAGCGGAACGAATAAAATAAAATATATCAAATCTCTTTACAAAAAAAGAAACTGTATATACATTACCAATCATCAAAATACATCGTATATCAGAGTCATCAAACACAACAGAAATAAACTCTGATTAACTAACGGTGAAGCCTCCTGCTTCCAGCTTCTGAAACTCCAGCAAATTTAACCTGGAAATATACTCAGTCTGACCCGAGCACATTAAAAGCAAAGAAAAATTCACCTGGATTAGTCTGGAATACTTTCCAGTGATAAATTTACAACAAACAACTTGCTTAACTTTAGAAATCTTTTAAAGGAAAGGATAAAATTAAGACCAATCAACACATAAACATGGACGGTTTTTACCTTATATGACCCAAAACATTTTTGATATATCAAAATCCAGTGATATTATAATAGTGTCTATCAAATCACCAATGAATATCCATCTAACAAAACACTTGCATCTCATGCTTTACATATTCATTATAAAGTCAAAACCCGCATTGCGCTTATTAGAGATTGGATTCCAACTATGATAAGGTATGAGACTACCTTCCAATCAGCGTACTCTAGAGAGGATGCACTAGGGACCAATAAGAACACCTTGCAACCCGGCCACACATGACCGACCACTCCTTTAACGTGAGTGTACTGAATATATTGTCACCATACGGTTTTATAGACCTACCGTACTTCCGCGGAGATACAGAAAAGAAAAAGAAAAAATAGAATTTTCTCCAGATGGTGACAATACACCATGCTTGGGGGCGTCCCAACTAGCTATGTCGCCTGCCCGATTTTTGTCATTTCCCGGTTGTGAGGCTTGAGGTCAAATTTTACATTTTCAGAGAACATCCCATTGTCTTTGAATGCCACATCGTCAAATCTGTCAAACCACTAATTGACGTCCAAAAATACACTTTGGGTTTTAAGAAAGAGAATTTTTCCGCCAATAAACTTGGTATATTTGTAAAAATCAACGTACGTGATCCTCAGGAAATACTCTGTCAGACATTCGTCCATACAAGTCATCCAAGAACAGGATGAACCGAAGGCACCCTCCGACTGCATCCTATATAGGAATTTCCTTAAGGATCAGTAGCGACTAGTACTTGCAAATCCGTAGATTTCAACCACGGTAGAACCAAAGTGTATCTCTTGGGAGCTGCCCAATGATTATAAGTAGTTCTTCTGCTTTATGAACATCTACAGTCTTCAATGCTCCATCTTTATTTTCTGTAAGTTAGTATCGATCGTAACGTTGATTTGAAGTTGTTTTGGGTCTAGTTTCCATCATGGTCTCTTTGAAGCAACACATCAAAAGATCCAATAATATATTCATTAATAGTCTGGTTTTTACTATCAATTCACGCAGTACGGTTAAGTATATTGGCAGTTTCATTCCCTTTACTTAGATTCATTAAAACTATTTATTCGATCCTTAGAAATCGGTTTCATATTCTTGTTTCAAATCCCATTGTTTTCGTTACATTGGAAATAATAACATATCTTTATTAACCAAACTCCATTCATTTCTTTATTTCAAAAACATCACTATATACTCGCCAAATCTCTTTCATTTCCTTTGCTCCGAAGAAATAACCATATATACATATAATTCCAAGGTATAAATATATTTACACTTCAAACCGAGGTCAATAACGTTTATTTATACATCGGTTTATTTTAAAACAAATAGTTTTGACTACATCTGAAATCTAGCAAAAACGTTCCAATATTCTCTTGAAAAAATCTCAACACCTTACCGTTACTGTAACACCCCACCTCCGCCAGGGTCACTCTTGCAAGCGCACTAGCTTTGGAGGGGCGTTAAACGAGGTAAACATGCATGAAGATATCACAAGACAGAACATATAAGTAAAACAGAGTAAGTAAAGCAGCGGATAAAATTACTATTTCAAAACCATAGTCAAATTACATCAAAGTACCGAGTCATTATTTTCCAACTACTACAAGTCTAGAAAACATAAACTGAAAACTGGAAATAACATAAAGTAAACTATCCCCAAAGTAGGTGTGGTGAGCCATAGCGAGCTCAAGTCCAAACCGTACATGAGCTATCCAGTAAGCAAGCTAAAGATCCAGCTAGGTGCTAGTGTTCCCACCCTGAGAACCTGGGGGGGGGGACGGAAGAAAAGAGGCAAAAGAAAACGGGTCAGTCAAAAAGACTGGTAAGTCCTACCTACTATTAGTATAAAAACTAATAAAGTTAACTATACATGTAAAACAGAGATGAAACATAGGGTGATAACTGGCATGGTGAAAAGTTAACAAGATAGATCAAGTGTGGCATCGCATATACAAGGTTAAGTTGCACCAAGTGTGTACTAGTATTCCAATCCATGTCAAGTATAAACAAGAAATGATCCCTTGGCCCAAAGCTGGCCCAATATCATGAGGTGACCTAAATCAAGGTCCAACTACTCGGTCTAGTCGATCGGCTCCCTATAAGCCTAACTCGTCGTGTATCGGTGTCATTCGGCTTAATCATGGAATGTAGTTAACTGTGCAAGGTCCACCCCAGGGTGTATCCAGCCCTAAGGTGTAAACCACAGACACAATTCAAGCACGCACAGTCTAAACCTACTGGTGCCCATGTTCAACTCCGGACTTAATGTGCACGACCATGGTCCGCCTAAATAACCGGTGCACCATTCAGCCGTCTCTTTTGGTCTCTTACAATCAGTCCAGTAATCGTGCCCTAGCCTAGTCCAGGGTATCCAGATACTCCCAAGTGGGTTATGGCTGAAAAGGACCTCGTAACTAGAATTTCAAGCGGGTTAAGTGTGGTTAACCCTATCCTAACCATGTATTGAGTCAGTCAAGTGTATTCAAGCAGTTCATGACTTAACCCTATCAATACATCGTGTTTAATTGGTTAGGTATTCAAGTAGTTCATGACTTAACCCTACCAACCCATCGTGTTTAATTGGTTAAGTATTCAAGCAATCCATGACTTAACCCTATCATGTGGCATTAATTAACTTAATGCACCCCAACCTCTCACATTAGACTATGTTGTGGTTACTAGTTAAGCCGGTCGGGTCCGGGTAGCTTTACACCACAACCTAGTCTAACCTCGGGTTTTAAGTGCGATGTGACCAACTACTCACATTGGGTCCTATTGTTTGTAGCCACTAGTTAAGCCGGTCGGTTCCGGGTAGATTTATGCTACAAACTCAACCCAACCTCGAGTTGGCCACTTCCATGTTTTTTACATGTCATGTCCACGTTCATGTTTTCAAGCATAAACACATGTCAAACTTTCATGTCATATTTTCAAGTCATGTTTTCATATTATTTAAGTTTGCCCAACTACCCATAACGTATTCCCATCGCACGTAAGTTCGCATCAACGCAAATAGATTAAAGAGGGAACATAACAATATGACAAGGTGGGCATAAGATGGCAAAGTCTATCACAAGTTAAACATGGTGATATTTGAGGCCAAAAGGGGTTCAACATACTAGCATATGGCCTTAACATGTATGATAGCATAAAAGGTAAACAACATAAGGGTGATTTGGCCACTAGCATGCATAATAGCATAAGGGTGATTTGGACACAAGCATGCACAATAGCATAAGGGTGATTTGGCCATAAGCATGCATAATAGCATAAGGGTGATTTGGCCACAAGCATGCGTAATAGCATAAGGGTGATTTGGCCACAAGCATGCACAATAGCATAAGGGTGATTTGGCCACAAGCATGCATAATAGCATAAGGGTGATTTGGCCACAAGCATGCATAATAGCATAAGGGTGATTTGGCCATAAGCATGCATAATAGCATAAGGGTGATTTGGCCACAAGCATGCATAATATCATTAGGGTGATTTGGCCACAAGCATATTAAGGAACATGAGGGGTTAAGGTTTGGCCACAAGTTAAACATGGTGGCATATGAGGCAAATGTGTTCATAAACTGGCATATTACATTATAAGCCTCAAAACATGCATGATATCAACTTTAGCATAATAGGTGAAACATGGCCATAAATGACATAGGATGATAGCTAGTGATTCGCATATAACATCATATGCAAGATAACATAAGGGTTATGAGAGTTTCTATGTTGCTTTATGCAACATTTCAAGTCAAAGCTCATAGCTTTCTATGCACAAAGTCAAGGTGATAGCTTTACAAACATGCATAGAATAAATCTATGCATAACATGATAAAATCAAAGCACAAATCATACTTAGGCCCAAACTCAAACTTGCAACATGTCATATTTAACTTCATAGTTGAAATCTAAGAGTAGAATAGGGCTTACAATGCTATGAAGACTTATAAGATAAAATAAGATTGAGATGAAGCCACTAGCAACTCTAAAAACCCCAAATGAATATAAGCTACAAGAAGCTCCTTTGATTATATGAAGAAAGATCCTCGTTTTAATGAAGAAAGATTGAACTTTGGCCTTGAATCAAGCTTTGAAACTCTCAAACAAGCTTAGGAACTCTCATATGAATGAAGATGGAGGCTATGACAAGAGGGTGGAGGCCATGATTAAACATTTTGGCATAGTTTAGTTGTAGGTTTGATTTATGATGATTTAGGCTAGGTATTAGGATCTTTTTATAGATGATTAGGTTAGTTTAGACCATAGGATTAACCCTAATTCAGATCTGGGCCATCAATTCACGTCACTAGCCTCCAAACATGTCTTGAGAAACAAGTCAGGTGCACCCAGGCCAGATTGGCCGACCACCCAAGTCGACAGGGGTGTCGACTGGGCAGTCGACATAGCCTGTGTTGTGTGGACTCCCCAGTCGACTTGGGGAGTGGCGGAATCTTTTCCCGCCTACATGCCCAGCTGAATTTGAATTCGAATATGTTTTTAAACTTGAATTTTTTGAAAACTTCCATGGGCCATAACTGGGTCATACGGACTCCGATTTTCGAAAACTCGGACTCTATTTCGCGTATTTTTCCGAGACGAACACAATGGCACAGCCCGTTTCCCTTGATTCAGATTTTATCATTTAATTCTGGCTTGGTTTATATTATAACATGTTATTTAAAAATACGGGTTGTTACATTCTCCCCTCCTTAAAGGATTTCGTCCCCGAAATCTTCAAGTTAGGAAGAACATATCCTACCATCCATCATTCATCTACTCAAAACATCATCCACGTGCAGTCATTGTCCTTAAAGGATTCTAAATGTTGTATGATCATATGCAAAGGTGTGTGTATATATACTTATCTAATGCGAAAATCAGGTTGTTACTGATTCAGTAAACCTCCTTAATGCAAAGTATGTTAGTGAAATGAGTCCATATGTATGCAAATTCCTAGCATAATTCATAATCTCTATATGAGTGCACATATCATTCATCCATATGCAACATCCACGTGATAGCATTACAAGTTTCAACCTTGAATAAGCATAAAACTCATGCATATGCAATATGAAAGTGTGTGAGCCGATCTTAGTGCCTAATGTGTATCATGCATCCACGAGTATCCACTTGCAAACACTTGCAAACATCAAGCATAACATGTTTCAAATACATGTTTCATCCAAAGGGTTTCTACCTAAGGTTCTCATGACAAGGTTAACGAGATAACAAGATAAACATGGATAGTGAAAGAAAGATATGCTGGCTAGGAAAAGAGATCGAGAATGTACCCTCAAAAAGAAATGGGTGAAGCGCGCGCATCTTCTCCTCGGTTTCCCAAGTTGCATCCTCTTCGGCTTCACTCCACTGAACCTTTACTAACTTGACTTCTCGATTCCTCAGCTTCTTGATCTCCGTTCCCAAGATACGAATCAGAGCTCGCCTCAAGGTCGCCTCTTTCTATACCTCCGTGTCTTCAATAATACTTGGTTCAACTACCTTGGTTGACTCATGTAGGCACTTTCGGAGATGCGAGACATGAAAAACATTGTGAACTCCGGCCAGCTTCTCGGGCAACTCCACCTTATAAGTCATCTTCCCAACTCTTTCTGTAATAGGGAAGGGTCCTACGAACCTTGGTGTCAGCTTCCCAACTGCTCCAAAATGAACCACATTTCGCAAAGGAGAAATCTTCACATAGACCATATCTCCAACTTTAAATTCTAAGTCTGTCCTTCGCTTGTCTACATAGGATTTCTGTCTTTCTTGGGCCGTTTTCATCCGTCTTCTCACCAATTCAACTTCCTCGGAGGTGTCCCGTATCATGTCGGGCCTAATTATAAGCTTATCCATCGTCTCCCACCAACATGTTGGTGACTTGCACGGCCTCCCATACAAAGCTTCGAATGGTGTCATTCCTATGCTTGCTTGGTAGTTGTTATTATAAGCAAACTCTACAAGAGGAAGGTGGTCTTCCCAAGTACCACCAAAGTCAAGAACACAAAGTCTCAAAAGATCTTCTAGCACCCTATTAACCCTTTCGGTTTGGCCATCTGTCTGGGGGTGATAGGTTGTACTTAGATTCAATCGCGTACCCATCGCTTCTTGCAAACTATTCTAGAACTGGATGGTGAAGATTGGGTCACGACCGCTAACTATGCTGGAAGGAACTCCATGCAATCGCACTATCTCTCGAAGATAAATAGATGCTAAACCTGATACAGTCCTCTTGTTCTTTACTGGAATGAAATGGGTGCTCTTCGTAAGTCTATCAACTATGACCCATATCCCATAAAGCCCAAATAGTTTAGTCATCTTAATGGACATCTTCACCCCAACTATAAATCACAAACAGGCGAGTCATACTCCTTATGGGGTTTGCAACAGAACTAAGATTGAGAATAGGACCGAGAGGATATACTTAAAAGATAGCATGCGAGTAAGCTCTACAGAATAATAGGGATCGAGGATATACTCTTAGAAAGAGATATAATGCGTGTATCTAGTCTTCAATCTTCTAAGCCGCATTTTCTTGTGCTTAATCCCATTGTGCCTTGACCGTCTTTTAACTTCACAATTTCGTAGCTCTTAATTCTTATTTCCAAAATATGAGTTAGAACTCATTTCACCATTGCCTCTCGTTCCGCTTCCACTTATTCTTTTCCTAAAATACTTGGCTCAAACATAACTGCGTGCTCATGGTTTCCTGCAAGCTTTCCAAAATTCGTTAGTGAATCCTGGATCTCGTTTACATACCTTACGGTATTCCACGTAGAAGAACTATCTCTTGAAAACAAATGCCAATCCACGTTGCCAAATGTACTTACTAGGGTGATTTGTCTAACCCATGCTTAAGCGAAATGGACTATCCGCCTTAGTGGCGAACACTACTCGATTGGATTACAAATTTCCAATAAAAGTGCCAAGGGATTCTAGATAACTAATCATGACGGAGCCCTAAAGGTCACACGAGATTTCGAGGGTATTACCGAGGCGAGTCATGAGCCTCGCAATCCCTATGTTCGAAGTCAAGAATGGCTCCATAACTGGACAACCAATCCATGCCCAAAATTAACTTGTATCCCATAAACCCGAGAACATAAGCATTACACATTCTACGCTCAAGATAGAGATTTTCAAATCCATACAAATCGCAGATAGATGGGCGGAATCCCCAATCGGATTTGAAATACTAACGGGATTTTCAACTAGACTAGTACTTAGGTGCAAACTTTCAACAAGATCAGAAATAAAACTATGCGATGCGCCAGAATCAAATAAGGTACGAACAGGGAAATCAGAAATGTAATCATGACTTTCTATAGAAACACTACCTCGATCAAAAGCTGGAAGAGCGAGGGGAGCCTGCAACTGCCCTCCAGAGGGTCTTGCTTGCTGAATTTGCCTTTTCCCTTGTCCTCGCTTTTTCGGGCAATCCTTACTATAGTGTCCAGACTCTCCACAATGAAAGCATTCTCCCAACTTCCTTTTCTTCTTCCTACAGTCTTTGGCTATGTGCCCAGTAATCCCACAGAAATTGCACTTCCTCTTTTCTCTTGACTTGTTGTCCTTGCTGTTGTTGTTCTTGCCTCCTTTTCCGGAATCTACCTTCTCGCCTTGAGACTCATTTGCCTTGACCTCCTTCTTGCCACGCTTATCTTCCTCTTGAAGCAGGGCCATATTCACCAAACTCTCGAAAGTCGCCCCCATGGGTATATGAGACATGGCCAAACCGCGCAATGGCTCATCCAATCCTAGAGCAAAGCGTAGGGCCTTTTTCTGAGCTGTGTTAATCAAGTCTAGACCGAACCGAGCAAGTTGATTAAATGTATCCACGTATTCCCTAACTGTCATGTCCCCTTGCTTTAGAGATAGGAACCTCTCCATCTGAAGGTTCTCTTCTGTCAATGATAAAAACCTCAATCCAAACCTTCTCCTAAAGTCATCCCAAGTCTGAATTGGCCTAGTAGTGGTGGTGACTACCCATTAATATGCAGCTTCCTCTTTCAATAACCATACCGCTAACAGAACTTTCCTACGGTCTTCTATATCAAAGATAGCAAAGAGGTCTTCAGTTTCCTTTAACCAGTTTCTTGCCTCAACAAAAGTCTCTGTCCCAATAAAATTCTTGCCACCCATTGCCTTAAAGTCCTTGCAAATCTTCGCGAAATCCGCTTGTGGATGCTGAGGAGGAGGAGGAGCAACCTCAACTACGGGAAGGGGAGGAATGTTAGCCACAAGGGAAGGAGGAGGATTGTCCGCGGGGCCGGCTTCATTCGCCCTTGCCTCCATGTACCTTCTAAACCAAATAGGTACTGGTACGCCCTCCAGAATGGCAAAATTATCGGCCATACTGAAACGAAGAAAAAGATAGATTGAGAACGAGGAAACAAAGGATAGTGCTAATGGCTTTTGGGGAGTAGCCTTTTAAAATAAACTAGACTTTTCTTGGAAAATACTTAATTGGTTCTGAAAATAGTTTTTCAAAAGGTAAGTTTTAAAAACCTTTTGCTCAGATCTTGTAAACCTTATGCTCTGATACCAAATGTAACACCCCACCTCCGCCAGGGTCACTCTTGCAAGCGCACTAGCTTTGGAGGGGCGTTAAACGAGGTAAACATGCATGAAGATATCACAAGACAGAACATATAAGTAAAACAGAGTAAGTAAAGTAGCGGATAAAATTACTATTTCAAAACCATAGTCAAATTACATCAAAGTACTGAGTCATTATTTTCTAACTACTACAAGTCTAGAAAACATAAACTGAAAACTGGAAATAACATAAAATAAACTATCCCCAAAGTAGATGTGGTGAGCCATAGCGAGCTCAAGTCCAAACCGTACATGAGCTATCCAGTAAGCAAGCTAAAGATCCAGCTAGGTGCTAGTGTTCCCACCCTGAGAACCTGGGGGAAAACGGAAGAAAAGAGGCGAAAGAAAACGGGTCAGCCAAAAAGACTGGTAAGTCCTACCTACTATTAGTATAAAAACTAATAAAGTTAACTAGACATGTAAAACAGAGATGAAACATAGGGTGATAACTGGCATGGTGAAAAGTTAACAAGATAGATCAAGTGTGGCATCGCATATACAAGGTTAAGTTGCACCAAGTGTGTACTAGTATTCCAATCCATGTCAAGTATAAACAAGAAATGATCCCTTGGCCCAAAGCTGGCCCAATATCATGAGGTGACCTAAATCAAGGTCCAACTACTCGGTCTAGTCGATCGGCTCCCTATAAGCCTAACTCGCCGTGTATCGGTGTCATTCGGCTTAATCATGGAATGTAGTTAACTGTGCAAGGTCCACCCCAGGGTGTATCCAGCCCTAAGGTTTAAACCACAGACACAATTCAAGTACGCACATTCTAAACCTACTAGAGCCCATGTTCAATTCCGGACTTAATGTGCACGACCATGGTCCGCCTAAACAACCGGTGCACCATTCAGCCGTCTCTTTTGGTCTCTTACAATCAGTCCAGTAATCGTGCCCCACCCTAGCCTAGTCCAGGGTATCCAGATACTCCCAAGTGGGTTACGGCTGAAAAGGACCTCGTAACTAGGATTTCAAGCGGGTTAAGTGTGGTTAACCCTATCCTAACCATGTATTGAGTCGGTCAAGTGTATTCAAGCAGTTCATGACTTAACCCTATCAATACATTGTGTTTAATTGGTTAAGTATTCAAGTAGTTCATGACTTAACCCTGCCAACCCATCGTGTTTAATTGGTTAAGTATCCAAGCAGTCCACGACTTAACCCTATTATGTGGCATTAATTAACTTAATGCACCCCAACCTCTCACATTAGACTATGTTGTGGTTACTAGTTAAGCCGGCCGGGTCCGGGTAGCTTTACACCACAACCTAGTCTAACCTCGGGTTTTAAGTGTGATGTGACCAACTACTCACATTGGGTCCTATTGTTTGTAGCCACTAGTTAAGCCGGTCGGTTCCGGGTAGATTTATGCTACAAACTCAACCCAACCTCGAGTTGGCCACTTCCATGTTTTCTACATGTCATGTCCACGTTCATGCTTTCAAGCATAAACACATGTCAAACTTTCATGTCATATTTTCAAGTCATGTTTTCATGTTATTTAAGTTTGCCCAACTACCCATAACGTATTCCCATCGCACGTAAGTTCGCATCAACGCAAATAGATTAAAGAGGGAACATAACAATATGACAAGGTGGGCATAAGATGGCAAGGTCTATCACAAGTTAAACATGGTGATATTTGAGGCCAAAAGGGGTTCAACATACTAGCATATGGCCTCAACATGTATGATAGCATAAAAGGTGATTTGGCCTCAAACATATCAAATAACATAAGGGTGATTTGGCCACTAGCATGCATAATAGCATAAGGGTGATTTGGCCACAAGCATGGATAATAGCATAAGGGTGATTTGGCCACAAGCATGCATAATAGCATAAGGGTGATTTGGCCACAAGCATGCACAATAGCATAAGGGTGATTTGGCCACAAGCATGCATAATAGCATAAGGGTGATTTGGCCATAAGCATGCATAATAGCATAAGGGTGATTTGGCCACAAGCATGCATAATATCATTAGGGTGATTTGGCCACAAGCATATTAAGGAACATGAGGAGTTAAAGTTTGGCCACAAGTTAAACATGGTGGCATATGAGGCAAATGTGTTCATAAACTGGCATATTACATTATAAGCCTCAAAACATGCATGATATAAACTTTAGCATAATAGGTGAAACATGGCCATAAATGACATAGGATGATAGCTAGTGATTCGCATATAACATCATATGCAAGATAACATAAGGGTTATGAGAGTTTCTATGTTGCTTTATGCAACATTTCAAATCAAAGCTCATAGCTTTCTATGCACAAAGTCAAGGTGATAGCTTTACAAACATGCATAGAATAAATCTATGCATAACATGATAGAATCAAAGCACAAATCATACTTAGGCCCAAACTCAAACTTGCAACATGTCATATTTAACTTCATAGTTAAAATCTAAGAGTAGAATAGGGCTTACAATGCTATGAAGACTTATAAAATAAAATAAGATTGAGACGAAGCCACTAGCAACTCTAAAAACCCCAAATGAATACAAGCTCCAAGAAGCTCCTTTGATTATATAAAGAAAGAACCTCGTTTTAATGAAGAAAGATTGAACTTTGGCCTTGAATCAAGCTTTGAAACTCTCAAACAAGGTTTGGAACTCTCATATGAATGAAGATGGAGGCTATGACAAGAGGGTGGAGGCCATGATTAAACATTTTGGCATAGTTTAGTTGTAGGTTTGATTTATGATGATTTAGGCTAGGTATTAGGGTCTTTTTATAGATGATTAGTTTAGTTTAGACAATAGGATTAACCCTAATTCAGATCTGGGCCATCAATTCACGTCACTAACCTCCAAACATGTCTTGAGAAACAAGTCAGGTGCACCCAGGCCAGACTGGCCGACCACCCAAGTCGACAGGGGTGTCGACTGGGCAGTCGACACAGCCTGGGTTGTGTCGACTCCCCAGTCGACTTGGGGAGTGGCGGGATCTTTTCCCGCCTACCTGCCCAGCTGAATTTGAATTCGAATCTGTTTTTAAACTTGAATTTTCTGAAAACTTCCATGGGCCATAATTGGGTCATACGGACTCCGATTTTCGAAAACTCGGACTCTATTTCGCGTATTTTTCGGAGACGAACGCAATGGCACAGCCCGTTTTCCTTGATTCAGATTTTATCATTTAATTCTGCCTTGGTTTATGTTATAACATGTTATTTAAAAATACGGTTTGTTACAGTTACAAACTAATATCCTTCCTTGATAATGAAGCCGTTCAAGTTGGGGTATTTTAATTACCTCTCAGACCTTGATCGACAACATTCTTATCTCAGAATACCTAAAAGTTTGTAGTTCAAAACTTTGATATTAATTCTAATATCACAAAATCTCTTTTGATATTTAATTTAAATACGATCTTATAAACCAATCTCTTTCACTAAAAAATACATTATAACCAGTTTTACTTTACTCTTTGATTAAGTAAATTCATTACTTAAACAATAACTTTTCTACTTTAGAATCCCTTTATACATTTCCAATTATAAATTAAGTGATAGTACGATGACCTCTTTACACAAAATATTATACCCACAAACATATTATACTTAATCTTGGATTTCATTACTAAAATATAATTTTCCATTTATTTACCCAAAATTTTGTTATATAACTTAGGTTTGGCTTTCTAAAATCCCTTTTACCACTTTCTTTTACAAATTTGTTAGTAAAGATTGGATAACCCTTTTCAAAATCCAACTAAAATTCTATTACCAACTTGATTCCCTTTTAAATGAATTATATTTATGAAGTAACCACTTTAACCATTTATTAAATAATAATCTACTTCGTCGTTGAAGTAGAAGTAATTCACCCATTTAGAAATAGGTTAGTTAATCACCGTTAAACTAAAACTATTAAACAATAACTAATGATTGTTAATAATTTCTAAACACTGCTAATAAAAGGCAAATTTATTTAAAATAACGCAATTATATGTTAAACTATTTCCATTGAAAAATTAATCTAATAACCACTTTATATAAAAACAGTTGACTCAATCAACCTGAAATCATCAGTTATCTTATTAACTTATTTTGATCGCTTCTTCTTATTAGATAAATAAAATTAACCTAATAATGGCACTTAATTGTTTTTCTTAAAAACAATTATATCCAAACAACAACCTTAGGTCTAAAAGCATTAGAATTAATATATGTAATATTCATAATTGTTTTTAATAAAATAATTTATAAATATCGACTTATTTATAAACTTCTATTTCAATAAAATTCAACCTTTACTTATAAAAATAAAATTTATAACTTAAAATATGTCGGTTCACCTAACGGTGAATTAACGTCTTAAAAATAGGGTTTAAAATCATTTGTTGCCAATAACTTAACAATTACCGTCTATTTGGTTAAAAATATCACATCAACGTTGACTTCCAATTCAACGTTCAACATATAATCAACCACCAACATTCAATCATAATATAACATTGTTTGGTGTAAACAGTTCATATTTGGAATGAGATGGAAAAATAAACAACAAACAATATATTTGTGGAATCCGGTCGGATCCCTCCAATCTGTCTTTCACTGTATCACATATCATAATAATATTTGAAAATAAAATATGAAACAAATATTTTTGAACAAATCATCCAATACGACATAACATAAATGTTGATAATCATTATACAACCAAGACGTCCAATTATACAATTATTAATATTAATGATAAATTACTTTTATATGAATTTAACACATCATAGCATTCCGGAAAAGTGTGAGAGTTAACTCATCATTTTATTGTCATTACGACGGTTCATGTTGATTTATATAGTTTCAAACGAGCATTTGAAATTATATAAAAATCCAACTGCATCTGAAAAGTCCCAAGCTTGCGCAGTAGCATAATACTTGTCGCCACGATTCCAACATGTCCTTTTGCATCCAATTTTGTGCATATATGATAGAGTTATACATATTATAAGTGTATAATTCTATTTATATTTTCTAGTTAATAATTAAATATAACTATATAACTATACCTTAAATAAATCGTTGATTATGTTGTCAACCCTTCTTCCTCTTTTAAAACCAACGTCCAAGCCCGACATGAAGCCTTCAGCCATCTACCTTTCTCTCTAATTTATAATTCATGGGCCACTTTCATGTACCCATCTTCTTATATGCTTGTTCTTCTTTGCCTCCCACGCACGAGAACTCGGTAGCTTTCCCAGTGCCATACAAACTCTTTCAAACTTCCTCCAGCCCTTCGTCGTTTTTTTTTTAAATAAATTCCTAGCCCACTCCTTCGAAATGCACGGCCTATCTTCTCCTCCTTCCTGAAATGGAATTTTCAACGCCTACTTCTTAATAAATCAACCCTCCATGTCTGTGTACCCAGAAGTCGACCGCCTGCCAAAGTCCCTTAGAACATTACCTTCTGACCAAAGCCTGATACAACGCACGTAACCTCACCAACCTATTGTCTAACACGTTGCATGACTCCTATACCCTTTTTCAATGACCTTGACCGAAACAACTCGCTAACGGTTGCCATTGCAGTCATCGTTGCTCCACCTAAGCTCGACTTGGGCCCTCCCTGACGTCTCCTGACCCATACACCTACTCGCTGTCAGTCCAAAACTTCTATGTGGCCCCACATGAGCTTGTAAACAGAAACTCATATTACCCCGTTCATCGACCTCCTGCATCACCACCATGTCTTCGCAACAGACCGTACCACCCTTCTGGAGCTCGTTGTTGTCACTAACTGTGACTAGAGTCCTTGTACTTCAGGTTGAGAGGAGCCCTTGTGTAAATGAACAATTATTATTAAGGACCTCACGCGAGATAGTAAACAGAGAGGAAGATCGGAGTGGTTTTGCTTGAAGAAAGAGGAATCATTGGTTGTGAAGTAGGAATTGTGCACTATTTAAAGGGGGTGGTTTCAATATATATATATATATATATATATATATACATATACATATACATATACACACACACATACATACACATCTATTTATATATATGTATGTATGTGTGTGTGTGTATATATGTATATCTGTTATATTGGAGTTTACTAGTTTTTGGGTTTTTCTTTCTTCGAATGGGTACAAGGGATAGCAGTTATTTATAAGCCAAGAGACTTGAATGCCAAGGAAGAGAAAAAAATAAAAATAGCACTTGGGAGTCAAAAGTTTTCAGCTGACCAAAAAGAACGTAGACATGTGCAATAAGAAGCCTGTGAACTTTGATTAGAGATATTTTAGTTGTTCAGAAATGAAAAGAAAGTATGTGGGGAACAATCGCACATGGACAAATAAACAGGGCGTAGAGATATTTTCTAAATTGTTGAAAAGAAAACACGAAATTGTACGATGTAGCTGGTGAAGACAGAGGTATTTTTTCATGTGCGCAGACTGGGCTATCATTTTTGGAGACAGCTGAAATGTATGGAGTGAAAAGAAAGAAAACGACAAACGATATTTTCCAGCATGTGACGCTCGATGTTTACGGTTAGTACGAACTCCTATGAACACTCATCGTGGCGAAACTTGACATCGTACAATAATTTATTATTTTGGGCCCGATGGAAGTAGTTTCGTTGAATTCCGAGACCGTTTGTTAAAACGCTATCCTAATTTCAAATGGTTAATTTATGTATGTTTATACTACGCACAGTCACAAAATAACTCCTGTAACGACCTGCATTCTGCGCATCGAAGAATCATACAATATTTATTTCTCTCAAATATGAAGTTGTATGGTCATGTAACTTTGGGAGACGACTATTGGCGTCATTTCCCATGTTCATGATTTTGGTCGATTTTTAAATGACCATTTTGCCCCTAGCTGATCTCGTTTTGGCCATAACTTTTGATTGGTAAGGAATTTTGATTTGAAACCACTTCCGTTAGATCCGGATGATGGTTTAGCTTTTCGTAGAGTGGTCACATTAGCCAAACGGACTCACCGTTTGGGAGATATGGCTGAAACAAGGTTTAGAAGGTAAAAAAACAGCATAATCGGGCCTAATTAGAGTGATTAACAGCTAAGCCCATAACCCATTTCGGGATTAGGGTTATGAGAGGATTGAAATGAGTTAGAGAATAATTCCTATTCATTTTTCTAGCCGCCACAAACCTCCCTTGAGCTCTAGCAATGACCTCCATCTTCTAAATTGCTCCCAAAACACCATTTTTATCATTCCTAATCACTAATTAAGCAGATCAACACCAAATCAAGGAGGATTAGCGTCAAATCAGAGATAGGGCTACTGGAATACATTGGGATCCGTGTCATAACAATAGAGTTTCATATCTAAGACTTTAATTGTGGCTAAGGTGAGTGATTTGCATTGTTTTTCACTAATTATGGCTAATTAGAGTAATTAGCGAAGATTAGCGAAATTATAACTCAGAAAAATCTAGAAAAATTTGTAAAATTCCATAATATTATTTTATGCCTCTGATATGAATTTGGGTTAATTTGGACTAAGTTTGCTAATCCCGGAATTTAGGGGAATAAGGGGTGATTAGTGATAATTAGCGAAATTTTGCATCATAAAAATCTGGAAAAAATTGTAAAATTCTAAAATATTATTTTAGGGATCTGATAGAAATTTGGGTTGATTTGGTTAAGTTTTACTAATCTTATCATTAGTTTTTGTTAAACATGCTTAAGGGAAAATATGAGATTTTGGCTATGTTTGATCCGTTTTAACTTATCAAGTTATTGTTTTGATGTTTGTGGATGTTTATACATGTTGCTATGGCTGTATGGTATGCTTTGTTATTGTTTATGACAGTTATATTGGTCGAAAACGCTGTCAAATGGTGTAAAACAGTTGCTGGAAAAAAGTGCAGGAAATTACTCGAACTGGATCGGATCGGAGGGGGAAGCATGATCCGAACCGCTCGCACTTGAAGCTCCACGATCCGACCTGAGCATGGTGGCACGACCTGAAGAGAGCACCCGATCTGAACCGCGTCACTCGACCCAAACCGATGCACCAGGGATGGACTTAAGAGGCTCGACCCGATCCGGAGTGCTTGGGAAGGAGAACCGAACCGCTTTTCTGAAGTCACGATCTGATGCTCTGGAGATGATCCGAACCGATCCGAAGCAAGGGCCACGATCTGACCAGCAGGGGGTATTCCGATCTGAACCGAGATGCTTGGGTTTGAGGCGTTAACCACGATCTGAACCAGAGGAGTTGACATGGACGAACTGATCCGAAGCAAAGTGAAGAGAGAAGACCGAACCGATCCGGAGAAGATCAAAACCCGAGATGCAAAGGTAGTCCAAATGGGAAGTTTGTACTCAGGATCCAATTAGGAACCAACGAGTTAAATTCACGAATGGACTTTGCTGCAGGACGTGTGCAAAGGGGTTGTCTGTATTCATAACTTTGGTTCACCACTGAGAGACGGATAGTGGGCTTGCAGTGATAGTTGTACGGGGTTGGACTCCGTCAGGTCCCAAAGGATTAGGTGACCAAATAGTGGATATCATATGCTTTACGCACTAAGTGGGAGATGTAAGGATGGTTGCTATGTTTGATTGTTTGCTTTCACTATGACATGCACACCCCCACCCCCGTATTCTTTACACCACATGTTAGTGGCACCTTAGAGTATTGAGCGGTATGTTGTGCTAACTCTTTGGTTGCAGGTCCAGGTCCAGGTATGATTGGATTATACCTGTTACTGTTCTGTTTTGTTCCTTATCGCTCATACCAGACTTTTGTCTGACCCAAATTTTTATGTATCTTCTTATTACTCTGGGTGCTCCTAAATGAGCAGACTAGAGACATGTTAGGTGGTATGCACGAGTAGCTGTGCTGGAGACGAGCAGGAGGCTCCCACGTATGATATATAAATATTCTCCCTGTGTTGTTGAAGGTCACTGCTTGGGCATTAGTAGTGTACCTCCTTCTTTTACTTTCTTTTGCTTTAGAGACAGTTTTAAAGTTGTAATAATGATTTTGGATCATAAGCTGTATTTTGGATTTCCGCTGCTATGATGATGATGGTTTTAGTTTTCAGCTTATGCACTGTCTCGCCTATTTTATGTCAAGTATGTTACTATTATATTTTATTCCATGCGCTGTGAGACATTCTATAGGTTTCTTTGTTAGTTCTTTCATCTTCTTTCCTTTCTTTGACGACCGTCCCATGCTAGCGGACATGTGTACAGCGCACTCTCGGGGGGAATGTCGGTTAATGATGGGCGGGCCGTCACACTTGGTATCAGAGCTCTAGCTTGCGTAGTTAACCTAGGGAAGTTATCAGGGAGAGATAGTATACGTATATGAGAGCGCGTATTTGTGATTATTTTGGTTTTCAAAAGCTATATATATACTATTAGTATATCTAAGGATGAGGTTGCACTGCACTGACACCACAAAGAAGATGGTTAATCGTTTTTTTGTGTACAGATTGAACGATGAGCCGATATACGAGGGGTACTGGTAGAGGAGCCAATAATGGGAATGCTCCTGATATGAGGACTATGTTCACTGACTTCATGAGAGAGATGCTTAGGGATGCTCGGGGAGTAGTTCCTAATGCTACTAACGGTGGTGGTGCAGTAGTGCAGGCGCCTAGGGCCGATTTCGCTAAGCTATGCAAGGATTACACTAGTCTTGGTGGGAAGACGTTCCACGGAACGGAGTCGGCTACAGAAGTCCAAGATTGGCTAGATAGTTGTAAGCGCATCATCGAGGATCTGGGAATTGAGGACGCAATGAAGAGGAAGCTAGCATCGCGTCAACTGCAAGGACGGGCTGTGAATTGGGGGAATGCAATTAAGGCAGCTACCCCAGAGGATCAGATTACTTGAAATCAGTTTAAGGTTCGCTTTTGTGATAAGTTTATCCCAGCTGCTCAGAAATCAGAATTGTTCAGGAAGTTCTTAGAGCTTAAGCAAAATGGTAGGGCAGTCTCAGAGTACATCGCTGAATTCGATACTTTATCGAAATATGGATTTTCCCTAATCGATATAGTCGAGAAGAAGAACGAGAAGTTCATAACTGGCTTGGATGGGTACTTGGGGGAAAGACTTATAAACCATATCGATAAGACGTTCGAGTCTATTGTAGGAAAGGCATTAAGGTCAGAGAGCCTTTTCCCTAAGTCGAAGACTAAGGTTGCTATTGCATCTACAGAGGAGCCAAATCCGCAAGAAGGCGGTGAAGGTAAGAAGAATTCTCAGAACAAGAGGGAGCAGAACCCAACTAAGGATGGTCAGAAAAAGAAGAATAAGAATGGTGGCGAGTGCTTTAGTTGTGGCAAGAAGGGCCACTATGCCAAAGATTGTCGAGAAAAACCTGGGGAAAGGAAGTGCTTTAACTGCGGCCAGGCGGGACATCACAAGGATGATTGTCCACAACCCCCTAAAGAGAAGCAGATTGTGAAAGCATATGCTATCATTGCTGTTCCTACTTCGTCGAATGCTCCAACTGCGGCGCAGAAGGGAAAGGGTGTCGTTATCAAAGGCATGCTTTCTATTTAAGGTGTTTCTGTTCAAATATTGTTTGACAAACTCGATACAGTCGATAGACCTCTAGTTGTGACAAATCCGATAGGTGGTTCTACTGATCTTTGTACGATTTGTTGTAGTTTGGTCTTATCGAGTCATGGATGTATGTTTGCTTGTGATTGTTTTGTTTAGGCCTTACTAGGTTTAGCATTATTTGGGGAGTCGGTCTACTCCAAAGGTATAGGTTGGTATTAGGTACCTACCTAGTGATGGCGATAGTAACTGGAGCTAAGGAAGCTGAGAGGTTATCGTTGTAATAAGTTCTAGTTGTCTCTGGGAGGCGAATGAGTGCTCCAGTGCTTGGTTGTTTTGCTAGTATCACCTCATGTGGATTGTTCGAATTCGGAGGATATGTTCCTTGGGTGCTTGTCTGATATTGGTTTAGGCCTTTGGGGCTTGTACTTAGGGAATGTCGAGTTCGACTAGGATAGTTTGCGTGAGAGATAAATAGTTGTTGCGATTCTTCATTGGATGATATCTTGGTTTACTCGAGGAGTGATGACCAACCGTGACATGATAAGACTGTTCAATGGTATAGACTGCCCCGAGTTAAACTCGATAGGGTTATGAGATGGCTCGACTGGGACTCGAGAAAGATGCAAGGTAATGGATTGTTTAGGACCCTATGTTGGTGTTCTCTTTGGATAGTAGAACCTTGAAGGAATAGGATGTGTTCGTTGATCATGGAAGATGCAAAGAAGATTAGGACGACTCAAGTTGGACTTGAACTCGTAAATGAAAATGGGAGTTCGTTGATCTTGGAGATGCAACGAATAGGGAGACAACTCACGTTGGAGTAGAGTTTGTCAGTAATGGATACTCAAGACTGGGTCTGAGTTATAGATTGACTCGAGTTAGACTCGAGAAGGCTGTAAGGAATTGGATTTGGCTTGAGTTGGACTCGAGAGGGCAGCAAGATAATGGAAGACTGGGGTTGGACTCAAGTATTTTAGGCAGACTTAAAGCAGGGGTATTTGGGGACGCCCGTTACCTTGGATCCGTTGGACATGATCTAGTTATCCTTGGAGGATAAACATGCGTTGGACGTACGATAGTCCGTTTGGAGGCTGGGCTTCCATTAGTTCTTAATGTTGGTTGGACCAGACATACTAGAATCGACGTATTGGGATTGGTTAGACCAGTCATGTAGGCATCGACGTGTTTATGACTTTAGTAGGTGATAGATAGGACTTGTTTGATGGATGTTATGGTTGCTATGTTTGTTCCTATCTTTCTTCTCTTGGGTAGACTATCACCTGTAGGATTCTAGCAATGAGGAACAAAGAGATGGTGGTATATATGGACATTAGGCTACGTATCAGTGCAGTCGGGTAGTAATTACTCCATGGGGCAAAGTGATCGTAGCAAGGCTATGAGCCAGTGCAGTGAAGTTGTCATGACTTCATGGGGGCAGAGTGGACATAGAAAGGATTTAGGTGCGGTAACAGTTGCGTTGAGTAGGAGGCATGCCAGTCTAGAGGTTATGTTTCTGGGTTGGAAGCAACTAGAGTATATCACAACATATGACTTCAGACCCGATAGTGAATTGGATTCAGAAACGCTAGTAAGCTTGACGATTAGATCGATTTTGATTGAGTGGATTGGTTCTAGTTAGAAGGACGATCCCAACCTATTGGAAATCATCTCTAGGGTGGAAATGGGTGTCGATGGAGAGAGAGTGATCAAGCAAGGATTTGATCGAGAAGTATGGCTTCGAAAGAATGGGGGACTAGTTGTACCCAACTTAGACGGACTGAGAGATGAAGTGCTTAGAGCATATCATCAGTAGAAACTGACTATTCATCCCGGTGGTAACAAAATGTATTGAGACATGGATCAGACCTACCACTGGGAAAGGGTAAATAAGGACGTTGGGAAGTTTATGTCCAAATGCATGAATTGCCAGTTAGTTAAAGCTGAGCAAAAGAAGCCTAGTGGGTTGTTACAACCATTAGAAATTCCTAAATGGAAATGAGAACAAGTCTCAATGGATTATATTGATGGTTTACCAAGGACTAGGTTAGGTCATGATGGTATTTGAGTGAATCGTATACTAGAGGATCTTTTGAGAACTTATATATTGGATTTTGGAGGGTCATGGGATGGCCATTTGTATTTGGTTGAGTTATAGTTATTAGCCCGGTATTGGTATGGTTCCAATTGAAACTTTGTACGGAAGACCGTGCAAGGCACCATCATATTGGTTGGAGAATGGTGAGAAATTTGGGCTTAGACCAGAAATAATAAAAGGGACTTCAGGCAAGATCAAGGTTATCCAACAGAGAATGAAGACTACCTAAGATAGGAAGAAGACTTATGTCGATAAGAGACGAAGAGATTTGGAATTCTTCGTTAACGACTTGGTGTTTGTCAAGGTCTCTCCGTTGATGAATGTGATTCGTTTTGGTGGGAAAGGTAAGTTAGCACCAAGGTTTGTTGGTACATTTTCAGTTCTCGAGCAAGATGGGAATTTGGCATATAAAGTTGAATTACCAGAGAATATGGCAGGAGTTCACAATGTATTTCATGTTTCCCAGTTAAGGAAATTCGTGCATGACCTCGATACAACTATTTCACCTGATCAGTTGGTTGATATCGAAGTGGAACCCGAGGCAGTTGGGAACCGCAAGCCGATTCGTATTGTCGAGCATGATACGAAGAAACTTCGAAGGAAGCGATGAATCTAGTCAAGGCTCAGTAGGGCGAGGATGAGAATGACTGTACTTGGGAGACAGAGGAGAGCATTAGGAAGACGTATCCAGAACTCTTTTCCTGGTAAGATTTTAATTGCGACTTAGTTTTCCGCATGCTAGGATAGACTTGTTTGTTGTTTTGTATGTTTGATTGTTGTGAATGGTTGGTAGGCATGCGGAATCCTTTGCTTGTTTCTTAGTTATGGAATTTCGGGGGCGAAATTGCTTAAGGAGGGAGAATGTAACTACCTGCGTTCTACGCATCGAAGGATCCTAGAATATTTATTTCTCTCACATACGAAGTCGTATGGTCATGTAACTTTGGAAGATGACTATTGGGGTCATTTCCCATGTTCATGATTTTTGCCGATTTTTAAATGACCATTTTGCCCTTAGTTGATTTTGTTTTGGCCATAACTTTTGATTGGTAAGAAGTTTTGACCTGAAACCACTTCCATTTGATCCGGATGATGATTTACTTTTTCGTAGAGTGGCACATTAGCCAAACGGACTCACCGTTTGGGAGATATAGCTGAAACAAGGTTTAGAAGGTGAAAAACAGCTTAACTGGGCCTAATTAGAGTGATTAGCAGCAAAGCCCATAACCCATTTCGGGATTAGGGTTATGGGAGGACTGAAATGAGTTAGAGAATAGTTCCTATTCATTTTTTCCAGCCGCCACAAACCTCCCTTGAGCTCTAGCAATGGCCTCTATCTTCTAAATCGCTCCCAAAACACCATTTTTATCATTCCTAATCACTAATTCAGCAAATCAACACCAAATCAAGGAGTAGCTTCAAATCAGAGATAGGGCTGCTGGAATACATTGGGATCCATGTCATAACAGTAGAGTTTCAGATCTAAGACTTTAACTGTGGCTAAGGTGAGTGATTTGCATTGTTTTTCACTAATTATGGATAATTAGAGTAATTAGCGAGGGCGAAATTATAACTCAGAAAAATCTAGAAAAAATTGTAAAATTCCAGAATATTATCTTATGCCTCTGATATGAATTTGGGTTAATTTGGACTAATTTTGCTAATTCCGGAATTTAGGGATTAAGGAGTGATTAGTGACAATTAGCAAAATTTTGCATCATAAAAATCTGGAAAAAAAATTAAAATTCTAAAATATTATTTTAGGGCTCTGATAGAAATTTGGGTTGATTTGGTTAAGTTTTACTAATCTTATCATTAGTTTTTGTTAAACATGCTTGAGGGAAAATATGAGATTTTGGCTATGTTTGATCCGTTTTAACTTACCAAGTTGTTTTGTTGTTTGTGGATGTTTATACATGTTGCTATGGATGTATGGTATGCTTTGTGATTGTTTAGAACGGTTAGATTGGTCAAAAACGTCGTCGAATGGAGTAAAACAGTCGCTGGAAAGAAGTGCAGGAAATTACTCGAACCGGATTGGATCGGAGGGGGAAGCACAATCTGAACCGCTCGCACTTGAAGCTCCACGATCCGACCTGAGCATGGTGGCACGACCTGAAGAGAGCACCCGATCTGAACCGCATCACTCGACCCAGACCGATGCACTAGGATGGACTTGAGAGGCTCGACCTGATCCGGAGAGCTTGGGAAGGAGAACCGAACCGCTTGCCTGAAGTCACGATCTGATGCTCTGGAGATGATCCGAACCGATCCGAAGCTGGGCCCACGATCCGACCCGTAGGGGGTATTCTAATCTGAACCGAGATGCTTGGGTTTAAGGCGTGAACCACGATATGAACCAGAGGAGTTGACATGGACGAACCGATCCGAAGCAAAGTGATGAGAGAAGACCGTACCGATCCGGAGAAGATCAAAACCCAAGATGCAAAGGTAGTCCAAATGGGAAGTTTGTACTTAGGATTCAGTTGCGAACCAATGAGTTAACTTCACGATTGGACTTTGCTGCGGGACGTGTGCAAAGGGGTTGTCGGTATTCATAACTTTGGTTCACCACCGAGAGACGGATAGTGGGCTTGCAGTGATAGTTGTACGGGGTTGGACTCCGTCAGGGCCCAAAGGATTAGGTGACCAAATAGTGGATATCGTATGCTTTACGCACTGAGTGGGAGAACGTAAGGATGGTTGCTATGTTTGACTGTTTTCTTTCACTATGACATGCATGCCCCCACCTGTGTATTCTTTACACCACATGTTAGTGGCACCTTAGAGTATTGACCAGTATGTTGTGCTAACTCTTTGGTTGTAGGTCCAGGTTCGGGTATGATTGGATTATACCTGTTATTGTTCTGTTTTGTTGCTTATCGCTCATACCAGACTTTTGTCTGACCCAGAGTTTTATGTATCTTCTTATTACTCTGGATGCTCCTAAACGAGCAGACTACAGATAAGTTAGGTGGTATGCACGAGTAGCTGTACCGAAGACAAGCAGGAGGCTCCCATGTATGATATATAGATATTCTCCCTGTGTTGTTGAAGGTCACTGCTTGGGCATTAGTAGTGTACCTCCTTCTTTTACTTTCTTTTGCTTTAGAGACAGTTTTAAAGTTGTAATAATGATGTTGGATCATAAGTTGTATTTTGGATTTCCGCTGCTATGATGGTGATGGTTTTAGTTTTCAGTTTATGCACTGTCTCGCCTATTTTATGTCAAGTACGTTACTATTATATTTTATTCCATGCGTTGTGAGACATTCTACATGTTTCTTTGTTAGTTCTTTCATCTTCTTTTCTTTCTTTGACGACCGTCCCGTGCTAGCGGACATGTGTACAGCGCACTCTCTGGAGAAATGTCGGTTAATGTTGGGCGGGCCGTCACAACTCCAGTTTACATGTAACTGGAGATTTTATAATAATTGAATATTATTGATTTTATAAAATAAAATTCCTGGTTAAAATGATATTAATTTCATAATAAAATTCCATTATTATATATATATAACATTACAATTTATAAACAAAATTCCATAGCGACCCTTTTGGAAATTTGATTTGGACATAAAACAATATCTACAACATGAAAACTCGATTTTTCTCTTTCATTAGAAAAATATTATTCAATTGATTCAAAAGTTTCTTATTTCAAAGAAATACGACTTAAACTGGATCTTGTACAACCATTTAGAGTTCAAAATGTAATATTACGAACTATCGCGCTGCTGTAGCTCGTTTTATAATTAAATTATAAATTATTCAGTCAATTATCGTTCAATAAGCGAAATTGTTAATAAAATTAAATATATGCTTAAATAAATCCTATTGCATTACCAAATCATGAAATATTTCAAATTAAGCCAATTCCAACTATTTCAAAACTAAATTATTATTTTATTATTTAAACCAATGAAATATTCAAATTTGTTAAATTCAAACCATTTAACATCCAAATCAACATTTAAAACAGATTTTAAATATTTAATTAAATGGTTAAAAATCTGGGTAATTAGAGACTAAGAGAACTTAATTCTCCTGTAACGTTGTTTTGTTATAAATTCTGAATTTTTGTTTCCTTAGATTGATTATTCTCATCCCTTATTACATGTGAATATATACACATAATTTCAAATCCACTTGGAATATTCTTTCATGCCAATTTACAGTTAAATATATTCCAGTTTTATATATAATCTATTTGAATTTCAAACTTTGTGTGTTAATATTTATGCACAACTTATTTTGTTAATATCTTTTACGTACGAACTCCGTTTTCAGTAAATAAAATATGAAAACGGATAAGAATCTCACCACGAATGCAATAGCAATACTCTCGTGGCCTAATTCCTAATTACTGAAGTTATATATTCCACCCATTAACTTATTATTGATTATTATTAGTTATTTCAAATTAAATTACCTTCTATCTATTTAGGTTGATTTTACGGGGAGTTACAGCTGTGGTACATTCATCTTCTAGACTTATTGCCACTGAGAAAGGAAAAACGATGTTTAAAGGTACACTTTTGTTTCATGGCACACTTGTTAAAGTTCTGTTTAACACTGGTGTATCTCATTCATTTATATCTTGATAAGTAGTGGATAATTTATCTTTAGAACCACCATACCTTGTTACATCTTTTAGTGTAGCTAATCCAACCGAAGACTACGTGACACTTAGGATGAGATGTGGTAACTTAGAAATTTGGTTGCTAGGATATGTTTTTGTTTGTAGTTTGTATGTGTTTGATTTTGATGGTTTTTGTAACGGCTCAGCAGATTTTTGACCCCGAAAATGGACACAAAATACCATGTCGACTATCCAAGCATCGAAAACACTGGATCATCATTAGAAAGAAGTTAGAGGGTGAGATAAGAAAGAAAGAAATATTAGAATAGACAAAATAAGAAGAAGAAACACATCAGAAATACAGAGTCTCCATCGCAGCGGAACAAAATATAATATAAAAATAAATCTTTATTGAGAGCTTTAAATAAAACTTACAATCATCATAGTACATCAACACATCTAGACAGCTACAATAACCTGTACTCATATACAGTCACAAAGCGAAATAAATACTAGTTATCATACGTCTGAACATCTCCAGCTAGTCTCTGGACTTCGCAGCATCCGATAACCTGGACCTGTACAACCCGGTCTAACCCAAGCATTACAAATGCCAGATCAGTCTGGTGAACTAGAGTGAGAAAAACACATTTAGTTTAAAAAACATCATCTAGCTTGATTTTAGATTCAGAATCTTTTCGAAAGAAAAGGACAATCGTAAGAACAAATCCACACATAAATACAGATGGTTTTTTCCTTACGACAACCCAAAACATTTTTGAAATCGATATCTTTTTTGATATTATAATAGTGTCTAAATACAAATAAATATCAATCTTGCAGAACTCTTGCATCTCATGCTCTACATACATAATATACAATCAAAACCGCAGGATCATATTGGAGAATGGATTTCCTAGCACGGTATGGGACCACCTTTATGACAATGTACCTCTAGAGATGAATACATTGGGGTTCAACGAGAACATCTTGCAACCCAGGCTAAACATGACCGGCTCCTCACTTCTCTTGAGAGTACCGAATATATCATTACCATGGTTGGGGGCCAGCCAACGGAACCGATAGCATACATACAAAAATAAAAAGGGACAACGAAGGTATTTGATTTCTCCAGATTAGGTAATGATATATCCTTTGATGGGTGCGACCCACATAGCTATGCGACCTTTCTAATTTTGTGCCATTTTCCCAGTTGATGAGGCTTGAGGTCATAAATACCTTTAGAATATCTGGCCACCATTCACTCTGAATGCCACATCGTCAAATCTGCCAGTAATTTACTTAATTGACGTCTACAAAAATACTCTAGTTATTAAGCTAGAGAAAGCCTTTTCTCTGCCATTAACTATGGCGCATTTGAAGAAATCAAATACGTAGTTCCTTTGGAAATACTCTGTCAGAAATCCATCTATACAAGTCATCGAGGAACAGGATGAACCAAAGGTACCCTCCTGCCACATCCTAGGTATCACCCTATGGATCAATAGGGAGTAGTCCTTGCAATCCATTGATTCCAGCCACGACAGAACCATAGTTTATCTTTGGTTGCAATCTCAGAGATTATTAGCAGTTCTTCCGTTTAATGAAGATCCACGGTCTTCAATTTCTCCATCTCGAATCAACATCTTCATATATTTGCTGGTTTGGAATGGTCTTCGAATATAAATTTGATCCTCGTCTTTCCGTACCAACAATCGTATGGACTAGATTTGATAGTCGGTTATTTAACCATACAATAAATAATCATGAGAATAAAATGAGTTCACCGGTTCAGTACTCGGCATTACTTGGCCTTTTGATTTAAAATAATTAACGACTAGTTAATTTAACCTTCTAAATAACTCAATATTTTTAACATAGTATTTACTTCTTATTTTAAAGAGTATTCACAAAACTATTTCAGATACATTAGAATTAAATCATATATATATTTCCAACTATGATTTTATTGAATTTCACATAAAACATCGTTCTTGAAAACAAAATCCAACTCTTATCCTTCCAGAATAAACTCATTCCAAAAACTCAACTTTTATTTCCTTTTACTTTTGGAAATATCATTATATATATATTCAAATCTTTTCATTTCCGTTACTTTGGAAATCTCATTATATATTCTCAAATCTTGCAATTAACGTTGCATTATTATTTCTCATAGGGAAATAATAAATTATTCTTGACCTCTTTCCTATTACAAACTAATATCATCCTCAGATAATCCTGAAGTCATCCAAGTTGGGTTATTTATTTGCCTATCAAACCTTAATCAACAACGTTCTTATCTTAAGGTAGATATGAGTTGTAATTTCAAAAACGATATTTATTCTAATATCAAACAAATCTCATTAAACTATTTTATTTAAATTATGGTTTATAAAACTTTCTTACTTTTGGAATACTTATATATATATATATAACTTAGTATTACTTAATATGTTAATTGAGTAATTTCTTAATGACGTCACTTCTTAACCTTAACTTCTTTCAAAGAATTCATTTTATAACTCGAATTATTATTACCAAATCCCATTACTAAATCTTTTACCAAATTAACTTACAAATCCCTTTCTAATCTTTTCCTTTTGAAATTCTCAATTTGTTTTCATTCATTTCTCTCAATTCCATTATTTAATAGAGTTAATTTAAAATTAACGCTTTAACTTCACATCTTTTTATATAAACTTCGTTTGTATAATGCTGGTTTAAGATAAACCCTCTTATTCTCGAATTCCTTTTACTTAATTCAAACATTAAGTAAACATTAAATTTAAGCTATCGTATTCGCTTGAAATTTCTTTTCATAACTTCGTTATAAAAACTCCGGTTTATATTTAAACTCGTTCATAAATTCCTTTCACAATTCACTTAGATTTTATTACAACAACACTTAAATTATTATTAATTAAAATAATAATTTACTTCATCGTTAACTATTGTATAAGTAGTTATCTCCTTTTATTAACTAAAAGAATTAGTAATTTATTTATTTTAATCTTATTAAATTTAAAAAAATATTCTTTAAATTATTATATTAAATTAATTCAAAATAAAATAATTTAATAATCAATCCTATTTAAAAACGGTTGACTTAGTCAACTTAAAACACGGTTATCTCGTTAACCGATATCAAATAGCCCTTCTTTTTAAATTAATTTTTAATTTAATCAATTTAAATAAATTCCATTAATTCTTTTCTTAAAAACAATTATTCAAATCTTAACCGTTAGGTAAATTTTTGCTCATTCGTTTATAAATCTGATTAACATCAGAATTCACTTTATAAAATCATTTAATACTCGCTTATAAATTGAAAAAAAAAATCCTTTTACCAAACTTTTATTCAAAATAATATATTTAAAATCTATCTCCGGTTATAAAATAAATTTTTTAACTTCATTACTGTCTATTCATTTGATAGTAAATCGATATTTAATAAACGATTGATTTATATGCCATGTACTGCCAATTACTCAACCAATATCGCCAATTGGTTAAAACAAAACAATCGTTGAATTTCAGGTCAACGGTCGACAATCAAACCAATCCTCCCAACCATATTGGCTTAATCCTTTTTTTTTTTGAAAATGGGTAAACCGCCTCGTTAAAAACCCGAACTAGAACTCAGCGTGAGAACTAGACAATAAAAAAGAGTGTGGTGATTTATTGACAACGAATCAATAAAACAGTACATATATTATATAGTGGTCAGCAACACAACATAACTCATCTACGTACCAATAACACCCAATAAAAATTACAGAAATTAACGGTAAATCGGACCAAACCATACACTAAGTACAGACACGTGTCCCCACTTATTAAAACAAATGAAGCTCGCATAAAGTAAACTCAGATCCAACTTGTTCTTCCCCAAAATGAGCTCCTCCAAAACCCCTAATTTCTCATACGAAATCCTATACATTATCCCGCATCGAGTAAATCTACTCCCCATCTTCCACCAATTACATAATCTAACTGGGTACGATTCATCTTCTTCTTTGATTTACGCAATAAATATCTGACCTCAATTTCAATGAAATTCCATTTTTGGAACTTATCCCAGCTGTGATTACTATGAATTCGTTGATTCCTCTCATTCCAGATGTGGTAAATAGTAGTGGTTATGGCACAGAAAGAAACGTCTTGGCTGAACGACGCAAAAGTGAAGGAGTTCTTCAGTAACGAGATCTCATCCTCTAACTGCAGCGTACTAGAAAGCAATGGACCAAGGCCTAATTTAAGGCAACATCTAACCCAAAGGTATGCAGCATACGGGCATTGAAAAAACAAGTGATTTCTGGATTCGAAATCTTTGTTACCGAGAATACATATAGGATCAATATTGTCCCCAGGATGTCATTATATCTTTTGTACTTAACCGATTTAGGATAGCCTTATATAAGCATAAGGACATTTTAGACTACTAACATAATGCCACACTATTTTACACCACATCAGCTCACTATCATGACATCTTGAAATATCTCACGCAGAATAAAATGTGAAACAATCTTTTTTGTCGAGCCATGTCCAGTAATCAGCATCCCCATTCTTGTAGATTAACCTCATTAATTTGGGTTGAAAGTTGTCTTGCAGTAGGTAAACAGTATGGTTGAGTTCACCATCCTGAATAATATAATCAACCATATGATCGTCACCTCCAAAAAGACTTAAATGATCCCATCCGAGTAATCTCACCAAAATACCACTATTTATCCATGGGTCGAACCAAAGCATTGTATCATTCCCGTTAATAATACACCGGTTAATGCATTGCAAACTTTTTTGCCTATGTCTAAGAATGGTTTTCCATATCCCTGAACTGTTATTATCAATATCCATAACCTAGTAGAATTTTCCATTACAGTATCTCTTCATCATCCATTTTTTCCATAGACTATCACTATTAACAAAATTCCAAAAAAGTTTTAGGGCTGCAGTTGTTTTAAAGTCTCTGAAATTACGTAACCCAACCCCACCATTAGTTTTAGGAGTACACATGGTGTCCCACGCGATCTTATGTCTTTTTCCTGCCCATATGAAGTTAGCGCAAAGCTTATTGATTTTACTAATTGTAGCCTTTGGCAATTGATATGTCATCAACCAGTACATAACCATCGGTGTGATAACAGTTTTGATCAATTCAATTTTCCCTACCATCAATAGTAGACAACAATCCCAACTGTCCATTTTGCCTCTAATTTTGTCAATTAGAACGCCACAATCCGAAAACTTTAGACAATTATCAGAAATGGGGACACCAAGATATTTTACCGGTAATCTTCCTCCAGTCATGTTTAGCTCCTGCAGAACCATATTTTTGTTGTTGACTCCTTTGCTGGAAAAACTCTTAGACTTCATATTATTGATTATAAAACCAGCATTTTCCTTTAATTGGTTTAAAATGGATTTAATGACCATTATCCCACTAGTCTTTGCTTTAGAAAAGATCATAAGATCATTAGCGTAGATTAAATGAGTAATGTAAGGCTCTTGCTTATAGATAGGCTGAATTTACCCTACATCTGTTACTTTGTACACTAGAATAGAAAAAAATTCCATAGCCACGTAGAAAAGGTATGGAGAGAGGGGATCGCCTTGCCGTAGTCCTCTATTACTTTGTAAAAATCCCTTGGGGCTGCCTTGGACTAAAATAGAGAATGTATGAGTTGTGATGCAGGTTTTGATGATACGCACAATTTTCCTAGGAAACCCCATTCCCAACAACATGTGACATATAAAATTTCTGTTAACCATATCGTATGCCTTTGTAGATCAATTTGAATGCAAACTTTCCTGCTCCCCTTTAGATTAAATTTTCTAATTTGTTCATGCGCCAGCAAATATTTTCAGCTATATATGTACCCAGAATGAAGGCAGATTGGTTTTCAGAAATCAAATGTTTAAGGTATGGTTTAATTCTGTTGCATATGATTTTAGAAACAATCTTGTAAATGACATTACAGCATGTTATGGGTCTATAGTCAGAAACAGCACTGGGTTTATCAACCTTGGGTATTAACGTTATAAACGTATGATTTAAATACCTTTAGAAATTTTGCCAGTACAAAGAACCTCCTGCATCATCTCCAAGAAATTGAATTTAAGTTCCCAATGACATTTAAAGAATTTAGCAGTAAAACCGTCGGTTCTTAGGCTTTTACGTCTGGAATAGAAAAAATAGCTTTCCTAATTTCCTCTAGATAAACTCTTCAGTCAGATGTTCTTTGCCCTGTCATTAATGATATTAATACTACTAATATTAGGGAAAGAATCGATCATATGGGTATCTGAATTAAATATTTTAGAAAAATAGAGAATAGCTTCTTGTTCAATAATGTCAGTATCATGCACAAGTTCCCCATTATTCATCAGCAAATTACTCCAATGTTAACATGTTTCCTCAACACCATTTTCACATGAATTTTTTTTGTACAAGAGTCCCCCTCCGTAAGCCAATTGATTTTCGCTTTCTGCTTTGCATTACACACATCAATGTAGCACTAATCTTTCCATTTTATATATGCGACTCTGAGCTTGTCATATTTATCCTCATTTGCTGGGTTGTCATCAATCTCAACAAGAGTTATTCTGCAATTTTCCTCCAAACTTTTAAGGATATTTCCATCTTTTAAACTCATATAGTTCCACCCCTTTAGGAAGAATTTACAAATTTAAAAAAAAAATTGAAACATGTAGATCTTAGATCCTTGGAAATATGATAGCCTCATATAATTAACAACTTGGTAGAAAGCGTCTCTATATCCCTCCTTCATAATCCAAGAGTTTAAAAATATGAACGACACATTTTTGATTTCATTTATACTTTTTTTGAAATTGACACAAATCAGAATGTGATCACTAATGGGATTCGAAAACCCATAGGCATTAAGTTTAGGAAATATGTCAATAAACTGATGGTTGCAAAGAACATTATCAATTTTTATAGCTACTCCTTTCTTTCTCCATGTATATTTAAACCCTGCAATGCAATAGGAATATCCATCAGACAACATTGGAGATGCAATCAGTGAGACCTGCAATATGTCTGAATGGCACAGTAGATCCTCCTTTTTTATTATTAAGTGATAAAGTATTATTAAAGTCTCCAAGTACTAGACACGGCATGTCTACCGTTTGAGATTCATTTACCAACTCTATCCAAAGTTTTTCTCTATCAATAAGAAAATTACTTGCGTAGATAAAAGAAAATTCTGCATGTTAATCCTCTAGAATTGTCTGCCTTAAAAGATATATGTTGATAAGAAATAGCTTCAATATTGACCCTCCACAAGTTAGAATCCTAAGCCACTACAATTCTACCTTTGCTTCCTGTACAGTTGTTATCCAAAACATCCCAATTTCTATTCATCTTATTTTTTTAGCATTCTGATCATATTATCACTCAGCTTGTTCTCCAATATGCCATTCATAGATGGTCTATTTTTATTAAGGAACTTAAATACTTCAACTTGCTTGTTTGTCACATTAATTCCCCTAACGCTCCATGCTACAACGTTCATTTAATTTTGCTTTGGCTCCTTGTCGACACTCTAGGAGAAGCTACAGAGACTATTTTACTGCTTTTCTTTTTGATGTTTCTATTCGCATTCTCCAGTTCTTCTTGGAATTTTTTATTTTTCTCAATATTATGTGATACATCCACCTCTTTTTCGGGTTGACTTGAAGTTTCCTCGTCCATGGCAATGTGAGCTACAAGGTTTTCTTCCTCTGAATCTTTCCAGTTATCAGCAATGCCATTCAAGTTCTCGTGATGTGGATCAACACCAGATATGCACACATCCATTGGATTAATTTCTTTGTAGGCATTAGAAAAATTGTCATTTAGATGAGAGTCTGAGTTGTCAAATCCCAAATTCCATGTAATATTTTCTTTAACTATTGTATTATTGATTTCCATTGCATTACCAGAGCATGTAACTTTAATCTTGGCTTGAGAATTATTATTGTTAATGTCCTGTTCTAGAGAGACTGTCGTTGCCAAAATCTCTACAACTTTTTGATTTGTCTGGTCCTCGTTATTTGTGTTGTAAGTGGATTATGCATCTGTATCTTTATGTTGCTCAAAATGTTCATTGTTCGAGCTATCTAATATAATAGTTTCATTGAGATTATCACTAAAGTTCATGGAATTATCATTATAAATACAGATGGTGACATCAATACTCCCTTAAACATCTCTAGTTGAAGCTCGTTCATTTGATTCAATAAATGGTTCAGTAGTCTTCGAGATGTCCTTTGTTGGTTCAATAAATGGTCCAGTATTCCCTATGTCATTTGTCGGGTCATTTGTTTGCAGTATCTCAACACTAGCATTTGGAAATCCACTCTCTTTTCGAACCCATTTTTCTGTTTTTTTTTTCGCTTTACATTGAGCGTGAGTGTGCCCGAAAACTCCACATGGCTTACAACATAGAGGTTTATAGAGGTAGTCAACCCTTACTCTCAATTCTTCACTGGGATGCAAAAGAACATCTGCTTCAGTAGGAAAGTCAGACCTTGCATCTATTTTGATCAGAATCTTTGCAAAAGCAACTCTTGATTCATCAGCCATTATTTTATCCATCTTTATTGTTCTACCAATCACACTGGCTATCGCACTTAATGCCTATTTGTCCCGTAGTTCCAATTCAAGATTCGAAAATTTAACCCATAAAGGCATCGTAGACAGTTAATCTTTCCTAAATCTCATGACCATATTCCACTTTTTAAGGATAATGATTTTATTATCAAATAAATATGGTCCTTCTTTCAGAATTCTATCACAATCTAGATTATTATCGAAACGAATAATAAAAAATCCATTTTCTCTCAATAACAGTTGAAAGTTACCTGATGGTTTCCACATTCATTCAATATATTTTTTAAGATGGTTATAATAAGGATTTGTCCCAAATACATATAAAATAATTGGATTTTTCCACTTATCCATAGATCTATACGCTGCACGTTCTGAAACAACAGCCTTCTTCTTTGAACCTACCATCGTTGGTGCTATATATGACAGATCAACATATTCACCTTGTAACTGTCCAGTTCCTCCCTTCGGAGCTTGTAGCCAAGGCTTTGCGTTGCCATCCGCTAGATCTGCTCGTACTAAGTTCCAATCAAAACCACGTTGGCCTCTTAACGTGCGCTAAATCTGGCGAATTGCAGATCTAGTTCGAGCATTCGCTCCCCCTGAGATCTGAACTCGTGGTGGATGATCAGCCGAAGCATAATTTTGGGGATCTGAAGATCCTCCGTCGCACCTCAGATCAAAATGCATAGGTAGGTTTTTCGAAAAAGAGACCCTTGCAGTTTTTCCTCCTTTCGCGACAGAGATCCAATCATTAGCCTCCATGTTATCCCTGACATCATCAAAGCGGACACTTCTTTCCATGACCTCCGATCTAAAGGTCTCCCTGAGTTGGGATTATCTTTACCTGTATTTGAATTCATGGTCGCCATTTTAAAGTACTAGACCCTAGAATGAAACTTTGCTTCAATTGCTAAATGTGGTTTAAACAGTTCATATATTGATAATATGGAATAAAATAACATCTAATATATTTGAGAAATCCAGTTGGATCACTCCAACCTATTCTTCCCAACATTCACATGGATTGTTTCAAATAATATTATTCAATTTAATTTAACTGATAATTTCAATAACAATAAATAATGATTATTTAACATCAACCAATTAACAAAACAATTCTAACAATTAAACACGTTTATTTTATAAACATGACCAATAAGGTAAGTTATCTCCATTTGATCCAACCGTTAAAATAACGATTTGGTTTTCATTGAAATTAAATCGGTTCAACAATATATGAATATATAATTAACAAACAATCAACCATTAGCAGCCATAGCATACAAATAAAAACCCAACTTATATAAAATATATGTGGGAAGAACTGAGTGAGTTTAACTCACACTGATTTTCGTTTGTCATTAAGCGATTCGGTATTTAGTTAAATTAAACAAACATCTAATTTAATGAATTCCAGATATCTCCAATTCAGTCCAAATTGCTTCAGTATGCAGTGTTTGTTACCACAATCTTATTGTAACTTGTTTCTTCAATTCCGATAAGATATGCACTAGTTATACACAATTCAATTATACGGTTTAGTTAAAGTAATAAATTTCTTAATTAAATATTAATAGATTAATTATGTTTTTTATACACGTTCTCATATTCGAATTAACTTCTGTTCATGTCCATTGCTCTCCACACCCTCGTTGTTTCTTCCCAGTCCCGCACATATACGGTAAGTTATGATTAATATTCTAAATTAAACATCTTTAAACGTTAATTATACTATTAATAAATTAATAGTTTACTTCTAGAATAAGGGTTGATTATTATTTTTTGATTCATTTTGTAATTGCTGCATCGTCCTGCTTTGTTTCCAGTCCCCTTCGTTATTCACAAACCCTTCACCTATTCACGAAATTAGATTAACGAGTTAACCCCTGATTATTATAAAATTAATTGACTAGATAAACTTATTAACTTAGATTAGATTTAAATAGAAGCTGATTTAAACCTTTATTGCTTTGTTCATAAAACAGCAGGTTGACTGTCTTTGATTCCTTCTCGCAAGTTTCATCACGCTGCATCAATTCACAATTTAGTATAGATAGGAGTTTATTTAAGGTAATAATTTCTTAATTAACACTTAATTATTTGATTACTTGGTATAAGAAATTTCGGCTGAACTTAAACTCTTCCCTCTCTTTTTGCTCCAGGTATTCATGAATTTCCTGTTCAAGCTTCACCACATTTGAATAATCCGTGCCCGGTTATTTCCCTTCGTGCTTTTCCCAGACCACACGCCTTCAACCTTGACATCATTCAAAAAATCCAACTGCTCCTTCTTCCCGTACGTTCCCTTTCCCTTCTATGTTTGCTTCAACCACGTTCAAAACCTCACGCACCATCCTAAATCACCCTGCCGCACGTTGCCTCGACGATCTTGGAACGATCTGACACTGCCATGTTAGGTACCTCCCCTTGCTCAACGTTTGGCCTGAGCACCATCCATCTCGGTGTTGCCTGACGATCTCACGATCTCCTCGAGCATACTGCCTTCAGCCATGATTTTAGGCCATATCGGTGAATGAAATCCGATTGTGATCAGTTATTATATAGAACTCGAGAGGCTCAACAAATTTGTAGTTACAAGATTTTGTTAATGATTAGTGGATAGAGATATAAATCAGTAGAGATAATCGAAGGGTTATGGTCGTTAAAATGTTTTCAGTGGCGGTAAGATTAGCATTGACCATGTGTTGAGAATTTTCCAAATATTTTAGGGTTTGTTGATGGGCTATATATAGGGTAAGGAATAATAATATTTAATTAATATATGAAATTTAAACATGAAGTAACACATCGAAACACTATCATACGAACTCCGAACGAGATGAAACCCCTAATCCTAGCATAGAAAAATATTCCGGACCCGATGGGACATGTTTCGTCAAATTCTGAGGTCGTATGTAAAAAGTCCTTTATAAATCACAGGCTAAAAATCACACATTTAAATTTCCCGTGATCACAAAATAAATCCAATCAACTTGAAACTTTGAAATTCTACTAGACCTTTTCGTTATAGATCCAATGAAATTTGTTTTGTTAAAATCGAAGCTCATTTGGCCAGTCCTTTATCCCTTTAAAGTTACCCCTGTCAAATAATATAAACGATTAACTAAAAACAGAGGCATTTTATGACACCCCATGTCTGTTAATGTCACTCTTAATTAGAATGCATTAAGTTTCGTGAAGCATTATAAGTAAAAGTAACAGAAACATTACAAGACAGATATAAAATAACAGCGGAATTAAAACTTTATTATATAGAAAAACTTCGTGATTTAAACCCAATTACAAAATAAGTCTAGAATACTGAAAACATAAAACTTCTGCCTTGTACAAAAACATCATTAGAGTACAATAATACATAAAAAGTGCATAATCCCGAAAATATAGCCATAATAGAGAAGGTACGAAATTAAGCAGTACATCTAAACAGCTCCAAGCAGAAGGGAAGAAGAATCCTGATCAAGCTTGAGTATTCCCACCTTGAGAACCTGGGGGGAGGGGGAACGAAGGAGAAAGAAGAGGAAACAAAATGGGCCAAAGTCTGGCGAGTCCAGTTACTTTTAACATATAAATAAGTAAAAGCATCATGACAGGCATATAATTTGGAGAGAGAGATAACAGTGTCATAAGGCAGGTATAGCAAGGTAAACAGGATAAACAGAACATGAATTACGCTTCTCTAATACTTTTCTCTGCACCAATACTAGTATAACAAGAACAAGATGATCCCAACAAGTACAAGATGGTAGACTTAGGTGTACTTCTAGTGAGAGGTTTTACCCCATACAATAACAGGTAGCCCATCAGAACTAACAGGTGTTCACCCCCAACAACAAGAACGGGCTCCTAAACAAGCAAGACTAGATGTACCCCAATTACTACCCCCAATCGATCGGCTACCTAACTCGTAGATATCCCATGTTGGCCCCAAAATAGGATGTATCTCTTCCTAAAGTGGCAACCCTTTGTTTACGAGATGTGCACAAACCATATCTACAGATGTCACAACGTCTTATCTTCCCTAGCAAGCGGACCCATGCACGCACATGACTCCGTTGGAATGTCCGTCAAACACCCTCACTCAATTGACCTCTTATAATCAGCTCAGTAAGCGTGACCAGACCCCGACCTAGTTCAGTGTTCCCCGTTTGATAACAAAATGGGTTAGAGACTGAAACAGGTCCCACAACAGATGACATAAGCTTCTCCCTAGGCTTGCATCCCCACTACTAGGATTTCAATAGGTTATGCCTACCAGTTTAATAAGATTTCATAATCCCACATGTTAAGTTTATGGGCCTATATATATAAATATTACCCACCGCCGTAAGATTTACTGAACACTCCCACCCATTCAAGCAAGTTTACTTAACCCCTACTCAAGTTAACAGGTTCTGTAATCCTCGTGGATTAAGTATTACAAGTTTATCACCATTCATTATTTATGGTTATTAATGCACTAAACCTTCGACAATAAGCCTACAACTTGTGGATGCTGGATATGTCGGTTCGGTCCGGGCAGACTTCTTACACAAGTCGGACTTAACCTCGTGTCTTAGCACTGTCATGTATACGTTTATGAACTTAAACCCCTCACATTAAATTCGCCACTTGTGGTCACTGGATTTGTCGGGCGGCTCCAGGCAGACTTCTACAACAAGTGTAATCTAACCTCGTGTCTAAGCGCGGTTATAGTTTTTAATTACTGTGAATCTAGGCATTTTCATTGCTAACAAATTTCCATGTTTATTATGCTCCAAATCCCCGTCCGATCTACGATACAAGTTATGTCCCAAATTAAGGTTTTAGACCAAGATATAGATAATGCCTCCAAATCTCAAGTTTTGGCTCAAGGTACAAATTATGTTAAAATTCCCAATCATGTTTTACAATATGAATTATGCCCCAAATTAATCGTTCCCAATTTCGTGCGTTCACGTGTTTCAGTGATAGGTCTAGGCTCGAAGGTAGCCTGGCTATAAAAACAAAAAGGGAAAGAGGGAGAGAAGAGAACAAGAATAGGCGTGGTAAATAAAAATTGGCATATGATGATAGAATTGGTCATACTAACAGAATAGGCATAGTGACATGATAAGGCAAACCAATATAATAGGCATATGGTGACATGAATAGGCAAACTAACATAATAGGGATATCATGAATAGGCATATGAGATCTTATCATTAAATTAAATATACAAGTAATGGAAGATCTGTTGTGATTCAGATTACTAGCAGGCATAGGCTTAGACCCAAACTTATAAGCATGTAAAGATTACATTTTAGGTGTTTATATCTAAAAATAACATAGACTCACTATGATTGGATCTAAAAAACAGAAGATTGATTGTAGATGTTTAAGTATAGATCTCTGAATACGTATAACTTGTTGTTGGAGAAGAATAGGCTACTTTATTCTGAGTTGGGGGCAACACCTCATTGTCACCATTGATTTAGATGAATAAAACAATGGGATACAGGTCTTATTTATAGCCTAGGGTCAACGAATCTAGTCAAGAAACGAGTCCACATTCAGAGAATGAATTATGCCTAGATCTGGCAGGGTCGACATAGGTGTCGACACCCCTGTTGCGGTGTCAACCCATTGGTCGACACCCTTAGGGTGGAGGTCGTCCCCTAATGGGCCAATTTCCCACCTAATTCTCATGCCTTTGATTTTAATTTTCTGGAATAGTTTTATTTATATATAAATGCCTTATATGTATATAAACTTCAAACCTTAATATCTTCTTCATACGATATTCGTTTTACGCAAACTTGGGGTCTATATTAAGCAGAATTCTCAGAAGAACGCATTAGTGTAGTCTATTTTACTTAATTCTCAATATTTAACTAAGTATTCCTTTGTCTATAATTTTAATGTGTTATAAAATTACGGGGTGTTACATTCTCCTCTTCTTAAAGGATTTCTTCCCCGAAATCTTCAAGTTAAGAAGAATGTATATCCTAACATCCATCATCCATCTACTCATCTACCAACCACAGGCATCCATTGTCCTTAAAAGGCTTCTAATGCTTATATGAACATATATAAAGGTGTGTGTAAATGTCCCTATACTAATGTGAAAGATCAGGCAGTCCACTGATTCAGTTGACCTCCTTAATGCAATGTATGTTAATGTTGTGAATCCAACATGTATGCAAATAATCCTAGTATAACATGTAAGTTCTATATGTGTGCACAATCATCCATTCAATGCAGCATCCATATGATGATTCACCCATTCTCATCCATAAAAGAAAAAAATGCACACACATCCGTATGCAGTATGAGAGTGATTGAGCAGATCTAGTGCCTAGTGTGTGTGTGTGTATATGCAACCACGAGCAACTACAAGAAAACACTTGCATCCACTTGCATCCATCAAACATAACATGTCTCAAACACATGTTTACATCCATGGGTTTCCTACCTAAAGGTCGAAGATTCGATCGATAGGATATGCTTAGATGATAGAAGCAAGCATGAATATAAACTTTGGAAAGGAAGTTAAGAACATACCCTTGAAAATAAAAGGGTACGAAGCGCGAATCTTGTCTTCAGTCTCCCAAGTTGCATCTTCTTGGTCATCTCCCCACTGAACTTTCATCAACTTGACTTCCCGGTTGCGTAGCTTCTTAACTTCTGATCCAAGAATATGGGTAGGAACTTATCTAACTGTCGTCTCCCGTTCCACTTCTACTTCCTCAAGCATACTTGGCTCAACTACTTCTGTTGTATCATGCAAGCACTTCCTTAAATGAGAAACGTGGAAAACATCATGAATGCCAGACAGTCTCTCTGGTAGCTTTACTATATAAGCCATTTGGCCAATCCTTTCTGTTATGGGAAATGGCCCTACGAACCTTGGTGCCATTTTCCCTACAGATCCAAAATGAACTATGTTCCTCAAGGGTGATACCTTAATGAAATCCATGTCTCCCACCTCGAACTCATTGTTTATCCCTCTCCTATCTGCGTAGGACTTCTTCCAGTCCTGAGCTGTCTTCATGCACTTGCGGATAAGATCAATCTTTTCTGAAGTTTCTCTAACCATCTCAGGTCCAAGTAGAAGCCTTTATGTAGATTCCCACCAACAAGTCGGTAATCTACAGGGTCATCCGTCAATGATTCGAAGGGTGCCATGCCAATACTAGCCTGATAACTGTTGTCGTAGGCGAACTCTACTAAAAGAAGATGCTCTTCCTAAGTCCCACCGAAATCTAGGATACACAGCCTTAAAAGATCCTCAAGAACTCTATTCACCCTTTCCGTCTGTCCATCGGTCTGAGGGTGATAAGCGGTACTCAAACACAACTATGTACCTAATGCTTCTTGCAAGCTCCTCCAAAACTCACTAGTGAATATGGGATCATGATCACTTACAATACTGGAAGGTACTCCATGCAGACGGACTATCTCACAAAGATAAACTGTTTCCAACAATGTTGTTGTCCTCTTACTCTTAACACGGATGAAATGAGCGCTGTTAGTAAGTCTATCCACTATAACCCAAATACTGGTGTTGCCTTTCCTTGATCTAGGAAAACCATCAATGAAAATAGAGACACTCTCCCACTTCCACTGTGGGACTTCCAAAGGATGAAGTAAACTACCGGGCTTCTTTTGCTCAGCTTTGACTTACTGGCAAATCAAATATCTAGAAACAAATTCCACCACATCTTTCTTTATCCCAGCCCAAAAGAAAACCCTCTTCATATCTGTATACATCTTATCACCGCCTGGGTAAATAGTCATCTTAGAAGATGGGCTTCCACAAGGACAGTTTTCAACAAACTCCCAACTCGAGGAACACAGACCCTTCCATCTTGTCGCAACCACCCTCTATCATCCGTGGATTATCTACTGAGGTGACTAGAAGTCCCCTCTCTACTGAGGTTATGCAAGATATCTGCTAGCCGTGGGTCCTCTTGCTGGGAAGTCCCTATTTAATCCAACAAGTAGGTCGCACCTCTAACGATGCCAATAAACCAGGTATAAACTCGGTGGAGGTCTAAAATCAAAAGTCGATATAAACTCCAAGCTTTTCCTCTCCACAAAAAGAGGACTCAAAGTCGTTCTCTGCTTACTCAGTGCGTCCGCCACCACATTACCCTTGACAGGGGTATAAGCAATCTCAAAATCATAGGATGCTAGGAACTCCATCCATCTTTGTTGCCTTAAATTAAGATCCTTCTGCGAGAATAAGTACTTGAGATATTTATGATCGGTGTACAATTCGTATTTCTCTCCAAGTAGATAATGGCGCCAAGTCTTAAGCACGAATACTATGGCAACTAACTCTAAGTCATGGGTAGGGTAGTTCTTCTCATGAACTCTTAGTTTTCTACCTCCATAACATACTACCCTTCCCTCTTGCATCTAAACCGCACCAAACCCGGTACCGCATGCATCAGTGTATACTATGAACACTCTGCTTCCGTCGGGCAAGGTCAAGACTAGAGCTATTGTCAGAGCCCTCTTCAATCGCTGAAAAGCATCATTGCAGACTACATCCTAAGAAAATGTCAGATTCTTCTTCATCGGTCTGGTGAATGAGGTTTATATCTTTGTGAATCCTTAATGAACTTCCTATAATAGCCCGCTAAACCAAGAAAACTTCTCACCTCCGTTGCATTCTTTGGGATCTACCAATTTTGAACTACAACTACCTTCGTGGGATCAACTACTATCCTATCTTTAGAGACCACATGCCTTAAAAATCTCACTTCTTTTCTACAAAAATGACATTTGGAAAAGTTTTCCTTAAGTTGGTGTGCACGAAGAGTCTTCAAAACCTCCATTAAATGTCGAGAATGCTCTTCCTTGCTCTTCGAGAAAATCAAGATGTCATCAACAAAGACCGCGACGAACTTATTTAGAAACTCCTGAAACACCCTACTCATTAGATCAACAAAATACGCAGGTGCATTCGTCAATCCAAAAGGCATGACGAGCCACTTGAAGAAACCATTTGGAGTTCTAAAAGCGGTCTTGTCTATATTATCCTCGGCCACCCTCAATTGATGAAACCCTGTGGCCAAGTCTAACTGAGAGAAAACAGATGCACCTGCAAGCTGGTCAAATAGATCATTTATCCTCGAAAGTGGGAGTCTATTATTCTTAGTGAGTTTATTCAACACTCTATAGTCCACACATAAGCAAAGCGAACCATCCGCCTTAGTGGCGAATACTACTGGAGCACACCATTCGGATATGCTTCGCCTAATAAATCCTTTCTCAAGTAGCTCCCCTACTTGCTTGCTAAGCTCCCTCCTTTCTCTGGGAGCCATATGGCGCACGATCAATGCAACTGGCTTTGCATTGTCCACTAAGTATATACGAAAGTCAAACTCGTGCCTCGGAGGTAAGCCCCGAGTCTCCTCAAAAACATCAGGATACTCACAAACTACTTGTACATATTGTAAATCATTGATAGATGCATCAAGCGACTCTAGGAAACTAAGCATGACAGACCCTTTAGGGTCATAAGAAATCACGCCGGACCTCTCAGGCAAGTCAAAAGTCTAACGACCCTCCTCTCGCAATCTAGAATGTCACCATACATGGCTAGCCAATCCATCCCTAGAATCAAACCATAACCCATAAAACCAAGCATGTATGTGTCGCACTCAACTCGACGCCTAACAAAAATATTCTCAAACACCAACTAATCATAGATAAATGAGTCATACCACCAATGGGGTTTGAGATAATAACAGGATCCAAAACCATACTAGTACAAAGGTGCAGAGACTCAACCACAGAATCAGATATAAAAGAATGCGAAGCACCAGAATCAAAAAGAGTTCTAACTGGATGATCTTAAAGAGAAATCAAACCTTCTATAGAAACTTTCCTACCTCTATCTGGTGCGCTGGCCACGAGAGAATGCACCTGCCCTCCAAAAGATCCTGCCCTTTGACCCTGCCTTTGCCTCTTCGGGAAATCCTTGACAAGATACCCGACTTCTCCATAATGTAAACAAGCGTTCTTTCTTTTCTTGCAATCCTTGATCACATGACCCTTACGTCCACAATGATGGCATTTCCTCTTATCCCGAGCTTTGTCGTTTTGCCGCCCTTCTTTTGTTGTTATTGCTCTTTCTTGGGCCACACTTTCTTGTTTTGTGTTTCCTCAACCTTAGCCTCTTTCTTCTCACCTTTGTCTTCTTCATGCATCAATGCCATATCAACAAGTTTATCAAAAGTTGCTCCTATTGGAATATGAGACATAGCCAACTCATGGAGGGGTTCACTCAATCCTTTAGCAAACCTCAAAGCATTCTTGTGTGGGGTATCTACTAGTTCCAAACCAAATCTCGCCAATTGATTAAACTTATTATCATACTCTCTAACAGACATGCCTCCTTACTTAAGAGCCAAAAACCTTTCCAGTTGCATACTTTGCTCGGCTTGAGAAAGAAACTTCATTTCGAATCTCTATCGGAAATTATCCCATGTCTCGACTGGACGTCTCGCATGCATCACTTCCCACCAAAACGAGGCCTCACCTTTCAGCTGCCAAACGGCCAACTAAATCTTCCTACAGCCATCGACTTCAAAGATCCCAAACAAATCCTCCATCTCTTTAAGCCAATTACTTGCCTCTATGAAAGTCTCAGTTCCTCGGAATGGCTTTCCACCCATAGCATAGAAATCTTTGCATATCTTAGAGAAATTATTAGTACGCGGAGGAGGAGGAGGAAGAACGACTGCTGCAGCTGGAGGAGGGGCGTTTGCTTGGCCTTCGACAGGCGTCGTAGCCTCAAGATACCTACGGAACCAACTCGGTATCGTAACACCCTCAGGAATATTAGGTTACCCAGAAATGCAGAAAAGAAACGGAAAAAGGGATTCAAACAGAGAATCGAAAGGTATTTCATATGGCTTTAGGGAATATGTTTTTCAAAACAAACTTTTCTTTTGAAAAAGCTTTCATCTAAAACCAAATCTTTAATCCATTCCGGTAACTTTTAGTTCTGATACCAAATGTGACACCCCACGTCCGTTAATGTCACTCTTTATCAGAATGCATTAAGTTTCGTGAAGCACTATAGGTAAACAACAACAGAAACATTACAAGACAAATAAAAAATAATAGCGAATTTAAAACTTTATTATATACAAAAGCTTCGTGGTTCAAACCCAATTACATAATAAGTCTGGAATACTGAAACAATATAAGTTCTGCCTTGTACAAAATCACCATCAGAGTACAGTAATAACTAAAAAGAGCATAATCCCGAAAATATAGCCATAATAGAGAAGATACGAAATCAAGCAGTACATCTAAGCATCTCTAAGCATAAAGGAAGAAGAATCCTGATCAAGCTTGAGTACTCCCACCCTAAGAACTTGGGGGTGAACAGAAGAGAAAGAAGAGGAAACAAAATGGGTCAGACATAAAGTCTGGCGAGTCCAGTTACTTTTAGCATATAAATAAGTAAAAGCATCATAACAGACACATAAGTTAGAGAGAGAGAGAGAGATAACAGTGTCATAAGGCAGGTATAGCAAGGTAAATAGAACATAACATGTATTGCGCTTCTCTAATACTTTTCTCTACTCCAATACTAGTATAACAAGAATAAGATGATCCCAATAAATACAAGATGGTAGACTTAGGTGTACTTCTATTGAGAGGTTTTACCCCATACAATAACAGGGAGGCCAACAGAACTGACAGGTGTTAACCCCCAACAATAAGAATGGGCTCCTAAACAAGCAAGACTAGATGTACCCTAATTACTACTCCTAATTGATCGGCTCCCTAACTCGTAGATATCTTATGTTGGCCCTATGGTAGGATGCACCCCTTCCTAAAGTGCAACCCTTTGTTTACGAGATGTGCACAAACCATATCTACAGATGTCACAGTGTCTTATCTCCCCTAGCAAGCGGGCCCATGCACGCACATGACTTCGTTGGAACATGCCGCCAAACACCTCCACTCAAGTGACCTCTTATAATCAGCCCAGTAAGAGTGCCCAGACCCCGACCTAGTTAGGGGTTCCCCGTTTGATACAAAGATGGGTTACTAACAGAAACGGGTCCCACACCAGATGACACAAGCTTCCCCGTAGGCTTGCATCCCCACTACTAGGATTTCAACAGGTTATGCCAACAAGTTTAACAAGATTACATAACCCCACGGGTTAAGTTTGTGGGCCTATATATATAAATAGCACCCACCGCCCTAAGATTTACTTAACCCTCCCACTGATTCAAGCAAGTTTACTTAACCCCTACTCAAGTTAATAGGTTCATGTAATCCTCATGGATTCAACAGGTTAAGTATTACCAGTTTATCACCATTCATTCATTTATGGTTATTAATGCACTAGACCTCCCACATTAAGCTTACAACTTATGAATGTTGGATATGTCGGTTGGGTCCGGGCAGACTTCTTCCACAAGTAGGACTTAACCTCATGTCTTATTAGCACTGTCATGTGTACGTTTATGCACTTAAACCCTTCACATTAGGTTCACCACTTGTGGTCGCTAGATTTGCCGGGCGGTTCCAGGTAGACTTCTAGCATAAGTGTAATCTAACCTTGTGTCTAAGCACGGTTATAATTTCTAATTACTGTGAATCTAAGCATTTTCATTACTAATAAATTTCCATGTTTATTATGCCTAAATCCCGTCCGATCTATGATACAAGTTATGCCCCAGATTAAGGTTTTAGATCAAGATATAGATTATACCCTCAACTCTCAAGTTTTGGCTCAAGGTACAAATTATGCCCAAAATTCCCAATCGTGTTTTGCAATATGAATTATGCCCCAAATTAATCATTCCCAATCGTCCCTAATTTCATGCATTTGCATGTTTCAGCGATAGGCCTAGGCTCGAAGGTAGCCTGGCTATAAAAACAAAAAGGGAAAGAGAGAGAAGAGAACAAGAATAAGCATAGTAAATAAAAATCGGCATATGGTAATAGAATTGGTCATACTAATAGAATAGGCATAGTGACATGATTAGGCAAACCTGTATAATATGCATATGGTGACATGATTACGCAAACTAACATAATAGGGATATCATGAATAGGCATATGAGACGTGATCAGTAAATTAGTTATACAAGTAATGGCAGATCTGTTGTGATTCAGATTACTAACAGGCATAGACTTAGATCCAAACTTAAAAATATGTCAAGATTACATTTTAGGTGTTTATATCTAAAAATAACATAGACTCACTATGACTGGATCCAAAGAACAGAAGATTGATTGTAGATGTTGAAGCACGGATCTCTAAATACGTATAACTTATTGTTGGAGAAGAATAAGCTACTTTATTCTGAGTTGGGGCAGCACCTCGTTGCCGCCATTGATTTTGATGAATAAAACAATGGGATTAAGGTCTTATTTGTAGCCTAGGGTCAACGAATATAGTCAAGAAATGAGTCCACATTCAAAGAATGAATTCTGCCCAGATCTGGCAGGGGTCAGCATGGGTGTCGACACTCATGTTGTGGTGTCGACCCATGGGTCGACACCTTTAGGGTGGTGGTCGACCCCTAACGGGCTGGTTTCCCACCTAATTCTTCTGCCTCTGATTTTGATTTTCTGGAATAGTTTTATTTATATATAAATGCCTTATATGTATATAAACTTCAAACCTTAATATCTTCTTTATACGATGTCCGTTTTATGCAAACTTGGGGTCTATCTTAAGCAGAATTCTGAGACAAATGCAATTTTGCAGTCCGTTTTACTTAATTTCTGTAGCAACTATTTAAAAAATTTTATTTTGACATAACTAACAATCTATAACATGAAATCTCGATTTTTCTCTTCCATATGAAAATTGTAATCAACAAGATTCCAATGTCTCTTGTTTCAAAGAAATCCGGCCTATCTGGGATCCTGTATATCCAATTAAAGTTTAAAACTCAATATTATGAACTAGACTACCATTACGAACTCGATTTAAATTATAATTAAAATTTAACGTTTAAATTTTGTTTTAATAAACGAATTAAATATTAAAAACCAATAATATTCCAAATATAGTAATTAAAATAATAAAATAATTTAAATATTCGATGATAAAAAATACGGGACGTCCCAGTTTTGGAATTATTTTGGGAATAGATTGGTTGAATCATCATGATGCAAGAATATTTTGTCAAAAAAGAGAGGTTCCATTGAAACATCCTGAAAGCAATGAAGGTATTGTGTTCTTCGCAGAGAGAGGATTTCGACAGACGTCTTCATTGTTAAGTGTTTTGGAATTAAACGAAGTGGTAAGTAGTGTTCTCATCGTAAAGGAGTTTGTTGATGACTTTGAACCAGTTACAGGCATGCTGCTGAAGAGGGCTATTGATTTTCATATTGATTTAGGGTAGAGAGCTTAATCAGTAAGTCAGCCACCTAGGAAAATGGCCCCTTCGAAGATGAGAGAGCCAAAGGCACAACTTTTTGTTTTAGAAGGATGCAACCTTATTCATTCAATTAGCTCGCCTTGAGGAGTTGTTGCTATATTTGTGAAGAAGCCTAACAGAACGTTGAAAATGTCTATTGGATATCAGAAGCTGAATGAAAGGATGATAAAGAATAAGTACCCTATGCGTTGTATTAATGATTTATTCAATTAATTAAGTGGAGCAAAGGTGTTTTCTGAGTTCGATTTTACTACTGCCTTTCACCAATTGAGGAAAGCGGAAGAGAGCATTCCACTGACAACCTTTCGTACAAGATATAGATCATACGAATAAATAGTTATGCTGTTTGGTTTAACGAATGTGCTTACTTACTTTATAGACTTGATAAATCAAGTGTTTGGGACCACCTAGATAAATCTGTGCTTGTTTTTATTTATGACATACTTGTGTAATCTAAAGATGAGAAGGAGCACGAGTGCAACCTTCATATTGTTCTTGAGACTTTGCGAAAGCATAACTCGAAGGCTAAATTTTCTAAGTGTCAGTTTTGGAAGAAGAAAGCAAAGTTTCTTTGTCACATGGTTTTGGGTAAAGGACTGTCAGTGCATCCTGCGAAGGTTGATGTTGTCATTAGCTGAAAGAGGCCTGAAAGTGTTATGTATGTATGAATCTTTCTTGGATTGGTTGGATATTATCGAAGGTTTATTAAAAAATTCTCAAGAAATGTGATGTCGCTTACTAAGCTGATCCGCGAGGGTGTTAAGTTTATATGGTCAGATAAGAGTGAAGAAACCTTTTAGAATTTGAGGTAGCTGTTGAGTAGTGATCCACTATTAGTGGTGCCGGATGGAAACCAAGACTTAGTTGTTATAATGATGCTTGCAGAACAGGCTTAAGAGCTGTTCTTATGTAGTAAGGAAGGGTTGTTGCTTGTGCTTCTCGACTATTGAGGTTGCACGAATTGAGATACCCAGCTCATGATCTTGAGTTAGTTGTGATAGTCTTTGCATTGAAAATTTGGAGGAATTATTTGTTGGGTGAAAGTTCGAATTGTTTACGGATCATAAGCCCTTGAGAGACTTTTTTCTCAAAAGGAAATGAATATGCAACAACAGATATAGTTGGATTTTTTGGCTACATTTGATTTTAACATTGAGTATACTCTAGGAAAAGAAAATAAAGTTGATGATGCCCTTAATAGAAAGTATCAAGGTATGGTGTCGGCAATGTTGAGCGAATGGAAGGACTTAGAAGCTTTGGTTGCATGTGTGAGGAACCAGCCGTTGACATGTTTTAGTGAAAAAGCACTTATGGTGTCGTGTTTGGGAGTTCAACCAGTTTTTAGGGAAAAGATGTATTTTGTGCAGGAAAAATATCCTTCGTTGCCCCAAAAGATCATGAAGCTCATAGTTGTGGTGGAAGACGATAACCCAAAAGGTTATACCCTGGACTTAAACGGTTGGATAAGGAAGGAGGGAAAATTATGCGTGTCAGATGTGGGTAATTTAAGGAAAGAAATGCTTAGAGAGTGTCATTGTTCTAAGTTTACGATACACCCTGGTGGTATCAAGTTGTACCAAGACATAAAGAGAAGTTTTTATTAGGAAGGAATGAAGAAGGATGTAGGCTTGTGGGCAAGCTGTGCCGGAACTGCCAACAAGCGCAAGCCAAACCTCAAAGGCCAAGTGGTTTGCTTCAGTTGTTGGATATTCCGATTCGGAAGTGGGATTAGATATCCATGGACTTTTTAGATGGGTTGCTGAAAATGAGAAAGGGGAACGAAAGCATATGGGTTTTTGTGGATAAACTTCATGGAATACCTTGTAGTGTCCTAAGCGAGATGGATCCATTATTTACCAGTGAATTTTCAAAGAGTTTTTAGATGACATTGGAAACGAAGCTTAAGATGGGTACTGCGTATCATAAACAGATGGATGGTTAGACCAAAGGGGTAAATAAGGTAATGGAAGATCTATTAAGAGTTTGCATATTGGATTTTGGAGGTTCATGGGAGGACCATTTACACTTATTTTAATTTTCCTATAACAATAGTTTTCAGACTAGTACAAGAATGATGACTTTCGAAGCTTTGTATGGAAGATCGTGTAATTCGCTATTGTGTTGGTTTGAGATAGGCAATAAGTTGGTTCTTGGTCCATATTAGTAAGAGAAGACATAGGGAATATTGAAAATCATCTGAAAGTGGATAAAGGAACCTCAATCCAAGAAGAAGAGTTATGAAGATAGGAGGTGTAAGTATTTTGAATTTTTGACCGGTGACAAAGTTTTTGTTAAGGTATCCCTGATAAAAGGGTGTAATTCATTTAGGGAAATCTTACACTAAGGTATGTAGGACCTTTCCCTATATTAAAAAGGATTTGAAATCTTGGTTATATGGTAGTTCTACGGATAACATTACAAGAGTTCATAACGTGTTTCATATGTCACACTTACGAAAGTATGTGCGTGACCCCAAGACTACCATGAGTCCGAAGGCGATGAAAGAGTTGGTCGTGGAACCTAGTCTAACTATTGTGAGAAAAACAGTGAGAATCGTTGTAGAAAGTAATGAAATGAAATTGAGGAACAAGGTCAAAGTCTAATGGAGTGCTGACAAAAGGAAATGCACTTAGGAAACTAAAAGAAGAATTAAAGAAGCTTACCCATATTTATTTGTGGTATTACCCTTACTGCTTTATAGATAGCATTGATGCTTGATTTCTTGTTGCTATGTTTGTTTAGTCCTTGTCTAAATTTCCAGGATAAAATTCCTTAAAGGGGAGGATGTAATATCCTACACTTTAGTAAGACATTATTCAATAATTCAATTATGTGATCAAACTGGAATAATGCGATGGATGGGGTAATTATGATATTTGTGTTTAATAAATTAATTAGAAGGTTGGCCTTTATAACTGAATAAAATGTGCATAAGAAAATAAGTCACGAGGAGGGAAAAATTAACTTTTGACCCATGGATATATATATCATGTTCTCTAACATTTCATTCACAATCCTCATTCTACAACCTGAGTGAAAACTAAAAGGAAACTAAAGAAAGGTCAGTCATTAGAAGTTAGCGGAAGAAGAAGAAGAAGATAAAGCGAAGAAAACTCAATGCTTGGAATATTTCATTAAAAAGTCTCATCATCTTTATCCAACCAAGGTGAATAGTATACTTTACCCCTATGATTTCAGTTGTCTTAGCATAATTCAAATGTGTGTTGATTATTTATGTTAACCCACCTTTTGGCAAGGTCGTCACTCTATGAGCTACTACTAACAGAGCTAATCAGGGCTCGAGCATGGGCCTGGACAAACTCGGACATCGCTGGATCAACCCGCGGTTCGATTACCTTTGGGCTCGTCTAAGCCCAACAACATCAAAAGAATACCTGGGACGAAGAAAAGGGTACATGGAATCCGGATCTAACAGAATCTCTAATTTAACGGAATCTGGTTCTAACATAGCACGGTTCGAATGAAGCCTGAATCGATTCGAATCTGATTCGGATCCTATCCTATCCAAAAAGGGAAGGTTACAACCGCTCCTCCCACTAACTCTTGCTACCCCGGATCTTGAGCCACATGTCCATTTTCGAGCTGAACAACCATGAATCATATTAGTAACTACCTGAAGTGGTGAAGCAACTGCTCCATAACCGCCCTATGTTGGTCACGCACTACTCCCCAATTTTCCCGCATCGAAAGCCACATGTCCCGTTCGATCTGGGCACCTCCCATACCTATAAATGCAGCTTTTCAAGGATTATTCAAGGACTTTTCGGACATATTAAGCTCTGCACTACTTAGCCATGGCTGCTACCACTTTCATCTCGAAATATTAGTTAGATTCATGATTGTTATTCAAGACAAACACTAGAAATTGTGTTGTATGAGACATTCTGCCATTCTCATTTATTGTGACTTCACTTTTCTAATGTTATTAAGTGAATTATGAAGTGGACATAGGCTCATTAACGCCAAACCACTATAAATTGTTGGTGTCTTGCTGTTTCTTGCATTTCCCAATTTTTTTTTATATTTCATGCTCTAAACACGTCTTTTTGGGTGTTAATGCCATTTTTTGTTTACTGTTTTGGTGGTTTCATTGAGAAATGAAGATTCCTGACGTCTAAGGATTTTCCAATCTATTTGTTGGATCACCAAGTCTGAAGAGAATATCCTGCAAATCCCCTATTTTCCATTGATTTTTGCAAGAATGGTGACTTTTAGATATAAAGCCATCTGCACACCTTCTAGCAGCAGCAATCAATAAGGCCCAACGTTTGCACTAGTTGTCGTTTGACGTCGAGCAGGGTAGACATGCATGCCCTTTTCCGGATCGAGCTTTCCCAAATAGAGGGAGTTCGAATCGAACAATGCCAGTTCGAAGAATTCTAGGTTAATGGCATCCGGATCGAGGTTCTCGGCTCGAAGTGCTCGGTTCGAATGGTATCCTTCGACCCAAACCGAAGGCATGTTCAATCTGAACCAAAGGCATGCTAGATCCAAGACAGGGTCGTTTCCGGATGCTATCTTTATTTATAGAAACTTGATTTGGATATTATCTTTGTTTATGAATATACTGCTACGCTTATTTTATGAAATGATTAATAAATGCGTTTATATTATAGTTTATAAGTTTGATTTGAACATATTGTGAATGTTACCTTGTTGAAATATATTCAAATGTTGTTTAGTGGTACGTACATGTGTAGAGATTATGATATAATAGCAAAATATAAATGTTGTAAAACTAACAATAAAAAAGACAATGTTTAATTCGTGCTATTAGTACTTTTAATAATTAATGCATGTAACATAATATAAAGCTTTGAAAAGTACTAACAACGTTTATAAAAAATTGTTGAAAATATTGTATGTAGATGTAAGCAATATCAATGGAAAATTGTAAATGTTGCAGAAAACTATTAATTTCGCAAGATAATGTCATCATAGTTCTTTTAACAACATTTTTTTTCTGTTACAAATTTTGTACATACGATTGCATGTCATAATATAATGTTTTAACAATGTTGTTGTATCATAATATAATGATTTTTTAATGTTATTAAAAGTTATTTCTGTTATAGTGGTTGCATGTTTTATTTGAAACGTTATATATCATAACCTAATTATCATAGTTAAGTAAGACTTCTGTAATGGATTTTTTCATTGAGGAATTTCTATTAATAATTTCCTTAGTCACATGGCCTTCTTACTTGCAACTACTAATGCAATCAATTCTGATAACATTGTTGATATGCCACGACCCGAACTTCCCTGGTAAGGAAAGCCCGGATTGAGTTGAGAACAAGAAACATCGGGAAGCAAACAGAAGAACATTTCATTGTTAATTACAACAATTCCATCAGAATACAAGAATATACAGAGTATAAAATACTCATTTGGTAAATATCACAGATTTAAATACATTACTTCAGCGGAAAGATAATACAATACAAAACTGAAAGAGATATACGGATACAGAGCTTTTCGGATATCATTCCAGCTGTAAACCAGGTTCCTGTGAATAAAAATCTGCAAAACCAAAACTACTAGCTGCCCATGTCAAAATAAGGGAACCTAGAGTTTATGTTAAAACAATAAACTCCAGGTCATTCATGTGACTGGCGTGAGAACTAAAACAGTTATTAATCTTTATTTTAAATCAGATACATCAAGGGACCAAGCCGTATAACACGGAACAGGTTTCCTCCCAAGAATACCAGTGCATATAACAAAACAGCGCAATGCTTTTTGAAAAAAATGAAGCTGTTATAAGACCCAGGTCCCATCACATAATGCAACGCAACCCAGAGAATAGGGTTTTCCCTTATAATAACCAAACATGCTTGGTACATTAAAACAAATCATTTGATACTATTATAAGTGCATAGTGTATAAAACAACTTCAATCATAAGTATCAATCATAGACGGCATGGGTACCATATATCATGTCGCCAATACTAGGCTCTACAATCAAAATCGCAAAGTCACATATTGGATGTTGGATTTCCATCTGTGAACTGAGGCAAAAGATTGTCCTCACTGAATTCGAGACTGTCTAGCCCAAGTCTCAAGCAAGTACTCAGTCAAGCCTTTGGATCGTCAGGGTCGGTCCACCGATGTGGACTAAAAGGCCTGAACACTGCGTTTCCCCACCCTTTGGGGCGTAAATGAGTCCTATGACTCCATTGGCTCCATATAGTCACCGACATATCTGAGGCGCCTTGCAATCCAACAACCACATAAGTCAAACTCGTCAGGGCGTGTAAAACCACTGACGCCACTTCTAGCTAGAAGGAAACGCATGCCCTCCCTGAGGTCCACTCCCGTTTCTGGTCCACAACCGGAGTGTGAGGCTCGCGAATTAAAGCTACACAAAGCTATGCCACACAGGTCGTGCTTTGATAATCAACCACAAGACTCTGCTTTTCAACAAAAGCGTTGATCATTTGCCACACAGGAAATTCACTCCATGCGATTGATATCCATCAATATATAACCTCTGAGCTCGTACGTCTCACAGAAGGGAGTTAAGCAAGAGAATAAATTCTCCGCCGCCAAACAGATATATATTTAATAGAAATCAATCACACAGAATAAAATCCAATGTCAGACACACAGTCTATTTACAAGTTCGTTCTGGGTCTGAACGAAACCGGAGGCACCTTATACCTCGCATATCCATCGATCTCCAAGTACGTCTGGACGATCACCAACTGATTCCCTCCTCTTGGGTGTACAGCCCAATCAAGATCATCAGTAATTATCCAAACGACGTGAAGATCTCCCGTCTTCAACCACCATCTTCATCCTCGACACATCGTCGAATCAGTTATTCAGAATGGGATAAACCCGTTCTTTCTGAATAACCCGCGTATATAATAAACAAGTGTTACACAAACACAACATACGCCTCATTCCAATTCAGAATATTATTTTATTCAAATATTCTTATACTTGGGGAGAGGTTCCCATTAATTTTATCAAAGATAAATCCCCTAAATTTATTCTTTAATCTTCTTTTGAATATCAATTCAACCCAAGTTATGGTTTATCCAAACTAGTCGGGATTAACGAACCTTACCGAAGTAATTATTTGTTTTAATTTCCCAATCCCAACCTATTCATTCCATGAAGTAAAACTGGTAACACTTCATATCTAACACCACGGTGTTATCGGTAAATTCAATTACCATTTCACGTTCAAATCTAATTAAAGATTTAACTATCGCCTAGAGCAAAACTGGTGATACTCCATTCTCGACCATTTCAATCTAATTTAAGATTCATTAAAACTCCACTTGGTTTTAATCTTCCAAAAATCAATATCAATGATTGTTTCACTTGGGAAATCATATCCTATCTTTAATTGGGCTAAAGAACCAATGTCATTTAAAACACGGTCCACGATAAACCCAAAATCACATTCATTAATTATCGGGTTAAAGAACAAGTGTTATTTAAAAACACCGTTCACGATAAACCCAAAAAAATCAATTCCAAATCAATTCCAATTAAATATCATTTAATTGGTATACTTCATTAAATCTAAATAAAAAGATTTAATCTTTTTCTCAACTGGGTTTAAGAACAGTGTTAATGAAGACATCATTCATGGAAAACCCAAATCCCATTTGATATTAAATACAAGGCTCTGAATAGAAAATATACCGGCTTATATTCAATATCCAATTCTACGACCAACAAATATCGTATTGGAAATAATGATATAAGTATATCTTTCAAATTTCCATAACAATATCTGTTTTATCATGAAATCCAACATCGAAATATTCCAAAGACAATTTCGATTCAAATCCATTCCAATTCAATTATTGGAAATTCTGGTAAAATCCTTTCAAATCCAATTTATTTATTTCAAAAATAAATGGATTATAATTCTAGTTCAAAACTAGTTCATTTCAATAAAAATCTATTTTTATCTTTTCAAATATGGAATTTTTCATCCCAATTCTTTCCAAATCATTTCTTATGATTTTTCACAAATTATTACTATTTTTAATAATTTTATCAAGGCCCATACAGTCGATTTTGATCAACGACCATCGAACTGCACTTACAACGACCTTTTCCAAATTTGATTTGGACATAATTACAAATCCAACCATTAGATTTCAAATTGCTAATATTCGTTAGAAAGCTCTTTTCGATACGAACCCAACATTTCCGGTGTTAGGAGAATCCGACGGTCAGATCTCCCGTAATGTCCATTCGAAGTCAATGGTCGAAATTCGCGAACTACCGCGGCGCGGCGCGTTCTATTCAGGCCATTATATATACATATATATATAATATATTATATATATTTCATCGAATTCCTTTCAAAACGTATTTTATGAATCGTTTTAAATTCGTTTTCAAAACGATTTCAACTTCATATTCAATTTCTAATCAAAATTGAATATTCCATATCATTAATCTCTAAATGATAATATTTTCAAAACGTTATATTTTGAAATCACTTCCTTTTCAATATTCATTATAAAAATGAATAAAATCGATATAAATATCGTTCACGTCAAAATGGCGTCAATCTAATCAACACGGCTTTATATACTTCATTAACTTCATTATTCTATTCAACAAATGAATATTTTCTTCAATACATGAATTTTCTTTTATTCAACACATGAATATTTTTTTATTCAACACATGAATATTCTCAACACATGAGTATTGTCAACACATGACTATTTTGTTTATTCAACAGATGAATATAATTTATTTTCTAAATTGGAATGAGACCCACTCAATTATCATATAATATTATTTATATGGATTCCATACAACACATGTATATAAAAATCATATTTTTATTTTCCACTTCATATATATAAAAATCGAATTTTATCTTCACTTCATATACTGTAAAGATTATATTTTTATTTCACTTCTCATATAATAAAAATCATATTTTTTATTATGCTACATACATAAAAATTATATTTTTATTCTCATACATATATAAAAATTATATTTTTATGTTGCTACTTATATAAAAATAAAAGAAATTATATCGCTACTTTAATTATAGAAATCATATTTTTTCCTTTGCTACTTCAAATGAGAAAAATCACATTTTTCTTCTGCAACAACTATGAACAAAAATTGAGTCTTTGCATTTTTTAAAAATCAAGTCTTTGCATTTTAAAAATCATATCTTTTACGTATTAAAAAACTTAACTTTGATTACATAGAAATCATAACTTTGATTATTATATAAAAAAAATCTTTTTTATGAGAAACAAATTTTAAATCAAATCTACATTAAAAAAATCCATATTTTTAATTATATTATTCATGTATATAAAAAACAGGTTTGAAAATCCTTTTTATAACTAATTATATTAAGTAAATAAAACTAAGCAAATAAATAACCAAACTTACCATTCAAGAGGAAGAGGGGGTGCTCAAGGTGCAGGAGGACTGCTCATCGCGAAAATCGAGGAGGGGGGAGCTGCTCGCCGTCGCAGGTGGTGGAGCAAGGGGGACGACGCCTTAGGGTTTATCGATTTGGGGTAAGTGGGGGCGTCGGCTGCTGGAGAAGAGGGGGATGGAAGAGCAATGTCGGAGCTGGGGCGCCACGCGGTTGCGCCGACGATGGCGTGGTCGATGGGCAACGGGCGGCGGTCTAATGTGGATCGGTCTTTTTTTTCTTTTCTGAAGGGCGATGGGGAAAGCGAAGTGAAAGGGAGAGAGATATGATTATATATATATATTATTTGTTTTAATTTTAAAAAATACCTTCTTATTTTGAACACGAAATTAAACCCACCGACTGTCGTCTCGAGCTAATTACCCTCATTCTGAACACAATGGAACATGTATCGTAAGATGATTCGATCAGTTTCCATCAAAATTAAAATATTAATCTATATATATTCAATTCAAACGTACATTTCAATTTACTGAGGCTACACACGAACTCTGAAAATTCCAGAAAAATTATTTCTAGCTTCGGATTGACGATACGGTCCTAACAAAACTAATTTCATCAAATTTGAAGACCGTTTGAAAAATGATCATTTTCTGGTCGATCCAAATTGACAAAAACTGACAAGACACGTTTAACTTCGCCATGCTCACATATTGATTCGAAAAAATTATGAATTTTGGAATCTAGCAATAATTTGACATCATGGATCGAACAAAAGTGGTTTCGTCGAAAACCGAGGTCGTTTGCAAAATTTCCATTTTTAAGGGCCAGAATTCCATAGCGACTATTCTGAATTTTCATCTGGGCATAACTTTTTATTCTCGCTATGAAATTTCAATTTTTCAGATTCGTTGGAAAGATATTCTCAAATAGATTCAAATACTTTTGGTTTCACTAAAATCCTGTTTATTTTGAATCCTGTACATTCATTTGAAATTTGAAATCAAATTTTCGAACTACCACACCATTCTCAATTCCTTTTATAATTAAAAATAAATTATTTATATTCTAACGACGATTCAAATAAATATATGCATTCTAATTCTATTCAAAATAAATTTTTTGTCGTTATTATTTAAAATAATTCATTTTAAATATTCAAAATTCATCAAAATAGCCAAAATAAAAATTTTAAATTGGCTCAGATTTCCGGGTTATTACAATCTCCCCACTTAAAACTTTTCATCCCCGAAAAGGAACGTAGCCAAAAGTTGTTTTACAAACCAACTCAACTTTCATTATTTTAATTATGGCTTAAGTTCTTCAACTTTTCAGTTTCTAAGAACTTTTCAAATTTTTCAAAAATTTGGCTAACACCCTAAATTTTCAAAAAATTTCGCCATAACCTTCCCTGCACCGGGAGCGTGGGGATATTTCAAATAGCCTCCCATGGCCCTCATCAATCCAAAAGGAAAAAGAAACAGCCAAGCGGCTAGCCAATCGGTTCATAAAATCATCCAAAACCCAATAAATACAATAAACATGTACCTATTTGTCGAGCAAACAATTTTATTCCTCTGCTCTAGCCTCCTTGCTATGACATGTTCAATGTAAGCACATGTATATGCATGTAAGTGCGATTAATTTTCAATACAATTCAATATTCTGTTCAATTTGACTTGATGGTTCAAAAATTTAATAAATCATACCAGTAATCATACAACACAACCATCAATCAATTAGTGGATTAACGTTTCAAACACATAACTTTAATATATATATACAAAAAATCATGTTTTTGATGCCAAGTCACAAAAATAAGCCCTATCTAGTTTTTATTCTCACACCAGTCAATTGGAAATATATAAATATCACACCTTCGAAACTCTAACACAAATACTGATGATGTCGCGACATCACCAGAATTATCCCCGAGCGACTAGAGCGTGATTTTATATCTATCCAGTATATTAAAACTTCGAATACCCGTGGATCAGACGTGTATGCAAAATCTTTATATATTGGATTGGCTAAATTCAATACAAATAAATATTCAAATATGAATAATAAAGTTCAAATTTTCAAAATAAAACTTGTTTTTCAATTTTATTTTTCAAAACAACACTCTTTACTCTCGTTCTAGGATACTACTGATCCTATCTCTAATGAGTCATTCTCATTGGATATTACTAATCCAATTTCTGATGAATTCTTTCGTATGGTTCTAGTGTGCCTTGTTCTTCGAGCTCTGTAAACCAAAGCTCTGATACCAAGCTGTCACGACCCGAACTTCCCGGGTAAGGAAAGCCCGGACTGAGTTGAGAACAAGCCATATCGGAAAGCAAACAGAAGAACATTTCATTGTTAATTACAACAATTCCATCAGAATACAAGAATATACAGAGTATAAATCAATATTACACATTTGATAAATATCAGAGATTAAAATACATTACTGCAGTGGAAAAATAATACAATACACAACTGAAAAAGATATACGGATACAGAGCTTTTCGGATATCATTCCAGCTGTAAACCAGATTCCTATGAATATAAATCTGCAAAACCAAAACTACTAGCTGCCCGTGTCAAAATAAGGGCACCTAGAGTTTAGGCTAAAACAATAAACTCCAGGTCAGTCATGTGACTGGTGTGAGAACTAAAACAGTTGTTAATCTTTATTTTAAATCAGATATATCAAGGGACCACGCCGTATAACACGGAACGGGTTTCCTCCCAAGAATACCAGTGCATATAACAAAACAACGCAATGTTTTTTGAAAAAAAATGAAGCTATTATAAGACCCAGGTCCCATCACACAATGCAACGCAAGCCGGAGGATAGGGTTTTCCCTTATAATAAGCAAACATGCTTGGTACATTAAAACAAATCATTTGATACTATTATAAGTGCATAGTGTATAAAACAACTTCAATCATAAGTATCAATCATAGACGACATGGGTACCATATATCATGTCGCCAATACTAGGCTCTACAATCAAAACCGCAAAGTCACATATTGGAAGTTGGATTTCCATCTGTGAACCGAGGCAAAAGATAGTCCTCACCGAATTCGAGACTGTCTAGCCCGAGTCTCACGCAAGTACTCAGCCAAGCCTTTGGATCGTCAGGGCCGGTCCACCAATGTGGATTAAAATGCCTGAACACTGCGTTTCCCCGCCCTTTGGGGTGTAAATGAGTCCTATGACTCCATCGGCTCCACATAGTCACCGATATATCCGAGGTGCCTCGCAATCCAACAACCACATAAGTCAAACTTGTCAGAGTGTGTAAAACCACTGACGCCACTTCTAGCTAGAAGGAAACGCATGCCCTCCCTGAGGTCCTCTCCCGTTTCTAGTTCACAACCGGGGTGTGAGGCTCACGAATCAATGCTACACAAAGCTATGCCACACATGCCGTGCTTTGATCATCAACCACAAGACTCTGCTTTTCAACAAAAGCCTTGATCATTTTCCACTTAGGCATGCCACACAGGCAATTAACTACATGCGATTGTTATCCATTAATATATAACCTCTGAGCTCGTACGTCTCAGAGAAGGGCGTTAAGCAAGAGAATAAATTCTCCGCCGCCAAACAGATATATATTTAATAGAAATCAATCACACGGAATAAAATCCAATGTCAGACACATGGTCCATTTACAAGTTCGTTCTGGTTCTAAACGAAACCGGAGGCACCTTGTACCTCGCATATCCATCGATCTCCAAGTACGTCTGGACGATCACCAACTGATTCCCTCCTCTTGGGTGTACAGCCCAATCAAGATCATCAGTAATAATCCGAACGACGTGAAGACCTCCGATCTTCAACCACCATCTTCATCCTCGACACATCGTTGAATCAGTTATTCAGAATGGGATAAACCCGGTCTTTCTAAATAACCCGCGTATATAATAAACAAGTGTTACACAAACACAACATACGCCTCATTCCAATTCAGAATATTCTTTTATTCAAATATTTTTATACTTTGGGAAAGGTTCCCATTAATTTTATCAAATATAAATGCCCTAAATTTATTCTTTAATCTTCTTTTGAACATCAATTCAACCCAAGTTATGGTTTATCCAAACTAGTCGGGATTAACGAACCTTATCGAAGTAATCATTTATTTTAATTTCCCAATCCCAACCTATTCATCCCACGAAGAAAAATTGGTAATACGTCATATCTAACACCACGGTGTTATCGGTAAATTCAATTACCATTTCACGTTCAAATCTAATTAAAGATTTAACTATCGCCTGGAGCAAAACTAGTGATACTCCATTCTCGATCATTTCAATCTAATTAAAGATTCATTAAAACTCCACTTGGTTTTTATCTTCCCAAAAATCAATATCAATGATTGTTTCACTTGGGAAATCATATCCTGTCTTTAACTGGGCTAAAGAACCAATGTCATTTAAAACACGGTCCATAATAAACTCAAAATCACATTCATTAATTATCGGGTTAAAGAACAAGTGTTATTTAAAGCACTGTTCACGATAAACCCAAAAAAAATCAATTCCAATTCAATTCCAATTAAATATCATTTAATTGATATACTTCATTAAATCTAAATAAAAAGATTTAATCTTTTTCTCAACTGGGTTTAAGAACAGTGTTAATGGAGACACCATTCACGACAAACCCAAATCCCATTTGATATTAAATGCAAGGCTCTGAATAGAAAATATATCGGCTTATATTCAATATCAATTCTACGACCAAAAAATATCGTATTGGAAATAAAGATATAAATATATCTTTCAAATTTCCATAACAATATCTGTTTAATCACGAAATCCAACATCGAAATATTCCAAAGACAATTTCGATTCAAATCCATTCCAATTTAATTATTGGAAATTCTGGTTACTTTTAAAATCCTTTCAAATCCAATTTATTTATTTCAAAAATAAATGGATTATAATTCTAGTTCAAAACTAGTTCATTTCGATGAAAATCTATTTTTATCTTTTCAAATAAGGAACTTTTCATCCTAATTCTTTCCAAATCATTTCTTATGATTCTACACAAATTATTACTATTTTTAATAATTTTATCAAGGCCCATACAGTCGATTTCCATCAACGGCCATCGAACTACACTTACAACGAACTTTTCCAAATTTGTTTGGACATAATTCCAAATCCAACCATTAGATTTCAAATCTCTAATATTCATTAGAAAGTTCTTTTCGATACGAACCCAATGGTTCCGGTTTTAGGAGAATCCGACGGTCAGTTCTCCTGTAATGTCCATTCGAAGTCAATGGTCAAAATTCGCGAACTGCCGCGGCGCGGCGCATTCTATTCAGGCCATTATATATGTATAATATATATATATTATATATGTATAATATATATGTTATTTATATTTCGTTGATTTCCATTAAAAACGTATTTTATAAATCGTTTTAAATTTGTTTCCAAAACGATTTCAACTTTATATCCAATTTCTAATCAAAATTGAATATTCCATATCATTGTTCTCTAAATGATAATATTTTCAAAACGTTATATTTTGAAACCACTTCCTTTTCTATATTCATTATAAAAATGAATAAAATCGATATAAATATCGCTCACGTCAAAATGGCGTCAATCTAATCAACACGGCTTTGTATATTTCGATAACTTTGTTATTCTATTCAACAAATGAATATTTTCTTCAATACATGAATTTTCTTTTATTCAACACATGAATATTCTTTTATTCAACACATGAATGGTTTCAACACATGAATATTCTCAACACATGAGTATTGTCAACACATTACTATTTTGTTTATTCAACACATGAATATAATTTATTTTCTAAATTGGAATGAGACCCACTCAATTACCACATAATATTATTTATATGGATTCCATACAACGCATGTATATAAAAATCATATTTTTATTTTCCACTTCATATACATAGAAATCGATTTTTTATCTTCACTTCATATACTATAAAGATTATACTTTTATTTCACTTCTCATATAATAAAAATCATATTTTTTATTATGCTACATACGTAAAAATTATATTTTTATTCTCATACATATATAAAAATTATATTTTTATGTTGCTACTTATATAAAAATAAAAAAAATTATATCGCTACTTCAATTACAAAATCATATTTTTTTCCTTTGCTACTTCAAATGAGAAAAATCACATTTTTCTTCTGCAACAACTATGAACAAAAATTGAGTCTTTGCATTTTTTAAAAATCAAGTCTTTACATTTTAAAAATCATATCTTTTACGTATTAAAAATCTTAACTTTGATTACATAGAAATCATAACTTTGATTATTATATTAATAAAACAAATCTTTATTATGAGAAACAGATTTTAAATCAAATCTACATAAAAAAATTCCATATTTTTAATTATATTATTATTGCATATAAAAAAACAGGTTTAAAAATCCTTTTTATAACTAATTATATTAAGTAAATAAAACTAAGTAAATAAATAACCAAACTTACCGTTCAAGAGGAAGAGGGAGGGTGCGCAAGGTGCTGGAGGACTGTTCGTCGCGGAAATCGAGGAGGGGGAAGCTGCTCGCCGTCGAAGGTGGTGGAGCAAAGGGGACGATGCCTTAGGGTTTCTCGATTTGTGGTAAGTGGGGGAGTCGGCTGCTGGAGAAAAGGGGGGATGGAAGAGCGATGTCGGAGGTGGGGGGCCACGCGGTTGCGCCGACGGTGGCATGGTCGAAGGGCAACGGGCGGCGGTCTAATGTGGATCGGGTGTTTTTCCTTTTTTTTCTTTTTCTGAAGGGCGACGGGGAAAGAGAAGTGAAAGGGAGAGAGAATGAGAGAGATATGATTATATATATATATTATTTATTTTAATTTCAAAAAGTACCTTTTTTTTAAACTCGAAATCAAACCCACCGACTGTCATCCCTAGCTAATTACCCCCATTCCAAACACAATGGGATATGTATCGTAAGCTGGTTCGATCGTTTCGATCAGTTTCCATCAAAATTAAAATATAAATATATATATTCAATTCAAACGTACATTTCAATTTACTGGGGCTACACACGAACTCTAAAAATTCCAGAAAAAATAATTCTAGCTTCGTATTGACGATACGGTCCTAACAAAACTAATTTCATCAAATTTGAAGACCGTTTGAAAATGGCCATTTTCTGGTCGATCCAAATTGACAGAAATTGACAAAACATGTTTAACTTCGCCATGCTCATATATTGATTCGAAAAATTACAAATTTTGGAATCTAGCAATAATTTGACATCACGGATCGAACAAAAGTGGTTTCGTTGAAAATCGAGGTCGTTTGCAAAATTTCCATTTTTAAGGGCCAGAATTCCATAGCGACTATTCTGAATTTTCATCTGGGCATAACTTTTCATTCCCGCTATGAAATTTCAATTTTTCGGATTCGTTGGAAAGATATTCTCAAATAGATTAAAGTATTTTTGGTTTCACTAAAATCCGGTTTATTTTGAATCCTGTACATTCATTTAAAATTTGAAAATTGAAATCGAATTTTCAAACTACCGCGCCATTTTCAATTCCTTTTATAATTAAAAATAAATTATTTGTATTCTAACGATGATTCAAATAAATATATATGTTTTAATTCTATTCAAAATAAATTTTTTGTTGTTATTATTTAAAATAATTCATTTTAAATATTCAAAATTCATCAAAATTGCCAAAATAAAAAATTTAAATTGGCTCATATTTCCGGGTTATTACATGATGCATGTTAATTCCTTGGAGCACCATGACAACTGCACTTTCTAATGTGAAAATTCATCCAGTTGTAGACTCGGGTGTGAATTCTACGTTGTTATGGGTTGCATCACTACATCCTTCTAATATAACAGGATATCCTTTACAGGATATAGTTTGGTTTTATATATCCCTTTAAATAAGTTAGAACTCCAAAGGCGTATTTCCGATGTTTATAATCTAGATTACTCGTAAATTGACACATGCCCAAAGGTGCATTTCCGGTGTTTATAATCTAGATTACTCGTAAATCGACACATGCTTATAGCATGCTTTGTGTCTGATCTAGTGCAATGCATAACACACATTAACCTACCAATAATACTAGAATATTCAAGTTGAGATATTGTATGTCTAATATTCTTCACAATCTCAATAGTTAGATCTAAGGGAGTTGTTGTTGATTTGTCATCGTAATGACTATACTTCTTGAGGAACTTTTCTATGCAATGAGATTGAGTTGATGCTAACTTTTCCTCTTTTCTCATGCTCTTAATCCCTAAAATTACATCATCCTCTAACTCTTCCTCATTTATCTTGCTTTTAATCCCTAAAATACACCAGTCTTTCATAGACATTTCATATCAAACTTAGATGATATAAACCTTTTAGTTTCTTTTGCACAAGATATAACAACCCCAAATATTAAATTGTCATCAACGTATAAACATATTATAATACAACTAGTTTCATCTGATTTTTTATAAATATATTTATCAATCATTAACAATGGAGCCTTAGGACAAAGCTACTTTATCAAACTTCTCATCCTATTGCATATGTGTTTGCTTCATACCATAAAAAGAGTTTATCAATTTATAAACCTTCTATTACTGACTTGGATTTACAAAACCTTCTATTTGTTCCATGTATATCTCTTCTTCTAAATCATAATTTATAAAAACATTTTTCATATTCATTTGAAATATTACAAATTTATTAATGAATGCAAGTGTTATCAAATAACGAATTAAAGAAGCAATATGAGCCAACATTTCAAATCAGTCTATACTATGCCTTTCCGTATATATCTTAGGTGCCAACCTGACTTTCTATTTATCAATGGATTCATCAGTATTCCACTTTTTCTTAATCAATATGCATCCTATTGGCTTAATACTAGAAGGTAAATCAATCAAAAATCAAGTTTGATTTACCAAAATTAATTCATTCCATCATTGATAGTTTCTTTCCAAAAAATTGCATCTCTAGAACTCATAGCTTTCGAATATGTTTTTAGGTCATTATTAATATTCATTATGCATCTACTGATGTTAAAATTTTCATTCTTACTTACTTCCCCTAGATATGTAATGAAATCATGATCATAGTACTTTTTCTACCCTTACTCATTTTATTTTCCTTCAAGTAGTATCATCTTCAAGAACTGAAAACATTTGCGTTGTTTTGAGAAGATGTATAATTTTCATCATTATTGTATTAGTTTTAGTATGTTCTAAACAAGATGATGCTAATGAATCCTCACAAATTGATGTTGGGCTGTAAAATTGTATTTAAAAGTATTCCGCATTTACCGACTCAACCACTTCAAAAGTATCAAGGATAACCCTATTAATAGAGCAACCTATAAGAGCACATTTGAATGTTCTATTTTCTAATTTTGGCTTTTGGGTATATGGTTTTTCTAACATATGCTACACTCGATCAAACTTTAAGCCTTGATAAGTTATATTTTTATTTTAACCATAATTCATAAGGAGATATGTTCTTCTTTTCAAAGAATCTCAATTTAGAATATAACATATAGATGAAATGGCATCGCCACATGAGGTGTTAGGAAAATTTAAAATAATTAAAGTAACATTAACCATTTTAGTATCCTATTTTTTTTAATTTAATGGCTCCATTTTATTGAGGGGTATAAGATGCAATAGCCCGTATTTTATGTATCGAAGGATCGTAAAATATTTTTATTTAATTCCCTGAGGGTTGGAATATTCTCATATTTTGATATGTTGCTTATGGGGATATGAGACATGTCCATTGGAAAGGAAATGGTATTTCCAATTCTGTAAAGTGGTCACATTAAAGATATGGTTCAGCGGTTTGGGAGAAATAGCTGTTTTAGTGTTTCACAGTTTGCTGTTCAGGTTTTGAGCCATATGTGGGCTGATTTGGAGAGGCCCATTAGTGGGATGGTGAGAGGCTATAAATAAGGGGTTAGATGCATGGAGAATAGTTTACTTTCTTCATTTTCACATTTGGTTGAGCCCTTGATCCTCCTTGCTCAATCAAATACAACTTTCCACCATTAAAAATCTAGATCTAAGGAACAGAATTAAAGATCTACATCATTTGAAGCTAGATCTCATCGAGTAAAGAGAAATCGCATCATATCGAGAGATTTGAAGCTAATTCTTCGCTGTTCAGAATCGAGATTCATCGTTTTTTGTTGTTTTAGAGAATTGGTGAGTGATATGCATCTCTCACATGGATTCAACAAGTATATGAGTTTTATGATCATAATTTCATCATTTTCAACTAGATCTACATCATGGTAAGTCTATTTTCATATGAATCACCATAGGATCTAATCTAGCAACTTAAAACCGGTAATTTCCATGTGATTTCATACGTTTATGCAAGTTAGATCCATTGTTTTTAGTTTATTTATCGATTTATCATGATTTGGTGAATTTATATAATTATTGATGGAAAATGTTATTTTGATGTTATTGATGGTTTCATAACATGCTAAATGTTGAATTGGATGATTTGGATGAGTGGTTTTCATCGATGTTGTCGCTTGGAGAAGATTTGGTCAAGATTGAAGCTATTTTGGTCTGATTTGGAGTTAGGTCGTTTTTCTTGGGTCATGTCGTTTTTCTTGTTCTCCGAGAAATGGTTTAGGAACATTGGAGCTATTTCAGGATGAAAAAGAGCTTCAGGCCATTAGTGGGTTTAGGTCGTAGTACCTTAGGTCGTTCAACAATCTAGGGTATTACCCCGTGCAAAGCATGGGTGATGCAGGAAAGAGATGGGTTGGCTTATGATGGAAAAAATTAGGTCGTTGAGGAAAGTCGGGTGGTGGAGGAGTAGGTCATTAGAACGACCTAGGGCATTGGGTCGTTGGGACGAGGCTAGGCAGAATTGCGTGGAGGCTTCAGACCGTGGACCGTTAGGTCATGGGAAGACCTAAGATTTAGGAACGACCTAAGGGTTGATAATGGATGGAGTCAGGCCGTAGGATGATAGGTTGTGGGATGACCTAGGATGAACGACCTGACTATGTTGGGCCATTATATTGATGTTGTTTTGGTTTAGCAAGGACTGTTACTTCGAAGTGAATTCAAGGCGGAATGTTCGAAGTGTGATGAGATGTTCGTTAATCGATGAAATGCAATGAATATGAAGACAACTCAAGGGTGTTGAGTTGTGGATGATGGTTGCTCGAGGGGGACTTGAGCTTATGGATAGTCACCGGTGATTACGACTAGAGATGATGAAGGCTGAGGGATTATCGTTGTCGTCTGTTCTAGCGGACTCAAAGCATGGTTATAGTTGGCATTTATGATTGGCCTAGAAATACCCTACGCATTCACGATGGGCCTAGAGATACGAGTCGCGAAGACGCATGGAGTTTTGCTAGAATCGGGCTTTACCATTAGCCCTTGATGGACGGCAAGTGTTGAGCCTGTCATATGATTAGCGATGGTTTCGAAGCAGGATTAGCGGTGATAGCCATAGTCATGAATGATGATTGTTTTGTTTGTATCATCTTATGTGGATTATTCGACGTCGAGGGAGATATCTCTTGGGTGCTTGTCTGTTATTGGTTTAGGCCTCTAGGGCTTGTGCTTTTGAGATGTTAATGTCGATGAGAATGGTCTATGCTTGATAATTGATTGTTATGTATGAACCACTATTTCTGGATGATTGCATGTAAAGGCTATCACTGTTGGATGTGGGGAAGATAGATGTGGGTTCTTGTCTGTTGATGTTGGTAGATTAGTTGATTAATCCACCTTCCTCATATACTTTACTAACGATGTTTGAAAGTTGTTTTATCACTCACTAAGACTGTTGTCTGAGTCAAGGTTTTATGTTTCCCTCTTTTTACCTTAGGTTGTTCATCCTTATGTGGATGGGTAGACTGAGTAGTAGGTGGTAGGTGATACCTTAGTAAGAGGATGATGTTGATCAGTGGCGAGCTGGAGGCTTACGTACCAGTTCTTATCACTAACAGTATTTCTATTTCCGCTGCTGTTGATATATGCTCTGAGTGATGTAGTGAGTCCTGTTGTACAAAGATATTGATATGATTCAATGATGTATGGATATTCTTCTAAATGTTACGGAAGTTTTAAGTTTCTATGCAATTGTGTTTAACTATTATTACCTGCTGTATTTGTTCTATTATATTTTATCCTTGCGTTGTGAGTTATGTGACAGGTTCCGTGTTGTGTTATCATACACCGATGATCATCCACAACTGTCGGGCACGTCTTTCAGTGCATTATTACTCTTGTTAGTGCAGGAGTTATGGGTGGTCGTCACATTCGGTATCAGAGCTCTGGTTAGTGATTTTAACTAAATTTCGAAGATGTAATTATGTATGAGAGACGTATTTGTAGATTTCTGATGGATATATACTATATAGTAGTATATAGTGTAGTAGCGTTTGAACTCCATTAACGGTTTTTCTTGTAAGAGGCTGATCATTTTATATTATAGATTTAGAATGAGTCGACGAACTTCAAGACACACTACTAGGGAAGAGACTGTGCCTAGAGGGAGAAATGGAGGAATACCAGACTACCTAGGTATGTTTGAGGCCATGGCGCCAGCAGAAGGGCCATTATTCTAAGGATTGCAATAATCCGAAGGTTGAAAGCAAGTGTCACAACTGTGGCAAGCCTGGGCATCTCAAGGAGGACTATCCATAACCGTCTAAGCGGAAGCAGGTTGTGAAGGCGTATGCTTTGGAAGTTGTGTCATTGTCTTTAAGAGCTCCGACTGTAAAGGAGAAGGGAAAGGGCATCATCGTTCAAGGTGCTCTTTCAGTTAGAGGTGTTTCAGTTCGTGCGTTGTTCAATACTGGAGCATCACATTCATTCATTTGTAATGAGCTTGTGTGCCGCTTGGGTTTGGAACCTGATATTTGTGATAGACCTTTCATCGTGACTAATCCAGTTGGGGGTTTGTCCAGTTTGTGTATGATTTATCATGGTCTAGTCTTATCGAGTCATGATTGCTTCTTTATGTGTGATTGCTTTGTTTTGAACTTCGCTGGGTTTGGGATTATTTTGGGTATGCACTGGCTCAGGAGGTATGCAGCAAGAGTGAATTGCGAGAAGCTAGAGGTGAGAGTCGGGAATGTGGAAGGGCGAAAGGTTTTGATACGATGTAAGCCTGAAGACGGGGTCTTCGTGAGCTATTTATATTCGCTTGTGATTCCACAGGAAGACTTGTCATCGGTGTCGATCGCAAATGATTTTGAGCACGTCTTTGACGAGGTCAAAGGGTTGTCGCCGCATCGGGAGATTGAGTTCAGGATCGATTTAGTCGAGGGTGTTAGACCTATCGTCATGCCTCTTAGGTGGACGGCGCCTAAGGAACGGCGAGAGTTAAAGGTGTAGGTACGTGACTTTTTGGGAAAAGGGTTCATTTAGAGAAGTGTTTCTCAATAGGGTGCACCAGTTGTGTTTGCAACCAAGGCAGATGGCTCATTGCGATTGTGTGTGGACTATCATGGGATGAACAAGGTGACCAAGAAGAACAAGTATCCATTGTTGAGGATCGATGACTTGTTCGATCGACTTCATGAATTCAACGTGTTTTCTTAGATGGATTTGGCAACGGGATTCCACCAGTCGAGGGTGGCAAGGACAGTGTGCTGAATATTGTTTTTAGGACACCATTTGGTTTCTTTGAATGGTTGGCGATGCCATTCGGGTTGACTAACACGCCAGCGTACTTTGTGGATCTTATGAATAGAGTTTTCAGAGATTAGTTGAACAAGTTCATGCTTATGTCCGTGGATGATATTCTGGTCTACTCTCGGAATGAGGAAGAGCACAAGACACACTTGAGATTGTTTTGGAAATCTTGCAAAAGCATCAGCTGAGAGCTAAGTTTTCGAACTGTCACTTCTAGAAGAGTTAAGTGAGGTTTTTAGGCCATGTTGTTTCAGGAAATGGAACAGCGGTTGATCTTGTTAAGGTAGCAGCAATCCAGGACTGGGATAGGCCTAAGAATGCGATAGATTTTGAAGTTTCCTTGGGTTGGTAGGGTATTACCGACAGTTTATCAATGATTTCTCCAAGATAGCTGCACCATTAACGGGATTGACGAAGAAGAATCAAGTGTTCACATGGGATGCAAAGTGTGAGCAAGCGTTTGAAATCCTGAAAGAGAGATTGACGAGTGTTCCTGTATTGATCATTCCGAGTGGGAATGAATAAATGGTGGTATACCCCGATGCATGCGGTACTGGGATTGGAGCAATGTTGATGCAGAAGGACAAGGTTCTGGCCTACGCAAGTCAATAGCTGAAGCCACATGAGAGGAATTATCCAACTCATGGTTTGGAGTTGGCAGCGATTATGTTTGCTCTGAAGATGTTGAGACATTACCTGTCGGGAGTTCGATTCGAGTTGTTTACAAATCACAAGTCATTAAAGTATCTTTTCTCCCAAAAGGATTTTAATCTTCGACAGCAACGGTGGTTGTATTTTCTAGCATCGTATGATTTTGGTATGGCTTACACTCCTAGTAAAGGTAACGCAGTTGTAGATGCATTGAGTCGAAGACACGCAAGTTTGGGAGCGATATTTCCGAAATGAAAGAGCCTTGAGTATTTAGCAAGATTTGATTACAGGCCAAGGTGTGAGTTGGAACCTGAAATGTTGGCAAGCTTATCGATAAGACCTACTCTCATCAGAAGGATTGGAAAGAGCCAAAAACATGATGCAAAGCTTGTCGAGTTTATACAGAAGCTAAAATCAGAGGATAAAGAATTGGAGGTTGATCGAGAAAGATGGCTTCGGAAGAAAGGAAGACTAGTTGTTCCTGACGTTGATGGACTGAGAGATGAGGTTCTGAGGGAATGTCATCACTCAAAGTTGATGATTTATCCTGGTGGTAATAAGATGTTTTAGGACATGAAGCGATCTTACCACTGGAAAGGGATGAAAAAAGATATTGGAAAGTTCATTTCTAAATGTATGAACTGTCGGTTGGTGAAAGCTGAACAGAAGAAGCCGAGTGGTTTGCTTCAGCCATTGGAAGTTCCTACATGGAAGTGGGAGCAAATATCGATGAATTTTATCGATGGACTACCTAGAACCAGGGCAGGAAGCAAAGGAATTTTGGCTATTGTGGATAGTTTGACCAAAAGTGCAAGGTTCATTCCTGTCAGATAGGTTAGGACAACATTGAAGTAGGTTTGGCTTTATGTAAAATGGATAGTTTGATTCCATGGTATCCTGAAAAGCATAGTGGGTGATAGAGATCCATTATCCATGAGTGGATTTTGGAAGAGTTTGCAAGAAGCTTTGGGAACCGAATTGTGTTTGAGTACAGCTTATCATCCCCAAACTGATGGTCAAACTGAGAGGTTGACCGAGTTTTGGAAGATCTCCTAAGGGCTTGTGTGTTAGACCTTGGAGGATCATGGGAAGACCATCTACATCTAGTCGAGTTTGCATATAATAACAACTACCAGTCGAGCATTGGGATGGCACCATACGAGGCGTTGTATGGTAGACCGTGTAATTCTCCAACAAGTTGGTTAGAAACTAGAGATAAGTTGGTACTTGGGTTAGAAATGATTAGAGATACCTTGTATTGTATCGAGATAATCCGACAATGTATGAAGGTAGCACAAGATCGTTAGAAGAGTTATGCTGATAAGCGTTGAAAAGATTTGGAATTCAACATTGGTGATATGGTTTTCATGAAGATTTCTCAGTTAAAGCATGTGGTTAGATTCAGAAGTAAAGAAAGTTATCTCCAAGATTCGTTGGACCGTTTCCGATAATCGAGCGAATTGGAAAGCTCGCATATAGATTGGAGTTAACCGAGGATATGTCAAGTGTGCATAACGTTTTCCATCTGTTGTTTCTACGGAAATGTGTGCATGATTCAAATGTGGTGGTATCTCCAGAGCAGTATGAAGACCTAGAAGTTGAGACCGTAGTTACGAAACCTCCTAAGCCGCTTCGTGTTGTGGGAAATGACAAGAAACAGCTTAGGAGGAAGTCAGTTAAGTTGGTCAAGATACAATGGAGTGAGGATGATGACAATTGTATATGGGAGACAGAAGAGAGTATGAAGACGACCCATCCAAAACTCTTTGTCGGTATGACCCGTAAGTGTCATGTCATTCTTACCTCATTGTCTTGTATTATCATTATTGTTATTGTTGTTGGAATCCGCGTGCTAGGATGGGGTTACAGATGCATGGTTGATGGTTGCTAGTTTGGATGGTAGATTTGGTAGCTCATAAATGATAGGAATGCGGAATAGTTTTGGTTGCTTGTGTTTGTCAGGATTTCGGGGGAGAAATTCATGAAGGGGGAGAATGTAACAGCCCACATTTTATGTATCGAAGGATCATAAAATATTTTTATTTAATTTCCTGAGGGTTGGAACATTCTCATATTTTGATATGTTGCTTACGGGGATGTGAGACATGTCCATAATTTTTACCAATTTTGTTTATGACCATTTTTCCCCTGTCAATTTTCTATAGGGCATAACTTTTGGCTGGATCGAATCAGGTGCTGAGATCGAACTCAGTGGAAAGGAAATGGTGTTACCAATTCCATAGAGGGGTCACATTAAAGATTTGGTGTAACAACCCGCATTCTATGTATCGGAGGATCGTAGAATATTTATTTTATTTTCATGCGAAGTCATATAGTCATGTAACTTTCGGAAACGACTATTAGAGTCATTTCCCACATTCATGATTTTGCCGAATTTTAAATGATCGTTTTGCCCCTGGCAAATCTTGATTCACCTATAACTTTTGATTGTTAAGGAGTTTTGACCTGAAACCACTTCCATTGGATTCAAATGATGATTTCCCATTCCGTAGAGTGGTCACATTAATCAAACGGACTTACCGTTTGGGAAATATGGCTGAAATAAAATTTGAAGATGGAAAAACTACCTGATTGGGCTTAATTAAGTGATTAGCGGCCAGGGCCATAACCCATTTCGGGATTAGGGTTATGGGAGGGCTGAAAGGAGTTGGAAAATCATCTCCTTTCATTTTTCAAGCCACCACAAACCTTTCTCTAACCCTAATCATGGCTTCCATCTTCCAAATCTCTCTCTAATCACTAATTGATCAAATCTACAACAAATCAAGCCGAATTAGCACAAGATAGAGCTGCTGCACCACATTGGTATCCGAGAAAAATCAGTAAAAGTTTCAGATCTAACATTTATTTTTGGCTAAGTTGAGCGATTAGCATGTTTATTCACTAATTATGGCTAATTAGGGGTGATTAGTGATAGTAGCGAAATTATACACCTAAAAATTCTGGAAAATATGTGAAAATCATAAAATCATGTTTTTTGTTGCTGGTAGGAATTTGCGTTAATTTGGATTAAGTTTGCAAATCCTATAGTTAGACAGGATAAATGGCGAAATCATGGATTTGGGTATGTTTGATCCAAATTAACATGTGAAATTGTTGTTTTGATGTTTTTGGTTGATTCTACATGTCACTACGGATGTTTGGTATGTTTTTTGATTACATAGGGAAGTTAAAATGGTTGAAAACGTCGTCGTTTGGAGAAAATAGCTTGCTGGAAAAAATGCAGAGTTTTGGTCCGGTTAAGAGGAGGAGACCCGATCCGGTTAGGAGGAGGAGACCCGATCCGAACCAGATAGGAGGAAGAAACCCAGTCCGAACCCGAACCGAACCAGATAGGAGGAAGAGACCCGAACCGAACCGGGTATGAGGAAGAGACCCGAACCGAACCGGATAGTGGGAAGAGCCCGAACCGAACCGGATAGTAGGAGGAGACCCGAACCGAACTGAATAGGAGGAGGAGACCCAAACCGAACCGGATAGGAGGAGGAGACCCGAACCGAACCGGATAGGAAGGGGAGACCCGTACCGAACCGGATAGGGGATGACGAACCGAACACCAATTCGACCAAAACCCGAGATGCAAAGAAAGTCCAAATGAGAAGTTATTACTCAGGATCCAGATGGGAACCAACGAGTTAACTTCTAGAGTTGGGCTTTGCTGCGGGACGTGTGCAAAAGGGTTATCGATATCTATAACTTTTGTTCAACGTTGAGAGAAGGGGACATGTAGACGAACCAGAGCCAGGGAAGTATGGACTGGTTAGGGTTATTGACTATGGACCGGGAGGGCATGGCCATAGCAATTGTTATACAGAGTCCAGTGCGGTATGGACCCGTCATGACCCCAATGGATTTGGTGATCAAAGCAGTGGGTATCATATGCTTTACGCACTGAGCGAGAGATGTGAGGATAATTGTTATGATTGATGTTTGCTATCAATATGACATGCACACTTCCATTTTTACACTCTATGTTAGTGTTTACCTTAGAGTATTGTACATCTTGTTGTGCTAACTCTTTGGTTGCAGGTCCAGGTCAGGTATGATTACTTATACCTGTTATTGCTTTATTTAGTGATATAGATTTTCTATCACTCATACCAAACTTTCGTCTGACCCAGAGTTTTAGGTCTCTTATTATTACTCTGGGTGCTCCTAAAGAGAAGACTAGAGGTAGGTTAGGTGATTATGCACAAGTAGCTGTTCGTAGACGAGCAGGAGGCTTCCACGTACTTTATATATATTCTCCCTGTGTTGTTGTTGGTCACTGCTTCGGGCATTAGTAGCGTACCTCTTTTATTTCGTTTAGAGACGGTATTTCATTTAGTAATAGACCTGAAACCACTTCTGTTGGATTTAGATGATGATTTCCCATTTCATAGAGTGGTCACATTAATCAGACAGACTTACCATTTGGGAAATATGGCTGAAATAAGATTAGAAGATGAAAAAATAGCCTAATTGGGCTTAATTAAGTGATTAGCGGCTAGACCCATAACCCATCTCGGGATTAGGGTTATGGGAGGGCTGAAAAGGAGTTGGAGATTCATTTCCTTTCATTTTTCTAGCCGCCACAAACATTTCTTTAACCCTAATCATGGCTTCCATCTTCCCAAGCTCTCTCTAATCAGTTTCTAATCACTAACTGATCAAATCTATAACAAATCAAGCTGAATTAGCACCAAATTATAGTTAGAGCTGCTATACCACATTGGAATCCAAGCCAAATCGGTTAAAGTTTTAGATCTAACATTTATTTGTGGCTAAGGTGAGTGATTTACATGTGTATACACTAACTATAGCTAATTAGGGGTGATTAGTGATAATTAGCGAAATTATACATCTAAAAATTCTAGAAAAATATGTGAAAATTCTAAAATCATATTTTATATCGCTGGTATGAATTTGGGTTAATTTGGATTAAGATTGCTAATCCTATAGTTAGACATGGTTAAGGGGAAAATCATGGTTTTGGGTATGTCTGATCTAAATTAACATATGAAATCATTGTTTTGATGTTTTTAGTTGATTCTACATTTTACAACTGCTGTTTGGTATGTTTTGTGATTGCATAGAAAAGTTAGAATGGTTGAAAATGTCATCGTTTGGTGAAATTAGATTGCTGGAAAAACTTCAGGGTTTCGGTTTTTGATGGTGGCCACGACCCGCGATCCCAGTGGGGATCGCGAACCGCCAGAAGGGGAAGACTACGAACCATGACCAAGGGGAAGACCACGAACCGCGACCTGGGGAAGGACCACGAGCCACGACTAGGGGGACCACGATCTGCCCAGGGGGACCACGAACTGCCCGAGGGGGACCATTAACCGCCTAGGGAGGACCACGACCCGACTTCGATGATGACCGTGAACCGAGATGTGATGGTGACTCCGAGCCGAATTTGAGCTTCTACCACGCGACGACGATCATAAACTCTTCTGAAGATCAACTCCAATCCGACCAAAACCCGAGATGCAAAGGAAATCCAAATGGGAAGTTTTTAGTCAAGATTTATATGGGAACCAACGAGTTAACTTCTAGAGTTGGGCTTTGTTGCAGGACGTGTGCAAAGGAGTTAGCTATATCTGTAACTTTGGTTCACTATTGAGAGAGGGGTTATGTAGACGAACCAGAGCCAGGGAAGTGTGGACTAGTTGGCTCATATCCCAGAGCCAGGGAAGTGTGGACTGGGTAGGGTTATTGACTATAGACCAGAGGGGTATGGTTATAGCAATAGTTGTATGGAGTCCAGTGCGGTATGGACCCATCATGGCCCCAATGGATTAGGTGATCAAAGCGGAGGATATCTTATGTTTTACGCACTGAGTGAGAGATGTGAGGATGATTGCTATGTTTTATGTTTGTTATCACTATGACACACACTTCCATTTTACAATCTATGTTAGTGTTTACCTTAGAGTATTGTACATCGTGTTGTGCTAACACTTTGGTTGTAGGTCCAGGTCAGGTATGATTATTTATACATGTTATTGCTTTATTTAGTGGTATTGATTTGTTATCGCCCACACCAGACTATCGTCTGACCCAGAGTTTTATGTCTCTTCTTATTACTATAGGTGCTCCTAAATGAGAAGACTAGAGGCAAGTTACGTGGTTATGTACGAGTAGCTGTCTGGAGACAAGCAGGAGACTTCTACGTACTATATATATTCTCCCTGTGTTGTTGCTGGTTACTACTTTGGGCATTGGTAGTGTACCTCTTTACTTCCTTTTAAAGATAGGTATTTTGGATTGTAATAATTGGATATGAAGCCGTATTTTCGGTTCCGCTACTCTAATGGATATCGTTTAGTTTTTAGCTTATTTATTTTCTCTCCTGTTTTATATTAAATTATGTTATTATTATATTTTATTCCATGCGTTGTGAGATATACTGCTGGTTATTGGTGATTCATCGTTTCAACCCTTTTGGCGATCGTAGTCGGACGTTGGTACAGCGCATTTCGAGGAAATGTCGGCTGGTACAGGGCGACCATCACACTTGGTATCAGAGCCTAGGTTGAGTAGTTTAACCTAGGGGAAGACATCAAGGAGAGATAGTATAGTATATGAGAGCGCGTATTAATAATATTTTGGTTTTCAAAAGCTATATATATATACTATTAGTATATCTAAGGATGAAGTCATACTACACTGGCACCACTAAGGAGATGGTTAATCGTTTTCTCTTATAGATTGAACGATGAGCTAAAATACGAGGAGCACGGTAAGGAACCCCGCATCGGGAGTTGAAGAGAGAGCAAGTTCAAGGGCCAACAATGGGAAGGTCCCTAATATAAGGACGGTATTTACCGCCTTCATGTGAGAGATGCTTAGGGATGCTCATGGAGCAGTTCCCAATGCTGCTAACGGTGGTGATGCAGTAGTGCAGGCGCCTAGAGCTGATTTCTCCAAGCTCAGCAAGGATTTTACTAGTCATGGTGGGAAGTCGTCCCGTGGAACGAAATTGGCTACAGAGGTTCAAGATTGGCTTGATAATTGTGAGCGCATCTTCGAGGATTCGGGGATCGATGATGCAATGAAGAGAAAGTTAGCACTGTGTCAGCTTCAAGAACGGGCAATGAATAGGTGGAACGTTATTAAAGTGGCTATTCCCGAGGATCAAGTTACTTGGGATCAGTTTAAGACTCGCTTCAGTGATACGTTTATTCCAGCTGCTCAGAAATCCGAATTATTTAGGAAAATTTTTGAACTTAAGTAGAATGATAGGGCAGTCTCAAGATATATTACTGAATTCGGTACCTTATCGAAATATGGATTATCTCTTACCGATACTGCCGAGAAGAAGAAAGAGACTTTCATAACTGGCCTAGATGGGTACTTGGGGGAAAGACTTATAAACGATATCGATGAGACTTTCAAATCTATTGTGGGAAAGCCATTGAGATCAGAGAACCTTTACCCTAAGTCGAAGACCGAGGTTGCTATTGCATCTGTAGAAGAGCCAAAACCGCAGGCAAGTGGTGAAGGCAAGAAGAATTCCCAAAATAAGAAGAAACAGAACCAAACCAAGGATGGTCAGAAAAAAGAATAAGAAGGATATTATGTGCTTTGGCTGCGGCAAGAAGGGCCACTATGTCAGAGATTATCGAGCGAAGCCAGGGAGAGGTAGTGCTTCAACTGTGACCAAGTGGGACACTTCAAGAATGAATGTCTGTAACTTCCTAAGGAGAAGCAGATCGTGAAAGCATATGCTATCAACGTTGTTTCTTCTTCATCGAATGCCCCAACTGCGACAGAGAAGGAAAAGGGTGTCGTTATTCAAGGTATGCTTTTTATTTATGATGTTCCTGTTCGAGTATTGTTTGATACCGGGGCTTCCCATTCTTTCGTGTCTAGTGACCTGGTTGATAGGTTAGAATTGGAACCCGAGATTGTCGATAGACCTTTAGTTGTGATGAACCCGATCGGTAGTTTGACTAGCCTTTGTAAGATTTGTTGTAATTTGGTCTTATCGAATCATGGATGCATGTTTTCTTGTGATTGCTTTGTTTTGGGCTTTACTGGGTTTGGCATTATTTTGGGAGTTGATTGGCTCTAAAGGCATAGGGTAGTGGTTGACTGTGAGAGGTCTTCGGTCATGACCATTAGAGCGGATGATGGGCGGAGGGTGGTATTAGGTTGTCTACCTAGTGATGGGGTGATGGCTAGTTTTCTAAATTCCCTCGACATCCTACATGATGAGTTATCAGATATACCTATTGTTGGCGAGTATCCAGACATCTTTGAGGAAGTGACCGGACTTCCACCACACCGAGAGATCGAATTTTGGATTGATTTAGTGAAAGATACCAGACCTATAGTGATGTCTCTTCGTCGTATGGCGCTAAGGGAGTAGCGAGAGCTCGAAGTTCAAGTAGGCGATTTTTTGAAGAAAGAATTTATCCGAAGAAGTGTTTCCGAGTGGGAAGCACCAGTTGTATTTACTACTAAGGCCGATGGTTCCCTTCGCTTATGTGTGGACTACTGCGAGTTGAACAAGGTGACTAGGAAGAATAAATATAATCTTCCATGGATAGATGATTTATTTGATAAAATAAATGGAGAAAGAGTGTTCTCCCAATTAGACCTCGTGATAGGATTTCATCAGTTCCGAGTAGCAGTTGAGAGTATACCTAAAACGACATTTTGACACCGTTTGGATTCTATGGGTGATTGGTCATGCCATTCGGGTTGACTAATGCACCCACATATTTTGTGGATCTTATGAATAGGGTTTTCATAGATCAATTAAATAATTTTGTTCTTGTGTTCATGGATGATATCTTGGTTTACTCGAGGACAGAGGAAGAACATAAGGGGCATTTGAGGACATGATGGAGGTGTTGAGGAAACTCCAATTGAAAACGAAATTTTTTAAGTGTCACTTCTGGAGGAGGGAAGTAATGTTTTTGGGCCATGTTGTTTCAGAGAATGGTATTGTTGTGGATCCTACGAAGGTGGATACGGTGCAAGATTGGTCTACGCCCAAGAATGCAACGGACATGAGAAGTTTCTTGGGGTTAGCTAGATAGTATCGTAAGTTTATCCAAGACTTTTCCAAAATAGCGACACTGTTAACTTAGTTGACCAAAAACAATCAAGCTTTGTTTGAGACAAAAGGTGTGAGAATGCATTTAAAACCCTAAAAGAGGAGTTAATGTGTGCGCCAGTGTTAGTTATTCCTAAGGGAACGAAGAGATGACAGTATACACGAATGCCTGCGGTACTGGACTAGGTGTTGTACTAATGCAAGGAGGTTGGGTTGTGACTTATGCTAGTCAGCAACTGAAACCACATGAGAAAAGATATCCTACCCATGATTTAGAATTGGCAGCGATCGTGTTCGCGTTGAAGATGTGGAGACATTATCTCTTGGGAGAAAGATTCGAGTTGTTTACTGATCATAAGTTACTAAAGTATCTTTTCTCTCAAAAGGATTTAAATCTTCGTCATCAGAGATGGTTAGAGTTTTTGGCTTCGTATGATTTCAATATCACATACACACCCGGGATGGGCAATGCCGTAGCTGATGCATTGAGTAAGATACATGCCAGTTTAGGGGCTATGTTTCTGGAATGGAAGCAACTGGAGTATATCGCGAGATATGATTTCAGACCTAAGTGTGGATTAGACCCAAAGATGCTAGCAAGTTTGACGATCAGACCGACTTTGATTGAGCGGATCAGTTCTAGTCAAAGGGACGATCCTAACCTATTGGAAATCATCTCCAAGTTAGAGATAGGTATTGATGGTGAGAAAATGAATAAGTATGGACTTGATCGAGAGGGATGACTACGAAAGAATGGAAGACTAGTTGTACCCAATGTTAATGGATTGAGAGATCAAGTGCTTAGGGAGTGTCACCACTCGAAACTGACTATACATCCCGGTGGTAACAAAATGCATTGAGACATGAAGCAGACCTACGACTGGGAAAGGATGAAGAGAGAGTTAGGAAGTTTATATCCAAGTGCATGAGTTGCCGGTTAGTTAAAGCCGAGCAAAATAAGCCTAATGGTCTGTTACAACCGTTAGAAATTCCCAAATGTAAATGGTAACAAGTCTCAATAGATTTCATTGATGGTTTACCAAGGACTAGATTGGGTCATGATAGTATTTGGATGATTGTGGATCAACTGACCAAAAGTGCAAGGTTTATACCAGTCAAGTCGAACAGAACGGCAGCCAAGTTAGCGGAACTGTATATGAAGTGGGTATTGAGACATTCGAATTTATTGTAGGGAAGGCATTGAGATCGAAGAGCCTTTACCCTAAGACGAAGACCGAGGTTGCTATTACATCTATAGAGGAGCCAAAATCGCAGGCAAGCAGTGAAGTCAAGAAGAATTCCCAAAATAAAAGGAAACAGAACCAAACCAAGGATGGTCAAAAAATAAGAATAAGAAAGAAATCCAGTGCTTTGGCTGCAACAAGAAGGGTCACTATGCCAGAGATTGTCGAGCAAAGACAGGGGAGAGGAAGTGCTTCAACTGTGACCAAGTGGAAAATTTTAAGAATGAATGCCTGCAACCCCCTAAGGAGAAGCTGATCATGAAAGCAAATGCTATCAATGTGGTTCCTTCTTCGTCGAATGCCTCAACTGCGGCGGAGAAGGGAAAGGGTGTCGTTATTCAAGGTATGCTTTCTATTTATGATATTCCTATTCGAGTATTGTTTGATACCGAGGCTTCCCATTCATTCGTATCTAGTGACCTGGTAGATAGGTTGGAATTAGAACCTGAGATTATCGATAGACCTTTAGTTGTGATGAACCCGATCGGTGGTTCGACCAGCCTTTGTATGATTTGTCGTAACTTGGTCTTATCGAGTCATGGATGTATGTTTGCTTGTGATTGCTTTGTTTTGGACTTTACTTGGTTTGGCATTATTTTAGGAGTTGACTGGCTCTAAAGGTATGGGGTGGTAGTAGACTGTAAGTGGTCTTCGGTGAACATTAGAGCGGATGATGGGAGGAAGGTGGTATTGGGTTGCCTACCTAGTGATAAGGTGATGGCTAGTTTTATAAATTTCCTCGACATCCCGCATGATGAGTTATCAGATGCGCCTATTGCCGGTGAGTATCCGGACATCCTTGAGGAAGTGATCGGACTTCCACCACACTAAGAGATCGAGTTTCGGATTGATTTAGTGAAAGATGCTAGACCTATAGTGATACCTCGTCGTTGCATGGCGCTAAGGAAGCAGCGAGAGCTCGACGTGCAAGTAAGTGATCTTTTGAGGAAGGGATTTATCCGAAGGAGTGTTTCTAAGTGGGGAGCACCAGTTGTATTTGCTACAAAGGCTGATGGTTCCCTTCGCTTATGTATGGACTACCGCGAGTTGAACAAGGTGGTTAGGTGTTGTACTGATGCAAGGAGCTAGGGTTGTTGCTTATGTTAGTCGGCAGAAACTGCATGAGAAAAGATATCCTACCCATGATTTGAAACTGGCAGCGATCGTTTTCGCGTTAAAGATCTTGAGACATTATCTCTTGGTAGAAAAATTTGAGTTGTTTACCGATCATAAGTCAGTAAAGTATCTTTTCTCTCTAAAGTATTTAAATCTTCGTCGGCAGAGATAGATAGAGTTCTTGGCTTCATATGATTTCAATATCGCATATACACCCGGGAAGGGCAATGCGATAGCTGATGCATTGAGCAGGAGACGTGCTAATTTAGGGGCTATGTTTCTGGAATGGAAGCAACTGGAGTATATCGTGGGATATGATTTCAGACCTAAGTTTGGATTAGACCCAGAGATGTTAGCAAGTTTAACGATCAGACCGACTTTGATTGAGCGGATCAGTTCCAGTCAAAGGGACGACCCTAACCTATTGGAAATCATCTCCAAGTTAGAGATGGGTACCGATGGTGAGGAAATGAATAAGTATGGACTTGATAGAGAAGGATGGCTTCGAAAGAATGAGAGACTAGTTGTACTCAATGTTCATGGATTGAGAGATGAAGTGCTTAGGGAGTGCCATCACTCGAAATTGACTATACATTCTGGTGGTAACAAAATGTATCGAAACATTAAGCAGACTTGCTACTGGGAAGGGATTAAGAGAGGCATTGGGAAGTTTATATCCATGTGCATGAATTGCCAGTTAGTTAAAGCCGGGCATAAGAAGCCTAGTGTTCTGTAACAACCGTTGGAAATTCCCGAATGGAAATGGGAACAAGTCTCAATGATTTCATGGATGGTTTACCAAGGACTAGATCGGGTCATGATAGTGTAAATCCCATAATTTTAAATCGTAACATAAGAGATAATTAAAGAATAATTAATTTTTATAAGAAGAACTAGGTGAAACAGGTTACGCCATTGTGTTCGCCTCGGAATTCTACTTGAGATAGAGTTCGAGTTGGCGTAAAATAGATATCGTATGAAGAAGATACAGACGATAGAAGTTAGGCAGAAAATCAGAAAGGAGGCCAGAATGCACTGGCGCACTTAGGAAGTGCACCAGTACAAAAATACACTGGCGCACTTGGGAAGTGCACCCATGCCGAGGACAGAAAACTGCAGAATTTTGGAGTGTTCCCTGATGACGTGTCTTGCTGGGATTGGCTGGATGACGTGTCTTTTGAGCTGTATCGTTCTGATGGCTCCTAAGCTAATCTAAAGGCCTTTATACATCACATACACCTATATAAGCATACCTAGGCCTAAACCCTAATCTCATTACACAAATCCATGGCATCCTCATGCTGTTCATGTCTAAATTAAAAATAAGTCCTTCTTCTTCTTCTTCAAGTCAGCTTAGAATTAAAAGAGAATAGATCTACAACTGCTACACCTATTTCTCTTCTTTTAGATCCAGCAAAGGTGAGTTTATGTTACTTTCAGAAATGAAATTTAATTGTGATCCTGATATGTTAATAAATCTGAATCTGAGATTATGCCTATTTCTGTTTAGATCTATCCTTCTATACCCATTGGATCTAGTTTATTGTTCTACGCCTGCTCATACTTCATATGTCCATTCTATGCCAGTTACGATGACTCTCTTCCCTTCTCTTCTTTTCCTTTTATTTATGAGATTAGGCTAACTTCGAGCCTAATCATATTTCGTTGAATTATATGCACGAATGACGTGGAACGTTGTGGGAAAAGTTTGGGAAAACATTGAATAATATGTAATTGGGCATAAGTTGATTTGTAATCATGTAATTGATTTGGACATAAAGTGTATTAAACATATGACTTGGGATTTGGGGGCATAATGCATGTTGTGATTTAAGATCTGATTTTGGGGGCATAATACATGTTGTGATTTAAGACCTGATTTTGGGGGCACACTATATATGATGATTTATAACTTGGAAGAAATGGGGTATTGTGTATGATTCGAAATAGGGATAACTGTTAACACACCTAAATTGGTACTTTGGGTAATTGGCATACATTGTAGTAAAGACTATAATTTGGCATAATCTATGTTATGAATCATGACTGGGGTTTTTGGAGCATAACCTGTACTGTGTAATTTGACTAAAACTTGGGGCAAAAGTAACCATAATTTGCGGTATGCAAATTTGTAGGCTTAATTTATGATTAAGCGAAATATGTTAATGGAACAGTAAAAGAGTCTGTGAAGCCTGTTTAACCTGTTGAAACTGAATACTGTAGTTGGAAAACCTACAATGTAAATGAATAAAATTGGCTAAGATAAGCATGCTGAGACACGAGGTTAGACTCCGTTTGCGGTAGAAGCCTGCCCGGAACCAACCGGCCTAACCAGCAACCACAAACAGTCAATCTAATGTGAGAGGTCGTAGGCATAACTAAAAGATGCTTAGACACGAGGTTAAGTCTGGTTTGTGGAAGAAGTCTGCCTAGAACCGCCCGGCACATCCAGCGGCCACAAGCTATCGACTTAATGTGAGAGGTCTGTGCATTAGTAACTAATTAGTGCTGATTAAAGATGAAAATGATACCTAAAACATGTTAGGTAGGTAGGGTTAAGTTAACCTGAGTAAGATGACAACTTAACCAATATTACATGAATATGTGGATAGGGTTAAGGCAAGCTTAACTAATAATACATATTGATTTGATAAGTGTATGGGGTTAAGTCAACTGGGCAGATGAATCTGGTAAACCCATTTCGTAAAGCTGTAGGCTTAATGAAAGATTAAGTGAAACATGTTAATTTGTAAGTTTATTAATCCGTACATCTGATCTGTTAATCTGAAAGTTTGTTAATCCGTAAATCTGATCTGTTAATCTGTAAACCTATTAATCTGTATGTCTGATCTGTAAACTAGTTAATCTGAAATCTGTACATCTGAAATCTGTTAGTCTGGGGACACAAGGTTAAAAGGTGTATTTGCTTGTGTCATCTGTTGTGTGGGACCCATATTAGTCAGTAACCCTTTCTAGTATCAAACGGTGACCCAACACTAGGTAGGGGTCAGGGCACGCTTACTGAACTAATTATAAGAGGTTCATTCTTATAATGGCGAGGGGTGTTGATGGCGCGTTCCAACCGGGTCATGTGCGTGCATGGATCCGGTCTTCTCTGAGGAAGTTAAGACGCCGTGACATCTGTAAATAAGTCTGTGTCTTTCTGTAGGTTGCCACTTTAGGGAGTGATACACCCTTCTGTGGGGCCGACACAGGGTATTTATGTATTAGGGAGCCGACCGCTTGGGGTAGAATTTAGGGTACGACTAGTTCTGTTTGTTTCTGTGGCGTACCATCTGTTCCTGTTGGGTGGTAACACCTGTCTGTTTCTGTGTGGTACCGTCTGTTGGGGTGGTAAAGGCCCGTCACTAGTGTACACCTAATTTTAGCATTCTGTTTCTATACCGTCTGTCTCTATTAGGGTGGTAAAGGCCCATTACTAGCATTCTGTTTTTGTAATGTCTGTCTCTGTTCAGGTGGTAAAGGCTCATTACTAGCATTCTGTTTCTGTATCGTCTATATCTCTTCGAGAGGTAAAGGCCCATTGCTAGCATTCTGTTTCTGTACCGTCTGTCTCTGTTAGGGTGGTAAAGGCCCATTACTAGCATTCTGTTTTTGTACTGTCTGTCTCTATTCGGGTGGTAAAGGCCCATTACTAGCATTCTGTTTCTGTACCGTCTGTCTCTGTTTGGGTGGTAAAGGCCCATTACTAGCATTCCGTTTCTGTACCGTCTGTCTCTGTTTGGGTGGTAAAGGCCCATTACTAGCATTCCATTTCTGTACCGTCTGTCTCTGTTAGGGTGGTAAAGGCCCATTACTAGAATCTTGTTTCTAAAGAGATCGTTCTGTTTCTGTTTCTATCTAGACATTAGGACAACACCTAATTTTGTTATACTAGTATTAGTGCAATGAAGTGAAAAGTAAGTAAGAAGCTTAGCTTGGTCTAGATTATTCTGTTCTGTTCCGTTTACCTTGTTTATACCTGTTATTCTTATTCTTGTTGTCTCTCATCCAGTTTTATTTTCATGTCATGATACTATTATCAGTTTATATGCTGAAAGTCACTAGACTCACCAGACTTATGTCTGACCTAGTTTTTTCGCCTCTTTCCTTCCGTTTCCCCCAGGTTCTCAGGGAGGAAATACTCAAGCTTAGTTCAAATATCTCTTTCTTCCAGCTTGAAGTTGAAAGATGTATTGCTTCGCTTTGATTCTGCTTATTTATGGCATTTTCTGTTGGGGATTATGGCTTTAAAATTATGTACTCTAAAGGCTTTTGTACAAGACTGATATTATGTACTTGGTTTTGTTGTTTTGAAGATGTAACCAAACTTATTTCTGTTACCGGTGTAGTAAAGTTATAAATTTTCAAGTACTACTTTATCTGTCTTGTAATATTCTGTTTTGGTTACTTGTAACGCTTCATGAAACTTAATGCATTCCCTTTGTGAGTGACATTAACGGACGTGGGGTGTCACAGATAGTATTTGGGTGATTGTGGATCGATTGACCAAAAGTGCAAGGTTTATACCGGTCAGGTCGAATAGAACGGCAGTTAAGTTAGCGAAACTGTATATTAAGTGGGTAGTAAGATTTCATGGAGATTGTGAGTGACCGAGATCCATTATTTACTAGTGGGTCGGAAGAGCTTACAAGAGGCTTTAGGGTCAGAATTAGATCTCAATACCGCGTACCATCCCCAAACCGACGGTCAAACAGAGAGGGTGAATCGTGTATTAGAGGATCTCTTGAGAGCTTGTATATTGGATTTTGGAGGGTCATGGGATGACCATCTGCATCTGGTTGAGTTCGTATATAATAATAGTTACCAGTCCAGCATTGGTAAGGCCCATTTGAAGATTTGTACAAAAGACCGTGCAACTCACCATCTTATTGGTTGGAAATCGGTGAGAAATTTGTGCTTGGGCCAGATGTAATAAGAGAAACTTCAGATAAGATCAAGGTTATTCAATAGCAATTGAAGGCTGCCTAAGATAGGCAGAAGAGTTATGCTGATAAAAGACGAAGAGATTTGAAATTCTCCATTAGTGATTTGGTATTCATCAAGATTTCCCCGTTAAAGAGTGTGATTCGATTTGGTAGAAGAGGTAAGTTAGCATCAAGGTTGTTGGTCCACTTCTAGTTCTCGAACAAGTTGGGAATTTAGCGTATAAAGTTGGATTACCTGACAAGATGGTGGGAGTGCACAACATATTTCATGTTTCTCAGTTAAGGAAGTTCGTGCACGATTCTGATATGACTATTTCACCAGATCAATTGGATAATATCGAGGTAGAACTTATGGAAGATGGAAGCCGCAGAATGATTCGTATGGTCAGACACGATACGAAGCAACTTTGAAGGAAGACGGTGAAACTGGTTAAGGTCCAATGGGGTGTTTATGAGAATGACTGCACTTGGGAAATCGAGGAGAGCATAAGGAAGTCGTATCCCAAAATCTTTACCTGGTAAGATTTTGATCGCGATATGGTTATTACCTTGTTAGTAAACTACATGCCAGGACATATTTATTGTGTTTATTATGTAAGTTTGAATGTTTATAAATGGTTGATAGGCATGCGGGACACCATTGTTGTTTTTCTTGGTTAAGTAATTTCGGGGGCGAAATTTCTTAAGAGGGGAGAGAGTGTAACGACCCGCATTCTACGTATCGGAGGATTGTAGAATATTTATTTTATTTTCATGCGAAGTCATATGGTCGTGTAACTTTGGGAACCGACTATTAGAGTCATTTCCCACATTCACGATTTTTGCTGAATTTTAAATGACCGTTTTATCGCTAGCGAATCTTGTTTCGCCTACATCTTTTGATTGCTGAGGAGTTTTGACCTGAAACCACTTCCATTAGATTCAAATAATGGTTTCCCATTCCGTAAAGTGGTCACGTTAATCAAACAGACTTACCGTTTGGGAGATATGGCTGAAATAAGATTTGAAGATGGAAAAACAGCCTAATTAGGCTTAATTAAGTGATTAGCAGTTAGGCCCATAACCCAATTCGGGATTAGGGTTATGGGAGGGCTGAAAGGAGTTAGAGAATCATCTCCTTTCATTTTTCTAGCCGCCACAAACCTTTCTCTAACCCTAATCATGGCTTCCATCTTCCAAATCTCTCTCTAATAACTCTCTAATCACTAATTGATCAAATCTGCAGCAAATCAATCCGAATTAGCAACAAATCCCAGACAGAATTGCTGCACCCCATTGGGATCCGAGCCAAATCAATAAAAGTTTTAGATCTAACATTTATTTTTGGTTAAGGTGAGTGATTAGCATGTATATTCACTAATTATGGGTGATTAGTGATAATTAGCAAAATTATACACTAAAAATTCTGGAAAAATATGTGAAAATTATAAAATCATATTTTGTGTCGCTGGTAGGAACTTGGGTTAATTTGAATTAAGTTTGCTAATCCTATAGTTAGACCGGGTAAATGGGGAAATTATGGATTTGGGTATGTTTGATCCAAATTAACATGCGAAATTGTTGTTTTGATGTTTTTGGTTGATTCTACATGTTACTACGGCTGTTTGGTATGGTTTATGATTGCATAGGGAAGTTAGAATGGCTGAAAACGCCGTCGTTTGGCGAAAAATAGCTTGCTGGAAAAATTGCAGAGTTTTCGACCGGTTAGGAGGAGGAGACCCGATTCGGTTAGGAGGAGGAGACCCGATCTGAATCGGGTAGGAGAAGGAGACCCAATCCGAACCGGATAGGAGGAAGAGACCCAATCCAAATCGGATAGGAGGAAGAGACCCGAACCGAACCGGATAGGAGGAAGACCCCCGATCCGAATCAGATTGGGGGAAGAGACCTGAACCGAACCGGATAGGAGGAGGAGACCCAAACCGAACCGGATAGGAGGAGGAGACCTGAACCGAACCGGATAGGAGTGGGAGACCCGAACCGAACTGAATAGGAGGAGGAGATCCAAACCGAACCAGGTAAGAGGAGACCCGAATCGAACCGGATAGGAGGAGGAGACTCGAACTGAACCAGATAGGCGATGATGAACCGAACTGAACACCAATTCGACCAAAACCCGAGATGCAAAGGAAGTCCAAATGGGAAGTTATTACTCAGGATCCAGATGGGAACCAATGAGTTAACTTCTAGAGTTGGGCTTTGTTGCGAGACGTGTGCAAAGGGGTTATAGATATCTATAACTTTGGTTCACCATTGAGAGAGGGAGGAATATAGATGAACCAGAGCCAAGGAAGTATAGACTGGTTAGGGTTATTGACTATTGACCAGAAGGGCATGGTCATAACAATATAACGACATGGTTGTAGCAATAGTTATACGGAGTCCAGTGCGGTATGGACCCGTCATGACCCCAATGGATTTGGTGATCAAAGCGAAGGTTATCGTATGCTTTACGCATTGAGTGAGAGATGTGAGGATGATTGTTATGATTGATGTTTGCTATCACTATGACACGCACACTTCCATTCTACACTCTATGTTAGTGTTTACTGTAGAGTATGGTACATCTTTTTGTGCTAACTCCTTGGATGTAGGTCCAGGTCAGGTATGATTACTTATACATGTTATTGCTCTATTTTGTGATATAGATTTTTTATCGCTCATACAAGACTTTCGTTTGACCTAGAGTTTTATGTCTCTTCTTATTACTCTGGGTGCTCCTAAATGAGCAGACTAGAGGCAGGTTAGGTGGTTATGCATGAGTACCTGTTCGGAGACGAGTAGGAGGCTTCCACGTACTTTATATATATTCTCCCAGTATTGTTGTCGGTCACTGCTTCAGGCATTAGTAGTGTACCGCTTTTATTTCCTTTTAGAGACAGTATTTTAAAGTTGTAATAATTGGATATGAAGCTGTATTTTAGATTCCACCACTCTGATGGATATGGTTTAGTTTTTAGATTATATACTGTCTTGCATGTTTTATATCAAGTTATGTTATCATTATATTTTATTCCACGCGCTGTGAGATATACTACAAGTTCTTGGTGATTCATCGTTTCAACCTTTTTGGCAATCGTCCCGTGCTAGTTGAGCATTAGCACAACGCATTTCGGGGAAATGTCTGATGGTACGGCGCGGCCGTCACATTTTGTTCAGCATTTTGGGAGGAATCGCCATTTTAGTGTTTCACAGTTTGTTGTTCAGGTTTTGAGCTATTAGCGGGCTGATTTGGAAAGGCTCATTAGTGGGCTTGTGGGAGGCTATAAATAAGGGGGTTAGAGACATGGAGAATAGTTTACTTTCTTTATTCTCTCATTTGGTTGAGCTCGTGATCCTCTTTGCATAATCAAATACACATTTCCACCATTTAAATCTAGATCTAAGGAAGAGAATCAAAGATATACATCGTTAGAAGCTAGATCTATATCGAGTAAAGAGAAATGGCATCAAATCAAGAGGTTTGAAGCTAATTCTTCGCTGTTCGAAATCGAGGTTCATCATTTTTATGTTGTTTTGGAGAATTGGTGAGCGATATGCATCTCTCACACGGATTCAATCAAGTATATGGTTGTATGATCATAATTTCTTTATTTTGAGTCTTGTTCACCTAGATCTACATCGTGCAAGTCTATTTTCATATTAATCACCATAGAATCTAATATAGCAACTTCAAAACCGGTAATTTCCATATGATTTCGTATGTTTAAGCAAGTTAGATCCATTATTTTAGTTTATTAATCGATTTGTCATGATTTGGTGAATTTATATAATTATTGATGAAAATTGTCATTTTGATGTTGTTGGTGGTTTCATAACATGCTAAATGTTGAATTTGATGATTTGGATGAGTGGTTTTCATCGATGTTGTCGTTTGGAGAAGATTTGGTCAAGATTAAAGCTATTTTGGTCAGATTTGGAGTTAGGTCATTTTCTTGGGTCAAATTGTTTTTCTTGTTCTCCAAGAAATGGGTTTGGAATGTTGGAGCTATTTCGGGATGGAAAAGAGCTTCAGGTCGTTAGTGAATTTAGGTCGTCGTACCTTAGGTCGTTCAATGACCTAGGATATTAGACCATACATAGCATGGGTGATGTAGGAAAGAGATGGGTCGGCTTATGGTTGTGACACCCCACGTCCGTTAATGTCACTCTTTATCAAAATGCATTAAGTTTCGTGAAGCGTTATAGGTAGAAACACCACAAGACAAATATAAAATAACAATGGAATTTAAAACTTTATTAAATAGAAATCATCATGGTCAAAAACCCAGTTATATCATAAGCCTGAAATACGGAAAACCCATTACATCAATTTAAAACTTTTGTCTTGTACTAAAATCATCAGAGTACAATAATATATAAAAAGCATAGTCCCTAAAATATAGCCATATCCGAGAAGGCAGGAAATCAAAGCGGTACATCTAAGCAGCTCCAAGCAAAATGAAAGAGAGAATCCAAATCAAGCCTGAGTATTCCCAGCCAGAGAACCTTTGGGGGGGACAGAAGAGAGAGAAGAGGAAACAAAATGGGTCAGACATAAAGTCTGGCGAGTCCGGTTACTTTTAGCATATAAATAAGTAAAAGCATCATAACAGGTATATAAACTAGATGAGAGATAACAGTATCGTTAGACATGTATAACAGAATGAGCAAGATAAGTAGAATAAACTGAACATAATAGGTTACAATTCTCTAATACTTTTCTCTGCACCAATACTAGTATCACAGAAACAAGATGATCCCTACAGAAACAGATGATAGACTTAGGTGTGCTTCTAGTGACGGGTTTTACCCCCAACAATAATAACAGGTAGCCCAACGGAAATGATAGGTGTTACCCCCAAAAAATAATAATGGGATTCTAAACAAGCAAGACAAGGTATACCCTAATTACTACCCCAATCGATCGGCTCACTACCCTGTAGATATCCTGTGTTGGCCCCACAGTGGGATGTATCACCTCCTAAAGTGGCAACCCGTTTGTTTTCGAGAGGCACAACCATTTATGTCACAATGTCTTAATTTTCCCGAGCAAGCCATACTCATGCACGCACATGACTCCACTGGATCCCACGCTGTCAACCCCTCCACCTATATAAACCTCTTACAATCAACTCAGTAAGTGTGCCTTGACCCCGGCCTAGTTCGAGGTTCCCCGTTTGATACCAAGATGGGTTATTGACTGATACGGGTCCCGCACGACAGATGATACAAGCTACACGGGCTTTCATCCCCACTATTAGTATTTTGACAGGTTATGCCTAACAGTTTAATAAGGCTGCATAACCCCAACATGTAATACAGGTTAAGTTTGTCGAGCTTATATAGACCCCTATAGATTTAACAAGATTAACTTAACCCCCACTGATTCAAGCAAGTTTACTTAACCCCTACTCAATTCGACAGGTTTATGTAACCCCTGCAGATTTAAACAGTTTAAGTATCTCAGTTAATAAGTTATTATCATATTTCCATTTATGGCTGTTAATGGACTAGACCTCTCACGTTAAGTCTACCACTTGTGGATGCTGGATATGTCGGGCGGTTCCGGGCAGACTTCTACCACTAGTTGGACTTAACCTCGTATCTTAGCACTGTTATGTGTACATTTACGCACCCAACCCCTCACATTAGATTAACCACTTGTGGTTGCTGGATTTGTCGGGTGGTTCTGGGTAGACTTCTACCACAAGTATAATCTAACCTCGTGCCTAAGTGCAGTTACAATTTCTATTTACTATAGTTTTAGGCATATTCATTCTTAGCCGAGTATTCATGTTCTTCATAGATTATGCCCCAAATTAAAGTCTTAGATCATGATATCTGTTATGCCCCCAAAATCCCCGTTAGGTTTTACAATAAAAGTTATGCCTCAAAATTTAACATTCCCAACCATTCTCAATTTCATGCGTTCGCATATTTCAACGATAGGCATAGGCTCGAAGGTAGCCTGGCTATAAAAATAAAAAGGGAAGGAGGGAGAGAAGAGAACAGAAAATAACATAACATGCATATGATGATAAAATTGATCATAATAACAGAATAGACATATGATGGCAGAATTGGACATATGAGAACAATAGATCAGGTGTAAAGTAATGATAGATCTGTTCAATTACGATTCAGGTTATTAATAGGCATAGGCTTAGATCGAAATTTATAAGGATATCAAGATTACTTATTAAATGTTTACATCTAAAAATAACATGAACTCACAAGGACTGGATCTAAAGAACAAAGTAATAACTGTAGATGTCGTAGTAGAGATTCATGAATACGTATAACTTGTTGTTGCAGAAGAATAGGCTAATTTAATCTGAGTTAGGGGCAGCACCTCATTGTCTCCATTATTTTTGGTGAATTAAACAATAGAAATGAGGTCCTATTTATAGCCTACGGCCAACGAATCTTGTTCAGAAACGCGTCCAAGTGCAGGGGAGGAATCTGCCCCATATCTCGGTGGGGTCGACCCAGGGGTCGACACCCATGGATCATAAGGTTGACCCCTAACAGGATGATTTCACTTCTTTTTTGCTCTCTAGTTTTGATTTTCTGGATTTATTGATTTATATATGTATATATGATGCTTATATGTATACAAACTTCAAACCTTAATATCTTCTTCATACGATGTTCGTTCTATGCAAACTCAGAGTCTATCTTAAGTAAAAATCTGAGATGCACGAAATGGCGCAGTCCATTTTACTTAATTCCCTGTATTTAATTAAGTATTTTTTAATTTACCATTATGGTTTTCTTTAAAATTATGGGTTGTTACATTCTCCCCTATTTAAAGGATTTCGTCCTTGAAATCTCTAAGTTAAGAAGAATGTATATCCTAACATCTATCATCCATCTACTCATCCACCATTCACAGGTATCCATTGTCCTTAAAATATTTCTAATGCTTATATGAACATATGCAAAGGTGCGTGTATATGTCCCTGTACTAATGCGAAAGATCAGGCGGTCTACTGATTCAGTCGACCTCCTTAATGCAATGTATGTTAGTGCCATGCATCCAACATGTATGCAACTAATCCTAGTATAACATGTAAACTCTATACGTGTGCACAATCATCCATCCAAATGCAATCATTCATATGATGGTACACCCATTTCCATCCATAAAATTAAAAAAAAAACGCATATATCCATATGCAATATGAGAGTGATTGAGTCGATCTAGTGCCTAATGTGTGTGTATATGCATCCACGGGCAACCACTAGTGAACACTTGCATCCATCAAGCATAACATGTCTCAAACACATGTTTACATCCATTGGTTCCTGATCTAAAGGTCGAAGATTTGATCGATAGGATATACTTAATGACAGAAGCAAGTACGAAAAAAAGCTTTGGAAAAGAAGTTAAGAACATACCATTGACAGGAAGAGGGTACGAAGCACGAATCTTGTCTTCAGTCTCCCAAGTTGCATTCTCAGGGTCTTCTCCCCATTGAACTTTCATAAACTTGACCTCTTGGTTGCGTAGCTTCTTAACCTCTGATCCAAGAATACGGATAGGAACTCGGCTAACTGTCGCTTCCTGTTCCACCTCTACTTCCTCAAGCACGCTCGGCTTCACTACTTCTGCGGTATCATGCAAACACCTCCCTAAATGAGAAACGTGAAAAACATCATGAACTCCTGCCAATCACTCTGGTAACTTCACCCTATAAGCTAATTGGCCAATCCTTTCTGTTTTGGGAAATGGTCCTACAAATCTTGGCGCCAATTTCCCTACAGATCCAAAATGAACCACGTTCCTCAAAGGTGATACCTTGATGAAAACCATGTCACCTACTTTAAATTCAATATCAGTCCTTCTCTTATCTGCGTAAGACTTTTGTCTGTTCCGAGTTGTCTTCATGCATCTGCAAATAAGATCAATCTTTTCTGAAGTTTCCCTAATCATCTCAGGTCCAAGTAGAAGCCTTTCTGTAGACTCCTACCAACAAGTCGGTAATCTACAGAGTCACCTGTACAATGCCTCGAAGGGTGCCATGCCAATACTAGCCTAATAACTGTTGTTGTAGGCGAACTCTACCAATGGAAGATGCTCTTCCCAAGTCCCTCCGAAGTCTAGGATACACAATCTTAAAAGATCCTAAAAAACTCTATTCACCCTTTTTGTCTGTCCATCGGTCTGAGGGTGATAAGCGGTGCTCAAACATAACTTTATACCTACTGCCTCTTGCAAGCTCCTTCAAAACTCACTGGTGAATATGGGGTCACGATCACTCACAGTACTGGAAGGTACTCCATGTAGATGGACAATCTCATGAAGATAAACTGTTGCCAACCATGCTGACGTCCTCTTACTATTAACAGGAATGAAATGAGCGCTCTTAGTAAGCATGTCAGCTATAACCCAAATACAGGTGTTGCCTTTCCTGGGTCTCGGCAAACCATCAATGAAACCCATAGAGACGCTCTCCCACTTCCACTGTGGGACCTTCAAAGGATGAAGTAAACCACCAGTCTTCCTTTGCTCAGCTATGATTTGCTAACAAATCAAACATTGAGAAACAAACTCCGCTACTTCTTTCTTCATCCTAGCCCAAAAGAAAACACCTTCATATCTTTATACATGTTATCACCGCCTGGATGAATAGTCATCATAGAATGATGGGATTCCTCAAGGACTGTCTTCAACAAACTCCCAACTCGGGGAACACAAAGCCTTCCATCTCGTCGCAACCACCCTCTATCATTCGTGGAATATCTAGTGAGGTGACTGAAATCTCCCCTCTACTGAGCTTATCCAAGATGTCTGTTATATGTGGGCCTTCTCGCTACGAAGTTCCTATCTGATCCAAAAGAGTAGGTCGCACCTCTAATGATGCCAATAAATCGGGTGTGAACTTGGTAGAGGGTTTAAAATCAAAAGTCGATATATACTCCAAGCTCTGCCTCTCTACAAATAGAGAACTCAAGGTCATCCTCTTCCTATTCAGTGCATCCACCAACACATACCCTTACCAGGGGTATAAGCAATCTCAAAGTCATAGGACGCTAGGAACTCCATCCATCTTTGTTGCCTCAAATTGAGATCCTTCTGCAAGAACAAGTCATTGAGAGATTTATGATCGGTGTACAACTCGAACTTCTCTCCAAGCAGATAATGGCGCCAAGACTTAAGCGTGAATACTATTGCAGATAACTTCAAATCATGGGTGGGGTAGTTCTTCTCATGAACTCTCAACTGTCTACCTCCATAGCATACCACCCTTCCCTCTTGCATCAGAACCGCACCAAGCCCTGTACCACATGCATCAGTGTATATTGTGAAAACTTTGTTCCCATCAGGAAAAGCAAGACTGGGCTGTTGTCAAAGCCCTCTTCAATCGCTGAAAAGCATCCTCATAGTCTATACACCAAGAAAATGTCAGATCCTTCTTTGTCAGCCTGGTGAGTAGGGCTGATATCTTTGTGAAGTCCTTAATGAACTTCCTATAATAGCCTGCTAGACCAAGAAAAATCCTCACCTCCATTGCATTCTTTGGAATCAGCCAATCTCGAACTGCAACTACTTTCGCGGGATCTACTACTATCCCATCCTTAGTGTAACACCCCACCTCTGCTAGGTCACTCACAAAGGGAATGCACTAGTTTTACAGGGGTATTATCTAGTAAACAGGCACGGAGACAACACAAGACAGAACATAAATTAAACAGAGCATATAAAGCAGTGGATATAAATTTAATCAAATCTCATTACGTGGGAAATAGAGTCAAAACCTCTTACATCAAAATACCGAGTCATTATTCCATTACATGAAGTTCTAAAGAAGCAAAGTACTTAAAACAACATAAGTCCAATATTATTCCCCAAAAAGAGCATGAGTGCAGCCATAACATAGCTCAAGACCAAACTGTACATGAGCTGTCAGAAAGCAAGCAAAGTACAAGCTAAGAGCTAGTGTTTCCTCCTTGAGAACCTGGGGGGGGGGCGAAAGAAAAGGAGGTGGAAGAAAACGGGTCAGTCAAAAAGACTGGTAAGCCCTAGTGACTATCAGCATAAAAACTAATAAAGTTAATTGGACATGAGAAACTGAGATTAAACATAAAGATAATAACTAGACTGGCATGATAATAAAAGGTAACAAGATAAGAGTGGCATCGCATATACAAGGTTTACTGCACTAACTGTACTAGTGTCCAAATCCATGTCAAGTATAAATCCAGAAATGATCCCTAAACCCAATAACATGAAATGACCCAATACGGGGTCCAACAGTCCATCCTAATTGATCGGCTTTTCTCGTCGTATGTCGGTGTTATACGGCCCAATCGCGGAATGTAGTCACATGTGCTAGGTCCACCCTAGGGTGTATCAGGTCCTAGGGTGTCAACCACTGACACAAATCAAGCACGCACAATGTAGTACTACAGGTGCCCATGCCTACTTTTTCAACTCCGGACTAAGTGCACGACCCTAGTCCGCCTGAACCTAGACTGGCGCACCTTACTCAGCCGTTATTCTTGGTCGCTTACAATCATCCCAGTAATCGTGCCCCACCCTACCTAGTCCCCAGGGTATCGTGATACTTCTAAGTGGGTTACTGCTGAAAGGGACCACGTGGCTAGGATTTCTAATGGGTTAAGTGTTGTCATTAAAAAGTTCATGACTTAACCCCTATCCAAACATGTATCAAATTGGTTAAGTGTATTCAAGTGGTCCATGACTTAACCCTATCATGTGGCATTAATTCACTTAACGCACCCCAGCCTCTCACATTAGACTTGGTTACAGTTACTGGATGTGTCGGGCGGTTCCGGACAGATTTACTCCATAACCTAGTCTAACCTCGGGTTTAAAGTGCTATATGACCAACTACTCACATTGGGTCCTATTATTTGCAACTACTGGATTTGTCGGGCGATTCCGGGCAGATTTACGTTGCAAATTCAACCCAACCTCGAGTTGGCCATTTTCAAGTTATCTAATTGTCATGTCCCAAATTCATGTTTTCAAGCATATTCTCATGTCAAGTTTTCATGTCATATTTTCATGTCATATCATGTCAATTCCATAGCCAATTTTCAAGTTTGCCTAATCTACCCAAAACGTATCCCCAACGTACGTGAATTCACATTAATACAACATGTCAAAATAGGGAATAACACAAACAGGATAGTCATAGAATGGAAAAGGTGTTCACAAGTTAAGCATGATGATTATAACATTACAGGCATATGAAATAGGGTCTCAACATCAACTTGACAAGACATGGTGATAGACATGGTAAAGGATTGGCATAAGATAATACCCCAATAATAGTTTCAACATCACAGGCATGGCAAGACAAAGATTGTAAAGGGGTTTTAGATTAAACATGAATATATCCAAATCAAGTTCATACTAATATTCCACAAGTCAACATTTAAGATGAATAGATCTGGGGTGTACAAAACTAGATTCAAAATAACAGATTTAAAAGTGATAGTCATAGATCCAAGATATACAATAGTAGATCCGACTTAGTTATCATGTTTATGCATAATTTTAGTTTACATCGTGTTCAGGTTAAATTTACAGTTTAAATCTAAGAGTGACAAAGGGCTAACCGATCGTAGTCTAGAGAATGAGAAAGCAAAAAGAGTAGAAGCAGAATCTCTAGCAAATCCCCAAACCAACGTAGCACTAACAAAGTCTTGAATAGCCTCCTTGTTCTTTATCTTCCAGTCAGAACTTCAGCAGCATATGGTCGGACAAGAATGTGATAGAAAGTCTAGGGACGGGGGCTTTTTATATAGTGTTTAGAGAGTGAATCTGGACAAGCAACGAGACCAGATATATCTGGCTCAAAAACAGGCTAAGTGACCAGGTCGACACCCAAGTCGATTGCGCAGTCGACCTGGTCCTAGGGGTGTCGACTGCCCAGTCGACTCCCCAGTCGACCTGGGTCTGGGCGGGAAATTTCCCACCATGTCTGTTCTGCGTTTGAAATTCGCATTTTGAATTCGAATTCGAGCTGTTTTGAACTCTGAATATTTCTGAAACTTTGGGGAGCCATAACTTGCTCATACGGACTCCGATTTTCGAAATCTCGGACTCGATTTCATGCAGAATTCTGAGACGAACACAATGGCGCAACCCGTTTCCCTTGGTTCTTATTTTAAAATTTAATTCTGCCTAGATTTATGGTTATAACACGTTATTAAAATACGGGTTGTTACATTCTCCCCTCCTTAAAGGATTTCGTCCCCGAAATCTCTAAGTTAGGAAGAACGCATCCTACCATCCACATCCATCTACTCACAACATCATTCACGAGCAATCATTGTCCTTAAAATGATCTCTAATGCTGTATGAACATATGCAGTGTGTGTGTGTATATGTACTTATCTAATGCAATAGATCAGGCGGTTACTGATTCAGTACACCTTCTTAATGCAAGATATGTTAGTGTAATGAGTCTAACATGTATGCAAATTCCTAACATAACTTAAAATTTCTACATGAGTGCACAAACATCATCCATATGCAACATCCACGTGATAGCATAACAAGTTCATCCGTGTACAAGTATAAGCACCCATGCAAATGCAACATGAAAAGGTGTCTGAGCCGATCTAGTGCCTAATGTGTGTCATGCATCCACTAGAAATCACTAGCAACCATTTGCAAACATCAACCATAACATGTTTCAAATACATGTTTACATCCAAAGAGGGTTCTAAGGTACTCAAGACAAGATTAACAAAACAAACATAGGTAGCATGAGACGAAAGGTTTACAAGCTCAAAGGAAAAAGAGATCGAGAAAGTACCCTCAAAAAGAAATGGGTAAAGCGCGCGTATCTTCTCCTCGGTTTCCTAAGTTGTGTCTTCTTGGGCTTCACTCCACTGTACTTTGACTAGCTTGACTTCGCGATTCCTTAGCTTCTTGATCTCCGTCCCTAAGATACGAATAGAAACTTTCCTCAGCGTTGCTTCTTTCTCCACTTCTACGCCTTCGAGGATGCTTGGCTCAACCACCTCAGCTGATTCATGTAGGCACTTTCGGAGATGCGAGACGTGAAAGACATTGTGTACTCCGGCCAGCCTCTCAGGTAACTCTACCTTATAGGCCGTCTGCCCAATCCTCTCAGTGATATGGAACGGTCCTACGAATCTCGGTGCTAGCTTTCCAATTGCTCCAAAATGAACCACATTACGCAAAGGAGAGACTTTTATGAAAACCATATCTCCGACTTCGAACTCTAGGTCTGTCCTTCTCTTGTCCGCATAAGATTTTTGTCTATCTTGGGCCGCTTTCATTCGTCTTCGTATCAACTCCACCTTCTCAGAAGTGTCTCGTATCATGTCGGGGACAAGTATAAGTCTGTCAGTCGTCTCCCACCAACAAGTTGGTGACTTGCACGGTCTTCCATACAGGGCTTCGAACGGTGCCATCCCTATGCTAGTTTGGTAGCTATTATTATAAGCAAACTCCACGAGAGGGAGATGGTCTTCCCAAGTACCACCAAAATCAAGAATGCATAGCCTCAAAAGATCCTCTAGTACTCTATTTACCCTTTCGGTCTGTCCATCCGTCTGAGGGTGATAGGCTGTACTTAAATTAAGTTGCATACCCATTGCTTCTTGCAGACTATTCCAAAACTGGCTAGTGAAAATTGGGCCACGGTCACTGACTATGCTAGAAGGAACCCCGTGCAACCGTATTATCTCTCGAAGGTAAATAGACGCTAGCCCTGACGCAGTCCTTTTGCTTTTCACCGGGATGAAGTGGGCACTCTTCGTGAGTCTATCAATAATGACCCATATGCTAGTATTCCCCTTCCTCGACCTAGGCAATCCATCCATGAAATCCATCGAGATACACTTCCATTGCGGGATCTCCAAAGGATGTAATAGCCCACCGGGCTTCTTAGATTCGGCCTTGACTTGTTGGTACACCATGCACTTTGAGACGAATTCTGCCACGTCCTTTTTCATTCCGGCCCAAAAGAAAATGCATTTCATATCTCTGTACATCTTATCCCCTCCGGGATGTATAGTCATCTTCGAGTGATGCGCCTCTTCGAGAACTTTATTTACTAAATCTCCCACCAGTGGAACACATAGCCTTCCATCGCGCCTTATCCATCCTTTGTCATCAATGGCATACCTACCCAGGTGACTTGACGTCTCACCACTGATTAACTTGTCCATGATTTCGACTATCTGTGGGTCTTCTTTCTGCGAAGTCCCTACTTGATCTAGAAGCGTAGGTCTTAGCTCAAGAGATGCTAACGTACCAGTCAATGACTCAACAGCATGCGTAAAATCAAAGGTCGCTATAAACTCTAGACTTTTTCTTTCAACAAATAAGGGGCTCAAAGTCAACCTTTTTCTACTTAGCGCATCCGCCACCACGTTACCCTTGCCAGGGGTATAAGTTATATCGAAGTCATATGAGTCCAAGAATTCCATCCACCGCTGCTGTCTCAGATTCAAATCTTTTTGCGAAAAGAGATACTTAAGCGATTTATGGTCAGTATACAGCTCGAATTTCTCCCCTAGGAGATAATGGCGCCAAGCTTTAAGTGCAAAAACAATCGCGGCTAACTCCAAGTCATGTGTGGGATAGTTCTTCTCATGAACTTTAAGTTGTCTACCCCCATAGCATATCACTCTTCCTTCTTGCATTAGGACAGCGCCTAATCCCGTGCCGCACGCATCTGTGTACACCGTAAACATTTTTCCTCCACCGGGTAATGCTAAAACTGGAGCTATGGTGAGGGCTCTCTTGAGTCTCTGGAAAGCAGTCTCACATTCTATGTCCCATGCAAACGCTAAGTTTTTCTTCGTTAACTTAGTAAGAGGGGCTGAAATCTTAGCGAAGTCCTTAATGAACTTCCTATAAAAGCCCGCCAAACCGAGAAAGCTTCTCACCTCTGTTTCATTCTTAGGAATTTTCCAGTCTTGCACCACAACTACCTTTGCGGGGTCCACGGCTAAACCTTGCTTAGAAACTACGTGCCCAAGAAACCGAACTTCCTCCCTCCAAAAATAGCATTTGGAGAACTTAGCCTTTAACTGGTGTGCTCTAAGCGTATCCATGGCTTCCTTGAGGTGTCGAGAATGCTCTTCTTCATCCTTTGAGAAGATTAGAATATCGTCCACAAAAACCACCACGAACTTGTTAAGGAACTCCCGAAACACCATACTCATCAGGTCTACAAAGTACGCGGGTGCATTCGTTAACCCAAACGGCATGACGAGCCATTCGAAGAACCCATCTGGAGCCCTAAACGCGGTTTTTTCAATGCTATCCTCAGCCACTCTAAGTTGATGGAATCCTATGGCTAGATCGAGTTGAGAGAAAACAGATGCTCCCACAAGCTGGTCAAAAAGATCACCGATTCTTGGTAGTGGGTGCCTATTCTTCTTTTTCAGCTTGTTTAACTCACGATAATCTACGCACAGACGAAGCGAACCATCCGCCTTAGTAGCGAATACCACTGGAGCACCCCATTCAGAAATGCTTCGCCTTAAGAAATTTTTCTCGAGCAACTCCTTAATTTGTTTACTGAGCTCTCTTCTTTCTCGCGGGGCCATATGCCTAACGGGCAATGAAACAGGCTTGGCATTATCAACCAGATAAATTCGGAAGTCTATCTCGCGTTTAGGGGGTAACCCTTTCACCTCATCAAAGACATCAGGATATTCTCGGACTACTCTCACGGAGTGCAGATTGTCGACGGACGAGTCGAGAGATTCAAGATAACATAACATGACCGGACCCTTCGGGTTACAAGAAAGTTCAAGGGTATTACCAAGGCGTGTCATGAGCCTCACTACCCTTCGTTCACAATCAAGGATAGCTCCATAATTGGATAACCAATCCATGCCCAGAATTAAACCATATCCCATGAATCCGAGAACATAAGCATTACACGTGAATTCCACGCTTAAGATGGAAATACTCAAATCAACACAAATCATAGATAAATGGGCGGAGCCCCCAATCGGATTTGAAACACTAACGGGATCATCAACTAGACTAGTACTTAAGTGCTGATTTTCAACAATATCAGAAGAGATAATAGTATGTGATGCGCCAGAGTCAAATAAGGTTCGAACAAAAAATTCAAAAATGTAAACAAGGCTTTCTACAGGAATATTACTACGTCGGTCAAGAGCTGGAGTGGTGTTGAGAGCCTGCAACTGCCCTCCAGAAGGTCCTGCTTGCTGTGTCTGCCCTAGCCCCTGTCCTTGCTTCTTAGGGCAATCCTTACTGATGTGTCCAGTATCCCCGCAGTGAAAGCATTCACCCAACTTTCTTTTCTTCCTCCTACAGTCTTTAGCTATATGTCCCGTGATACCACATAAGTTGCACTTCCTCGTCTCACGTGGCTTGTTAGCATTGTTGTTGTTGCCCTTGTTATTCTTGTTATTCTTGTTGCCTCCCTTCTTGAAGTCAACCTTCTTGTTCTGAGTCTCATTAGACTTAACCTCCTTTTTGTCACCCTTGTCTTCGTCATGAAGTAGGGCCATATTCACCAAGCTTTCAAAGGTTGACCCCATGGGCACATGAGTCATGGCCATAGTGTGGAGTGGCTCGCTCAATCCTCGAGCAAATCGTGGAGCCTTCTTCTCAGCCATGTTGACTAAGTCCAAACCAAACCAAGCAAGCTGATTAAACTTATTCACGTACTCCCTAACAGACATGTCCCCTTGCTTGAGTGCCAGGAACCTCTCCATCTAAAGGTTCGCTTCTGCTGACGATAAGAATTTAAGCCCAAACCTCTCTCTAAAGTCTGCCCAAGTCTCAATTGGTCTGGTAGCGTTGGTGACTTCCCATCAAAATGCAGCTTCCTCTTTCAACAACCATGCTGCCAACTGAAATTTCCTATGATCCTCCATATCGAAGATAACGAACAGGTCTTCAGTCTCCTTTAACCAGTTTCGTGCCTCAGCGAAGGTCTCAGTTCCAAGGAAGCTCTTGCCGCTCATTCCTATAAAATCTTTGCATATTTTGGCGAAGGCGGTGCCGGGAGGAGGAGGAGGAGGAACCGCGGCCACTGGAGGAGGAGGAGGAGGGATGTCTGCCGGGCCCGCATCATTGGCCCTAGCTTCCAAGTACCTGCGGAACCAGCCGGGTATGGGTACTCCCTCGGGAAGGTTAAGATCGGCCATGCTGAAAAAACGAAAAGAAAAAGATTCAAACGAGGAAACAAGGAAAGTGCTAATGACTTTTTTGGAATAGCCTTTTCTTAAAAATAAAACTTTTCTTGAAAAATGCTTCTTTATAAATGGTTTTGAAAATAATTTTCAGAAAGTTTTTCAAAACTTTTGCCCAGTCTGATAACCTTCTACTCTAATACCAAATGTAACACCCCACCTCTGCTAAGGTCACTCACAAAGGGAATGCACTAGTTTTGGAGGGGTATTATCTAGTAAACAGGCACAGAGATAACACAAGACAGAACATAAATTAAACAGAGTATATAAAGCAGCGGATATAAATTTAACCAAATCTCATTACGTGGGAAATAGAGTCAAAACCTCTTACATCAAAATACCAAGTCATTATTTCATTACATCAAGTTCTAAAGAAGCAAAGTACTTAAAACAACATAAGTCCAATATTATTCCCCAAAAAGAGCATGAGTGCAGCCATAGCATAGCTCAAGACCAAACCGTACATGAGCTGTCAGAAAGCAAGCAAAGTCCAAGCTAAGAGCTAGAGTTTCCTCCCTGAGAACCTGGGGGGAACGAAAGAAAAAGAGGTGGAAGAAAACGGGTCAGTAAAAAAGACTGGTAAGCCCTAGTGACTATCAGCATAAAAACTAATAAAGTTAACTGGACATGAGAAACTGAGATTAAACATAAAGATAATAACTGGACTGGCATGATAACAAAAGGTAACAAGATAAGAGTGACATCGCATATACAAGGTTTACTGCACTAACTGTACTAGAGTCCAAATCCATGTCAAGTGTAAATCCAGAAATGATCCCTAAACCCAATAACATGAAATGACCCAATACGGGGTCCAACAGTCCATCCTAATCGATCGGCTTTTCTCGTCGTGTGTCGGTGTTATACGGCCCAATCGCGGAATGTAGTCACATGTGCTAGGTCCACCCTAGGGTGTATCAGGTCCTAGGGTGTCAACCACTGACACAAATCAAGCACGCACAATGTAGTACTATGGGTGCCCATGCCTACTTTTTCAACTCCGGACTAAGTGCACGACCCTAGTCCGCCTGAACCTACACTGGCGCACCTTACTCAGCCGTTATTCTTGGTCGCTTACAATCAGCCCAGTAATCGTGCCCCACCCTGCCTAGTCCCCAGGGTATCGTGATACTTCTAAGTGGGTTGCTGCTGAAAGGGACCACGTGGCTAGGATTTCTAATGGGTTAAGTGTTGTCATTAAAAAGGTCATGACTTAACCCCTATCCAAACATGTATCAAATTGGTTAAGTGTATTCAAGTGGTCCATGACTTAACCCTACCATGTGGCATTAATTCACTTAACGCACCCCAGCCTCTCACATTAGACTTGGTTACGGTTACTGGATGTGTCGGGCGGTTCCGGATAGATTTACACCATAACCTAGTCTAATCTCGGGTTTAAAGTGCTATATGACCAACTACTCACATTGGGTCCTATTATTTGCAACTACTGGATTTGCCGGGCGGTTCCGGGCAGATTTATGTTGCAAATTCAACCCAACCTCGAGTTGGCCATTTTCAAGTTATCTAATTGTCATGTCTCAAATTCATGTTTTCAAGCTTATTCTCATGTCAAGTTTTCATGTCATATTTTCATGTCATATCATGTCAATTCCATAGCCAATTTTCAAGTTTGCCTAATCTACCCAAAACGTATCCCCAACGTACGTGAATTCGCATTAATACAACATGTCAAAATAGGGAATAACACAAACAGGATAGTCATAGAATGACAAAGGTTTTCACAAGTTAAGCATGATGATTATAACATTACAGGCATATGAAATAGGGTCTCAACATCACAGGCATGGCATAATTTCAGTTTACATCGTGTTCAGGTTAAATTTACAGTTTAAATATAAGAGTGACAAAGGTGATAGACATGGTAAAGGATTGGCATAAGATAATACCCCAATAATAGTTTCAACACCACAGGCATGGCAAGACAAAGATCGTAAAGGGGTTTTAGATTAAACATGAATATATCCAAATCAAGTTCATACTAATATTCCACAAGTCAACATTTAAGATGAATAGATCTGGGGTGTACAAAACTAGATTCAAAATAACAGATTTAAAAGTGATAGTCATAGATCCAAGATATACAATAGTAGATCCAACTTAGTTATCATGTTTATGCATAATTTCAGTTTACATCGTGTTCAGGTTAAATTTACAGTTTAAATATAAGAGTGACAAAGGGCTTCCGATCGTAGTCTGGAGAATGAGAAAGCAAAAAGAGTAGAAGCAGAATCTCTAGCAAATCCCCAAACCAACGTAGCACTAACAAAGTCTTGAATAGCCTCCTTGTTCTCTATCTTCCAGTCAGAACTTCAGCAGTATATGGTCGGAGAAGAATGTGATAGAAAGTCTAGGGTCAGGCACTGCAACAAAATATGATATTAATAACGCTATTTAATAACACTTTATTTTGAAGTGTTATTATTTACACTTAAATAGAACCGTGCCGCCTGCTACGCTCCCTTATTGAAATTATTCGGTGCGATCTCCCCAACTTGACTACGTGTAACGCTCCCTCACCCCTCACGAAATTTTTACCGTCTCCCTCCAACACTCCACAAATTGTCATCTCTCTCCCTCCAAAACCATTTCCCCTCCCTCCAAAATCATTTCTTGGTCGTTTGGCTTCAACCTCCTCATCCGATCGAAGAAAGAAAACTCCTTTCATCTCCAATATCCCCAACCGATCTGTCGAAGCTAGGGAAGATTCGTGCGTTTTAGGTCTAGTCTTGGATTTGGATCATGGTAAGCGAATCCATCTTAATTTAACAAATAATAGTTGTAAATTCCTAATGTTTTGGGCCATATTAGAAGGACTTACAAACCTGCTAATGCTGTAATTAGAAATAGAGGTCATGATGTTATGGTAATATTCTTAAACGCAATACTGTTTGTGATGAGATGTACAAGTTAAACCTAATTTATTTTGTTTGCAACTTTGTAGCTCAAATGGGATGAGGATGCAAGTGGTGTATTCTTGAATGGAACTGAGTATATAATAAAGCAATTGCACTGGCATTCCCCTACGGAACATTCTATCAATGGAAAAAGGTTGGTTTGCAGTTCTCTCTTTAATTATTGATACTCAAATTTTATCGTGTGAAAAAACGTAATGAGTACTCAACATTTTGATATTTCGGTTATGGAGTTCATTGTTCTTGAAGAAAATTAAGTCAGTTGACAAAAGTTAACGTTTGCATGCATTTATAGTCTACATAATTGTAATTTAACTTCTGATTTAATTGGAAGGGCAAGACTAAAGTATATCAAATCATTTGTCCCTCTATCTCCTATTTCATTGTGTCACCTTTAATCTTATTCACTCATCACCCTAATTTTGTTAGCATGTGGAAACCACTGCAATGATTGAATGTTGGATAACTTACCGATTAATGGTTCAGGTCAGATAGACACGTGGCGACAACGAAGCTGGGGAAAGAGGAATTCATCTTAAATTAAACAGCCTTAAGTACTAGTCATAATTAAATCGTTGTTACATGTACATAACACCACTTTTAAGTGTTTTGGTTATGAAATTTGTGAAGGAAAATAGTGTTTTGATTTATAAGATCTAATCCTTTTGTAACATGTAAAAGAAAGAAAGAAAGGTTAATCAGCTATCTTGATTTGTTGAATCATAAAATATTATTGATCACACTGGAATAATGTACTATAGCTCATATGGTTCAAACTTTGAGCTGAACTATTGATTTAAATTGTTGAATTATTTCTTAATCCAATTAAATAGAGAATAAATCCATTTTTCTAATATTGATCAGAAGTGAGGATTTGATTCTCCATATTTTGCAGTTTTTATTGATGAATAAACTGAACCGATAAATTAAACCATCATCCAGCATTAGTACTATAACAGCATATAGCAACTTAGAATTCAATTTTCGAAGTCTTGTCAACCAAAGAAAGTAAGAAACAAAGCATAGGCCAGTAAAAATCTTTTCAATTCCCTAATAGAAGTTCCTGTCGCCATCAATCGGACCACCGCTTCTGCCACTATGGAAGCTGTTGATCTTATGCGCTGCCTCCGGTTCTCCGCCACCATAGGAAAGCCTTGACATCAGCACTGTCGATCGACAGCATGTATCCACGGGATTCTTTCTCAGGGTATAGTGCTTCTTATAGCTCAACTCTAGGCTATGGTCAGTATTTGGATAGCACTGGAGACCTGCATGCATCAGTTGGTGGGAAAAATGATATGCTTCCTTCACGGTACAAAGATTATGGTTTAGCCACCTCAGGGATTAGTTACAAAGTAATACTGCACATCATGCAAATCCTAGTGCTTTGTATTATGAACGTCCTGATCTCGTGCAAAAACCAGAAGCTTTATTAGGCGATGAATCCCATATTCTGTTTCTTGACAACTTGCCGAAAGATTGTACAAGAAAGGAAGTTGGTCATCTATTCCGACCTTTTATTGGTTTCATGGAGATTAGATTCATTCATAAAGAGGCAAGAAAGTCAGAAGACAAAGCTTATGTACTATGTTTTGTGGAGTTCAGCGATCCCAAGTTTGCTTTGACGGCTATGGAAGCTCTTCAAGGGTATAATTTTGACGATAAAAAGCCTGATTCACCAGCTTTGAAGATTCAGCTAGCTTGCAAAGTTTCCTTTCCAACCTGCTAGCCATGCAAATTAACTCTTACCTCTACCTAGCTGCCGAGGGAAGAAGAAGTGCAATCATGGAGCCAACAGGTAGAAGTTTAATTGTTTGCAGTTGGAATTTACTGCTCTTATGTAGCAAAGTTTCCTTTCTACGAATCTCCCAAGTGTACTTGCTTGGGATAAGGATCAGGAATGCGTTTACTCTTACATGTTCATATGCTAATGTCATCTTAAATTAATCTCTTCTAGTTGAGACTTTACTACCAATCTGCTTTGTTACTGACTCTAATTACACTCTCAGAGCGACCCATATATTAATGTCTGCATCTCTCTTTACTTTGTGGACTGTTTGATTCACCTATAACTTCAAAATTCGTGTGTTCGTTGATCTTTTAATATAAACACATTGTTGTAATATAACATTTAAACTTCAATTTACCTGTCATATATTTTTTAATAAATTATTTTTATTTTTCAAATTAGCAATTTTGTCAGCGCTGCTTGCCATTCCAGAAGATCAGACTAGTTATGAAATTTATTTGTACAAGATATTCACTAAGCTTGGTAAGACATTTAATCTTGAAGAGGCCTGTTCTGTTGTTAAAAAGAAGATGCAAAATGGAAATTGTTACATGTAAGTGTTTTCTGACTACATATTGAAGTATCTGCAAAATCGTTTAGTATGTGTATTGTTAGTTACACTTAATCTGATTTATTGTGGTGGATGCAGTTCTTAATTAATCAAGTACTATTTCTTTGTATGACTGTCCTATTGGCTTCTGCCAAGCAATCACTTATTTTAGAATTAATCAAGCTGATTAATCTGATTTATTGTGTCTAATATGTACACCCACACCCACACTCGCACACACTCACACACACATACGTACATACATATACACACTTTGTTGAAATTTTTGGTCTTTCTTCATACTCAATACATACAAGTTCTAATACACTTTGCTGACGTGGTGATAGGGGCTGCTGGTTCTAATATCAGTTATATTCGTCGAAGCAGTGGAGCAACTATCACAATTCAGGAGTCAAAAGGTGTTCCTGGGGAGATGACTGTTGAGAAAAATGGGACTGTTATGCAAGTTCAAATAAACAGTTAATTCAGGTAATTTGTTTTCTTCTAATTGTCGACAAGCTTTAATCTTTTGTTCAATAATATTGTAGTGTGCTGGTTCACCAACGAAGTACATACGTGTGCATGCATATACGAGCTGTTTGGTGTTTGTTGATTGTACCTATGATCTTGGTATGATATCCCAAAAAATTTGTTTCAACTGATGCTTGAAAGTAATTGATTTTCAAAGATTACATTTTAGGTTTTTATTTTTTGGTGCCTCAATAAGCGGATACCATTGTTAATAACTTAAGTTTTTGAGTTATGAATGACCGTTCTGCCAAATTGTTTTTTGATCATTTATACATTCTTGAAGCACAAAATTTTATGGGAAAGAAAAAAGAAGTAGAGGTATTTCAACACTTGATTGGTAAAAGGTATCCAGTTGTTAAAGAAGCTATTTAATGTCATTCATTTATACATTCTTCATTGCTAAAGAAGCTATTTATTGTCATTGAACTTTGTTAGATGACAAAAGGTATTCATATGCTAAAATATGTTTTGGACTGGAGCGAGATACTACTCAGTTGTAAATTTATTATGGTCATAAGTACAGCTTGAGTAAGAGCACGTTGGCATTTCCTTTCCTGAGCTTGGCATCTAATATCAGACTTGTAGTTCTTATGACTTCATGCTTTGCTGCACAAGTTGTAGCATTGAGTTGATAAAATGTCTGAAAATATCAGTATGATACAAGCTATGTTTTCTCTGTCTGAAGGGCAATTCATTATTTGCTTGATCTGGATTGTTATTACGTTTATAAATTTCTTTGCCAAAAATGTGTTTATCATTTGTGTTATAAGAATAAAGAAGTTGGATGGAAATTGAGCAGTAATGATATAGCGTATTTGTTTTGAAATACAGCTAATTTAATCCTGGCTTCTTATATTGGTCACTGACTACTGCAGAATTACATAGCCCAAGCTGGCGCATCAGCAGGGCAAAACACAACGCCTCCAGACTCTGACCCGTTCAGTACATCCTATCCTTCATATGCATCATCGGGGTATCCATCAAGTGTACTTACTAATCAAGTTCTGAATTTATCAAGCTTTTACAAGTGTCGACTAATAAGCTGAATTGGTTATAGTTAGATGATTGTTTTTCACATTCATCTATGACTTATTAACGACATTTGTTGTGCAGGGAAGAAAAACAGGAGTGCTATTGACCTTACGAATGTCAGTGACACTAGTAGCTTAACTTCTACATCAACCCTTTAAGGTTTGCAGTTTGTCCTAAGGATGAAGGGATTGAGCCAGTAAGTTGGTTGTCATGCAAATGCCTTTATGGAATAAAACCAGCATGGAAAAAGTTATGCCATATGAAAATGAAAGTTCTATTTCTATCTTTTTGGACAGAGATTTGCTTACAAAATGAGCTGTGACTTACGAAAACCCATGTCTGGAATTGGACTAGTTAGTTTATTACCATTAAGACCCCTATAGAAGAATACATTTATTTTGTTATGGTACTTCAAAGACAGTAGATTCAAGAAGTATTAACTTAAAAGGATGCTTACAGATTTGAGAGGGAAGATTGATTATTGACAGTTAGGAATTAAAGCTGGTTTGAGTCTTACCTTTTTTTCATCAAACATGTAAAATTTCACCTACAAGGGAACAAGAACACCCTGTAACATGACAGAATGTGTTCCTACAACGTAACCTCGGCCATGATTAAAACAAGTGCATATTACAGGGACGCAAGCAGTCATGGTTGACACCTTAGACAAATGACTACAATCAACAAATGCTATTTCACAACCAATACTACATAAACTTTACCCTTCGGTAAACTATACATAATGATATAATTTTAATTTTGTACTGCTGCTAGCATACCACTGATCTCTAATGGTTTTTACGATGTTTGTGGAATTTATATTGTTCTTCTTGCATCTACAGGCTTGGATAGGCCTCTGCCATAATTAAAACGATAAGTGAAGTCCAGTCCGTGTTCTTGCTCCTTTACCCTTTCCTTTGTTCTTCTGATCATGCTGATCTTGATATCCCAATGCCAAATAATAAGTTGATGGAAACCTTCATCACTCAAAAATCCTCCAAGGAAGAAGGATCTACTTGGGACAACAGTATAAAGCGCAGCTGGCCAATAAGAAAGAAATCGGTTTCCATTTTTGACTTTCAAGCCATTAAGGAAAATTTTGATTGACCATAAAAAAAACCAATGCCACCAAGCATATTTGCAATAGCAGCTCTTCCAACAATCTTTGTTTCTGAATCCACCTTATCCTTCATAAAAAACATTGCATGTATTTCTCCTAAAAATCCTCTTGTTTCCTTTTCGATTGTCTGGTCAATGAGTCCCCAATGAGTATTGATGCGTTCTTCATGCCTTGAAATCTTCATATTTGTTCCAAAAATAAAAGCAATATCCACAGTGGAAGGAAGTTTGTAATGACCTGAAAGGCAACGATGTTTTGAGATTCTTCTGACGCACCGGGAAGTTGGATCTGTCCAGTTTTTCTTTCTAGAAACACGCATAGTGCACTTCCAAATTATTCTGAGATTTTAAATTCAGTTCCCACCCCCCAATGTCATCACGGAACCCAAATACAAGAGAATCCTCACTAGAATCATATCCTTTGGAGGGCAAACTTAAAGTATTGCCTTCTTCATCCGTTCTCAAGTTGTGTACTAATTATAACAGCCCAGTCTCCACCAAAACCGCTACCATGTACTCTTTCTTTCTAGAAACTTGTAAGATGAAGTTCTTGGTCAACAATTGTTTGTTTTCCATAATCTCAACAGTTGTGATCTGTTCAGCCATATTTGCTAAGACCATCATAATCCTGGCACACACGACACAGAAAATTTGTCCATTCTTTATACCAAGCCACATCAATCCAGCAGTTAATGACTTTGGCGTCCTGGTACGTATTCCAAGAAAAAATATGCAACCTATAAGTTCCCTAATACAAAATCTCCTTATGCTCCCCTTGAAACTGTGCAAGATCCATCATTTTTGGCGCGTCTAACGGTGTGACAACTCTCATCAGCTTCTTCATGTCTTCTGATTCTTCACTTTATCCATTGGTAATAGAATGAATAAAAAAGGTGACTTGTAGGAGGATTAGGAAAACGAAACCTAAAAATAAAAGGGTTTAGATTCTGACATTGATCATATGTAGAGGACCATAGTTGGGTTTCGGGTCTGGCTCCTATTGGAAGCGCATGGAGATACGGGAGGGTTGGAATTTTGGCGACCTCGGTTTGTTCTTCATGCCGTGCCACTCATTCAGAATTTAAGAAGTAGATTTTTGAACGACAAACGTAATAGGAGAAGCTATAGGTAAATAAGGAGACTTCTTTTTTCAGATTTATGCTGTGGAGCTCTGTTAGAGCATTTGCTTCCTCGTGGACTACAGTACTGTCTGTTCACAGTGTACCAACGAAGGTACTATTGATTGGCAGAAAATCCTCCAGGTTTGAGTCTTACATTGAAATTCAAGGTTCAGTGTTAATTACTTTTACTCTATTGTTTTCTTGGAAATGAACAAAAAAAATCAATAATAATTTTGTTCTGATTTATAAATACAGGTGCATATGGCTGGAAATGGCATAAACGATGAAGTATTTGATGAGAATGCTCTTCTTCCATTTGCTCATGGAATGAGACTCATATCTGATGATTTGTTTCAGGTTTCTTAACTTTGAAGCATGCACTTTATGATTTACGGTTGTTCTCGTATAATTTTGAACAGTATATTCTCAAATCATGGTTTTTTTTAATGCTAATGGCAGCCTAGCGCATATTTCTTCAGTGCTACTAATGATAGGTGTACTATAGTGATTGTTAAATCAAATTACATTTAAGAGAAACAAGTTCAGCTTTTTTTTAATTACTTTTTCTTATAGTTTTTATGTTGTTTCGGTACAATGTGCATTTGCAGGAGGTTGAGACCCATGGAACTTACTGGAATTATTCACAGAGTGAGAACGATAAATGCCAAGAAATATCGGACCGAGTTGATGGGGTTATCTTAAATTTACTACAGTATCTTCTCCTACACTTCTTACCAAACTCCTGCTGATCAGAAACTCGATGGTCTGAACATATATGATATTCTTGAGCCTTGCTACCGTAGTCCTGAAATAAAATTATGAGTAGATGATAGTGGAAAATTGCTTGATAGTTTTCGAAAATTAGGGGAAACTAGTAAACCATTTCCTGTTAGAAAGAGAATGCTTGGATGTGCTTGGCCTTTAAGAGAGCTCCGGCGAAACCAGGATGTGTTCCTACATGGCCTGAGCTTGGGAGTAATTCAGTGCCATGCGTAATATGTTTCATTTTTATTTGTATTCAGGATATACGTCTAACAAAAAACAATTAAGCAACTTCTTTTGAAGAAATTGTGTTATTTAAATGTGAGAAATTGTATGTATGAACATCTAGTATGTTTAATATAATGCATTACATCTCTATATTTATTATCTTCTATTATTCTTGCATTGTTTAAATGATTTTATGTAAAAGATTATTATTGCATATTTTGATATGGTATTGAATATTTTAATTTAAAAATAAGAAGCATTATAACTATATGACATAAGCACTATAAAAAAAGTAATATAATGTAGGCTATACTATAACATGTTGATATAATAACATCATATAGCCGCTATCGAATAAATATGTTATAGCGGCTATATTGTATTATAAAAGTTCTCACCTTCATTGAGATCTAGATGTTTAATAGCGGCGAGGATGAGCTATTGTTTTTAAATAATATAGCGGTATATTTGTGCTATAAAACAATTCTCTTATATAGCGGCTTGTTTTGTGTTATAAATATCCAGCAGTTTTTTATAACATGTCGATATACAGCATTTATCGAACCGCTATAACATTGATTAATAGCGGCTATATGCCACTATAAAAGACAATTTTTGTTGTAGTGAGGGGTTGTTTATATAGTGTTTAGAGAGTGAATCTGGATAAGCAACGAGACCAGATACATCTGGCTCAAAAACAGGCTAGGTGACCAGGTCGACACCCAAGTCGACTGCGCAGTCGACCTGGTCCTAGGGGTGTCGACTGCCCAGTAGACTCCCCAGTCGACCTGGGTCTGGGCGGGAAATTTCCCGCCCCTTCTGTTCTGCGTTTGAAATTCGAATTTTAAATTCGAATTCGAGCTGTTTTGAACACTAAATATTTCTGAAACTTTGGGGAGCCATAACTTGGTCATACGGACTCCGATTTTCGAAATTTCGAACTTGATTTCATGCAGAATTCCGAGACGAACGCAATGGCGTAACCCGTTTCCCTTGTTTCTTATTTTAAAATTTAATTCTGCCTAGATTTATGGTTATAACACGTTATTAAAATACGGGTTGCTACACTTAGAGACTACATGTTCTAGAAATCTCACTTCCTTTCTCCAAAAATGACATTTGGAGAATTTCGCCTGAAGCTGATGCACTCGGAGAGTCTTCAAAACCTCTTCTAATGTAGGGCATGCTCGTCCTCGCTGTTCAAGAAAATCAAGATGTCATCAACAAAGACCACAACGAACGTATTTAGAAACTCCCGAAACACCCTACTCATCAGATCCACAAAATAGGCAGGTGCATTCGTCAAACCAAAAGGCATGACGAGCCACTTGAAGAAACCATCTGGAGTTCAAAAAGCGATTTTGTCTATACTATCCTCTGCCACCCTCAACTGATGAAGCCCCATGGCCATATCTAACTAGGAGAAAATAGACGCACCAACAAGCTAGTCAAACAAATCATCTATCCTTGGAAGTTGATGACTATTTTCTTAATGAGTTTATTCAACTCTCTGTAACCACACATAAGCAAAGCGAACCATCCTCCTTAGTTGCGAATACCATCGGAGCATCCCATTCATATATGCTTTGCCTATTAAACCCTTTCTCAAGTAGCTCCCCTACTTGCTGAGCTCCTTTCTTTCTTTCAGAGCCATGTGGCACACAGGCAATGCAACTGGCTTTGCATTGTCCACTAAGTATATACGAAAATCAGTCTTGCGCCTCGGAGGTAAGCCCTTAACTTCCGTAAAAACATCTGAATACTCACAGACTACTGGTTCAGATCGCAAGTCATCAGTAGATGCATCAAGTGATTCCAGGAAATTAAGCATGACAGACCCTTTAGGGTCACAAGAAATCTCGAGGGTCCTCCCATGGCAAGTCAAAAGTTTAACAACCCTCCTCTCATAGTCTAGAATGGCACCATACATGGCCAGCCAATCCATCCCTAGAATCAAACCATAACCCATGAAACCAAGCACGCATGTGTCACACTCAAACTGGACGCCCAACACAGATATTCTCAAACCCCGACAAATTATAGACAAATGAGTCGTACCTCCAATGGGTTTGAGACAACGATGGGATTCAAAACCATACTAATACTAAGGTGCAGAGACTCAACCATAGAATCAGATACAAAAGAATGGGAAGTGCCAGAATCAAAAAGAGTTCTAACAAGATGATTGAAAAGAGAAATCAAACCTTCAACGGTAACTTTCCTACCTCTATATGGTACACCGGCCATGAGAGCATGCATCTTCACTCCAGAAGATCCTGCCCTTTGGCCCTGTCCTTGCTTCTTCGGGCACTCCCTAGTGTAGTGTCCGATTTTTCCATAGTTGAAATAAGCGTTATTCCTTCTTCTGCATTGATTGACCAAATGACCCAAGTGCTCATGATATTTCTTCTTGCCTTTATTTGAACTTTATCTATGTTCCCTTCCTAGACCACCATTTTTCTCATCCTTGGGCTGTGCTCCTTAGCCCTAACTCCCTTATTCTCCTTTTTACCATCCTTGTGTAACATGCTAACAAGTCTCTAGAAAGCTGCCTCCATCGCACGGAAATCCTAACGAAGCTTGAGAGAAAATTGGCCGCAGGTGAAACTATTGCTGCTACAGATGGAGGTTAGGCACTTCCTTGCCCTTCGACATGTAACGTAGTTTTAACATGCCTATGGAACCATGCCGCGATGGGGACACCCTTCAGGAAGAATAGGTTCCCCAGACATGCTGAAAAGAAAAAGGGACTCAAGCGGAGAATCGAAAGATATTTTATATGGCTTTGGTGAATAAGTTTTTCAAAAATAGATTTTTCTTTGAAAATACTTCCACTAAAAATCTTTTTGAAAACAATTTCCAAAATCTTATATCCGATCTGGTAACCTTCATCTCTAATACCAAATTTGACACCCCACGTCCTTTAATGTCACTTTTTTAACAAAATGCATTAAGTTTCATGAAGTGTTATAGGTAAACAGAAACAAAAACATCACAATACAGATAAAATAACAGAGGAATTCAAAACTTTATTAAATAGATATCATCATGGTCCAAAACCCAGTTACATCATAAGTCTGAAATAAAGAAAACCCACTACATCAATTTAAAACTTCTGTCTTGTACTAAAATCATCAGAGTACAATAATATATAAAAAGAATAGTCCCCAAAATATAGCCATATCCGAGAAGGCAGGAAATCAAAGCGGTACATCTCAGCAGCTCCAAGCAGAATGAAAGAGAGAATCCAAATCAAGCATGAGTTTTCCCACCTTGAGAACCTAGGGGGAGGGGAAATGGAAAAGAGAGAGAAGAGGAAACAAAATGGGTCAGACATGAAGTCTGGTGAGTCCAAATACTTTTAGCATATAAATAAATAAAAGCATCATGACATGCGTATAAACTGGATAAGAGAGATAATAGTATCATTAGACAGGATTAACAGAATGAGCAAGATAATAGAGTAAACATAACAAAATAGCTTACGCTTCTCTAATACTTTTCTCAGCACCAATAGCAGTATCACAGAAACAAGATGATCCCTACAGAAATAGATGATAGACTTAGGTGTTCTTCTAGTGATAGGTTTTACCCCCAACAATAACAACAGGCAGCCCAACAGAAATGACAGGTGTTACCCCCAATGGTAAAATGGGCTTCTAAACAAGCAAGACTGGGTGTACCCTAATTACTACCCCAATCGATTGGCTCCCTACCCTGTAGGTATCATGTGCTGGCCCCACAGTGGGATGTATCATTTCCTAAAGTGGCAACCCGTTTATTTTCGAGAGGCACATCCATCTAATGATGTCATAGCATCTTAATTTTCTTGAGCAAGCCGGACCCATGCACGCACATGACTCCGTTGGATCCCGCGCTGTCAACACCTCCACCTATATAAACCTCTTACAATCAACTCAGTAAGCGTGCCCTGACCCCGACCTAGTTTGGGGTTCCCCGTTTGGTACCAAGATGGGTTACTGACTGATACATGTCCCACACGACAGATGATACAAGCTACCCCCGGGCTTTCATCCCCACTACTAGGATTTTGACAGGTTATGCCTAACAGTTTAAAAAGGTTGCATAACCCCAACATGTAATACGGGTTAAGTTTGTCGGGCTTATATAATCCCCCATAGATTTAACAAGATTAACTTAATCCCCACTGATTCAAGCAAGTTTACTTAACCCCCACTCAATTCGACAAGTTCATGTAACCCCCACAGAATTAAACAGGTTAAGTATCTCTGGTTAACAAGTTATTATCATATTTCCATTTATGGTTGTTAATGGACTAGACCTCTCACATTAAGTCTACCACTTGTAGATACTGGATATGCCGGGCGGTTCCGGGCAGACTTCTACCACAAGTCAAACTTAACTATCTTAGCACCGTTATATGTACATTTACGCACCCGACCCCTCACATTAGATTAACCAGCTGTGGTTGCTGGATTTGCCGGATGGTTCTGGGCAGACTTCTACCACAAGTGTAATCTAACCTCGTTTCTAAGTGCAGTTATAGTTTCTATTCATTATAGTTTTAGGCATTTTCGTTCTTAGCCAAGTATTCATGTTCTTCGTAGATTCTGTCCCAAATTAAAGTCTTAGATCACGGTATATGTAATGTCCCCAAAATCCCCATCATGTTTTACATTACAAGTTATTCACCCAATTTTAACATTCCCAACCGTTCCCAATTTCATGCACTCGCATATTTCAGTGATAGGCCTAGGCTCGAAGGTAGCCTGGCTATAAAAATAAAAAGAGAAGGAGGGAGAGAAGAGAACAGAAAATAATGAATTAGGCATATGATGATAAAATTGATCATAATAACAGAATAGGCATATGATGACAGAATTGAACATATGGGAACAATAGATCAGGTGTACGAGTAATGGTAGATTTGTTCAATTACGATTTAAATTATTAATAGGCATAGGCTTAGATCCAAACTTATAAACATGTAAAGATTGCTTATTAAATGTTTATATATAAAAATAACATGAACTCACAAGGACTGGTTCTAAAGAATATAGAAATGACTGTAGATGTCGTAGTAGAGATTCTTGAATACATATAACTTGTTGTTGTAGAAGAATAGGCTAATTTAATCTGAGTTGGGGAAGCACCTCGTTGTCTCCATTGTTTTTGGTGAATGAAATAATAGAAATAAGGTCCTATTTATAGCACATGGTCAACGAATCTTATTCAGAAACGCGTCCAAGTGCAGGGGAGGAATCTTCCCCATATTTCGGTGGGGTCACCCAGGGGTCGACACCCCTGTGTAGGGGTCGACCCCTAACGGGCCGATTTCCCTCCTTTTGCCGCTCTCTGATTTTGATTTTCTGGATTTATTTGTTTATATATTATGCTTATATGTATACAAACTTCAAACCTTAATATCTTCTTTATACGATATCCGTTTTGCGCAAACTCGGAGTCTATCTTAAACAGAATTCTGAGATGAACGAAATGATGCGGTCCATTTTACTTAATTCTCAATATTTAACTAATTATTCTTTAATTTATCATTATGGTGTTCTTTAAAATTATGGGGTGTTACAATGATGACAAAAGTTAGGTTGTTGGGGAAAGTCGGGTCGTAGAGCAGTAGGCCATTGGAACGACCTAGGGCATTGGGTCGTTAGGACGAAGCTAGGCAGAATTGCGTGAAGGCTTCAAACTGTAGAACGATAGGTCATGGGACGACCTAAGATTTAGGAACGACCTAAGGGTTGATGATGGATGCAGTCAGGCTGTGGGATGATAGGTCGTGGGACGACCTATGGTGAATGACCTTACTATGATGGGCCATTATATTGATTTTGTTTTGGTTCAGCAAGGACTGTTACTTCGAAGTGAAGTCAAGGCGGAATGTTCGAAGTGTGATGAGATGTTTTGTTGATCGATGAAATGCAACGAATACGAAGACAACTCAAGGGTGTTGAGTTGTGGATAATGGTTGCTCGAGGGGGACTTGAGCTTATGGATAGTCGCCAGTGATGACGACTAGAGATGATGAAGGCCGAGAGATTATCGTTATCGTATGTTCTAGCGGACTCAAAGCAGGGTTATAGTTGACAGTCACGATGGGCCTAGAAATACCCTGGGCAGTCATGATGGGCCTAGAAATACCCTAGGCAGTCACGACGGGCCTAGAGATACGAGTCGCGAATACGCATGGAGTTTTGCTAAAACTGGGCTTTACCATTAGCCCTTGATGGACGGCAAGTGTTGAGCCTGTCATATGATTCACGATTGTTTCGAAGCAGGATTGGCGGTTATAGCTAGAGTCATGGATGATGATTGTTTTGTTTGTAACATCTTGTGTGGATTACTCGGCATCGAGGAAGATATCTCTTGGGTGCTTGTCTGATATTGGTTTAGGCCTCTAAAGTTTGTGCTTTTGAGATGTTAATGTCGAATAGAATGGTCTACGCTTGATAATCGATTGTTATGTATGAACCACTATTTTTGGATGATTGCATGTAAAGGCTATCAATGTCGGATGTGGGGGAAGATAGATTTGGGTTCTTCTCTGTTGATGTTGGTAGATTAGTTGATTATTCTTCGTATCCTCATATACTTTATTGATGATGTTTGATAGCTGTTTTATCGCTCACAAAGATTGTTGTTTGACTCAAGGTTTTATATTTCCCTCTTATTACCTTGGGTTGTTCATCCTGATGTGGATGGTCAAACTGAGTAGTAGGTGATAAATGATACCTTAGTGAGGACGATGATGCTGATCGGTGGTGAGTTGGAGGCTTACGTACCAGTTCTTATTGCTATCTAGTATTTCTGTTTCCGCAGTTGTTGATATATGCTCTGAATTTGTAGTGAGGCCTGTTGTACAGAGATATTGATATGATTCAAGGATGTATGGATATTCTGCTAAATGTTACGGAAGATTTAAGTTTCCATGCAATTGTGTTTCACTATTATTACCTATTGTATATGTTCTATTGTATTTTATCCTTGCGCTATAAGTTACGCGACATGTTCCGTGCTGTGTTATCATACCCCGATGATCATCCATAGCTGTTGGGCACGTCTTTCAGTGCATTATTCCTCTTGTAAATGCTGGAGTTATGATCGGTCGTCGCATAAGGAGAAGTACACTAATGAGTTAATCTGTTTTGTTTACATAGTAAATTAAATCATTTGAATACATTCACCACCATGATTAGAATGTTATAGCCTTATTTTAAGTCTAGATTACATTTCAACTTCAACCTTGTAAATTTTAATTTTATCAAAGACTTCATCTTTTGATTTCATTAGATAAACATAAAAATATCTAAAGTAATCATTAATAAACGTAACATAAAATATATTTTCACCATATGTTGTACGACCCTTTAAATCTTCAACATCGTTATAGATAAGAACAAGCATATAGTTTTTCTTTCTATATATTTAAAGGATTTTTTATGTATTTTTGTTTGAACATAATTTTTTTTTTTGAATTTGTTCAGGAGGGAAATCAACTGGAGTCGTAAAATCCTCCTTAGTGCACCTAGCTCGGTCCACGAGCACCACATAAAAGCGTATGCACATGGTAAGCTCCTAGCATGCCATTCCGGGTTTCGAACCCGCACAATTATTACCATGACACAAATTTCACATATAAAGATGTATTAGAAATTGCAATAAAAAATCATTCATAACTTATTCATATTTTTAAGTACATCATAATCACTGTTTCAAATCTCGGAAATATCGCCTGAGATCTCTTTTTGGCTCCTATCGAAACGAAACAGCAAATCTCCTTTCAAGCCTGAGATATTGTAATATCGAGCTAAATATCGACCGAGACGATATACTGGAATATCGTCCAAGATCTTTGTTTTTTAGGTTAAAATTTAGATTCGTACCTGAACCAGAATAATAATTTAAAAATCAAATCTATCCACGATAATCTATTGCTATTTAACATTTTGCATGCTAAATGACCATATTTTTTTGGCGAAGCCGCTAAATGACCATATTATATGTTCATATATATATATTCTACAGTGCTTATGATTTTCATATTTAACTTTTTATGTTACATACATGTTACTTAAGAAATTATGTATTTTATGTTCTACTTATACTGAGCTTTTTAATGTTTTGGACCATTTTATGCTCTATGTCTAATAATAATTCATGTTCATGGATTATATGTCGTAAGCACTAATCTATTTATATTGTATTATATTTATATTTTAAGCATACTATGATTTTGAGTACGATTGATCTTTCGTAAATTGAGAATAATGGAGTGATTTTGCAATTCAAGTTAAATTACTATGTATAATAACATTCGTAAAAATCATTGTATAAGAATATTATTTTTAAACATTTAATGTACTCCGAGATTGTTCTGATATAAACTTTCAGCTCCGAGATGCAAATCTGAGACGAACCCCCAAGATAGACTCATCTTATCCGAGATCTCCCGTCTACGAGATCAAGTCTCTGAAATCGCTGAGATGAAATACGACCAATATCCGAGATTTAAAACCTTGGCCGTAATTAACATGTCCAAATCTAGCATGTCATAATTCTACAGAATGTATTATATATGCATAAGTTTCCTTTATTAAATTCAACTTTATCAGACCGTTACAAGGATAAATCCGTTTAATGAACTTTTCATTCTTGGATAGAACTAGTTTGTTTGACTCATGCACTAGCATTAATCCTTATTTGTTAAGAAGATACATGGAGACCATATTCTTGCAAATATCAGGCGTATAAAAAACACTAACTAAAGCAAGAGTCTTTCCAGTGCCTTTTCCAGTCACTCTGTTGCGAAAATATTTGCATCAGTAACTTGATTTTAATATGCGCTAATTTCTTCATATTTCTTATAGAGGTCACAACTTTTGCATAATGAATGGTTACTTCAGTATCAAATTATCAATCATTTTCTCTGCCCTAACGGATTTTTCTTCTGCACTACTACCACCAATGTTTCTTTGACCATTTAGTTTTTTTTTTTTTTTTTTACTTTTTTCCTTGACGATGGTTAGTAACATAATGGTTGGGCTTGTTACGAAAATAACAAGCGCCTTTCTCCTTATCTTTCATATAACGATTTTTCTTCTTAAATCGTGTCTTACCCTTAGGAGCGTCAACAAATTTGTCAATTCAATACTATTTACCTTAGAATGAAACTAAGTCTGCAGATTATTATCTACATTTTGCTTATGAGAGTCCTCTTCTATGTGAAGACGACCTTTATATTCTCTAAATCATAACTCATCTCCATGTATTTCTATTTCTTCTTATCGTAATTCCAAAAGCGATGAATTATAGAAATTATAACTTTAGCAACAAAAGATTCAGAGATTTCAATCTTCGCATCTTTAAGTTGGTTAAATATATATAATTTTTCACTAACTTCCCCAATAGTGGACTTACTATGATTCTTTTTGAAATCCTTAAAATTTCATATTGGAAATTTCTTATTGCTTGCCTCAAATATTAGATATTTGTTCTCTAGTGCAGTATGGAGTTCTCTGGCTGTTTCCACAATTTTATGTACCTTGTGCACAAAAATAGAAAAGGCTTTGAGTATGTGTCCTCTACACAAAAAATCATCTTCTTAGTGCTTCGCACATTTTTCTTCCAACCCATATGTATCTTTTGAAGTTTCTTTGGGTATAGCCTCTGATTCCTATTCGAGAATGTAAAAGTGTTGGACAGTGACCAAAAAAACTTCATAGTTTCTTGTTAGCATGTGAAGTTTTCACCGGCAAACAAAAAACTGCTCCAAACGAGTCGAATGTTGATTCATGACTTGTAGAGCACTGATGTTGATTGAATTTGAACCATCCATGATTGAAGATACTGTCTAAAGTTTTTTTTGGATATTAGTTGACGATTCATGTATGACAATGATGAGATTGACGTACTTATAACTTCAAAAGTTTACCATGTATATTTTTTTAGACAATAGTTCAACCCAATAGATACGTACATGTTATAGAACTACCAACTTGAGGATTTAAAGCCTTGTAACAACGTAACCGAGTTCAAATTTTGTAAGATTTTGATCCAACCAAAAATCACCTTTCCATGATATGTGATGATGGGAATGTAGAGAATACGGTAGAGAAGAAAAAGAGAATTCAGAATTCTATATTTGAAATGAGACTTCTATGACCTATTTATGGGCGTAAATGTGTCCATTCACCAAGAAATGTGTCCCAACGATCAAAAGGAGTTACTAAATTCGTTTGAGAATTCAAATTGCTCGTTCAAATTTTGTCTCCTACCAAAAACATCCATCGATACGTGTCTCCCTCTTTAGTTTGATTTTCCATTTCAAATTAGGATTCTAAGTTGTTGATGGCCCAAAATTTAAGCCGGTCCTGACTTGAGTTTTTATCTAAAATAATAATTAGACCCGAATCTGAAACCCTACTCGGTTCGGTTCAGTCAGACGGAGGAGGCCACGTATGTTGGTTATGCATGACTTTCCTCCTTAAGTAGAGAAAATATTTCGATGCATGAACAACCCAACCTTCCTTAGGAACCTACATCTTTATTGATGGTTGGTTTGAAAGCACAAACTTTTTGTTTGACTACGAAATCACCAAAATCTCTTGATTCATATGTAATATAATTAAAGTTTAATGTCGCTTAAAAATAAAATATAATAAATAAACTTCGTTTATCAATTCAAAACATTATATATTACAACTTAGGAATAAAAATTAAAACTACCTAATTTAAATATAAAAATGTGATCATATATACATACATACATACATATATATATATATGTGTGTGTGTGTGTGTGTGTGTGTGTGTGTGTGTGTGTGAATGTATGTATGTATATATAGGGAGCGATTATTTGAATACAAAATTAGACACAAAACATGAGACACAAAATCTCAACAGTTGGATCTTTTTGTCCTTATATGAAGGGGTGAAATTCAGAGGTAATCCAACGATGGAGATCAACTGTGTCTAAATTTTATATCTATATAGACATACATGTGTGTGTGTATATAATTTTTTGCTTGAATATGCTAAACGTATAAAATTTATAGAAAAATCACTCATGCATGAAACGTGTCGCATAACGTTCGTTTAAATAAATATGCTTCATAATATTTTAAGATGCTTTCTATTTCTTCTTCTTTAAAACAAATTCTAATATTTAAAACTATATTGAAAATTTACAACGATAACAACCAAAAGTAAACTCTTACAGCTTCATTTTAAAGAACAATAAGAAAATTTTACCGAAATTCGAGCGATTTAAACTAAAGTAAAAATCAGAATTCAGTAAAAAAAAAAAAAATTGGATTTTCCTTAATTTTGATTGGGGAGGCTAAAATTCAAATTTAGGATTGTTGAAGCTAGTATTTGGGATGATGCATGTATATTTTTTTATTTTTTATTTTAGGTAGCTTTGAGAAGAAAGGATAAAATACTTGCCTCCAGTCGCGCGTGTACAATATGGTTGGGTTGCGAGTAGGGGTGAGCATTCGGTCGGTTCGGTTAGTTTGAACATAAAAAAAACTTAAATCGAATTGAAACCGAATTTTTTTCAAACCGAACCGAATTAATTTCAGTTAATTCGGTCGGTAACCGATTTAGCCAAACTTTAGGATGTACTATAATTCAAATGATGGATTCACTCAAAGTAAAACATAAATTCATGTTTAGAGAAATTTTATGCAGTAAATTTTATGTTTATGATAAGATTTGATCAATTTGGAACAAATGTCTTTGTACTATATAACTAGGGGAAATTTTTTTACAAGGACAAACTATGTTATAATTTTATTAAAAAGGACAGGACACTAATATTTTATTGAAAAGGACAAATAAGAGCTCAGTCCAATAATAAACTTATCTCCGCTCCATTTTCATTTTGTTTTGTTTGCTTTCCACTCACGCAAAAAACCCATTCCTCAATTCAATTGAAATTGAAAATCGCGAAACCCTAAATCAATGGTGGCCGATTCACCGTCGCCGTCAATTTGCAATGTCGATCAGGAGATTTCCACTGAAAACCATACAAACCAAACCGCTATTGTTCTAAATCATTAGCAATCACCCCATTCAGCCGAAAACCTAGCCGATTATTCATCAAATTTACAATGCTCTATAGAAACCCTAAATGATTTTCCAGAACTTGATGAAAGACAAGCAAATGGAAGAAATGATACTGCTAGTGTTAGTAATGAGGAAAATAAGGAAGGAACAACAACAAATGATACTTGCGATAGCAAAAACAAGGAAGAAACAGGGGCTATAAGAGAAACTGAGTCAAATTTTGGTGAAAAAGAAAACGTAAGTGATCCTGGAAAAGAAAGTGATACTGAGTTTGGTAAAAATGAGGAAATAAGAGTGACTAAGAAGCAATCTGAAAATGTTGGTGATGAAAAAGTTAAAGATATCCCAGTGGTTATAGTTCCTACAGTTGTAGGTAGGCAAACTAGGTCGAAGAAGGTCAATGATCCAAGAAGAATTGCGGATGTAAAAAAGATGAAGATAAATAAAGACCAAAAAAAGGTAAATAATACTTTAAATATTGAAAACTTTTAATGCTATAGTCAATTTTTTAACAATTTTTTTTTCTGATATGACAGGAAATAGTGAGGAAAAAAAGTAAAACAAATCAAGCACAAGTAGTTGAAGCTGTTGAAAAGAATTCGGTGAGATAACTTTAACTATACTGTATTTTAATATGATTATATCACTCTTTCATAAAAAATGCAGTTAAGTTAAATAAAAGTAGTAAGTACGGAACATGTAAATTATGCAAATAAATAGTCTGAAAGTATGAAATAGCTGAATAGTAGTGGTAAAAGTGTAGTATGAAGGTGTTTTATTTTAGTGGTAGCGTGGATTGTTTTATTTTTCAAAGAAAATAAACTTGTCTAGTAGTGTAGCTTTAAAAATAGAACTGATATCTTGTTATAAAAAAAACTGATATCTGTTCAGTAAAAAGGTAGTAAAAATAATAAGTGATACCTATACAAATTAAGAAATGATACCTACAAACTGAAAAGAGTCTTAAAAAGTAGAAACCGATACTGGAGTTATTAAAAAACTGATATTTTTTTCCTATATTACAATACACACTACGTAGCATATACAACCACCATATTTTGTTGTATTGAATACCAAACACATAATTTTTTTTAAATTCCCGTACGTGTTCGTTTTGAAAGGTTTCCTTGTGTAGATATCAGTTTTTTAATAACTCCAGTATCAGTTTGTACTTTTTAAGGATATAAAAATTAGCGATACCAACACAAATGAAGAATTGGTACCTACAAACTGAAAAAAGTTTTAGAAATTAGAAAGTGATACCAGAGTTATTAAGAAACTGATATTTTTCCTTCATTACAGTATGCACTATGCAGTTATACGACCACCATATGACTATAACAGATCTGAATATATGCAAGAAAACTGATATCATTTCAGTAGAAAAGTATTAAAATTGAATAGTGATACCTATGTAAATTAAAAATTCTTACCTACAGACTGTAAAAAGGTAAAAAAAAAAAAAAGTACAAAATTAAAACTGAAGTTAATAAATAACTGATATCTATTCAATGAATGATATCAATACAGTTACATACATAATTAAAAAAAAAATTGATCATGTGTGGTAATCATTGTAAGCTAATGTGATGGTTGTATATGTGCATACTTAAGTTCTTAATTTTTTATTTTTTTATTATTAAACAGGATGACGATTTTGTCAATCCTATGCCAAAACAGAGTGCATTGGGTACATCTGAAGAGGAAAAAAAAGAAATTATTGCAGATGAGAAAACAAAAAAAGGTACAGCTTATCGATGCAATCTGCAAGCTACATTCAAAATCATGAAGTTAGTAAAAGAGAAAAAAGCATTGAATAAAAGGCAAATTGATTTTTGGAAACGCACTCCTTTCTACGAGTTTTTTTAATGTTTTTTATGAGGATAAAATCGTTCTGAAAGAGAGCAAGAAACATCATGGTAATTTGGATGAAATTTATTCGTGTTACTCACCAGTTGAAGAGTTGTTTGTGTTTGGAGAAGAACAAATGAAAATAACAGAAAAAGATGTTAGCTTACTGTTTTACATGCCAGTGGAAGGATGCAATATAGTAAAAACTGCAAAAATGACTAATAGAACAATCCCATCGGAGTGCAAAGATTTTATTTTAAAGAACTTTGATTCAGAACCAGTTATAAACAGAAATTTAATCGAAGCAAGAATAAAAGAAGAAACTGCAAAGAAGAAGAAGGATTTTGAAGAAGATTTATCATTGCTATTGATCATGGATATTCTGGTCACATTCTTTTTTCCGAAGAACCAACAGAAGCTCAGATGGGGATTTGTTCCATATCTATTGGATATTGATAAGATGAATTCCATCTCGTGGCCAAAAACAATTCAGTCTAATTTTTCCAAAAATGTTAAAAATTCATGCACAACCCAAGAAACATGTCCGGATGCTCAATGCTTCCATTGGTAAGAGTTTTTTTTCACATTAATTCCATTTTTAAGCTAAAAATGACAATATGTTTTCATGTGTAAAAATCAGTTTTCGTTCCCTATATGCAGTATGTCTTTTGCGAGAAGATCGGTGGAGTATAGCAAAGGAGAAACTTCGGCAATAAACTACCAAGATTTGCAAGATGGAATTGAAGGAGCTGAAGAACATTGTGCAATGAAATTTCTTGCGTGAACTAAAAAAAGGGGAGGTATGTTATTATAACATGATTGTCTGATTCATGTCACTACAAGAATTGAACAGTATTGCAACGAACACTTCCAACGGCCTCCAACGGTCGTTGACCAACGGCTTCCAACGGAAGCCAAAATACGTATGTTTCTTATGTATACAAAATATACGCCGTTGGAAACCGTTTGCGGCCGTTGGTTTTTAATCCGTTGGAAGCCGTTGCCCCCCGTTAAACAGGATTGAGCACAAACCAGCCGAGAGCTGCTCCTTCTTCCTCATTCTCTCCAAACTCACGAATTTTCTCCCAAAACCCCCAATCTTTCCCTCCTTCAATTCTGAAATCACCAATCCCACGCCATCATCCATCTAGGAACTCTCCAAATCAATCAAGGCACTCTCTCATCCTCTTTAAACTCTGGTTCTCTCCGATTTCAAGGTATGTGTTTACCCTAAATTTTGTTTAATACCCCGTTTAGTAATTTAAGCATAATTAGAGTATGTTTGTGTGTCTAATGTTGTTAATTATTTGCTAATGTAGGGTTTAATTATTTAAATTGCTAATTTAGGGTTTTGATTTATAAATTACTTAGTTTTTATGATTTAGAGTTTTAATTAGTTTAAGTAGTTGTTGTTAATGAGTTTTGTATTTGTAGATTTACTTGATTATGTTGCTAATCTAGGGTTTAATTAGTTAAAGTTGAATATGTATATGTGCATATATATATATATATATATATAGTCTTGTATGTATGTATGTATGTATATAGTTGATAATCTATGTATTTGTTTGTTTGAGCCCCAATTCATTGAAAACAATATTTAATTTGTTGAAAACGTGTCATGCAACTAGAAATATTAAAGTTTGTGTTATTTGGGCTAAGGCCCATAAAGGCGCAAAAAGGCGCACAAAAGCGTACAAAAAACACTTCAATCATGAAAAAATACGTATTCATAATATGTTATATTCATAAAGCCTTAGAGAGTTTTTTGGCCCCGTCTAATAAGTATTGTATATAATCGTGATATGATGTTCGTTTTATTAATGGAACAGACATTTATATTCATTGTATACAATATTGATTGGATTTGTCCTTTGTATTGGACAAGTTACGAATACAATAACGAAATTAAATCTCGTAAAGTATTTCATTTTAAACGGTTCTCAAAATTTCAAAAGCACTTCCTTTATGTTCCCTGTGTACACGCAATTGTGTACTATTTAGGGAACTAAAGGGAAGTGCTACCGAAATTTTGTTGAATCGTTTAAATTGAAAAGATTTATGCGATTTAATTACGTTATTGTATTTGTAATGGGAGGTAGGATAACCCACCATTAAATGATCAATTGACATAACATGCATTAATCACTAAAATTGTTTTAACACATTGTCAATGCAAATTTCATCTTCATAATTAATATGTAAAAGAAATGTTGTCATTAAAATACAATCTTAGCGTTTGAGCGATCGGACACAAAAATTATAAATCTAATTTTATATAATTCTTTCTAATTTCATATGTACTTAGAAAAAATGGACGATTATTTTAATGATCGAAGCTGGATGTACAAACGAAGAGAAACCGATGGCACAATAAATAAACATTTTATTAGTGGTGTCAGCGTGTTTATTGATTTCGCTTTAAGTAACAATGGAAACGACGTCGAAATCTGTTGTCCATGTAGTAAATGCAAGTTATTGAAGCATTTGATACCGCAAATGGTCAGAGTTCATTTGCGTCAGTACGTTTTTGTGCCGAACTATTTAGTTTGGGATCGTCATGGAGAACCGTTAGCATCTACTTCTGTACAAGTTGAGGAGGTAGCGAATAATGAAATTGCCACGACGGATCTCGTAGAACAAATGGTTGAAGATGCTGCACGTTCTATGTTCCCGGTTCAACAATTTAATGAAAACGTTGGTAATGATGACGATGGTAATGATGAAGAAGAACCAAATATTGAAGCCAAAAAATTATATGACTTATTAGATGCCGCAAAAAACCCCTTTGGGAAGGCTGTGAAAGCGGAACTCAATTATCAGTAACTGCTGAATACATTGCGATGAAATCTAAATACAACCTCACAGAAGCTGGATTTACAGCTGTTGTACAAGCTACGAAGCGGCATATGCCTCCCAATAATTTAATGTGCGAAAACCATTACGAAGTAAAAAAAATGATGTCGGCCTTTGGTTTACCGTATCAAAAAATAGATACATGTCTAAAGGGTTGCATGTTATTTTGGAATGAAGATATCAAGCTTAAGAATTGTAGAATATGTAATCAAGAAAGATACAAACCAAGAAAGAAAAAGGGAAAGGAAGTCCAGTATAAATGTATGCATTATTTACCGATTATTCCTAGACTTCAAAGGTTATATGCATCTTCTGTAACCGCGCAACATATGAGATGGCACAAGGTGAGAACACAGGAGGAAGGTACGTTAACACACCCATCTGATGGAGAAGCATGGAAGCATTTTGATCAAAAGTATCCCAATTTTGCATCTGAGAGTCGCAATGTTAGACTAGGTTTATGTACGGATGGGTTTTCACCATTTTCTCAATTTGGTTCTAAATATTCATCCTGGCCTGTAATTGTAACACCTTATAATTTACCTCCGTGGATGTGTATGAAAACTCCTTATATGTTTCTTACAATTGTCGTACCAGGTCCCGATGATCCGACACAAGGAATCGATGTTTATTTACAACCATTGATTGAAGAATTAAAAAAATTGTGGTAAGAAGGGGTAGAAACATATGATATTTCCCAAAAGAAAAACTTTCGTATGCATGCTTCTCTATTGTGGACAATTAGCGATTTTCCTGCTTATGCGATGTTTTCAGGTTGGAGTACAGCTGGTCGTCTAGCTTGTCCGTACTGTATGGAAGAAACAAGAGCATTTTCTTTACCTATTGGAAAGAAAATTTCATGGTTTGACTGTCATAGATGTTTTCTTCATATTAATCATCCTTTTAGAAGGGATAAGAATTTTTTTTACAGCTAATAGACTTGAAACTTTACGACCACCTAAAGTATGGACAAGTGAGGAAATTTAAGAACTTGTACAAGATTTTCCCAAGATTCATGAAATCGGAGTATAGACAGAAATTCAAGGTAAATCATCAATTCATAATTGGTGGAAACAAAGCATATTTTGGGAGTTGCCTTATTGGAAAGATCTTCTGATTCGTCATAATATTGACGTGATGCATAATGAGAAAAACGTGTTTGATAACGTAATCAATACAATTTTGAATGTCAAAGGGAAGACGAAAGATGATTTGAAATCCAGACCTTATATTGAAGTAATATGTAATCGTCCGGAACTTCATATAAAGCCAAATGACACCAGAAAACCGAAAGCGTGCTATGAACTGGATACTAATCAAATAAAAATATTTTTAAAATGGATGGAAGGGTTAAGATTCCCGGATGGTATATCTTCCAATCTTCGTAGATGTGTTGACTATAAAAACAGTAAACTTAGCGGGATGAAAAGCCACGACTGTCATGTTATGATGGAAAATTTATTGTCCGTCGCTTTCAAAGAACTATTGCCCGTGAAAGTTTGGACTGTTGTAACAGAGCTTAGTTTATTCTATAAAGAGCTTTGTTCATCTACATTAAAAATTGACCATCTACGTGAACTAGAGGAAGAAATCCCCATATTACTCTGCAAATTGGAAAAAATATTTCCTCCAGGGTTTTTCAATGTTATGGAGCATTTACCTATTCATCTTCCATCAGAAGCACGTCTTCGAGGGCCTGTGCAATACGGATGGATGTATCCATTTGAAAGGTATATTAATATCCAGTTAATTAAATTTTGGTTAAGTGTATGAAAAAATAATTTACAATAATTCTAAACAGGTATTTAAATCATCTAAAGAAAAAAGTGAGGCAGAAAGCTAGAGTTGAAGGTTCTATTTGCAAATCATACATTAAAGAAGAAGCTTCATTTTTTTCTCTCATTATTTTAGTGATCATGTGAACATCTCATTTGCAAGTACTGCACGTAATGATGAAGGCATTGATCAAGATGACTGCCAAGCGACTTTATCTATTTTTAAAAAACATGGTCGGCCTTCTGGTAGATGTGTGGAGGAATGGCTGAACGATAAAGATTACAATGCAACACACACATATATTCTTCTCAATTGCACCGAACTTGCACCGTTCGTTAGGTACTCTACTTATGCATCTATGTATACATGTATTGTATCTTTAATCATATATGTAACGTATGTCCTATGATTGCAGCATTTATGAATCACAGTATCCAAACGGCGATATCAACAAAGAATTCGCTAGTTGGTTTACTAATTATGTTTTTGATCCAACTAATTGTATTGTGGATGAAGGATTGAAACATTTGGCTATGGGACGTAAAAGAAATGTGAAGACATATCCAATATTCTTTGTCAATGGATATAAATTTAACACTAAAGAATATGGTGCTGAAAAATTTACTGACAATAGCAGTGTATTTATTAAAGGTAGTGATGATCCAAACGACCATGTACACGATTTTTATGGCGTGCTAAACCAGATTCTGCAATTGACATATTTCACAAGACCCGCGGAAGAAGTATTTTTGTTTAAATGCAACTGGTTCAGCAATGTTCCAGGTTCTAGAATCAACGTGCACCCAAAATATAATCTTATAGAAGTAAGACATACGTCCCATTATTATAAGTACGACCCTTTCGTACTTGCCAAATAGGCTCTTCAAGTATATTATGCTCCTTATCCTTCTATGAGAAGAGACAAAATAGATTGGTGGGCTGTTTTCAAAACAAAACCAAGGTTTACATTTGACGGGCGTAATATTCCCAATGACCAAGCTTATCGAGCAGACGTCGAGGAAAATGCAGAAATAGTAATAACCGACGATCAAACAGATTTTGGACCTCTAAACGATGAATCGAACGCATTAATTGATGTATTTGAGACTACAGATGAACCATATATGGAGGAGGAAATAGAGTTGGAATCTGAAAGTGATGAGGACGACTAACTAATACTCCTCATTTTCAAAAGGTAATTTTATGTTATGACATTTCTATTATCAAGTAACCATATATTTATTTTTATGACATTTCTATGAATCAAACTCATATGTTAACTAGACATATCTATGAATCAAACTTATATTTAACACTTCTATGAATCAAACTCGATCATATGTTAACTAGACAAATCTATGAATCAAACTTATATTTAACACTTTTATGAAACAAACTTGTACTCATATTATGACATTTCTATTATCAAGTACTCATGTTATCTAATACCATGTTTTTACATATAGTTCGTTCATGTTATGTTATGTTACGTTACGTTATGTTATGTTATGTTATGTTATGTTTTTTTTTGTAACAGGTATGGCGTCAGGTGGCGAGGAGGGTGGTCCATCGTCGGAGTTATCTCGTCCTGTGGTCTGGCTTAAGCCAAAAGCATCAAAAGGGTAAAAACTAAGTTTTTAGTATAAATTTAATTTAAGTACAATAAATTATTTAAATTGTTGTTCTAGCAACCATGTATTTTTTTCCCGTTTAACACAGGGGGTTTGAGTTGGAGCCGTCCAATACCGTTTTGAGGATATCAAAACGTGCTTATCTAGCCCGCATGACTGCATGTTGGCCCACTTGGAGCTCGATACCCGACTTAGTTAAGGAGACCATATGGCAGGATTTTTTGGTACGTATGTATGATATAACATTTCTTATATTAAGTACATGCTCCTATTTGATAACTTTATATGTATGCTATTTATAAAAAAAACGCAGGGTGCGGTGGATCTCCAGGAGACGAATTTGGATCTCGTTAAGCGCCACTAGAACAGTTAAGTGGCAGCAAATTACAGACATACAATGAACACTTTAAAATCAAGTGGGAAAAGGCAGTCTTGGGTGAGCGAGTCAGTGTGGAATGATCTACTTACTTATTGGAATAGTAATGAGGACTTTCTGGTAAATTTTACTGCATATTTTTAATTTAAATTATTCTATTCAATTAGTACGTGATTTAGACTAAGACATTTTTTTTTAAATTTAAATGTATAGGCCTCGTCTGAGGGAAATGCAGCTAATAGGAGCAAGAATCCGGTTACGCATCGAGGTGGGTCCAAGTCAGTTCAGCATCATCGTGAGGATCTGGTATATTTTGTAATTGCACAGTTTAAAATTTTAATTCATAACTAGTTAAAATTAATAGTTGATTTAAGTTTAAGTTTTAATTTACATGTGTGCATGCTTATTTCAGGAGAGAGCGCGTATGGCTCCTGTGTCGTACTGGGATGTTTACGAGCATACACATGCATTGAGTCAGACTGACGACACATGCTCAGTTTCGTGCACTTGGGACCATGATGATAAGGCGCGTGAGAGATATGTAAGTATAAAATAGTTAAGTAGACTTGTAATTTAATTAAAATAGTGTTATCTAATTTTATTTTATTTTTTGTTTAACAAGAGAAATTTCAGGAGCAAAGGGCGCGGGTACTGGAAGCTACAGGGAGGACTGAGCTGACCAAGGAAGATGAGGACAAGATATTTGATGTTGTCATGGATCCTGCTACCCGAAACAGACGATATGGTTATGGAAATCTAGAGGTAATACTAAAATTTATAATAAAAACTCAAATGTATTTGAACTACTATTATGAAATACTGAAAATCTGAAATTATATACAGATTACAGCATCTCAACAGATGTATCAGAAGGCTCAGGAAAAGGAAAAAATCGCACAGTTGAAAGCGTAGATTGCAGAGCTTCATGAACGTGATCGTCGCCGTGAAGAGCAGATGGAGTTGCTTAACCAGCGATTGGCGGAGTACATTGCCCAGCACGGTACGACACCTTCATCTTCAGGGGGAGAGAGTTAATCAGGTTAGCTTATTTTGATGTGTTTTGAGAGTTGGTGAGGCTTGCTACATGCATGGTAGTTGTATATATTTTGTTATGATGGTTTGGACATGATATTATGATGGTTTGGTGATGGTACGGTTTGGACATGGTGTTGGTTATGTTGTTTGGAGATGGTTATGTTATTTTGGACATGGTGATGGTTTGGTGTTGTTTTGGCGAAATTTGGTGGTAATGTTATGTAAATATTGGTTAATTTATGTGTTTTGTGTTTGTTTTTTATTTCGTATTGTGTTTGGGTGTATATATGGTTGAGATTGTGAGTTATATGCTCGACATGGAGCAGTTCAGAATGTTTTATATTTGTTGTGTGGCTTGTAGTGGTAAATCTAAAATCTGCCCAAAAAAACACCCAGATTTCCAACGGCGACCAACGTCCTGCGACGGCTTACAGGTCATTCCATACAAACGGCTTCCAATGGCCTATTTGCTCAAAACATCATACACGTGTCCTTATTTATCAGTTGGAAGCCGTTGGAAATTAAGCGTCGTTTGCGTTGGAAGTTGTTGGAAGCCGTTGATCCGTATACCAACGGATTGACCAACGACTTCCAACGGGGTTTCCAACGGCCCCTGGCCGTTGGAAACCCCTGTTCCTCCTGTAGTGTGCTTAATTACAATGTGAATCATTCTAAATAAAATATGATACCTTGTAGAAGTCATGAAATTTATGTCAGCATAATGAAGTAATGATCATATTGAAAAGTGATATGTAGAAAATATTTAAACTGATATTGTGAAACTAATTGATTAAAAATGGTAGATGAAAAATGGAAAACAGATACTGTAAAAATGGGAAAAATGATACTTCTGTATTGTTTATTAAAAAACTGCTATCTTAAAAAATTAAAATTGATACCTATAAACTGACTACAAATCTCTAATACCTAATTAGTACTGAAAAGTATAATTAATAATGTACACATTATATATAAGACTTTAATATGTAGAAATTTGTTTTCTAATGAGTACATGGTCTATGTTCAAAAATATGCAGTTGAAGGAGATTACAAAAATTGAGCCGCATGAGGCTAAGCTTCTAAAGACATTTCAAGAATTATAAAAAAGATTCAGTAAAGGAAAAGAAGCAGAAAAAAAAAACGTGGTGGGATGGAAGAGCAAGAGGGAAAATTTGAAAGCAACGTGGCTACAAAAATTTATAACTGTTATATTAAAGAGCTTGAAGACACGGTTAAAGATTTAAAGCAAGATTTAAAGAAAGAAAGAAAGTTGAGGAGAGAAGCGGAAAATTAGCTTTTAAAACTAAGGCAACAACTAGATGAAAAAAAAGGAATCTCAAAATGATAAAACAATTGGTACAACAGATGTAGAAGGCACTTTGCATAATTCACCAGTCGTACTTGAATATGGAAAAGAGAATGAAATCTTGAATGTGAATGACGATATGAATATTGAACTTGTAGAGGAACAAAAACAAACAGAAAAAAATGCAGTTGAAGAAAAGTTGTCATCTGTGAAGAAAGACAAGTGTGATACAAAAGGAAATGAAATGACACCAACTGGTACTGAAGTTGCCGTAGAAAGCAACAAAGATAAGCATGATCAAAAAACTGTAGAAGACATTGTTCCTCCTGACTTTAAATTGGGTCTTACTCAAGCATTTTCAGAAGTACTAAACGAAGACGGCACTGAAAAAAAAGCATCCCAACGAAGGATTAAAAAATCAGTGAAAAAACCATCAACTCCAAAAAAATCATCGTTAGTTAAAAGGGTAAAAGAAAAGAGTAGAAACAAGAAAAGGCTTGTTGATTTTGAGTATTCTAATCAAGCTTAAAAAAAAAGCTAAGAAATCAAAAAATGAGAAGAAGGAAAATTCTTCTAAAGGAAAAGATGAAGAAAAACATATAACATTGGTTACAAAAGATGAAGCAAAAAATGAAGAAAAAGAAGAAAAAAAAGATGAAGAGAAATTAGAAGATACAATGGTTGATTTAAATCCAATTCAAGTTGAAGAACCTACTTGGAAAGACCTACATTTGGCGAACTGCAAAAGTATTACAAGTCATCTCAGTGAAGAAGAAGCAATTGTCGTGAGGAAATATATTTCAATGGCAAAAACAGAAAAAAAGTAAGGTTTTTTTTTTTTTTTTTTTTTAACAATTGCAGATTAAATTTTATATTCTGGTTATCAGTTTTTAGTCACTTTAGGTATCAGTTTTTTATAAACATATAACTTCATATTATGGGTATCAGTTTTTAGTCACTGTATATATTAGTGTTTTTTTTTTTAATTGTACAGATTTTAGATATCATTTTTGTACTGCTGTAGGTATCAGTTTTTAAAAATCTTTTTGCATGTTCACAGTAGTTAAGTATCAGTTCACCATTTTTTTAGGTATCAAATTTTTCCCCCCATAATGTAACAGTTTTTTAGTATCAATATAGGTGTGTTGTAAATATCATTTTTCCACTATAATTCATTACAAGTATTTAAGTATCAATGTACTTCCATATAAGCATCAGTTTTTAAATTGAAATAAGTAACATTACTTATCAATTAACCAGTCTTTTAGATTTTTTTTTCTTCAGTGTATACTATTAAAAAAAACTTAATATTAAATGTGTTTTTTTAAAAAACTAAACAGCTTCGTTGCTTGGTAAGATGACGATGTGTCCAGAGAAGGATGTATTACCATAAAAGATATGATGATCGATTTGTTGAGAGGAACCATTACAGATGGACATGTAAATACATTTAAGAACTATTGTAAATACGATATCGTAATTCATAACAAGTTGATTATCAAAATCTGCAATTGTAATTGGATAAGTACATTTTTGAAAAAAATGATACCTTACATTACAGCATGACATGAAAATACTATATAGCAAAAGCTTAACATGTCATAATGATTTGTGTGATATCTTGTTTTCATGCTTAAATCAGGTTATCGACTGGTTTAGCATCAAATGTGACTTAGCTGCAAATAACTATGCAATGTCGACGATAATGACAGTAAGTACAAATTTAGTAAACCAATATTGCTTGTTGACATGAGTGATGTACGTAGTTAATACTTACATAAATATATTTTGCACAGAAAGGAATTATTGAAGACAGAAATGGAATTATAACACATTTGGTTATACCGTTCTTGAAAGAATGCGCTCTGAACAAATATACAGAAGCCATATACTTCCCTATTCATGGTGAATGCCACTGGACACTACTAATATTGTTATATCCAAACATGCAATGGTTGCACTAAGATTCTATGAGACCAAGTAATTCAACTGAAAGAAATAATCTACACTTGAAAGATTGCTATAAACTGGTAATGCAATATATTAACCCTTACTATTGTATAAAGTGATACTAATTATTGAGTTATTGCAGAGAGTAAAAGTTGAAGAGATTCTGCAGCAAGTATGGATAGAAAACAGTATTAAAGATATGAAGGTTCAAACGACAGAAATTTATCAACCCGGCTGTGCACAACAAGAATCGTAAAAATAAATATATTTCATTCATATGATAAAGGATTATTTAACATAGTTTGCTAACTGTGTATATATTTCATTAATGCAGAATTAACTGTGGTATATTCGTCATGATCTTTATAGCTTCACACAACAGAGCTGAAGTACCTTTGAAAGTGGAACAAAAAGATGTTGATTGTATAAGAGCAAAAATTGTGTACGAAATAATTGCAAATCATTTGAGGTGCCGGGATTTAGTTCGATTCATCAAAGGATTAAGCAAGAGTTCAAGCAAATGACTGAAGTGATGTCTGATTGAATAACAACTTTGAAACAATGCTTTGTATTTCAGTTTTGTATGTAAACAATTTTACACGTTCTGCATTTCAATATTGACTGAATTGCTCTATGAAATGTTGGTTATATGAATGTTTTGAAACAATGTTTGTATTTCAGTTTTATTTGTAAACAATTTTACACGTTCTTCATTTCAATATTGACTGAATTGCTTAATGAAATTTGTGGTTATATGTATGTCTGCAAATGTCAGTACTTGTATAGAATTGATTGTTATTTACTGCAGAAAAAAGTCGGTTACATTAGATTTAGTAAAAATGAAACTAATGGAATGCAGAAAAAAAACTGATATCTAAAAGACTGGTTAATTGATAAGTAATGTTACTTCAGTTTAAAAACTGATACCTATATGGAAGGTACATTGATACTTAAATAATGGTAATGAATTATAGTAGAAAAATGATATTTACAACACACCTTTATTGATACTAAAAAACTGTTACATTATGGAGGAAAAAATTGATACCTAAAAAAATGGTAAACTGATACTTAAAAACTGTGAACATGCAAAAAGATTTTTAAAAACTGGTACCTACAGCAGTACAAAAATGATATCTAAAATCTGTACAATTAAAAAAAAAAAAAAAACTGATATCTACAGTGACTAAAAACTGATACCCAAAATCTGAAGTTATATGTTTATAAAAAATTGATACCTAAAGTGACTAAAAACTGATATCCAGAATATAAAATTATATCTGAAAATAAAAAGGATACCTAAAAAAAAAAAATCAAAAACTGATACCCATGAACTGGTAATAGGAAAAAAATATCCAAACTGACACCTACCAGCTTACAAAACTGAAACCTAAAAATTATAAACACGCAAGTAAAACAAAAGCGATACGTACATAGACATTTAAATGATAACCAACAGATGAAACATAAACAATAACACATTAAATCGATACATACAAGATCGTAAAACTGATATTCAGTTTACGAATATAATTTAATTTATCACAAGAGTATTATATCACATCATACCAACAAAACAACAATCTAAAAAATAAAAAAAGGAACTGAATAATCTTTGAATAAGTCTTGTTAAAAGTACAAAATATTGTGCACATTTTCAATGTATCAAACATTAATTTGCCAACGTGTACAGGTCTTTATTTTGAAAAGTATATATACAAGTACGTGTTGTCCTAAAACAATTGAAATAAAAATCGGTTTATATTCTTGAAAGCTCGACAATTGCGCTTGTTGTGCCCGTATTCATTGCACACTCCACATTTGTTTTGCTTGTTTTTGAAATATGCAAATCCTTCTTTCCTTTTTGATGAAGGTCTCCCGGCGCCACTTTTATCCTTCGGTGGTTTAATTGCTACATCACTACTCGAATCAACATCAGGCTTGTCACAGGTAGGTATATGATTAATTGTATTACTGTAAGATCGATAAGCTGCCACGGTAAAATAATGCTCAACAAAATCATATACATTTAATTTCATTTTATTAATGCATTTAATTGCATGAGCACATGGAAAACCCATAACTTTCCATTGATTGCAGCTGCATGTCCAGTCTTTAAGATCGACACGATGGGATATTGGAGATTTCACTTCAAAAAGGTATTAAGAAGACTTGAATATGTCCCAACCGAATCCTTCTTCCACTTATTCTTTTAAACGGTTTTCCATAGTTGGACATAAAAGCGTAAACCATAAATGGGATTCCTCTCTACGTTTAATCATTTGCTCCATGATTTTTATTCGTATTCCATCTAAACAAGATGTAATAGGTAATGCCCGCTCATCTAAAATCCAACTATTGAAACTTTCAGCCACATTAGAGTTATATTCACCATACCTTTTGCCTCGAAAGAACAAGTCAGCCCATTTATCAAATGGTTTGTCTCTCAAAAAATTAGCCGCTGCAGGACCACCAATTTCCAAAAACTTAGACTGAGCTACATTAAACTCATATACAGTAGATGCTCGAGAACAAGTCCAAAACAATTCCACAATAGAAATGTGTGCATTTTTTGACTTAACTGCAGATAGTAAATTTTGTTCCATGTGAAGGTAGCAATAACTATGGTATGATGTTGGAAAAACATCTTGAACACCAGAAATCAAACCCAGATGTCGATCTGACATAAAAACCAAATCATGATCTTCTTTTAACATTTCTTTCAAATGAGTTAAAAACCAAGTCCAGTTGTCCAAATTCTCGATAGAAACTACGACCATAGCGAGAGGGAAGAAACCTGCAAAATAAAGTACGGAATAAGAATTCAAAAAGAATTTGTTATTGCAAATAAAATTGATTCCTTTCAGGCATACAAAAAAGCTAACTAAATAATGTATAACAAAAATTGATACCTGCAGAAACTCAAAATTGATACTTAAAAACTGTGTAATATAAACTGATACCAAGGTATATATTAAAATGCTATCTACAAACTGTGTATTTAAAAATGATGTTTACAGTCATACAAAAATGCTACCCACTAACAACAGATAATAAACTGATACCTTCATGTAAGAAACAATGCTACCTCTTAACCGTAGAACTAGAAAACTAATACTGTAAAAAATACTAAACTGATATCACAGAATTCAAATTATAACCATACGTATGTCTGCATGAAATCAATTTAACACTGGATCATACCTTGGTTGCCATTCTTTGTTGTTGCACCCATCAAAACTCCTGGCCTCCCCTTCAAATGAGTACCTAAAAATATCATAGGCCGACAATGTCTGAAACCAAGAATACAAGCACCTAAACCAACAAACACTCGCTCAAACTGATTTGTAGAAGAATTAACATCCATAGTGACGTAAGAACCCGGATTGTGAGCCTGTAATGCATCTAAATACCAAGATAAATCATTATACGACATTGCATCATTACCATACAATTCCATTAAAGCTAGTTGCCTTCCGTGGTAAGCGAATGAGTAAGACAAATTTAGATTATACTCTCTTCGAAAATCAGCCATGATTTCTTTCGGTTTCTTACTCAGACGATCTCTAATTTCATCAATTATCAATGATTTAACAAATAAGCTAGAGAGTTTAGGGTTATTCAAATTTGATAGACCACTACCACAAGTATGTTCAACAATCAAATTTCTAATGAAAAACCTATTGAGTTGGCCAAGATCACAGGAAACATGCACTTTAAACAAACATCCAGTAGAAGACGATGAGCAAATAGCTGTGATTCTAGTAGCGCAGTTCTTAAGATAATCTAATTCATGACCTGATTTAATTTGATATGCCAGTAGGAATTCTCTAAAGTCATCTGCCCCTCCAAAACAAAAACCAATAAAATTAGAAAATTGTAATATAGAGCCTATTTTCATCAAATCTTTTAAGTAACTTTTCCTATGAACGACAATGTTCGCACCCAAACATCGATCGGAAAACTTAGGAGATGAAACAGTAGTAGAAAGGGCAGACGAACCATCAATCACATTTTCCAACAGAAAATCCTTCAACTGAACATCGAAACAGAAAAAAGCAGTCTTCTTATGTAATTGAAATAGAACGACACTTTGAAGGTCAGAGTCAGTCTCAACAATTTTAGTTCTATCCTCAACCAGATAACTAATTTCAATTGATTTAGAAGTAAGTTGAGACCAGTACTCACATATTTCGTTTCGCAAATCACGCAATGAGCAATTCACCGACAACCGAGTACTGAAGAAGGTATCGTTGAAGACAAGTACGATAAGGAGAGTATCTTCAGCACTGGAAGAAAGAAATAATATGAACAAACAAATTAGATAGAGTAACAGATGCAACAAATACAAAGTTAACTAAAATTTCGTACAGGTGTTAAAAAAATACTAAAATGATTAATTCAATATTCGTTTAAAAGAATAAAAACAGACACAAAACACAAACATTACACCAAAACTGATACCTCAAAAATAATATACTGATACCTAAAACCAAATGTAGTCATCAACACAATAAAGCTGATACCTTAAAAAATATAATTCTGATACCTAAAACTTGAATTAGTCATATTACAATAAAACTGATACCTTAAAAAATACGATTGTGATACCTAAAACCTGATTTAATCACATTACAATAAAACTGATACCTTAAAAAATACGATTGTGATACCTAAAAACTGATTTAGTCAAATTACAATAAAATTGATACCTTAAAAAATACGATTCTGATACCTAAAACCTGCTCTAGATTTTTTCTCACTGAACAAAAATCTAATGCGCAAAACAATTCAAAATAAGATTTACACTTATTAAAACGAAACAAGTTCATGTGTAAAACAAATTTAATTCAACGATTCAATTACAAACAAAATACAAAATCAAACATAACAACAAACGAATAAGAAAGTAATCAGTCTAAAATAAATCTGATAACTAGATCTCACAATAAACTGATACCTGCTTGTATTACCAGTAGATTCCATGAATCAACAATTGAAACAATCAAAACCTAACAGAAATAATGAATGTTAAATTAAAGGAATTATAAGAAGAAATTAAATATTGAATCGATGAAATCAGAAAGCAACCTAATGTTCGACGGATTTTCCTATACGAATCGTGCGAGATCGGATTTACCAATATGTATTGTGAGATCAAATCAGTTGTCCCTCTGCCTTGTCAAATTTCGATCAACAGGTACTGCTTTTTTTGCTGATGAATTTATGTTAGGGCTGTCAACGGGTACCCGAAAAATCCGATATCCGTCCGCATCCGTATCCGAAAATTCAAAATATATCCGTTATCCGAAATGCGGATACGTATATCCGATATCCGAAAATCATTTCGGATACGGATATGGTTATAGTGGTATCTGTATCCGAAAAATATCCGTCTGATTTCTAATACGTGTATGTATGTGTTTGTATATGTATATGTATATATTATGTAATTTTTAATTTACATTTAGGATTAAATCAATATATAAATTTCCTTAAAATAGCTAAAGTAGTTTCAACTATTGGATTATAAGGGAATGTTGTATTTCGTATTATGCAACATTTTAAATCATGTACTCATTTTATTTTGTGGTATGGTTATAATTAAAACATAATCATGTATATGCTTCTATGATTTATGTTTTGATTTATTTTATTAGTCTAGGGGCTGTGTTTTTCATATTTTGAACACTTTATCTCTTAAAATATTTGTTATAAGAAATTTATTTGATTGAGGTCCTGCTTGTAATTTTTAATTAGATGTATTTACCTTTTCAAAAATATATCTTATGAGCCATATTTGCATGTAAGTAATGTATTTGTAAACTTTTACTGTTTTATTTTCGGATATTTTTTGGATTTTTTCGGATAACCACGTCTAATGTACATTTTTAAATTTCGGATACGGATATTTTCGGATATTTTTCGGATATTTTCGTATAACCACATCTAATGCACATTTTTAAGTTTCGGATACGGATATTTTCGGATATCCGTATTCGCTTAAGGCGGATACGAATATTTTCGGATATCCGAAAATATCCGCGGATACAGATACGGATATTTTTAACTGGTATCTGCGGATATCAGATACGGATTTTCATCTTCGGATACAGATTCAGATATAACACTATCCGTATCCGACTGCATCCGTTTACAGCCCTAATTTATGTGATCAAGGAGAAATTTGATTCCGAAATATGCTAGAACAAGAATCGCTTTTCGATTGTGGCGAGATAGAAATTTCGTCGACAGGAGATAAATGACGATGAATACGTAAATAAGCGTGCGTGATTTAAGGATATAAAAATTTAATTAGTGTAATGTCCTTTTGATTAAATTTTTAATGGGCTGTCCTTATGGATAAAAAACCCCTTAATGTTGTCCTTGTGATCATTTTCCTGTATTTAAAGTACTACAATACCATAAAATTAGATAACAAATTAAAAATTCGGTTAAATCGATAACTGAAAATATATATTTTACAAATCGAATTTAAACCAATTTAATTTTAAAATCAAACCAAACCGGCCGAAATAAACTGGTTTGGTCGGTTAATTCGGTTTGAACCGAATATTGCTCACCTCATAGCACAGAATTGTATACAAATATGCCGAGGGTCGTCGCACCTTAGATATTATATATATATATCCACACAGCTGGGAAATTTAGGCGCAGCAGTTGAAAAGATTAAAAAATAAAAAATAAAAATAAATCACTCTTATGAGCGCAAATTTAATCATCGATTTCGGAATATTTTGCTCTACCACTGCTAAAACCCAAAAACATAGAAGCAAACGCGAAGGGGTTTATACATTCTTTTGCAAAGTTTATTTCTTTTCTGTTCAGACGTCTAATTTCTGGTATTTTAATATCCTGTTAATATTTTAATATGTTTTCGCTTTACTATTTAGATCTGTTACTTTTGCGGTCACTGGATTTTTATCCATCATTTTCATTAAGGTTGTTTTCTGAACTCTGGCGAAACTTCAATTTCAGCAGTATGTTTCTTTTTTGTTGTTAAAGCTGTTTGAAGTTTAATTTGTTCTTGAACGTATCAGCGATCTGGATAAATGCGAGTGGATCAATTAGTAAAATATCTGTGCAGTTCATTATTTTTTCTATCATTTATAGTCTACTCACATTTATCATGAGGCTTTGCACTTAAGTGCCTTCAATTTATATCTTATACTACAGAATCTGGCTTTATAGCACAATAAAATGTATGGCAATTGTTAGCTGTAAGATACATAATTTTTTTGACTTAAAATCACGTTATCAACTTGCAGATACTGGAAGTATGTAGAAATTTTAGGTGTTTTATTCATCTTCATCAACATAAACTGAAATTCTATCTAGGATAAAATTCATAACTGAGTGCTGATGAGCTACATTATTTTGACTGTTACAACCAAACATGCATATACTAGAATTTTTTAGGTATTTTGGTCATCTTCACCAATAAAGTAAAATCTGTGCTTTTTTTGTGACTTAAATCACTTGTGCGGATATTAGGATTATGTGAAAATTCTAAGTATTTCTTCTTCTTCATCCCCTTTTCATTTTCTATGGCTGCTCTCCGTGTGTGCATGCTAACATAGTGATTTTTTTTTTGCAGAATGCAAATAAGGATCAGGAGAATTATCAGATTTCCAGCAATACATGAAGGCAACAGCATGTGAATGTCTGAAGTTTACTACGTTCTAAATATTTGCTTGTTGGGTAATATCATGGCATGTCTCTTCTTCCAGTGACCCATTATCATGCACAGAGCTTTCAAAGATTGGCATCTTCACATAAAACTTTTCCTCACATTCTTTCTATTTACAAGTCATCAAATTAGTTTAGGCAAAGGCTTTCGTAACCAATTTGGAAAGGCATCATGCTCATCCCAGACTGACTCCGTGTCATGCACCGACTTAAAAGGCGTAGGTTCTCTAAACAACACTTGCCTTATCCGTTCAGACCTAAACTTCAACAATGACCTTTGCATATATGGCGCTGGAAACATAGAAGTCTTTCAACATGTATCAATCATCTGCCCGATTAAGGGATGTTCAATAACCATTAATGTGTCTGGTAGCGTAAAAATAGGTGCTTATGCACAAGTTGTTGCAGGTTCCATCATCATTGATGCCACCAATGTTGCTTTGAACCAACGTTCTACCTTAAACACAACAGCGTTAGGTGGCCCCCCACCATCTCAGACCAGTGGCACACCCAGTGGTGTAGATGGAGCCGGTGGGGGTCACGGAGGCCGTGGTGCTTCATGTTTGAAAAGCAATAAGACCAATTGGGGAGGAGATGTTTATGCTTGGGCAACATTGGCTGATCCATGGAGTTACGGTAGCAAAGGAGGAAGCATGTCTGTGCAAAGTAAGGATAGCGGTGATGGTGGTGGCAGAGTAATGGTGAATGTTGAAGATTCATTGGTTGTGGATGGATATATAGGTGCGGATGGAGGAGAGAGCGCTCAGAAAGGAGGTGGTGGGTCTGGTGGAAGCATAATTGTCCGTGCTTTAAAACTGTAAGAATTCTTGGATTTTTGATTGTACTCATTGATATTGGAAGCGCAAACCTATTAGTTTTAATTATAAAATCATATTTGTTAACCGACCTGCTATAGCAACCATTAGTACGAACATGATTGATTTTATTTTTTATTGATTATAGTGATAGATAAACTGTAGAAGCAAGCTTGGCTTCCATCATTTGTATTGGTACGAGTCTGCACCACAGCTCCTTTTACTGATTTACAAAAAACAGAAAAGAAAAGGAAAAAAGAGCCTGTATTACTTTTTCTTTGCTATTTGGTTTTAGCTCTGAATTAGAAAACCTTGCCCTTACAACTATTTTGAGTAGAAACACGGATAATAGAAGTATGTGATCCTATGTGTTATGTATTGTATGTTTCACATAGTTTATGTTCATATATGTTGTTAGATTTTTATTTGATTCACAGAATGTTTTTTGTTGCAGATTATAAACTAAATCAGATCAATTTGTACTTTAAACTGGAACTATTCATAGTTTCACTATTTTTCTCCTCATATATACTCCTTTTTTTCTTTATATTACCGTTGTCTGACTCATATTAGTTCATAGTTTTTTTCCTTTTTCTTTCACAGAAGCTGTTTCAAAAATCTGTAATTTTTTGAACTTGGTTAATATATATACCAAGAGGATCATAGCCAAAACCTTTAACTATGTAGCTAAGATACCCAAGCTTGACTCTTTATTGTCTTCCAAAATTCTATTTTCTGCATCACAAGTCCAGATTTACCAAATAACGTACATTTTAAATGTTTCCATTTAGCTAGTTAGGCTTAATTTCATCTTGCTTCTCCAAAGTAATGTCTCAGTATCATGTTACCATGCATTTACAATTTCAAAGCAGATATTCCCCCTTTCTAGAAATGAATTTTGCAGCCGTTCAATATTTTTGCCACGTTTAAGTCAAAACTCACGAGATTGTTACAGATAAATTAAAAGAGTGTTGCTGAATGCATTCCAATATGTGCTAAATTTTACCCACAACAATAAAGAAACAAAAAAAGTAAAACACGATTTCAGTTTACCCAATCGACTGGCAATGTATGTAAATAGGAAAATTAAGAGAATTTTGGTTGTATTAGTCCAAAAAGCAACACATTTAGTCGGCACTACAATGGCAATCTGTTAATTTTCACCAATCAGCTAGGTAATAGTTATTATTTTTAGTATTTTTATTGGGTAATATGATATAAGTATGTAGCGGAACATGCAATGGTAAAATGAAGATTGGGTAAAACGGAATGCATACTGGGGGTGCATTTAGCATCACTCGTCTCAGGTTAAAAGTTATGATGAATGAGTTTCTAAGGTTCAGAGTTTCGTAATCAACCTCAAAATCAGCACCGAGTTATTTCTTAGTTATATCATCATTATTATTATAATACACATTGGCACTCGTATATTATTTCACAGAAAAGGTAATGGTACCATCAGTGCTTCTGGTGGAAGAGGATGGGGTGGTGGTGGTGGTGGGCGGATATCTCTAGAATGTTACAGCATACAGGGCGTGAGGATCACAATTCATGGTCATTACTCATCATTAATACATCATATTTACAGTAAATAAATGCTAAATGTCAATTGCGTATATTGCATCTCTTTTGTAAGTTTCTTCTGGAGATAAACCATGCTGTTTTGATATTTACAGTAAACAATAATTTATATTTTTGAAACTGATTTCGATTCTCGAGTTTCTATATTTTTAAACCCAAAGCTTAATGTTCTTTTCCATTTCATTTAAATTGAGTATTTTATCAGAAATCAGATGACCGGCGAAAGTCATTTTGAAATGAAATTCAAATCATGAGGTTTTACGACTTTAAATAAAATGAGCGTAAGCATGTAAATGCATATTAACGTTGTGCTAGTAGCCTACACATTCACTTTGGTTATTCTAAGCCTGTAATTTTTCATTTTGCTCATTTGACTGCTATTTGATTCAGGTGGACAGAGTATTGGTTGTCCTGAGAACTCGGGTGCTGCTGGTACATACTACGATAAAACATTAAAGAGTCTCAGAGTTAGTAACGATAACTTCACAACTCATACAGAAACACCACTTTTGGATTTCCCAACAATGACGCTATGGGCAAATGTTTTTGTGGAGAATTATGCAAAAGCTTTAGTTCCATTGCTCTGGTCCCGAGTACAGGTGCTTTAATCTTGCTTAAGACCCCCTTTGTGCAACTGTTATCTATCCAGTTAATAACAACTACTTTGTTTTGATTATTGCATACTCTGTTGAGTTTCATCGGTTGGAATGTTCTTTAATAACATGTACACAATGCTGAAGGATTTTACGGCAGTTTTTTAAGCACTTAAAATTGTAGTAGAATAGCAAGAAAGTTGAGAAAAACAATGAATGGATTTTGAAGATCTATATCAATCACTTTAAGAAAAATAAAATAAAAATAGATAAACAATAATAACCCAACACAATAAAATTTCTAACTTTGCCTTTTTGACACAGTAGTTTCACTAACATCTTCTATCCCCCCCCCTCCCCCCTCCCCCCTCCCCGGCAAAAAAAAAACCACCCACCCACAAAAAAAAGTAGCCCAATTTCTGTTTTTTTAATGATGACCAACCCTACACGTTAATTTATATTTGTCATCAATCCATAATGACTATTAGATATACGAGGAAGGATCAATGTCCATCATTACCAATTTCCCTAAACATTCCTTGTTAACTTTTTTGTATCTATATGTTTTGGATTTAGCATTTTTAATTTTTTTAGTATACATTCTGATGTTATCATATAGTTCATCTATTCAGTTTTTGAAGTTTTCAAGATTAGGACTTCAGCCGTAGTTGTCAAAGATAAACTGTTTCGGCCGTTGGTTCAGTTTTTAGTTCTATGGGGTTAGAACTTTCAGCATACTCTAAAATTATGTGAAGATTATACATTTAATAACATGATAACTGCATAAAATTAGCTAAATCCCAAACATATAGATACAATCCAGCAAGAGGGAAATTTTGAAGAAACCAAAGAATTGGGTATCTTGATCTTCCTTCTAGATACGTCTATAAATTTATCTCCAAAAAATCACGATCTTAACATGAACACACACATACATACGTGCAACTAATTATTTTATTTATATACATTATTTCTTAACGAATATAATAATTTTTATCTAAAATAAATAGCCATTCAAATTGTTGCACCCTGCACCATTCGTCTCGAAATGTAACACTGAAACACTCAATATAATTTATGATCTCCGCATAGGAATACTTTGATAACATGCAACATTTTCTCTCTCTCTCTTTTTTTTTTTGAAGGTAAGAGGTCAAATCAGACTACTTGATGGAGGAAGCATCTGCTTTGGACTAGCTGATTATCCAGTTTCAGAATTTGAGCTTGTTGCAGAAGAATTGTTGATGAGCGACTCAGTGATAAAGGTAACCAGATAAAAGAAAAATTAGTTTTCCACATGTTACTGCACACCGATATCAGTATATTAATTACTTCAGCATAAAGTATACCTGTTTTCCCAGTAAATTCATTGTGCAGCTATAATATTTATCCAATTTCACAGTCTAAATTCAAGCATATATATAATACCACTTCTCTGTCGAGAAGGTACTCTTATATAAGGTTCCGTTTGAAATCGATGACGGGTTCAGAGTGACAGCTTTCAGGACAGTTTTGCCTTCAAATGTTGCTTACATCCCATGAGTTGAAAGGTTGATCTTGTTTAGATGTTCTTGTGATAATGCTACAAAACTGTAATGTTGAAATATTTTAGCATTGTTTTGAAGAAATATTCAATGCAACTTTTAGCTCAGTTTTGATATATGGTACGGAGCATATATTTATGTGAACGTTGTTAATTTTTTCTCGATCAACAGAATCTCGTTTTGCTCGAAAATCCTAAGGGTTGTAGGTTTACCCACATGAATGCTGTTACTTGCATGCATATCTCAAAAACACCCCCCTACATGTAACATTCATATAGTGGTATCATTGCACAATTTTCTTCTTACGTAAGAAAGACAAAGTTGAAATTAATCATGATCAGCGTATCTTTGTACATGCATGAGAGCAATCATATTCCTCCTTTCATATGTGCAAATAACATGGGAAAAACCAATGTTTGTAAAATCTGAGAACATATGAGAAATGGAGTGAGTGCATGTGAGAAATGGAGAGGGTGAAGATATATTGAATTTCGCTCTCTCTTTTGATCTCATTATTGCTAATACCTTCTTTAGAAAGAGGCAATCACATCCGATTACCTTCAGTAGCGGACAACAAGCTAGCCAGATTGACTTTGTCCTAGCTAGAAGAGACAGTAAACGGGATTGTGTTGATTGCAAGGTTATACCTGGAGAGTGTGTCGTCTCACAACACCAACTCTTGGTATGCGTGTTTTGTCTTCGGATGGTGAAGGATAAAAGAGCGAGGATTAGCAGGACGAAATGGTGGAAACTCAAAGGAGATGCTTTACGGGTGTTTAAAGATAGAGTGATGGGAGAAAGGGCTTGGAATGTAGAAGGAGAAGCAAATGTCATGTGGAATGTGATGACAACTTGAATTCAGAGAGTCGCTATTGAGGTATTTGGGATAACTAGAGGAAGCAAGCGAGAACCCAAGGATTCGTGGTGGTGGAATGACGACGTGCAAAAGGCTATCAAAGAGAAGGAATGCTACAAATGCATGCACCATCATAGAAGTGAAGAGAACATGCATAGGTACAAAATGGCAAAGAAGACTGCAGAGCAGTGAGGGAAGCAAGAGGACGAGCGTACGAAGATTTGTATCAAAGACTAAGTACAAAGGAGGGTTAAAAAGACGTGTACAGAATAGTTAGACTACGCGAGAGGAGGACAAGAGACTTCAATCAGGTTAAATGCATTAAGGACGAGAATGATAGACTTTTGGTGAAGGACGATGAGATAAAGAATAGGTGGAGAGAATACTTTGATAAGCTTTTTAACGAAAAAAGCGATAGCTCTTCGATCGAGTTGAAAGACTTTGCCGACAACACCAATTTTGTGTGGAGATTTCAAGAAGCTGAGGTAAATGGGGCGTTGAAACGGATGAAATCAGGCAAGTCGGAAGGGCCTGATGACATTCCTATTGAGGTGTGGAGATGCTTTGGAGATGCAGAGATAACATGACTAACTAAGTTGTTTAATAATATTTTCAAATCAAACAAAATGCCAGATGAGTGGAGGAAAAACATTTTAGTTCCAATCTTCAAGAATAAGGGAGATATTTAAAGTTGCACAAACTATAGAGGAATTAAGCTTATGAGTCATACAATGAAGCTTTGGGAGAGAGTTTGAGAGCAACGTTTGAGGAGGTTGACAAGTGTCTCTAGGAATCAATTTGGTTTTATGTTTGGAAGGTCAACCACTGAGGCGATTTTCTTAGGCAACTTATGGAGAGATACAGAGAGCAGAAGAAAGATCTCCACATGGTTTTTATTGACTTGGAGAAAACTTATGACAGAGTGCCAAGGAGGGTTTTGTGGTGGGCGCTAGAAAGGAAGAGAGTGCCATCAAAGTATATTACCCTTATCAAGGATATGTATGAGGGGGTTGTGACTAGTGTCAGGGCATGCGATGGTGAGACCAGAGACTTTCCAATTAACATATGGTTACATCAAGGTTCGGCTTTGAGCCCCTATATTTTTGCATTAGTGATGGATGAAATCACAAAAGATATACAAAGGGAGATCCCTTGGTGTATGCTCTTTGCCGATGATGTTGTGCTGATTGATGAGAGTAGAATAGGGGTTAATCGACAACTGGAGTTGTGGAGGGAGACCTTGGAATCAAAAGATTTTAGGCTTAGCAGGACTAAAACAGAGTATATGAAGTGTGAGTTTAGCGATGTCAGCTCAGATGACGGAGAGGTCACCCTGGCTGGTAGAGTAGTACCCAAGAAGGAACCATTTCGATACTTAGGATCTATGTTGCAGTTTGATGGGAAGATTGATAAGGATGTTAGTTTTAGAATTCAAACAGGATGGATGAATGACGACTAGCATCTGACATTCTCTATGACAGAAAGATTCCTCAGAAGCTTAAAGGAAAATTTTATAAGACAACAATCAGCCCTGCAATGTTATATGGTGCAGAATATTGGCCTATTAAGAGGCAACACGTTCAGAAGATAAGTGTAGCAGAGATGCGGATGCTGCGGTGGAGCTGTGGGCATACTAGACGAGATCGGATTAGAAATGAGGATATTCGGGAAAAACTTGGAATTGCACCTATTGAGGAGAAGTTAGTCCAATACCGCTTGAGATGGTTTGGACATATCCAACGTAGACCACACGATGTTCCTGTACGCGTTGAAATTATAGGCCGCGCCGAAGGCCCAAAGAGAGGTAGATGTCGACCTAAAATGACATGGGAGGAGATAATAAGAGGGATTTAAGTAATTGGAGTATATCTGAGGAGCTGGTAGTAGATAGAAGTACATGGAAGTTGGCAATCCATGTACCAGAAACTTAGGTTTTTTTTTTTTTTTTTTTTTATAAATCTGTTTGATTATTTTAGACTTTATTTCACTTTTGTTGAACCTTTTTACTTTTTTATTATATTTTAGACTTTATTTCATTAAAAAAAAAAACCTTTTTCAGACGTCTTTTTATCTGTTTGGTTATTTTAAACCCATATATATATTATTATTATTATTATTATTATTATCAGTATTATTTCTTTTATTTTTATTCTTATTTTGGGCTCCATATCTAGCCAACCCCAACTTGTTTGGGATATATGGCTTTGTTGTTGTTGTTGATTTTACATTAGGCTTTAAAATTTTGATTTTGATCATGAAAGTAATTTGAAAAATAATGATGTAGTTAAAAGAAAGAAGTAAAGCACTGATGCTAGAGGAAAATCAGACAAGATATCGATTAGTGCTCTCTTCAGAGATTTCAGTGTATCAGCTGGGATGGGTGACAGACGAATTCTGTTAGAGAAAGAATACCCACAATATAAATTAGTGCTCTCGGTCGTAATTTCAATGTATCAGCAGAGATGGGTTTTAGAAGAATTCCGTACGAAATTTGATGTCGCCCCAATGAAATTTCCAAACAAAATCTCGGTTGAGATGGCGGAGATTTGGAATACTGCTGCTTGTCTTTTGTTTTGTTTTTTCTAGACTTTTTAATAGATCTAAATTCTTTGTTATAGTAACTGAAAGTGGAATATGCATGGCGGAAGTTGATATGGTACATAGCCAAACATTAAACCACCATATAAAGCAAAGAAGTAAAAACAGGAAGCTTAACTTCTTATTTCCGTTTAGATGAATACATTATTTATTGGACTAGAATTATTTGCAGTGGCACGAATAAATGTTCTTTAATATTGGGTTTCACAAGAACTAACGAAAAAAATACTTGCATCGGTTGGATGTCTTTAAAAATACAGTTTTTATGAATGTTATAACAACACGAAAGGCTGCATTTTGTTATAGGGAGAAGGTTACTAAATTTTTATAAGCTTACATTTTGAGCTTCATATTCACTCATGTATGAATATCAACCTCCAGTCCAGATGCCTTATTACATGTTCTTATTTGGACTTTTTTTTAATATACTTAAAAATAAAGTTTATGCCGTGATGATCAAATTTGAATATCAAATGAAGGTACGCATGCACCTAAGAATCTTAAAGTGGGAACATGCGCAGGTTGATATTTATTAAAATGCACATATGAATCTCAAACTGGGAACTCCAGAAGGCACGAGTTTATAACTTTCCTGTATAACTGCAAAATATCTGCTGTGCCAATCATTCATTTAAGCTAAAGACACGATCCTTGGACACAGTTTAGTGAAGTCTAATAATATTATAAACATGTGTTGATATTCATAGCATTTAGTTGTTTTTTAAGCTATTATTCTGTGCTTGAAGGTGTATGGTGCATTCCGAATGTACGTAAAAATGCTGCTTATGTGGGATTCGAAGATTCAAATTGATGGTGGAGGGAATAATGATGTTGGGACATCTGTGCTTGAAGTTAGAAATTTAGTAGTTCTTCGGGTATGATAAATCTTACATCAGTTTATTAAGGAATATAACTGTATTGTCACTTTCTTAAAACGTTCCTAACGTTTTGTCCCTTTTGCAGCAAAATTCTATTATATACTCAAATGCTGACTTGGGCATATATGGCCAAGGCATTCTAAAGTTAACTAGTGATGGTGATGAAATCAAAGCTCAGCGCCTTTTCTTGTCACTATTTTATAACATTGAAGTAAGCATATCCTAAAGCATGCATCTCTCATATTACTGAGCAGACAGTTACAAGATAGCTAGAACTTGGGTAATGTGATAAATGAGCTATAAAATACCCTTAATTCTAGACACAGATTTATGAAGTTGGTAGTCGCACCTAAAATGTTGCAATGAAATTGATAAATGAGCTATAAAATACCCTTAATTCTAGACACAGATTTATGAAGTTGGTAGTCGCACCTAAAATGTTGCAATGAAATGTCTACATGACCGGATGTTAGGCAAGAAGGAGAAGTTTACCCAAGTATGCCTTTCTTTTTTCCGATGTCTGAAAAATCAAGTATATAATCCGTGAAAATGAATGGGTAAACAATTGATATCCTCTCAAAATAAATATAAATCGTAACAATAATCATAAACCTTAACAAAAAGTTGGTAAATAATTAATAGAACCCACAAACCTAATTCCTTATACACACACAACGACACATATAGTTTGTTTACTACGGTGGAAATGAAGACTAAAAGTTGTAAAATCAGACATTTTATTTTGATGGGAGCTGACTACAAGTATCATGAAATACTTACGTACTACAATGGTTTCCAGTAAAAATATGTGATTGCAATAACAAATGTACTGGAAGGCGGTTTAGATTTAAGTTAGTTCGAATACCAATAATCCAATTGTGGAAGAATCGCTTTTCATCCATGTTTAGGCAATTATATATGCTTCCATGCAGGAAAATTAAAAAGCGAAACAGATTGGGAAACCTGCTATTAATTGTGTTGAATTTATATTCTTACTCTACTATCACATGGGAGCATGGGCATTTTATCTCTCCATGTTCAATGACCCTGCTATAAGTATATTGTAGTATCATTATTAAAAAAAAATATTGATCGTAGTGGAATATGATTCATTGTTATAACATCAAGAATTAGCCGTGTGCTGTAACACACATTCTTAAAGTTATAACCCTCCGTTCCATATTGAAATTCAGTCGGTAGAGGGGTATAATTATACAAATTTGTGTTATGGCACATCTTTATTCTCTTGATCATAAATAACTATGGATTTGTGTTATTACACAGGGTTAGCTGTAATATAACACAAATTTGTTCAATTATATATCCCTTTATCCCATATTGTAGGAGGCAGAGTGGTATATTTGTAAAGATGTGTTGTCACAGCTGGTCTACTGTGTTATAATGCGGCCACACAAATTTGTTGATCATAGGAATATTGATCGGTGTTATAACACAGAATTAGCTATTAGCTGTGTTATAACATAGATTTGACATTTTTGCCCTTTGTGCGGTAAATTTAGGTTTGTCAGCCTTTGCTGGTTGTTTATTTGTTTCTCTGTTGAGCAGACTGGCCCAGGTTCTTTGCTCCAAGCTCCACTCGATGAAGAAAGGGACCGTAGTTTGTAAGTGTGATAATGAAACATTATTCGGATATCATCTTTGTCTACCATGTTCATTCTTAAAGCCAATCTTATGTTAATCAGAGTTACTAAAGCCAGATGCGAGAGTCAATCATGCCCGAACGAACTAATAATGCCTCCAGATGATTGTCATGTGAACAACTCCCTGTCCTACACATTGCAAGTAAAAAAAAAGATTTATGTGCATTTTCCTTTTTATATGTTGGTTAATATTGCCTTTGATATAATAAGTTGACCTTACTGTAGATTTGTCGTGTCGAGAATATTTCGGTCAATGGTCAGATTAAAGGAAGTATCATACATGTTCACAGAGCAAGGACCGTCTCTATCGGAGTTGATGGTGTGATAGGCGCATCAGAACTAGGTATTGCAGATCAAGTAAAATTTAGTAAATGTTATCTTTCACTTGATTGTCCCTTATATGTATGCAACATCCTGGTTTGCCCATTGACGTGAAACAATCTCTATGCGTTAAAATGGAAATGGTCTCAATAATAAGTAAAATCCACACCAAAAGGGTGTGGGCTTTATCCCACTTTCTCTATTATATATCCGACAAAGAGTTGGAGCATATCTGCAGAGAGATTAAGTATACATTATAAACATACTAAAGTAAGCATTGTCTGTTATATGCCTTTTTGTAATTCGCTCTTTCGTCAATGAATTACCTTTAACTATTTTATCATATCTGTAAACATGGGTGAACAATTCCAAACACAAGTGCTTGACAAAATCTCCCCAGTTCAACTTATATGTTTGATATACAGAGAACGACTGCACTTGTAAAACTTACATTGGCATTACAGTTAACACAGAAAAAAAAACATAAGTATGCAAAAGAACTTGATTACTACTAGAGTAGATAAGATAGATGAAAACAAACATAATATTATGTCCAAAGATTTTTTTTTTAGCATGGGGTAATTTTACGATCCAAAATCCTTCTTAGTTTTGTGATATTCTAGTTTATACATTGCAAATTTACGTAGTGGGTTATTTTAAAGTTTTATGATGTATGTACAAGGTGTTTTTTTTTTTTTTTTTTGTGATGAAAATTGTGTCTATTCGCCTTTTCAAGTGATCTTGGAAATAGATCATGAGCTGAATGCAAAAGAAAAGAGACCATTTGTTTATTAATTTCATTCTAGCACACAGAATACGCGAAATGGGCGAATACACTTAGGAAAACGTAAAGCATGAAAGAATATCTCAGCCTTTGGGTGTGGCATGGAGCGAGCCCGACTTAGTTCAGCCTGACATGTAAACCTATTAGTCATACATACTCAGGGCTGGCCCAGTAGTCTTGGTTGCCGTGGGCAGGGGACCAGGGGTAAAGAGAAAAAACAGTGCAAACATGATAGTGAAGAAATCTACATGCTGAGGATCAAATCCAAGCTAATGTAGTTTCTGCTCAAGTACTTCAACCCCTTTGCCACAAACAGTTTCAATAATTTAATGCCCTACCATAATCCTACGTAAATATATTTTTAAAAGCATATAAGACATTTTGTTGCCCCTTCCGTCACCTCCGGTGGTGTTGACCTACGTGATGGCTTGCTCGCCTACCGTTTGGGCTGGGCCTGTACATACTTGACCCTTTACTAGTTGGGAAAGAATACTCAAATTGAGATGTACTACGACTGAGATATACCTACCTTTACCCATTTACTAAAATGCAAGTATTAAAGTTTTGGACATGCTTATCAACTACCGTTTGGGCCGGGCCTGTACATACTTGACCCTTTACTAATTGGGAAGGAAGATCCAAATTGAGATGTACTACGACTGAGATATGTCTACCTTTACCCATTCATTTTAGAAATTTTTAGAATAATCTGAAATTCAGTGAAAACTATTAACACATTTTCAATGCATATAAGCTGCTTGTACATACTTATCAACTACCGTTTTATACCCAAAACGACCTTCTGATAATTCTTTATGGGTATGGATAGGGTCTGGGTAAACAATTTCAAATTAGCTAGCCAAGTCTGACCCAAGGCTGGTCGTATTAAGTTGATTACTTGATTGCGTAGTGTTGAGGCTGTATTATGCGCTTCATTTGATATAGGAGACGCAGGTCATTGCGACTTAGGAGATGGTTAAAAGTATTTTTTTTTTCATTTTCTTTTTCCTTTATGAACTAGTTAAATATGTACCGGATTTGGAGAAACCATAAACTTAGAGAAAAAATGTGGTCATTTAACTTGGTATCAGCATTTTCTAAAATGTGCCAACGTTCCAATATTACTCATTGTATTACTATTTGCTGCTTGAGAAACTCTACAATTATATGTGAAAAGTTACTCAAAACTGTTAAAATCCTTTTAACAATGATGAATAATAAGTCAGTGTTGGTTAAATAGCATTTTCTGGGACCAGTGTAACATTTCAGTTCATTTCTGTAGGTTGCAAAGAGGGTATTGGTAAAGGAAAAATATTGAAAAACGGAGCTGGTGGAGGTGCTGGCCATGGTGGAAAGGGTGGATCAGGGTTTTATAATGGAATGTTAGTTGAAGGGGGTCAAGAATACGGGGATGCTGATCTTCCTTGTGAGTTGGGAAGTGGAGGTGCAGGTCCCAGCGGGTCAACTGAAAGCACTGCAGGTGGAGGGATGATTGGTTAGTATCTAGAGCACACAACAGGATAAAATTGCATTTCTACTTCACATAATTTCTTTGGGCCCAATGTATTGTTTGTGTTTCTCTTTTACTGCACAATTGGGATGATATGATTGCATCAGCTTACCGTCACTTGATTATATCTGGTGCTAAGTGACATAGTTATAAAAGGTGTGTCACGCCGCTCGCCATGGCACAAGGTGCGGCTCGGCGCTGCACCTTTCATCCGTATGGCGGGGCGCACATGGAAAGACGCCGTGAATGGGGCATATGCATGCGGCTCTCATATGGCGTGCCTTTTCATTTTTTTAATCTTTTTTCCTTCCTTTTTCACAAATCAATCTGATATCCAACAATAATTGGATGTATTATATATATATATATATATATATATATATATATATAATGATACAATTGTACTTCAAACTAATCTCTGACAAACTTTGAACTATTACTTATGGTTTTGCCGCACCAAACTATGAGAGACAATTAGAAACGAAATTTTCAAAACCAAACCAACTCAATTTGAACCTGTGCAGTTAAAACGCTTAGAGGATTCAATGTGGCGAGGTGCAAAAAGTTATAGCGGGGACAACACGAGAAAATAGCGGGATATAGCAGATGACTCTAAAATAACATATAAAACTCGTATTTAATGCTTTTAAAAATATATAAATGATAAATAATTGCTATGCAAAAAAAAAAAATGATAATTTAAAAATCAACATTCAATTTAATTATAATTAGTACAGTCTTGATTTTAAATAAAAAACATGTGCAAATATATATAAATAAATGTAATCTTTTATTTAGCTTAATTAAATTTAATAGAATATTATAGTATTTTTTATTTCAAAAAATATATGTTAAACAATTCAATTAAAAAATTATTTGTATAATGTACAAATATCATTTTTCAATTCATTTCTTTTATAGAAGATATATGGGAATTGTGGAACATAGCTAAAATAGTGGGATATACCGGAAATATCAAAATATAGCGGGACTTAAAGTGGAAAGACTATTTTAGATGCTATTTGAAAATAGCACAATTGTAGAAATCCGGATATAGTGATGATATAGTTCGGTATTAACTGTCAAATCCGAACACGACTTGAACTCAGTGGATCCCGGGTCGGGTCTAGTTGCTGAGAAGTAACATGCAAACTTAAATGATCTGGAAGATTAGATAAAAAGCGAGAAAATACATGTAGTTTTGGTGTTATTATCCAATCGGATCCGAAACAAATTGAACTTCTGGTCGGGTTAAGATTTCAAAATATACAAGTTAGACTTGATAAAATTCCAACTAGACTAGAACCAAGGACCACTGGATCAGGTATAGATCCAACCCAACAAGTCTAATTACTACTCTTGCACCAAACAAATTATCTCGAATGGTCGCATTCTTGATGTTAATCTCAAACGAATTTTGAATTATATGTTTTTATTATTATTGAATCAAACAAATCATATTAAATGGATGTTTTTCTCAAATTAATCTCCAATGAACTTTGATCTGCCTGTTCATGTTACACTTAACGGTCACTCCAACAAATTGTTATCCGGTATTAGACAAATGAAGAATATAAAAAACCTTATGAATTTGATAATGTAGATTTGTTTCAGGAAATATATTTGTTTAATCAAGTTTAGATTCTTAGTTTATCACTAATATGTGCTATTAGCATTTTGGCTTTTGAAGACTAATACGCTTGAAATTATATGCTTATGATATTATACTAAACGAAGTTTTTTGCGTAGTGCAAAAAATAATTATTATATGGACAAATTTTTATTTAGGGCTTGTTTTCGAAACAATTTCGTGTTTGGGACTGATTTTCAAACTTATTATCTAGTAGGGCTGGTTTGTGCCTAGTCAGCAAATTTGTAACTGTCTCGCTTGGGCGCAACTCAAAGTTGCACGCAGATTTAAAATAAAAATAAAAATGGGTGGACGCAACTCTTAGTTGCGCCTATATTTATATTAAAAAAAACACGCAGTCACATTTTGTCTTTGCCCATATGCATGCAAGTGTTCTGTGGCGCAACTGATAGTTGCGCCACTTCAGAGTTGCATTTTTTTTTGCTGCAAAATTATGTGGCTTAGCCACAGCATTTAAAAAAAAAGAAAAAAAACTGGGCGCAACTATGAGTTGCGCTTGGACGAAGCGATTACACTTTTGCTGACTGTACTGCTGACCGTGCACAAACCAGCTCTGTTTGGTAATAAGTTTGAAAATCAGTCCCAAACGCGAAATTGTTTCGAAAACAAGCCCCGAACGAAAATTTGTCTTTATTATATGTTTAAGTAAAAAAATATAAATTATATTAAAGTTTTTGAATTAATTGCTATATAAATAAATTCTAATCATGCACTACAAATTCAAAAGGCGCGCGCGCCAAGGTTGTGGGAAGACTTTGTACTTTTTTTTGCGCGGTGCGCCATTAACAACCATGCTAAGTGATTGATATTGGTATCCACGAAGGAGCATGTGTAGTATTTTAAAATTATTGGAACAATATTTAAGTAATCTCTTTGTTGGTTAACTAAGTTTTTATTTTTATTTTAAACTGAATGATCATGACCTGAATTAACTACTAATAGCAAAACCTAATGGCCTCCTCGTCATGCTAGGCAAAATCCAAATAAGCAAATACTGTTTCACAATTCAGCTACAATTACAAATCAAAGCAGGCAAGCCACTGATGAAGCCAAAGGTATTTTGTAATCTAAGTTTCAGTCAGCTCTTTCAACCTCCTGATCGTGCTTAGAACAGTGACAACACTTGCAGTGTTCAATGTGTTGTCCCCACCAACCTTTACTTTGCCACAGCCCTTGCAACTCCAAATTCCAACGGCTTTTCTCTTCATCGCATATTTCCCACAGAAATCACATAAGTACTTGGTATGCTGGTTAAGTTATATAAAACATAATAATAACGAAAACAGACCACGAACCACACCTTCCTAGTATGAGATTACCAATGTTTATACAGACATGGACCATCCCATTAGTTCCTGAAGGTTGAAGTTATTCACAGCTCTCGACATTCGCCTTTGTTCCACGTTAGTCGAGTAATCCTCTCTTTGTTATGGCATTTCATCTTGTTAAGATTCACGTATATCATTATTTAGAAGTTAACATGTAAATTAAAATTTTACCTACTCATATCAATGATCAAATCACAAACAAAATAGATGATCAAAGAGTTGATATAAATTAAAGTAGAAGCAGATAGGTAAACCAGGATTTTTTTTATTTATTGGTTCAGGTATCCAATCTTGTATTCTGCATATAGAATTTTCGTCATCACCTTTTGCTTTTCACGGGTGGTAAGAGCGTCTTTAAAATCTTGCGATTCCATGGGTGACAATACATCTTTCCTCTTGGTTCTCCACATGTGACAGCAACACCTTTATCCTTACAAACAGTTATAGTGCATAACAAATATGTGTAACTTCAATCAGTCCTTTATTCTGCATACAATATTTTCATCATCACTTTTTGCTTTTCACTGATGGTAAGAACGTCTTTAAAATCTTGCAATTCCACGGGTGACATCTTTCCTCTCGGTTCTCCACCGGTGACAACAACGCCTTTCTCCTTTTAAATCACAGTAGCGCATGACATATTTGTAACTTCAATAAAAATTCTTGTTGATTTACTACGATGATCCTATAGAGCTTCAATAACAATATAATTTTGAGATTAATGAGAAATAGAATGAAACTAGGGAGAAAATGATTCAGAATTCAAACTCACTCCTTAACCTTATGTAGTTCGCAAATCCGTAAAGAATAGAAGTGAAATGATATGAATTTGCGGAGATAGTGAAAGTATATTAATGCATCATTATCACAAAAGTATGGAAATGAAATAGTAAGAAAAAAAAATAAGAATGTTAGTTAAAATTCATTTTCCATAGCCTTTAGATAGATGATGAAAAAACATGTCCTTTGGCAAAAGAATGACATCAACATCCGTTCGTGCAAATTTTACATAACTCTGCAACACTCACTATGTCGACATATGCTGGAAGATATGTCGACACTTATGTTGATTTTAGAAAACTTCCCTACGTTTGCTATGTCATATGCTAGAAGTGTTTATCGACATACTCATGTTGATTTTTGAAAATATTTTTGATCTTTCATAATATAAACGGTAGTTTATCATTGTGGAAAATCTTTATCATATCAAACCCTTTCGTGTATGATGTGGTCTTTTTAACCAAAATTCTAAGGTTCAAACATACTTACTAAATATCTCAAATATCTCCGCCGTTAACAGTCTTGAGTTAGTTTTGTTATCCCATTTGCGCTGATTAATCTTCATACATATGTACGCACGCGCACACACACACATGCGCGCACACACACACGCGCGCACACACACACACACACACAAACATGCATACATATATGACATATACATCATTTGCATGCAATGAGTTCTTGTTTATCTCTATAAAACATCTTCGTGATATATTTGAAAAATACCACACAATTTGATGTAACATTAGTAGTAATATTTATATGGTGGTTGTAATCAAAATCAATATTCGAGGTATTAACTTATTCAGTGACACCATTCATTCTTTTTGTTGCTTTGATTTATCTCTCTCTCTCTCTCTCTCTCTCTCTCTATATATATATATATATATATGATTTGCTTCTAATATCTTTATCGAATGTCCCCATAGTATATTTGAAAATATTGCAAAATCTAGAGTAGTGTTATTTGTAATATTTATATGATTGCCATTGAATCAAAACTTGGATATTGACAGTCTCTCTCTTTTTGATAAAAGAAAGTCTATTTAAACACAAAAAATATACATGAACGACGATACAATGAATGCCCTCCATCAAATTGCCTTCTGATTTTCATCCCTCACAAAAAGACAAAATAATTCAATGGTTCAGATTTTGTGTCTTTTTGTTTGTGTCTAATTTTGTGTTTAAATAAATGCTTCTTTTGATGATTATTACAACCATATAAATAGTTAAAAGATAAAATGTAAATTTTTTATGTTTGAATCCCTTGGTTTTATGCATCATTGATCATTTTGCCAAATATATTTTATGCATCCATTTGTCATGGAAAAATGGATAGAGAAGAACCGTTCAAGCACAACTAGACAATATGCATAGAGTTTCTATGTAGAGTTGTATATAAATTTGGATTAATAGAACTTATGAGGGAAATCAAAATCTACCAGAGCGTGAAATAAACACACAAAGCATGAATAAAACTATATCAACTTCCTAGATTTGTGCGACTACTCATGAAGAATGATAGTATTCGAAACAACTTTCAACAATCTACATCCACAAATATTTTCATATACTAAATATTATTCTCTATTTACCTTTTGAAAATGAAATTTCAATTTTCATTTAAAATAATGCATGATTCAATCCTAAAACATACTTTGTAATTATTACCACATGACTCATGCTTAATAATTTATATTTTAAAATTTTAACAAGAAAAACATTATAAATAAGAGTTTTAGAATAACTGATGTTGTTGATACTAGTAACATATCCCTTTGAATTATCTTCAAAGTTCATGTTTCAACCACTTTTGTATTATATCACTCAGTATTTGTGAATTTTACATCATTTTACATCCACCATTCAATATTCATTTCTTCTTCTTTATTTTTCGTATTGGTTAATACCTGAGAACAAAAATAAAAAATGTGCAGTGGCACCCTGATTTATTTTGGGGTTCTTGAGGTTAAGTTTTGGAAAGCCGACCCATAAAGAGTTTGAATACCCTTTAAAGATATAATCATCAGATAAATGAATTTTAATATAAAAATGTTAATATTTTTTTATCGCTATCATTTAAACATCTAGGAATTCATATATTAATGAGATTATTAGAGCGTTTCGATCATAATTGCATAGGTTGGATTTCAATTTTGAAGCTTTATACTTTTGAGCTTACTACTTTTTTATTCGAGCTTTGGTATCTATTCAAATTCATGTCTATTATTTGGCTATTTTGGTGTAGATAATAAACTTTTAAATTACCTTTCCCCATTTCTAAGTTTAGTATTATCATATTTCATGTTATGGATATTCTTATTACAATTAAGAATAGCATTGTCTAAAAAATGTAGTTTTGTCATTCAGATAAGTTATCATCGACTTAATTAAAAGATTCTCCGTCTTACGGATTCATTTTCACTTTTCAAGTTTCCAATTTTTTTTAGTTCCTACCCCTTTTTCATTATCAATTTATTGAGATTTTCAAGCTCATTTTTAAACATTGTTTTTATTAATGTCATGTCAAACATTTTAATATTTCTTTTTTTGCTAAACCATATGTTTTCTGTGTATCTTATATTCTTTGTATACATCATTTGAATATTTGATAAGCTAGTATATAAAAAATAACAGAGGAAAACTGCTGTGTCTTTCATTACCTTCTCAGCCGTGAATAAGTAATACAATCTGCTGTTTACATATTCAAACGGCTAAACTCATGCATCTATGCCTATTCATACTCCTACAATCATGCATAGATAACTATTCAAAACTATAGATATTATATCCTGCTAAACTCATGCATCTATGCCTATTCGTACTCCTACAATCATGCACAGATAACTATTCAAAACTATAGATATTATATCCTTCACACTCCCCCTTAAGTTGGAGCATGTAAATCACAAATGCCCAACTTGCGTAATAAAAATGCAAACTGCTGACGTCCAAGAGCTTTTGTCAATACATCCGCCAACTGATGATCTGTCGGAACATATGCCGTAGAAATATTGCTAGATTGTAACTCACCACGAACAAAATGACAATCAGCTTCAATATGATTCATTCGCTCATGAAAAACTGGATTCTTTGCAATATGAAGAGCGGACTGACTATCACAGAACAGTTGCATTGGCCTAGAATGTAGCACACCAAGGGAGCGCTGCAATGGTTTTAACCACTTCAGCTCACAAGTAGTAACTGCCATAGCACGATATTCTGCCTCTACAGACGAACGAGCCAATGTAGGTTGCTTCTTCGCCTTCCATGAAATAGGAGACCTACTAAGTAAAATAAAATACCCCGACAACGACCGACGAGTTAGAGGGCATGCAACCCAATCACTGTCACAAAATGCATTTAGTTGCATATTACCAGGTTGTAACAAAATGCCTTGACCGGGACTCCCTTTAATATAACGCAACACGCGAATAGCAACTTCCCAATGAGCAACTTGAGGATTGCCGAGAAATTGAGTTAGAGTATGAACTGAATAACTCAACTCGGGGCGAGTGACAGATAAGTACACCACACGGCCAAGTAAACGCCTATATTGATCTGGATGTTGATATGGCTCTGCCTCAACATTAGCAAGACGATGATTTTGCTCCATTGGAGTATCAATAGGCTTACAACCTAACATTCCAGCATCTGCTAGTATATTTAATGCATACTTTCGTTGAGAAAGAAATATCATTTTATCACTACGAGCAACTTCAATGTCCAAAAAATATTTTAACACACCAAGATCTTTCATATGAAAACAAGAGCTCAAATATTACTTGAATTTCAAAACTGCATCTTGAGAAGATCCTGCAATAATAAGATCATCCACATAGACAAGAATATGCAATGAAACATAACCCCGTTGATAAGTGAACAAGGAGTAATCTGCATGTGATTGAATAAAACCAAAACTTCTTAAGGCATCAGATAGTTTACTAAATCATCGTCGAGGAGCCTGTCGTAAGCCATATAAAGACTTGCGTAACCTGCAGACCTTTCTCGGAATATGACTATGGTATCCAGGAGGTAGTGCGTATATACTTCCTCCTCCAAATCACATGAAGAAATGCATTACAAACATCCATCTGATGTAACTCCCAATTTCGTGTGACAACAACAGATAAAAAAATACAAACCGTTCACATTTTGGCAACTTGCGCAAACGTCTCATTATAATCCACACCTTCGACTTGTCGATTTTCAAACACTACAAGACGTCCTTTAAAACGTTCAGTATCACCATTAGCGTGATATTTGATTTTGTAGATCCATCCATTACCGATAGCTTTCTTTCCAGGAGGTAAGTGTTCCAAAGTCCATGTACCATTATGTTCCAGTGTATCAATCTCCTCCTTCATAGCTTGTCTCCAACTTGGATTTTGGACCGCCTCTTTGAATGAAGCTGACTCCTTACCTTCAGTAATTGCTGCCAAAAAACTTTGTGTCTTGCAGAAAAATTATTATAATCAACATAACAAGCTATATTAAAGGGTTTACCTGAGGAACTTGGTTGGATAGGCTTTGCAGAAGTAGTGGAGTCTATCTTATGAACAGTACAAGTAATAAAATCCTTTAATCCTGAAGATGATCTGCGAACTCGATGACCCTTGCCAAGTTGTTCATTCCCCCTTACCAAAAAATTCTCGCCTAAATGCAGCGGAGTAGTAGTGTCATAAGAAACTATACAATCAGGCTCATCACTGTGTGGGGGCGTTGGTTCTACAACCGTGACCCCACCATCCTCTTCGGTAAGCTTGCCATCATCAACTACTTGGGGTATCTTCATCCAAAGCGTTGGTTCTACAACCGTGACCCCACCATCCTCTTCGGTAAGCTTGCCATCATCAACTACTTGGGTATCTTCATCCAAAGGTGGCTGATGCAGATAAGCCTCCTACTGTGCATCATCATTGTTACAAGCAATATCCATAGACGAAAAAATATTTTCACAAAATTTTACATCTCGATTAACAAAAAATTCACCGGTTTTCGAATCATAAACTCGCCATCCTTTTTGACCAAAGGGGTACCATACAAACATGCATTTTCTACTACGAGGTCCAAATTTGTCCTTTACACAAGGGCGATTTGCAATATAACATAAGCATTCAAATACACGTATAGCTGATAGGGATGGTGGTTGCTTAAACAAAACTTCGTAGGTGTTTTTCCATCTAAAATTGGGGTGGGGGTCCTATTAATTAGATGAACAACTGCTAATACACATTCCTCCAAAACTCCGTTGATAAATTAACTTGAAATTTTAAAGCACGAGCAACATTCAAAATATGTTGATGTTTATGTTCCACTCTAGCATTTTGTTGTGGTGTATCTACACAAGAAGTTTGATGTACCATACCATTTTTTGCATTAATTTTTTTTTAAATAAACTCTTGTCCGTTATCACTTCTTAAAGTTTTCACCTTTTTATTAAATTGGGTGTTAACCACTGGCGGAGCTATGTTGTGGCTGGGAGGGGCACGTGCCCCTCCCAGTATTCAAGTCTTTTGGTAGTATACAGTCCGAGGGCAAGAGAGTATTCAAGTCTTTTGGTAGTATACAGTCAGAGGGTAAGAGCATAGTCCAATGATAGGGATAGGTCCCTCGTGCACAACATCAAAGAGGGATACAGTTGTTCTTATCTCCATCTGGGTCTTATTCTTTAAACACTAGTACTGCTATTACTTTTCCAACTTTTCTTCCTTTCTCAACAAAACAAGTAGTCTAAAGCAGTCAAAGACCCTTGCTCTTTTTTGTCTTTCTCTGCTTTTTAATTACTAATACAGCATAAAGCCTAAGACTTAATTAATATTTACTTACAAAACATATTTTTACAGTATTGTCTTCAATTGAAATGCATCCAACCATTACTTTTACACCTTATTAATTTACCTTCCTATTCACATATCCCCCCCCCCATAGAAATCAATATAATGGTGTTTCCTTATCAATTTTAGTATTAGTGTTTTAAGGTTCAAAATTTTGCAAATAGAAAGAAAAAAAAGTTCAACGTTGATGTCTTCGAATCATTATTTTTCAATTGTGCCCCTCTCAGCACAAATTTCTGGCTACGCCACTGTTGTTAACCATGATACAAATTTTTTGAATCAACTGACCAACCTCATATTTTCCAACCATTAAATACACCCACACAGCACGAGAACAATCATCCACGATGGTCAAAAAATAATGTGCACGGTGCACCACAACTAGAAGCAATATTATAAGGACCCCAAATGTCACAGTGAATGATATCAAATAAATCTTTGGCTTTATTCGCACTATTAGGAAAAGATGAACGTGGTTGTTTTGCAAGATGACATACTTCACAATTGTCAAAACAATTTTTATTACTACGGTCTACTCCGGGTAAAAAAATAAAACTTTCGACGAAGGATGTCCCAAACACTGATGCCATAACACTGTCAAATCTACTGCTGATACTTTATTTGCTTGAAAACTATGAACTGACTGATAAAGATAGACTCCATTACTCTGCACTCCTGCTCCAATCAGGTTCCTCAAAGTGTGGTCCTGTATAATGCATAGCTTGTTAGTGAATAAAGTAATGAACTTTTGTTTTTCCGGAAGTTGAGAAACAGGTAATAAATTACAAGTAAGAGCAAAGACAAATAATACATTCTCTAGAGACAATTTTTCACTTAATTTTATTCGGCCTTCTTTAGTTGCATTTGTAATTTTTCCATTTGGTAAACCAACAGGAGAGGAAGGTATATCATGCAGGTTGATGAACAATTCAATATTATCAGACATGTGATTTGACGCTTCAGTATCGATAATCCATTGATCATTGTAAAATTTCTTATCGTGCAATTTTGGAGTAAAAGATGAGAGTTTGTGTTGATTGAGAGCAGTCATCAAGGTATTGAATTGCGCATCACTCAAAGTAGGAATAGACGTCCGATCACCATCAAAAATCTCTTATGTTGCACCTTGATTATTGCAACTTATACTTGCAGCAAAATTACCACCATGGCCACGACCTCTAGTTCCTCCATTACGACCTCCGCTTGAGCCGCTAAACTTGACACCACGACCTCCTCTTCCACCTGAAGTGTACCAGTCAGGCCATCCAATGAGTTCAAAGCAATTTTGCTTCTATGCCCTTTCTTTCCGCAATGGCTGCACATAGGCAGGTCTGAACCACCAGAAACTTCTTTGCTAGAAACACGAACATGTGCCACAGCATTGGTCGAAAAACCAACAACCTCCGAGCGAGTCTCTGTATAATCTAGCATGGTGTGATGTCTTTCGGATGAAAGTACCTTGCCATGTGCATAAGTGATGGAAGGGAGAGGGTCCATCATCAACAGGCCATCAACAACAGTTTTGTATTTCTTTGAATCAAGACCAACTAAAAATTGGTGCAACTTCCCATTTTCATGAAGAATCTGATACTCTTTTGCAACTGAACAAGAACAATTGGGAAGCTTCACAACACTTGCTAATTCATCCCATAACCTGCATAATTCTCCATAGTACACAGCCACAGTTCTGCCAAGTTGCTTGCATTCAATAATTTTATGTTTTAATTCATGTATGCGAGGTCCATTACAAAGAGAATATCTATCACGTAGATCATCCCATAGCTTCTTCACATTATCAGGAAATGGAACGGTAGAACGAATAGACTCGTCAAGTGTTAAAAATCCAAGCAACTAGCATATAATTAATACCCCACTGATCAAAATCAGAGGATGTAGCATTTGGAGTAGTAATGACACCATCAACGAACCCCAATTTGTTCTTAGCACGCAGATTGTTATGAAGAGAACGCGCCCATTCATTATAATTGTCTCCTTTCGACAATATAAGACTAATGACAATGCCCGTACCTTCAGAAGGATGGAGATAATAAGGAGTGAATGGCTCATAACGAGCAGATGAAGGTGGCATCTGATTGTCTTTGTCTTTCGTCATAGCTTCAACTTTTTACCAGCAACAGCTGGCGTTTAGCAACTATCAGCACACCCTAATTTAGGGTAGCTCTGATACCATGATAAGCTAGTATATAAAAATAACAGAGGAAAACCGCTGTGTCTTTCATTACCTTCTCAGTCGTGAATAAGTAATGCAATCCGCTGTTTACATATTCAAAGGGCTAAACTCATGCATCTATGCCTATTCATACTTCTACAATCATGCACAAATAACTATTCAAAACTATATATATTATATCCTGCTAAACTCATGCATCTATGCCAATTCGTACTCCTACAATCTTGCACAGATAACTATTCAAAACTATAGGTATTATATCCTTAACAATATTTATAATTATTTCGTATGAGTCTTATACTTGATCATCATATGTCATGGAACACATTTTGGCATTCTCGGTTTTTGGATCACTATCGTTTGACGATATATCTGAATCATCTCATGTTGCATTAAAAGCCCACCTCCGTTTTTTATTGAACGAGCCAACATTTGACGAGTACTTTGATTTCTTTAAAAAAATTGTTACTTTTAAAGCAATCGATTTCAATCAAATTCAGAACATTTAACATTTACTTTTTTGAAATTATGTAGAGGTATAGTTTTTCAAAGTTTGTTCATTTTCCTGCTTTCTAGAATTTCTTGAAATTCCTGGTCGTGAAAGCGATTTCTCGTCTTCATCACCATTTGATTCATAATTGTCGTATGTTGCGTTGAATGCTAATGATTTCTTCTTATTTGATTGGATTTTCTTTTCTAGCTTGCACTTAACTTCATACAACATTTAATTACCAATTAATTCTTCTACTTCTATAGTACAAATTTTTTCGATTGCTAGAGTCTTCTGATGTCATTCACTTAAAAACAAATTTTAGATCTTTTTGACCTGGTGCTCCTTAATATATTCTTTTTTAACAATATTTATATTACCACATATGATATATCCTGAAATCTAGAATACAATGGATTCATTTTGTTTCATATTAAAAAGTTGAAACCGGTGTATCAACATAGAAATTTTGGTTTATTTAACTTTACTATTCCTTCATGTATGTATGATCTGTAGAGTTCTTCAAATTTCATACGCACTGTTACATACCGACACTAATATAATAAAATATTTATAACTTTTAATTACTAGGTGCTTATATCGTTTCATCTTTTGTCCATTGTGCATAATTTATATGAGGCACAATGTATTCATTTTGTGTAATAATTGAAATATCTAAATAATTTGATTGTAAATACAATTTCATTCTACGAGACCAATGTGCATAATAACTACATTTAAATAGTGGTGGTCTAACAATGAATTGTCTTTCTACAAGTGTTATGATGTATGTTATAAGTGTTAGTAGCCATGTAACCTTGTCAAAATTCATATATTGAATTTTAAAAAACCATTTGCTTTGATATCGAATACAGGATGCGTGAGTTACGCTAACATAATGATGTGGAGTAGATCTTATGACCACCAATACACCAATGTGAATGCATATTGTATCAATTGCTTAAAAGTTAATTTGTGAAATTAAAGTTCATCTACTTATATTGGTAATTAGATCAAAAAGTAAATAATCATAGAGTAATTATAAAGTGAAAACATTGACACCAAGAGCTTTAATTCAGGTTCATAAATTTAATCTCGTGTCCAGTCTTGTACTCCACATGCATAATTTCCACTATCACTTCTTATTTTCCACGGATGACAATAACACCTTTATAATTTTGTGATTCAATGGGTAACAAGATGCATTTTTCTTCTTATCGTTCTTATCTTTCCACGGATGACATTACAAGGATGACAAGAATGCCTTTACAGTTTTACAATACCATATTACCATGGTATCAAAATACATTTTTCTTCACTTTCCACAGATGGTAAGAACACCTTCTTTATAAATAACAATAGAGTATGAAAAATAACTGCACTTCCATACAAATACTTATTGATTAAATACAATGATCCTTAGACCTACAATAGTAATATATCTTTGAAATCGATGAGGAATAGGATGAGACCATAGAGAATGATTGAGAATTCAAGTAATTATTGGTTGTTCAGTTTACAAATCCTTGAAGAATAGAAGTGAAAGAGTATGGATTTGCAAAAAGAGTGAAAATATATTAATGAATCTTTCTCATAAAAGTATAGAAATAAAATAGTAAAAGAAAATGGGAAAGTCGTAAACTTTTTTAGAACCTTCATATAGATGAAGAAGAGACGTGTTCGTTAGCGCAAACCTAGCGGCAAATCCATTTGTTTAAATTTTAAGAAACCCCCCGAATGATCACTATGTTGCCGTGCAGTTAGAATCCTGCTAAGTCCCTGCAAAATCCCCGTTGTAAGTCATAGCACTCTTCGATCGTTACACTATTTCAATTTAGCGCTATTAAACAACATATCTGTTTTAAATCCTGCTATTTTCCGCTACAGTTTTTAGCATCCATTTTAGCAATATTAGTATACAAAGGTTGATTTGAATAGTTCGTTTTCAATAAAATCAATAAAGTTGGCATAATTACTCAGTATAAATTCAAAATATAATGTATTCACTGAATCTAGTTAGCATATATATCATAATATTCTTTGATTCTTAATATAAGATTAAAAATATATTTTCTTTTCACACCCAAACTATGTGAGAATGAGAATAAATTAACTTTAAATATTATTTATTTCTTTAGTATACTTGCAACTTTACCGCTGTAAAACCGCTAGGCGTTTAAACTGCACAACTATGTTGACATATGCTAGGAAAATACAGTGACATATTTATGCTGATTAAAAAAAAAACATCCCAACGATCGCTATGTTGATATATGCTAGAAGGGCATGTCGACATAACTATGTTATTTTTTAAAATACGTTGTAAATAATATCTTTAATCTTCCATAATTTGAAAACTAATATTGAATATTTATAAAAAGATATTAAGATGAAAATAGAGTTTAATAATAGAGAAATGTAAAAGATATTTGCTGTGAGGCCTTTAACGGAGATTCTAAAACTCGAGCAGACTAAGTGAACACTTCAATACCTCCTTCATTTAAACATTTGTGTTTCATTCGCTGTGAGTCAGTTTTGTTCTTCAGTTTACTTTGATTAAATCTTCGGCCCTGTTCTTTGCACATAACGGAAGAAGAAATTCTTTGACGCGTCTGACGCGTTGGACGCGTCGGACGCGTCAAAGCGGATACAGGCCCAAAAAGGACCGTTTGCTCAATGCAAGAAATGTGAGCTGTTAGCTCATAACGGATCCGTTTGGTTAATTAGGGGTAGTTAATCAAGTTTTAGTGTTAAATTTAGTGTTTTATAGATTTTAAAATTTAATAACTTGTGCATATGAGATCCGTTTGAGACGCGGTTTTTTGCGTTGCGATCGTGTCGAAGTGCTCTACGTAATGGAGTTGGTTTGAACTGAATTGGGGGAATTTATAATTTTTCTATTCTACTAAACACCCCTTTAACATTATCCGCTCAAATGGTCCGCTTAACGCGCCAAACGCATTCTCCGCTAACTCCCATTCTCCGCTGAAATACTCCGCTTCCGTTTGCAAAGAACACACCCTTCATATGTGTATATACCCCATCACATACATGTACAAACTCGAGGAAACATTTATAGTTATATTCATGTGGTTGCTGTAATTAAAATCAATATTTTTGGTATTAACAGAATGTTCGATGACACCACTCCCTTTAGCATCTTAGTTATATTTTATGCAACGTCATATCAAATCCAATGCTGTATTGTTGGTATGTTCGTATTTTGTTTAGGATTATCTACATGTAAATCCAGGTCATATGCATACATCTAACATAGTAGTTGTGACGTTTAAAATTTAACTACGAAGATAATTTTTTAACGGTGTATACTGATTTATAATTTTGAAGAAGCTAATTATTTCAGAATGGTCTTCATTTTTGTAGAGATGACATTCATGATATAGATTGAAAATCTGTTGCATCATATCAGATTTGAAATAGTGAAATGCAGAATACGATAAGGGTGCAATTCTAACATATTCCTTACAAGGATGCAGTTCTAACATATTCATAACAATATTTAAGACGATAGTTAAAATAATTGAATTAATGGTTAATATTGATTTAAGCATTTTGAGCATGCTAGATGTTTTGAGATGTGGAGTGTTAGATCAAACATCCCCAAATTTTAGTTGATTTCGAATCATATAGCTCCAAAAACCATTAAAGTGTAGATGAGGTGTAGCAAACGTAGGGTGTAACATTTCCCAACATATGCCGATGAGTTAGTGCATGCATATATATTGCCATATACGTGCATGTGATCGCCTAGTTGTATGATGTAAATTTGGATGAAAATAAGTATAAGGATGCATGTGCTGATAATGTATTGCCATCCTTTTAATTGTCTTACAATGCTTATATTTGACTGCCCTTTCAGTTATGGGCTCCATCAAGTGGCCAATTTCTAGGCTAGAAATATTGGGTTCATTGGAATCAAATGGTCAGAGCCACAAAGATTCAACTATAAGCCATAACAAAACTGTCAGAGGCGGATTTGGTGGTGGTTCTGGTGGCACAGCTCTACTTTTTCTTCAGACTCTTCATCTTGGGAAAAACTCATCTTTATCAGTAACTGGTGGCCATGGTAGCTCTGTTGGTGGAGGTGGTGGGGGCGGTGGGAGAGTTCATTTTGACTGGTCTAACATTGGCACTGGAGATGAATATATTCAAATCGCCTCTATAAGTGGTTCTATAATATCAAGGTTTGTCTTATATTTGGTATCATTATAGCAGTGTCTCTGTTCCATTTGTAGAGTCTTTATAAAATGAGGGAATTCCATTGTGGAAGTGGAGAAACGAACTTTATTACAAGCACATGACACAGAAACACAAGGAATTTGCAATGACGCATGACTTACAGCTTACTACTTTTCATATATGTCATTTTATCATTCCCATCACATATTTAAGTTAATGTATGAAGAAGCGAGGATGACATTAGAATTTAGTTTTCTTTTATTCATTATATACTTCCATCTTATTCTATCGATTACTCGATACAAGTCAAAACCAGTCGAAATGGAAGTATAATAAAAACCAATCTGAACAAACCAATCTTTTTTTTTTTGTGAACCGATTAAAAACTATACCAAAATAAATCTATTCGGTTCGGTTGGTCAATTATCAAACCAAATTACTAAATTAAAATGGTTGGTTAACATGGAATTGGAAAAGGAAAATGTTAAAAATCGGTATTATTGACCTCTCTTGTGAGCTGAAGGTTTACGAACCATGTTATGATAACTGCGGCATGTGCCATGCAGACCAAGAAACAAAACGTGGAAATACATGGAAGTTAATTATTTGGTTTGTTATTTGATAGAAATTATTAAACTGGTTAATTTGAATTTCCAAAATATGAAAAGCAATGCGAAAACTATTATTTTATTTTATTTTTCAATCAATTTGAAATTGAATCATTTCACGAATTTTTGTTTGGTTTTATTGATTTATTAGGTTCCAATTGAACTTTGCTCACCCCTATCCTGAGCTTAAGAGTTAAGACCATGCATGTTTGCAGCAAAGGTGATCATTACATACGTATTCAAGAAGTTATTGTCTTACTGAGAAACGATGCTTTGAAAAGTGAACATTACTTTGACCTTGTCCAGTTTGATAATTTTCTATTGAAGTTTCAATACTGCCGACCTGGTCATCAGCTCACCTATTCATGCTATTGCATCTTTATGCTGAAATTATGTTCTTCAAGCCTTTATCTTTGACTCTTTTATTATTTCTAGACTAGATGTCGTTATAGTTACATAGTAAACAATGGTTATGGATATTGTAAACATATAAGAATTTGTTTTTTTCCCTTGGGGGGAGAGGGGGATGGGGGTGTTGGGAACTTGTTTAACAGCATCAAAGTTTCTGTGGTCTAGAATCTAGAGAGAAAATATTTATGTTTTTATTTGATATATTTAGATGTCGTAAATTTTAAATATTGAAAGATTCGGTTATAAAAATAATTTTGAGTTTGAGACTATCAGAAGGTTGGCGTAAATTATTGCTTCTAAACCAATCCATATTTGGTAGACACAAACGATAAGGTCTGATATGATAAGAGCATCTGTGATCCTAATGCAATCAGCACATGTAAAGTTAATGCAAGTAAATATCTGCAAATTCTGTTTTGATTTATATCTCGAATGCACATGTGATCATTTGTCAAGTTTTACATTTGACATTGTGAAATGCAACTTCTAGTAGTAGATGTTGTACTCCACAATGTCAATAATTGAACAATGCTTTTTAGTGTCATGAGCAGAAGTAAACAAAAGTAGCTCTTTTTATTAAACACATATTGGAGTAGAAAAAGGAAAAGGAAGTCCTTTTTGTCATTTTGAGTGATTTTTTTTACCATGTGTACTTCACAATGTCAAAGATCAAATACCGGTATTTATATCATAATGCAACAATAGATTATGATTGGAGATGCTCTTATTCTGTTCAAGTTCATGGACATCCTCCATTAAGGGTTTATTCGTTTCTGATCTTTCTTGCCATACACGAATTTGTATTCTTTTCTTCCTGTATGTAGGTATTTTTGTTTGTTAGATAGATATCTATGATTATAGCAAAACTAAGTAGCTTTAATTTTAAAGAGTTTAATATGAAAATTCCCCTAGGTTAAATTTGTATTCAGTGCTCTAGTGAGGGCAAATTTCATCCAACCTTAATTATATTTCAGTTAAGAGCAGAAAAGGCGCAAACTCAATTTTTTTTTTTTTTTGGTATGGCCTGCTTAATTCTTCTTTTGAATCATTATGCATGGTTCCATAAATTGAAACAACGCAAAAAGGTAAAAATGTGGTATCCCTGTTTACTTGTCATTTTAGTATGATTTTAACTAACTCTATTCATCAAAACTTCAACTATCTCCCTTTAATATATTGTCCTTGTTATCTTATCACAGTGGAGGTACTGGAAACAATGGCGGCCATAATGGGGGTGATGGAACTGTCAATGGGAAGAAATGTCCAAAGGGCCTATATGGTACTTTTTGCAATGTATATACACTGAAATTCTCTTTTTGTTCGTTATTTAATTTTTAAGAGTGAATATCCTTGAGCGTCCTATACAAAATTAGGAATAATAGGAACTTTTTTCGTATGATATATGTTATCACAATTCACAATTTGGTTGTCGTATTCTCTCTTGTTGTGTGCATTTGGAAACACAATACACTCGTTTATTGAACACCGTGCATACACATTTCGAAACGTTGATTCCAACATTCCACTACATTGAATGCGATGTTCTGAAATGCTTAATCTGATGTTTCAAAGCTTTGATCCCAACATTCAGTAACACTTATTTTGTTGATTTTATGTATGCTGATTCCACATGCATTAAGTAATAACGATTCCTTGTGGAAATTTTAGACAAACAAGAACCTTAACATGCTACAGCTATGTATCTTCAATTGCGGTAGTTATGTGAATCTCAGCATGTGATAGCTGTGTAATCTTCCGCATGCGACAGCTCTTTAATTTTGACATTCGATAGCCATGAATCTTCAACATGCAACAACTCTTTAATTTTGACATTCGATAGCCGTGTACCTTCAGCTCTTTAATCTTCAACATGAGATAGATATGTCAACTCGGCATGTGATAGCCGTGTAACCTTCATAATTAAGAAGACCAAAAGTCCTCTCGTTTACTTGATTTTAACTTTCAATAAATGTATAGTAACTTATATACATCCACGAACCTCCCATATAAACTTATCCAAATTTAGCTCTCCATAAAAACTCATCCAAATTTCTCATTTTCACATAATTTTCTTTAAGTGTTTTACAAAAACGTTCCATATTTCGACTAGGTTTATTCCGGCTTTTGGCTAAGGGTTCCTCTTAAACATACCCTTGTTGTATTGCTCTCTGTATGTAACGTTTTCCCTGTTAAGTTCTGCCTACTGCATCGATACACGTACCATGTGACATACAGTCTTGGTGATACTTGCTTTCAAGTGCGTCCAGTAGACAAACATAAAGTTGATTATATACAGGGAGAGGCTATTGAGACACAAAGTTAGAGACACGCAGTCTGGACCGTAAGGTTTGTTTGTCTTTATGTGGAAGGTGGAATTCATGGGTAAATCTAGTGGCTGATATTTATTGTGTTCAATTTTGTGTCACTAAACGTGTTTAAGTAGAGTTTCCCATATATATATATATATATATATATATATATATATATATATATAATGTCTTACAGTCTAACCCATCTAATAATTCAATTGTTGTATACGTGTGTTAGTGTTGGTGCTCGTATGTACCGATGCATTGAATTTGGTCACGTTTTATATTGCTTTTAGAGGTGTGAGAGAGATATCACAATAGGAAACCTCTGTAATACTAAATACCCTTTATGTTAAGTTATATATCTTGCTAATGTTGCAGTTATTTTCAGGAATGCCCAGTAGGAACATATAAAAATGTCACAGGATCTAATGCTTCACTTTGCACGGCTTGCTCGCTTCACTTGCTGCCTCAGCGTGCAGAATTCATATATGTCCGGGGTACCATTATGATTCTAAACACTCACCTAAAAATATTTTAATTTGCTTAATTTTTTTTAAGCTTATATATACATGATATTTAGCACGTGCGATGCACCTGCATATATAAACATCTTCTGTTAATGTTTTCAAATTTTGTGCTCGTGCATGCGTTTGCATGCGCTTTTTAGGAACCTCCACGTTTGGACCAACAAATTATGAACTATTACAGCTATAAATAAAGATGTATGGGGAATCAAACCTAATACAGATCAGATGTTTCATCACTATTATCATTGTTTATTAGCTCTATTTCTACTTAGAAATGATTATTTTTCTTTGCAGGAGGAGTTACGGAACCTTTCTGTCCGTATAGATGTAGGTCTGAGAAATACAGGATGCCACAATGCAACACACCTTACGAAGACCTTATTTATATATTTGGTGGACCACTGCCTTTTGCCATCCTACTTTTACTCGTCTTGGTTCTCTTTGCAATGTTGTTGAGTGCAATACGAATAAAAATGTTAAGAACTGATCATGCTTATAGAACAACTAACTCGATTCAACATGGCAGTTCAAATTCATCCCCTTACCTGTTGTCTCTTGCTGAGGTTTGGATGTACCTTGTGTATCTTCATTTGTGCATAAGGGGAAAACAATTCATGAAAAAAATAAACTGATGCTTACAATTTTTTTTAGGTAGCTGGGGCTAGCAGAGCTGAAGAAAATCAAAGCCATGTGCATAGGATGTACTTCATGGGTCCTAATACGTTTAGAGAACCATGGCATCTACCATATTCTCCACCTGATGCAATTATTGAAATTGTGTGAGACAGATTACTTTACTGATGTAGTCTTCCTATTAAACAAAATTGAGTTAATGTTATTTCCATGAAGAAATCAAGGCTTAAGGGAATAAAACTATAGTTTTTCATTGTCCTGCACCAATAATAATAAACTGTAATACTGGAATACACTATTCCATGGTATGTTTGACATACGTAAGTGTCTTTACATTGCCTCTTGCTTTATAACTCCCTAAGGAATCTAACGTCACATGAAAAATTGATCAAAAGATATGGCACATAGATACCATCTTCAAGGAACATCTTTCAGGAAACAAATGCACACACCTTGGTTTGACTCGGATGTAGGCTAGGTGCTATAATAAGTGGATCTCTATCGATGTAGTTAGAGTCGGTTCTAGTCAAAAATCTTGGTTGTAACACAGCATAGGCAGTGTGGGGAGAGATGGAATGCATTGGTTGATTAGTCTCTGTGTATGATTAGAATTACAATTTTTTGATAAACCGTGGCTAGACATCGAAGATGTTGGACTTTTTAAATGCAAGTTTCTGACATCTTAATGTATTAAATCATATTGATAAATTAAGCAGTGATTTTGACATATAAATCATAATTTGACTGATACTTAGGTGGTTTCGCTATATAGGTTTTAGTTTCAAGAAGTTCCAGGTTTGAATTTTGGATGGAAATTGAAGTTTTGGTTGTCTCATATTTGAAGACCATAAATAACATTACCATGAGTTTTCAAACATTATAAATATCAATTCATTACTTCAACACCACACCCCGAAATTTTGACGAAGAGAATCTCGTATTTTGACCATGCCAATTGTGTTAGTAGCGATCAGGTCGAATACAACAAATGCTATACTATTTAAAGTGTGTGCCAATTGTGTTAGTAGCGATCAGGTTGAATACAACAATTGCTATACTATTTAAAGTGTGTACCCAAAGCAAAGTTTTCAAAATCGAATTTAAGTCGTAAATAGTAAAGTTCAAACTTTAAGTTGAAATGAGTTTTGAACCGTAAATCGTAGTTTCATATGTGAAGGTTTATACCAACTCTAAAATTTATTTTGATGTTATAATTTCTACACATAAACCTACCACTCAATTTTCTCTTTTGTTCCATGCTTATTTTGGACGGAACACGTTAAAATCAGAATAGTAGATTCAGTTTTGTTTTTTGAATGTATTATCATGGATTCAATTGCAATATAAATTATATCTTTTAAGAGATGGGGATGTGATTTGTAACAGGATTCAAATTGTAAGATATTTTATAAGAACTACTTGGAGAACCTTTAAGGGCCTTTTAAGTAATAAAGTTATTTGCTTGTGTTAAAAGGTACGAGGATGTGTTCAACCGATTCATTGATGAGATTAATTCTGTTTCTGCATATGAATGGTGGGAAGGATCCATCCATAGTATACTTGCTGTGCTGGCATACCCTTGCTCTTGGTCGTGGAAGCAATGGCGTAGGAGGAAGAAGATACACCGCCTTCAACAATATGTCAAATCAGAGTATGATCATTCTTGCTTGCGCTCTTGTAGATCAAGAGCTCTTTATCAAGGAATGAAGGTGTGAACTTTCATTGTCACTTATTTTGCTCATATTTTACAATAACCGATGATGAGTAGAAGACTATAATTAGCTGAACTCGCTGTTATATTTCCTATTTGGTTAAGTTTAAACCCCCCCCCCCCCAAACAAACATGCACACAAAAAAAAATTGAAGAAGAATAGTGTAGGTGCAGTAATTTTGATGTATTTACTAGATATTGAGTTAAATTTGTTCTTAAAAGGGGCACAAAAATTGCTCACAATAAAATTGTATCTGAGCTAAGTATATGAAAAAGAAGGTGGAGAATAATGATAGTATAAGTGCAGTATTTTAATATATTTACTAAATATGGAGATCAATTTGTTCTTAAAATGGACACAAAAAATGCTCACATTAAAATTATATTTGAGCTAAGTATAAGATTATATGGCCAATATACAACATCTCGATACTTCAAGCAATATTTGTTGGCAAATACCATTTATATATCTATAGCGTCATATTGGGTTGGTATTTGCTGCAAAATATTTGTGAAAATATTAAATATTGGTTCTTAAATAAGTTATATTCAAAACTGTTTGAAGAAAAAGAAACATTCTGATCAAATTATAGGATTAAAATTTTAACTTTGTCATCCTTTTTATTTATTATCACTATTATTATTATTTTGATAGAAGATGTCCAGACCTGATACTAAAACTGTAATTGAAATTTGAAATTGTGGATAAATTATTTTATTTTCATTTTCTTTGTTGAATGTTTTTTTATTTTGTAAGGATTTTGTGTGTCGTTGGGATAATTTGATAGTATTTAACTTTGTCGTCATTTTTATTTATTATTTCTGTTAGTATTATTTTGATAGAAGATGTCCAGGCCCGATACCGAAACTGTAATCGAACTTTGAAATTGTGGATCAGTTATTTTTGTTTTCATTTTTTAATTCTTATTGTTTACAAAGTTAAATACTTATTGAATATATATTTTTTGTATGGAATTCATCTAATAAATCTTTTATAATTTTATTTTTAATTTTTCACTCTTAAAACTTTGTTTGTGGCTTTGCATATTTGAATATATAATCATTTTTTATTATTCATAATATGTTACCGTAAATAAAATATAAATTTATTTTGTAAAATGTCATAGCTATTTCTTTTGAAATTGGATACTTTATTTACAAGTTTAGGTATTATATAACATACTACACGACAAGTGAATTCGATCGCATTGGGCGAGAATCGAACTCGCGACCTCATACACTATGTCCAAGTGTCCTAAGATCATTCCCAATAGGGGTCATTGCGGGTCAAATCTGCTTCGGTTGACCCGTAGCCCACCCTTAGGAGAAAAAACAATGTCCTTAGTGGGGGCATTGTATGTGCCTTAGCCGGTTAAATAAAAGTCGGTTAAGGCATGTGGTGCGGATTACGATCCACAACCATTAAATTGTAATTCACATCACCGGTCATTTAGTCGGCTAAATAACCGGGTTATAACCCCATTCTCTTCTTCTTCTCCTTCCTCCTCTTTTCTTACTCCGCCATTTCAGCCAAGGCGGGCCGTTGTACAAGGTTTGAGTCTTAGTAAAAACTTAAGGTGGTGCGCTCGTGCATGCAAGTCGATCGTTTTCACGACTTGACATACTACACATAGTTCGAGCAAGGGCTACACTTCAGTCGGTCATGTCCACAACTTTAGATAGCATGTTAAAGTTAAGGTTGCAATCGAAATATTTTATGAAAATAAACATCAAAGTTTACATGTGGTGCAACTCAAACAAGACGAGATGTCGTGGTGCCACTGATTCAAGCCACTTGTTTATGCTGCAATCTTGCTGAGTCGAAAAGGTGATCTCTGAGGATCTAGTCGATGAACATGGAACTCACTGGTTGTAGTTTTTGATGAGCATTGAATGACTCAGGAACTTCAGTTGGAAGAGCTTGTTTGTACTGCTCAAGTTCTTTCTGAAAGAGAGGATTCTCAATAGCATCCCTCAGACGGTGACAACCGATCGTGTCGTGGTCTTTATAATAAACAAGGTCGAGGGAGTCATTGAGCGGAGTGTAATCGGAAGTATCATCGCTGTTTCTGGTTTGAGCAGGTTCATTTGGAGTATCAAAACCAGAGTCGTTGGAACATTCTTCGGTTTGTTTATCAAGGACATCGTTTGATACGGTGCCCTGATATGGATTGTCATGATGACCTGGTCAGTAGCTCGATTCCTACGCGCTTCTTCTTGACGTAGGAATTGGTTGGCTTTCTCATAGAAAATTTCTAGGCTTTTCGGTTGTTTCCTGTCGATCCAGGCCCCAAAGTCAGGGTCGGGAAGTACGCCCTTATCGAGCTGGACTACGACGGTTCGGGGCTGAGGATCTTCAACTTTTACCAAGGCGTTGTTAAATCTTTCAAGGTAGCTTTTTAGCGACTCTCCGGTACCCTGGTAGGTATTGGATATGGTCAGGATGTCTTTGGGTCTTGCGACTTGCATAATGAATTGTCTGACCAAACCCCTTGTGAGTTGGTTAAAGTTTGAAATGGTTTTTGGCGTGAGTCGAGAGAACCATGATAGAGCCACGCCTTCAAGAAAGACGCGGAAGCACTTGCACTTCACGTCGTCAGTAGCGCGGGTAGAACCCATGTACCACTCGTAGTGGTTTATGAAGTGTCGAGGATCGGAGTTCCCCGAGTAAACCGTGAGTCGCGACATGTCAAAGCGTCTAGGCCATTCGGCGTCAAGCACAATTTCAATGAAGGGTTATGTCTCGTACTGGTTTCGCAAATGTCGGTGACGTGCCCCTGTGATTCTCTCACGATCCTACAGACCATGTCGCCGAGAAGTGGGGTTTAGATCTCCATTTGATTCCAGTGGCCGTGATGCAATTTAGGTTTGTGTAGCCTAGAACAACCCCTTGAGTGGACATCCTCGTTGTCATAAGATTCACCATCATCCGTTCTTTGATTGCATGGAGGTTAGTGAGAAGCGACTTGGGTCTGATTTGTTGGTTGAAGCGTAAGCACTAAGTTATTTGAAGCAACAGGCTGGGCCTGCTAAGTTGGGGGTTCATCACTAGCCCCTTGGTCGGGACTATGCCCACTTCCAGAATGGTGATGCTAACGCGTTGCGTTTCAGACAGTGGTTTCAACATCAGCACAGTTAGTTCTCAGTTAACATCGATTTTTGTGGAGAGAATGAGACGTAGAGCTTGCAGAGACATAATCCGAAGGCGGTTGAGCGCTCCTATTTGCCTGATGGCGAGTGATGTCTCATTAAGCCCTATGTTGTAACTGTTGCGTCAGATTAAGATTCTGCTTGATTTGTTCGTTAGGTTGCTTTTGAGTTTCCTCAAGTTTCTTTGTGAGTTCGGTTAGTTGGACTTGAGTGATCGAAGTCTCAAGGTCGAGAGATGTGGACCCTTTGGCGGTGGTCATAGCATGGGAATGTCCGACAATGGTGGATGTTCCCCTCTTCACCATTGTTGTCATGTTTGCTAGGTAGATCTAAATGAATATGAGTAGCACTCCGTACTTGCGGTGGAAGAACTGCAGGAAAAGATGGGAGCTTTCTTGAGTCTAAGTGTTGACTGTGGATTTGTCTTCCCCTTACATGAGGCGCCAAGATGTTGATGTTCAAAAGTTGGCACAACATCCAAAGATTTCCATAAACTCTGAAAATAAGCGTAAAGCAATGTAAGTATGCAGGGAGAACGCAAGAGAACAATAGCACAATCTTTATAATTCGGCTTGTCAAAGCCTATATCCACTCAGGTAATTTAGCACTTTATTAATAAACTTTTACAAGTTACAAGGTGAAGGTATTTCTCTTGGGAGTACAAGAGCCATGAGAATCCGAAGTGCCAAAATGTTGGTAGGAGGAAGAAATTTTCCAGTGGTGGCCCAAAAGCTTGAAGGAAGGAGAAGGAGCTTCCAAGTGCTCAAGAGGCCATGACAAATTCAAGAATTTGCTGAATTCCTTCCCGAAGTGTCTAAGAGTGGACAAAAGTACCAAAGTCCCTTCCAAATGCCAAACCTTCAAGGAGAAGCCAAGTGTCAAAAAGCCAACTCCATTTTCGTAGCGAGGGGTATGTATATGAGGAAGGAAGGCAGGTTGGAGTAGGCGGGGGGAGAGGCACGCATGCACGTGGCTATTCTTATGTGCCTCCCTGAAGCCTTGATTTCGTATCCTGGGGTACGAATTCTCTTGTACCGATCCAAGAGTTGTAAGTTGCACCGATTCAAGGGTTGTTGGTGAAAATACAGACCGGAAAAGTTTGCAAACACCGATCCACAAACACTTGAGTTTTTGCTAGATTCTGAGGATACGTCAGAAGATTTACTAATCCCGCATGTCGTGGGGATATGCACCGATCCCGATGAATACAAGGATATGTATCGATCCCGAAAGTGTTATACAGATTTGCTGAGTTATCTGAAATTTGGGGATACGTACCGATCTCGGAGGATGGTTTATGCCGATCGCCAAGGACCTAGCCGTCTAAGTGTTGTTTTGATGAGTTGGGATAGCCGTAGTTGTACGACTCCATCTGGACCTGTTCTCAAGGTGTTCGGGTGACACTTTTAAGTTGTTTAACCACGCGATAGTCGAGTTGTGTCGTCCTGGGTTTACTTCTGATAGCCGGGTCAAAAGCCTGCGCAACACTTATAATGAGCAGTATTAGTGTTTTAACATTTTATCAGCTATACTGCCTTATTTTGGCTTACGCGATGGTTTCTCTTTGAAGTCTAGCTGCAGGTTAGTTACATTAGACAAACAATTTAAGATTTAATCAATATACACAACCAAGAAAATCATCTTTTGCAGACGACTGTTTATTCTATCTTTGATGGAAACCCTATTTTTTTAAACCGGTCAAATACATTATCGGTTGGACATATAGCGGTAGTTGCAGATTTGACATATTATTGTCCAGTCAGATATGATTTGATGTATAATTGTGTTGTGTGTTCAACGTTAGCCAGACTCTCACCGATTTGTTTATAATGTCTGCCATAGTCAGTGGATAAATTTTCTTTTCCTTAAACTTATCGTTTGGCCTGCCACCAATAGTTATGGGTGTGGTATCTTCATGTGCATTGGAACTATCAAGACTTGATCCGTTAATCATTTTCCTAGGAAGAAAACGCGAAAATGAGTGTTCTTGTTGCATTCACTCTCATTTGTCTTCCTTAGACAATATATATTAGTAATGTAACATGTTAAAAGGTTGATTGTCATGCTCAACCGAGTATAAATGTATAATGTATGTGCTTAATTAAGCTATATTTGAACGTATAGCATAAAAAATGACACAAAAATAAACTGATATAAATATATTGCCAATCCATGTCATTAACCCCACTTTGTTGTCTTATATGTAAACCGATCATTATTTCTTTCTGACGTTGGCAGACGAAATTTATTCTTTTTCAAGACTGCTTCAAAGAATCAACCATTCTAGGTAGTTTGAGCGTTGTTCATTGAACAAATTACAAAAAAGTATCCAAAACAGAGCTTTTACTTTGGCTCGTACCTTTTCTTTTATCTTTTGAGCATTCAGGCTAACAGTAGAAAAGTTCGGCTTGCTCGTCTAGCGACAATTTATGGACTTTTGAAGAATTATGGGTTTGATTTTCAAATTTTTCTGTAGGGAATTCGTTGATGTTCAAAAGTTTGCTTCCTCTTGTATGACGCTGAAAACATATTAGCATTCATGCTGTCTTCTTTTGCGGCGTACATTTTCAAATTGTGTTTCTTCAATTCTGCACTCACTATATCCGAATCGATTATTCAAATTCTGAGCAGGATAAGGAGCCAGTCTTCGTTGCTAGCTATTAGGAGAGTCATACTCTTGTTCGTAACTGCAATTTTGTTGAAAAAAGGTATTTTGAGAGTAATTTGATTTTTTTTTTGAAAATTGCAATTTTTTTGATTTTGTGGAGGTTGATATGAATTAATAATTGATGGAAATGATATTGATTTCAATTTTGTTGAGGTTGAAACTGGTTTTGATTGCATAGGTTCGGAATTTGATTAGGATCTTGGTCGTGCAAGAGATTTTGTTTCTGCTGTTTTGATATTAGCTTTGATTTTGTGTTGAATAGAGTATGAAAATTGAAGAAATTTGTATAATTTAGGAAAACAGAATGTAAGCTTATATAGAGGAAGGGGAGGGACAACGGTAAAAAAAAATGATTGTTGCCCTTGACCAAACAAATCTAGGTCGACTAAGGGGCAACAATTATTTTTTGACTGATACCCCCAAAGGGGAATAGCCGGCTAAAATATAGCCGATCACCATTAGTTGGCTATATTTTAGCCGGTTAATGCTCGGTTGCCAAAACAATCCAGATGAGCACAACCGACGCCCTTGTTGAGGGTCAATTGCTTACGAACCCAACCTTAGGTTGAGCATGCTCTAACGAGTTTAGACAAGGTGCTTGTCAAGATAACTATATTTTCATGGCATTTTATAGCTTTAATGTAGTAGTGCACATATAATTAGTCAATTGCTTGATATTATCTAGCATCGTATATGTGTCACCACCTACCATAGTTGTCAAGGCGAAAAAGCCCCAGACCCTCGCCTAGTTCCTTTTTGCGTCTAAGGCTTTTTTGGGCGTCTTGAATGACATTTTTTTAATGAATTTTTTCAACTAAAAAACTGCATTTAAAAAACGCAATAAAACACAATTTTTGTTTCAAAAAGGGCATATAAAAGTAATATTAAAACAAAACATCATACAATTAACATGAATCAAACTATGAGTGTGTAATGCTATTCATACTCAAATCTACAAACAATACAATAATTAAAATATAAAAATTACAAACAACATTACGTGAAGTCTTAAATAAATTTTAAGCTTCCATGAACTATGTTTTTTTGGACGGTTCGACGAAAGAAATTTAGGCATTTTTTGCTTTTTGATCGACGAAAGAAAAGCATCGTTTTTTACAGAATACATTCCAAACCAACAGTCAGCCGATCACATTCTTCTTACCTTGTTGGATTTCAGGCTCCTAGTGGGCCAAATGTTGAAATTAGTTTCTACTCAAATGTTATAAAAGGCGTGTTTTTTTGGCGTTTTACAAGTCGAGCGGCTTGAAGCCTTTAGGGCTTTTTTGGCTCCTCACACATTGTAGGCGCCTTAGAAGGTAAAAAAGTCCCAGGCTGGGGCCTAGGGCTTTTTAGAGCCTAAGCGAGGGCTTTGATAACATAGCCACCTGCATATCAGTATTTTTTTTGTTTGATCATCGTACTGGCTCAAGTGCAATATTTTTTGTTTGTGATTTTGATCTGTCTTTGATAACCCTTCTGTTAATTTATATATGAAATAAAAGACTTATGTATTTTAACAGCTTATCGAATTTATCTACTTGTGTGGGCATGTATAAAAATATGCCATCATTAAAAAATTTTAGAGTTTCTGTATCAATTTTGCTACAATCAAAATTATCACGAATTTTTGCTTTTTGGTTATCGGAACAGATCGGTACCAACTGTTAGTTGATTGCTAGTTATGATTAGAGATGTCAATAGATACCCGAAAAATCCGAAATCCGTCTGCATCCGTATCCCAAAAGCGGACAAATATCTGATATCCGGGAAAGCGGATGCGGATGCGGATATAGGCATATCCGCATCCGAAAATTATCCGTCTGCTTTTTTTTCACGATTACAGCTTAAATTATGTGTAGTTTAGCATAATTAAATATACTAATTTAATTATTTTGCAAAATTAAAAGTCTACTAAATGCATGTTAATTGCTCAAAATTATATATTATCATCGTATTTATTAATTTTTAGCACTTTAGTAATTAGTTAGGTTGAAAAATCTTAATATTAAGCTAAAAAAAATCATTAATTTTCTTTGATTCATCGATCGTTGGCGGAGCGGATAATTATCCGATATCCGTCCGTATCCGCGGATGCGGATATCCGATATCTGAAAATGGTTTCGGATACGGATATGACACTATTCGCATCCGAAAGTATCCGTTGACAGCCCTAGTTATGGTTACTTTTATTTGTAATATCCCCCAATTTGAGGCTCAGGACTAGGCGTTGCAGGCACCGCAGTCATTTATAATATTAATTTTCAATGACTGAGCACAGATATGTTAATGGTATTAATACAAATAACACAAGAATATGGAACACAATTTAAATGCATACATAATTCCTTGAATGTTTCTCACGTTATGATAAAATATAAATGTATAAATAATTCAAGATCGAGATATGAAAATGCCTCATTGATTGATCCTAGTATTAATAGTAGTAATAGCAACAATCATCACAACATCAGTAGCAAAACGAGCTCCAAAACACTCCTAAATAGCAGGCGATGCCTCCTGCACGTCTTCGCAAGCTTTATTCGTCGAAAGACCTAAAAAACTTGAAATCTCTCCAGAGCTACTCAACCGAGCACCAAAGTGTAAGAAGGGAAAAATATAATCTTTGGGTCAGACAAACAGTCTATTGTGAGCAACAATATGTTATCTTAATAAATAGATATATAATGAAATCATGCCTTTGAGTGGAACAGATTTCCCCTCATTAGTATCCTTGGTCAGATCAATCAATTTTGCATATGCAGTCATAATGGTTATTAAATATAATAATCATGGACATTGATCATTCATAAAAATTCATATGCATACATGACTCATGGGTAATACTGACTATCAATCTCAACCTAATGGTTTTACTAGGTTAACCACAAACCTATATGGCTGATTTGGACCTATCTGATTTACCAGAATTATCTAATAGTCTGTTAGAAACAAAATGGGTGGTCTATCCTAATTTACTTTTATCTGACTATCTATCGAATTTTTAATTTCGCTACCTATCTTATTGCAATCTTTTTTATGCATACCATCTTTTTAGTTTTACTCTAACTCTGTCGTACGTACTGGAATGTTGGATTATTTCAGCTAGGGGAGATAGCTGAAGTATGGGTAATTTTTAGTTTTGCTACCTATCTTATTGCAATCTTTTTTATGCATACCATTACTCTAACTCTGCCGTACGTACTGGAATGTTGGATTATTTCAGCAAGGGGGATAGCTGAAGTATAGGGTGCGATTCTACATCAGCACAATCTAGTTTTCTAATCTTCTATCATCTGTCTAATGATGAAGTGATTATAAATTGATTTGGTAAAATACCAAGTTAAATATTCTTCAAATATGTTCTTGAAAACATATTTTCTATATGACTCAATCATTTAAATATTATCTTTGAAAAAAGGAAATTCCATAATCATTTACTAAACAAAACAATATGTGTAACATACACATTTAAATTATTTGTTAATCATACTCGATATTACTTAAGAATAAACATACTTCAAAACATATGGCAATCAAGCTGAAGCTGTTTAAGCAAGTATTTAAAACAGTGTTATACAATTTGTATTGCTTTGAGTACTTTGCCCTTTACCATCTAGGGTTGTAACGAAAGAAAACATAAGGAATTCATAATTTAAAGCGAAGCAGATTTGCTTTGCACTTCTATGGTGTCGAAGCAAAACACTTTGCTTCGCATCTCTGCGCCATCGATGTTAAATGAAACAATAGGGCTGCTTCTATTTCCAAAATAGGGTAGCACATAAGTGTTTCGAGCCCAAAATAATTTGGCTTTATAAAATATCGACACAAATCCTCTAAAACGATTTTATAAAGGAGAATCAAAGCAAACTGCTTCGAAGCTAAACGAAACAAAAATGGTTGGTTGTTTTAAAACCATTTGAAAAAGTGGTTTTCCTATACGAAGCGGAGCACCGCTTCAGAGCATCTACTTCACTTCATCCTTGACTGGAATATTCCATACTAAGTTATTTGGTATCATGCGCTTCTCCATGGAGCGGATTGAAACGGAACAAACGAAGCACTTCTTTGTAGGGTGGCAGAGCTGTTATTATCCTAAAAAGGGTTAAAAAATATATATTTGAAGTAGTGCATTTAACCAATTCCTTATCATTTGGTAAATTCTAATTGGTCAATAAAATTTCTTTTCAAATTTGTGCCATAGATCTGAGAATTATACTTTCAAATTATAAGCAAACCCCAAAAAACCAAAGACAGCAGTTGCTGTTTTTTTCCTTCCTTTTCTTTTTACTCTTTTTCAAAGTAGAAGACTTAGAAATATTCCCATAACGATCTTTCTTCAGTATAATTCTTGTCTTCTGTTAATATTCTTCAATTTTAGCTCATGTTTGCCGACATTTTTCTTGGAGTTTGGGAAGTAAGATTTAGCTTATAATAGACATTATCGAGCAATCATTGACAAAACTTTGAAATTTTTGAGTTTTATTGAGCACTACTAAAGAGAGTCTATGAAGGTAGAAATCTGTCCATTCATCATAGAAAAGTCTTTTATAATTGAAATCCCTAATTCTATAAGATTACGGAAAGAGGGAAATTCAGTTGGAAGAGATGATGATTCTAGTTTCAATAGCATAGATTCATGTAACGAGGGTTCAACTTCCTTCCCGGGAGCAAGTCATCCATTAAAACCAATTGATTCAGATCTCATGAGCTCCATGATAACATTATGTCTCAAGGATGGACCATTTATAGAAGAACATTCTGTCAATATCCCAGGTGTTGAAATCACATTAGAAAACAACGTATCTAAAAGCGGTAGTTTGAAAGAAAGGGAATGTCTTTGGGATTTTTCTTTGCCTCCCAGTGGCAATGTAGGTCCTCTAAATAGCATTGATGCCTCAATTGTAGGAACCACTATTAGCATTGCTCATGCGCAACTTAAAACATGGACAACATGTAATATTGCAAAAGATAATTCTATAATTAAGTCAGTTGAAAAACTTGCATAAAAGCATACAAAAATAGTGAAAGTGCAAAAGAGAGTGCTATTGGTGGCTCATTAGGTAGTACAAATACCAGCACTAGTTGAGCAAATGATAGTAGCATTGTTAGTGATGATAGCAACTAGAGTAGTAGCGTGATTGGAAGTTCAAATAGGCCGCATAAAGGAAATGACCCTAGGTGGAAGGCTATTATGGCTATTAAGGGTCGAGATGGGAAATTCGGCATGGAGCATTTTAAATTACTTAGAAAGCTTGGCTATGGAGATATTGGTAGTGTATACTTGTCAGAGTTAAGTGTAACAAAGTGTAATTTTGCCAAGAAAGTTATGAGTAAAACGTCGTTGGCTAGTAGAAGTTGGCTAGAGCACAAACGGAGAGGGATATACTGAAAATCTTGGATCATCTGTTTTACTGACCTTATATACTAATTTCGAGACTGATATATTTACGTGCTTGGCTATAATGTATTGCCCAGGCGGTGATTTGAATACTTTGAGGCAGCGACAACCTGGAAAGCATTTCCCTGAATATGCTGCTAGGATTTACGTGGCGGAAATTCTCCTTGCCTTGAATACCTTCACATGCTCGGAACAGTTTATCGGGACCTGAAACCAAAAAACGTTCTAGTTAGGCAGGACATACACATAATGCTATCAGACTTTGACCTCTTCCTCTGTTGCTCAAAAACCCTAGATTCCTTCGACCCAACAAAAGCCATATGCATAGTTCCTAGCTCCTTCTGCCTCCAGTCGTCGTGCTTCTTCCCACGCCTCTTCCCTCACAAGTTCAAGAAAAGCAGAAACACTTCCAAATATTCCCAAAACCACGAGCTTGTGGCGGAGCCTACGTCCGCTAGGTCCGTGTCCTTCTTAGGGACTTGTGAGTACCTCACCCCTGAGACGATTAAAGGGAAGGCCACAGATGCACGGTTGATTGGAGGACTTTTGAAATATTCCTGTACAAGCTCATGTACGGAAAAACTCCTTTCAAAGGAGCGAGGGGCTTGGCGACCTTGTTCAATGTGGTGGGTCAGCAGCTGAGGTTTTCGAAAGGAGGTCCTTCAGTCAGTCACAGCTGCCGCGGTCGGATTCGCGGACTTCTGACTAAGGAGCCGCAACATAGGCTGGAGGTGAAGAGAGGGGCTACCGAGATCAAGCAGCATCCATTTTTTAAGGAGGTTAACTGGGTGCTCATTTGGTGCAGTACTTCACCTGTGGTGCCAAGGTGTTAGTTGGAGGTTGAGGTGGAGAAGAGAGTCGAAGATGTCCTTAGTAAAGGATGGTTAAGAGTGAAGCTGAGAGTGGAGGCAAGTTTATCGATTTCGAGTTTTTTTGATGTACTTCATATTCATGCCTTTTGTTGCGTTATGGCTGCAATGTGTTGGTGATTGTACCTTGTACTGTATAGATGGATTGAATAGTTTTTCAGTAGTAGGACCACAGACAACCCATATCCAATTTGACCCAACTCACCAATCCGGCCCTACCCATCCTAGTTCGGGTCGGATATGGATTACAGTTTGTAACCCATACTATATACGGGTCGGGTTTGCTATTTTGTTCAACCCAGTCTTATTTAACCCAACTCAACCTGTATTAAAAAATTAATTTAATATCAGCCCATTTAAAATTAGAATAGCATAACCCTAGAATAATGTTTATATATTCTATAATAAATATACAAAAAAACATATTTCATGTCAATCCTAGCTAGATAAAATTTGACAAATATATTTTGAAGAGCATTTTAATATGTTTTAAAATGAAATACTTGTTCTACTATGTAGTAAGTTAATTTCATATGATGTGTTTTACAATGAAATTTTAATAAAAATATGTCGTATAATGAATTAGTTATTTTATTGTATTATGCTAGCTAAAATCTGATATATTATGTTGAATATTTTAATATTAGTTTTTAAAAAAATCCCTCATATTCTCATTTTTTATTATATTCAAGCAACTCAACCCTACTAAACCGTCCGACCCAATCCATCAACCGAATTCATATCCAATCTTATATAGGGTCGGATATGGGTTGAACTATCTTAAATCCATCCATATGCAGGTCGGATGAAGTATTTGGTTTAACCCGACCCAACCCATACCTTGTGCAGCCCTAGTCAGTAGGACGAGAAAATCTGGTGTAGTGTTTTCTATTCTTAGTAAAATTGTAAACTTGTATAATTTAGCAACGTGCTGGTCATTGCGACTATTATACTGACTATGGATTGAATGGATTGTTAACGAGGCAAGTATATTTTTTATTTAAAAAACCCTTAATTCAAAACCGTTTAATTTAATTAAATATTTTAGTGTTTCTAGGTTAAAAATTCATAATAAATCAGAAAATTATAGGAAAAATCCGTAAAAATCACATTAAATTTTCTTTCATACATACATACATACATATAAATATGACCTCTCTAGAACCTGCTATGGGCGGGAGCCTCGTGCACTGGATTCCACCTTTACTATATATATATATATATATATATATATATTTATTTGTATAATATCTCATCAAAACCAAATTATTATTTAATTATTTCAAACTATTAAAATCTGAAATCAATTAGTTTTTAGCTATGCAGTCAAGGCGCGCATCTAAGCGCCTGTGTTATCAAAGTGCTCTCTATAGTGCAAGCTCTGCGCTATGGAACCTAAAATAGCGCAGGGGTTGCCTATAGCGCATAATTAGCGCGCTATTTTATCGAAGCGCAAAATAGCGCATAGCGTAGAATAGCGCGCTATTTGATTTTTTTAATTTTGTATAGTGATTAAAGTCCAGACCCATTGAGATGCAACCATATCTACAATGTTTTATGATCCTGCATGCATGTTTTTTCCTTCTATGGTTTGCATATTGCTTTAGTTTTCCATCAAGTTTTATCAACGCATTTCACAATTTTTTTTTACTGAGAACTTGACTTGGTTGGACCGTTGTCCAGATACACCATTCTATATCTATGATCTTTGTTTTAGGCTATTAGATCCAGTCATAGTTATCAAGACGCGCGCCTAAGCCCAGAAAAGCCCAAGGCTGAAGGCTTGCGCCTTTTTGCAGTTTGAGTGCGCCTTTTTGTAGTTTGAGGCTCTTTTTTTGCTAACTTCAAAATTTTGTTTATAAATAGTTAAATAAAAAATTTAATTGTTCAATAAATTATTAAATATGGTTTAAAGTTTAAATCTTATTAATATAATATGTAGATAATTGAATGAATTATAAAATATGGTTTAAAAATTGATTTGTAGTTAGTTAAATAGCATATCAGACTCATATAAAAGGCACACAAAAAAGCCCAAAGCTCAAAAAAGCCTCAGGCTCAATGCTTGCGCCTTAGCGCCTTGACTACTATGGATCCAGTATCTAGAAACAATAGAGACTCTTTTGTTTGTTTGAGCATCATCAGAAAAAAGATGCATGCAATATCTAAGAGCAATTCCAATATGTCTAGTATGCTGGACAACAATTTTTTTTGCTATCCTTAAAGTATCAAAATATTTTCTTCTCTTCTAAGTGAGATCTGTAAACACAAAATAATTTATGATTATAGTTTTTTATTTTTTTTATTTTTACTTTGTTATTTTTGTTTGTTTATATTCTTACTTAATTCTTGTCATTAGAAAATATTTTACATTTTATGCAAAATTGTATTTTGTCATGCATTTTGTTTGTATAATTTTATCATCATTACTCATAAAACAAGAATAAATTTTATCATAATTCACACATATAAGACTACATTTTAAATTCTATAAGACAAATATATTATGAGCCATCAATTATTTTTAATGTATAATATAAACTTATTAAATTTTCTCTATAAATATTTAGCACATGCATAAAGTATGATAGTTTTTGTGGTTGGAGTATTGAAGGGTTGGCATGGCATGAAATGTGCAAAAACATAAAATTAAATTTCAATTAGATATAAAATAGTTGATTAGTTATTAAAAAATGCAAAAAAAATAAAAATAAAATGTGGACCAAATAGCGCGCGCTATAGCGCAAGCCTTGCGCTATTCGCTATTGACTACACTGCTAGGCGCAACTAAAGAGCTTTTTTTGAGTTCAAGGCGCACTTGTTAGTGAAGTGCAAAAAAAGTGCAAAAAAGCCCAAAGCGCAAAATACGCGCTTTTTTCATTTTAAGTATTTTGTTGTTGTAAATTTAGGTTGAATGGTTTTTCAACTACTTATTTTGGTTTGTGACATGAACTTATAAAGTTTTATCATTAAAATTGCAAACTCAGCTATTATTTATTGTCAAAACTATATATTAAGTTGTAGTTGTAAGTGCAGTTTTTACAATGACAACAGGAAAAAAAAGCGCAACTAAGGCGCACAAAAAGGCGCAAGGCGCAAATAATCCCAAGGCGCAAGCCTTGGGCTTTTTCGCGCCTTTGCGCCTTGACTACCTAGGTTTTTAGTATTAAAAAATTCACAAAATATTCATACTTTTTCTGAAAAGTATGAAAATTGAAATCCACTTTTATAATGTCTCTCTCAACATACTAAAATCCAAAGTCAGTTGAATGACTGATGGCGGAGTTTCTAATCTAAAAATACATGATAACTACATGAAAATGCACTTAACTCGTCAATATACATATGTATATCATCTAAACTTGGTGTAAACGAACATGTAACCATACATGAATTCGGGTCTTATCCTAGAACTGAGTCAACAAGCAAAAACAAAGAGTGAATATCGTTATTCTCTTGATTGGAATTTGTGAAAAGCTTGAGATTTGAATGAATTTTAATTCCTAAGCTTTGATTTCCTCTTCTAGGTTTTATTCTTATTCTCTTATAGTTATGGCTGGCCTCCTTAGTTTAGTTTAGTTTGCAAATGGATGTAAAGAGAGATATGAGAGGTGATGAGAATTCAAGTGTCAGAAAATAGCTTTTCCGATTTTAATTCTCTCATAATCGTTCTTTTTATTTACCAATTCTAATTGATCTATTTAGTTGATTAGTCATGGGCCATGGCTCAGCCCATTTAGCTAGTCTAATCTCATTCTCCTCATTAACTTACATTATTTTATTTGATTTAAACAATTAGATGTTCTATAGTAAATTTAGGGATGTTACACTAATTTTCTTCATCGATTCTATCCAGCTGTATGCTCTTCAAACTCAGAGCTCCAAGCTATTAAATGAAAATTTGTATGCTAGCTGTGTCTGTCATTTTTAAAAATTTCACTGTAGTTGACCATCCTTGTTAACTATCATGCACCAGATAAGTATTGAAATTGCAAATCAACTAAATCATGATATTTTAAAACCATTTACGTATATCTCTTGTTACTGTTCAATAGATGATGTATTGTGATTGACAGGTGAAATGACAAATGTTAATACTTTCATGACCTTAATTTTGTAGTTACTTCTTGACCTACTAAAAAAAACATCCAGGTAGGTTCAACACCAGATTTGATGGTTGCATATATTGACTTTTTCCTTGGTGGAGATGAAAAAAGGCTAGACATAGCAACTGCTGTTCAGCAAAGATTTCCCATGTGCATAATTTTTGGGGGAAATGGAAGTTTTATGTCCCCATACTGCCTTCATACTGACCCTTTGTTGTCTAATCTTCTGGGACAGGTAAGTTAACACCATTGCTATTTGCTTCCATGACATTGTTGCATTTTAACCTAAGTTTGAGAGTTTGGATAGTCTGAAATCGAGGATTCCAACTATTCTTGAACTAAACCTTAAAAATTCATGCTAGTACAGGATTGGCATATGTAAGAATCAATTCAGTTGCTAGTATTTTCAAATTCCAGCTAGAATCTCAAAATATTGGTGTTGAAGGTAATCCTAAAATCATTTAAAACTCATTTTGAATTGGATCTTCTAAGCTACTTTTCAATTTTCAGTTTCTGATTCAAAATACAAATTGAATCTTTATATAAAATATATATTTAATTTCATATAATGTATTAAAGATATTATTTAATATGCAATTCAAATTTGATTTCTTTTCTAAACAACTAAAACAGAACAAGAGAAATAAAAGTTTTTGCTTTATATGTAGAATCTTGAGCATGTCACTTGAACAAATATGTTTATGTGCACATGCATGTGTAATATATGAATTCGTTGAATCTACGGTTCACAATTTAAATCTAGTTTTGATGTATGGTTTGAATTTTACAATTTTAATCCCTTAGAACAACAAATTTAGTGTTTTCCAACCTGAGCATCTTCTCCTAATTTTTTAGCTTATTTCAATGTTTAGTTTACAGCAAAAATCTGCATTATCTAGTGCATGTTTTAGTTCATGCGCAACGGGTTACAATAATGAACTTTAGAAAGCTGTAAGTATTCTGAAACTTTAGGCACAATTTTGAAAAGTTAGCCATAACAATGATGCATGTTCATGACTTCATTCAGATTCAAACCCCAAATAATGGGCATTTCATGTATTTTATTCAGCACATGCCAACTGCGATATGGAACAGACTTGTATTGGGATTAAATGCTCAGCTGAGGCCGGTAAGACAAGGATGCATTCATAAATCGTTGTTTCCTGTGATATTATGGATCAATAGTCATGGAAATCCCCAGCTGGAACATCATGGTTTTAAAGTTGAGCTAGGTTGGTTCCAGGCAACAGCTTCTGGTTATTATCAACTTGGTATTGTACTTGCAGTAACTGAGCATTTCCCCAACAGGAACCACTCAGATAATGTGGATATACCCTACTTTGAACGTGGAAGGTATCATATTCTTTTTGACATGCTTCCATTTTGAAAACCCTTGATATGAATCATGCATAAACCCTAATGATTTCTGTGTTTCATGGTATATTTTAGTGATTGGACTAGTATCATAGGGTAACCGTGGATGGACTTGCACTGGAACCAGTGGAATCCACCACCCAACCACCAAATATATTTGTAAATCATTATTTTTGGGGTTTTGCATTTTAAGCTTTGAAAAATAAAGTTCTTTCGAATTGCGTATGATGTTAAAGTTGTTTCTTCTGGTGCAGTTGTGCGTTTTGCAGCTGGCAGTGTTGTTATCAATAACTGCCACTACGAATGCCATATTATTGAGCACGAAAACAATTAAGACTTCACTATGTTGTCGGTTAGATGATGAGATGTTATATGATTTTGATTGATGGTTTATACTGAAGATATATAAAGTCGAAACTGAAGTTATTTCACATTTTAAAAGTCTGAAATCTAGATGAATTTTATTTCTATAACCATTTTTTTTTATTTTTTTTATTTTTTTTATTTTGTTGTTGTACTGTTTTGTTGTTATATGAATATCAAAGTATGAAATATTTTTCGGGCTAGAAATGCATTATAATTCAATTCTTTTCTGAAAGCTTTATTTTTCCTTTAAATTTGAAACTCTTTTGTACTAGCTTTCTGCCCCCATTCCCCAGTTTAAGCATACATTTCTAATTTTTGTACCCTTGAGGACATGTAGTACGCAAGCATGCTTAGTCCTTGTGTTTATCTTCCCTATTTATAATTGTTATTTTTATTCCAGGAAAAATATTAGCAGTGCTCGTTGGAGTTTTAAGCAACCAGTGCCGCCCTATACAAGCAATACAAGTTCACATAAGAGAATAACAGGAGGAGTCAGTGGTGGGATTATAACCGAGTCTGTTTTGAAATCACTTACATTTAAAAGAGACTGTCTGTTCCCGTTCTCTCTCTTACTTCAAAATACTATGCCGTTTGGGCTTGAGGTAAGCTAGTAGCATTGATCAATTTCTAGATGGTTTTTGTAATACATCCCTAATAATGAATTAGCAAGTTAAAAGGACACGACAAGTTTATTACAAATCTGAACCTTACAATTTAAAATGATTAAATAGTCTTTATTTTGAAAGTAAATAAACAAAAGGAAACATTTCTATAATGTTGATCCATATGGTATCATCAAAATAAAAAAGTAGGGGAGGCTTTATAATAGTAAAAAGGGTAGTCTTTTAAAATATGAAACTAAGCAAGGATGAATTATTATTCATAACTATTGTTGCCAACTTTTTTTCCTTAATGCTAAGACTGAAATTACTTATGCAGGACACACTGCAATTGCTAATATGTGTGCTTGTTCTAGGCGATTTTACCATCACACTCCTTTTGTTGTTTCAATTATTCTGGGCATCTCTTGCAGTTTTTCTTGTGGTATTGTTAGTTCTTCCCTTGTCTTTACTGCCTCCTTTTCCGGCTGGATTAAATGCACTTTTTAGCCATGGGCCTAAAAGGTCTTCAGTTGCTCGAATTTATGCCTTATGGAATGTTACATCTATGTCTAACATTGTAAGTCCTCGAACCCCACTTTTTTTTTAGAAGTTTGTGTGAAAGTCACATATTAGAGAAACATAGCATGCAGTATTACTAGTTTTGCTTGATTTTCTTCCCTTGCGAGTTACCATAGGATTAGTCAATGTCTGGCATCAATTTATATATATATATATATATATATATATATATATATATATAATGAGATATGATCAAGTGCATCCCAAATAGTGCAACACCCTTTTAGCCCCCTGATTTCCACCACATATTTCCGTTTCTCTCTCCTCCCACTAACTCTCTCTCCACCCACTAACCTTTTTTAATATAAATGTGTGGCTATAAATGAGGTGCATTTGGGGTGCTCCCAAATAGAGGTGCCATGGAACCCTCCTCATATAATATATATATGTGTATATATATATATATAAGTTGAATTTCATTTTTTTTGGCGACTAATTGACATGAACATGTCATAAGCCATTAAAAAAAATGAATCCCAAAATTAGTGGCTTTTTTTTTCCTTGAATATGTTTCATATAGAATGTTACATAAGTCTATCATATATGTTAATATGGTAAGTTCCTCGATGCTAGTTATTTGTTAAATAATCTTGTGTGCAAGTAGCATATATTATATAAATTAATATGCAATATTACTATTTTTGCTTGTTTTTTTTTCTTTTCCCCCATGCGTGATTTAGCTTAAGCTCTTTCCAATACCTAGCAATTTATGACAAACATTGAGCTACATCAATACACCAATGCAATCGACATGTTATTGGTAAATTTATCATTGTCAATGACAAATGTTACGGTAAAAAAAGTTAAAAGCTCATGGTAACGATGAACCTACTAGTCATATTAATTTTGTTTATTGATTGGCCTAAGCATGAAAGCTTGTGAAGATTTATCAAACTTTAAGCTGATGCTTGTACCATTTTTATGATTATATTCCGTTTTGACTTTAATAGTTTCAGAGTTAAAGATTAACAAAATTATTATTTCATGTTGTTGTTAATAATTTGTGATGAATCATGAAATTTTCTGAATCAACTAAAATAAGCCAAAATGTTAATATAAACAATCAAGAAACGAAATATTTACTTCGTTATCATTATAAATTTTTTAATGTAATGAATTTCTTGTGGCTTTGTATGTTGGTAAATTTATCTTTATCAATCAACGGTTTACCGGTACTAAAGAACATTTCACCAGTGGTATCGGTAAAGTATCGTTAGTCATTTTTGACTCACCATTGGTACGGTACTAGTTTTCCCATGTCAGTAATGGTTATATATTACATTAGTAGCCCTAGTTTTAATAGGGATTAGTCAATGTATGATCAAGCGGGATTATCCATTTTATTATTTTTAACTCGAGTTTAAACGTTTTCTGTGATTGATTAACATCTAACATGTAATAAACAATTAGTAAATGTCTAATAACATCCTAACTATAGTGAATTTAATAATTTCCATGTAGAAAGTGAGCTGAATTAGTCATTTCATGGCTCTTTTTTGATCAGTCTTTGAAATTCATTGTTTTTAACGCAGCAATAATGAGAAAACATCACCCAAAAAAAGTAAAAAAGTTCAAAGGGAATCCTGAAATAAATAGTTTATCGTTGTTTGTACATGCTCTGAATAAGTCGACTTGTATATTCTGAGTTGACTTTCTAGATTTTCTGCCAGTGTTTAGTGTTTTGCATAACTAATGACACTGAGAACATCATTAATCTTCAGAAAGTGTCTAGAACCTTCCAGACTATATAGATTATTTTTGTGTGGAAATGACATGAACTGATTAATCAAGATGTTCAAGTGAAGATTCAAAAAAATCATGATTGCTGCCGCAGCAGAGATTATTTAACACATGAACAATAATAGACATCTGTAAATTTTTTTTTTTTTGGAAAATAAGAATATATATAACAAAAGGGAGAATCTAGTTATTCTCTGGGTTACAAAAATAGATTTATAGATATGGCTACAAAATCTGTGCATACACAATGCAAAAACCAAGGAAGACAAGACCCAAAACAACATCGGGCTATCCAAGCCTATAGCAAAAAACAAGCATATCTGGACTAGGCCAGCCTCTTGCCTGACACAAAGATGACCCCTAAATCGACAACAGCTCCTCCAAACAAAGCCTAGACACAAGAATGCGGGCCAAGCGAAGAGACCAAAAGCTAACACGCACCCGCTCCACCTCCATGCTCCAGCTCCTTAGCTGCAGCTCCAGCATAAAAAGATCCAAAGAGGCTAGAACCAATAAGTACCTATAACCAGGGCCTGCAGTACCTAGCAAACAACATGAGAAAAAACGGGGAGAGAGGGATGTGTGTGTAGAAGAGAGTGGGAAGAAGTCCGCTCTCCAAGCAAGTAAGGTTCAATCAATCCCCTGCCCTTGTGGTAGGCGGGGCCGATGTAACAACAAAAGCACTCGCTAACCTCCTCGAGCGGGAGCCAATCGCTCCCTTGAACGGTCTACCACGAAACGCAAGAAATACATCGTTTCTTACCTTTCGGATGATGGTAAGTGGATCCATATGCAATTCTGCCTTATTCTGCTAGCACCATAAATGACAGCAGATAAGACAAGGAACCAAACGAAAAAGGATCGAACAAATCGATTTACCTGGGATACAGACCCACCAACAGAATTGGCACTACCTTGAAGACCAACCAGGTTCCCGAAGTAGTTCCGGATGGCTCTGTCAGAAGAGCCGTGAAAAACAAGTGAGCAATGGTTTCCACACCACCAGATCCACAACACCTACAAGGGTACACAATTGAGATGTCTATCCTCTGAAGGTCCTCGTCTATTGGTAACTCAGGGTTCTCCATATAAATGAAGAGACTTTCAGAGGTAATCGAGCATCCCAGATGAAAGAGAAAAGATGAGGCGTGAAGTCGCGGTCCTCGCCGAACTCCACGCAGCCTTACCTATCCAGTTCCACCTTCATGTGAATCTGAAAAGGACTTAACAGATCGCATATGTTTCCACGTCTCACTAACGTAAAACGGGACACCATTGTAATTTGCTTCCATAAGCCTGTGGTATTTAGCGTGGAGGAACGATTCTCACAAAGAATCGTTCGCTCCAAACCGAGCTCATAGCTTGCAAGCAAAGGAAGTACATATATTCTTTGGATTTTGGAGGCCTAAGCCGCCCTCACTCTTGGAACGACAAATGACGTCGCACAAAATCCAATTGTGACAATTAGCGTTGTTCTTTTTACCCTAAAAAAGGATGAAACCAACGAACGATAAGAGCGGAAGAATGAAGTGGTGGGAGTAATAGCAGTGAAGACATGCAATCCTATAGAGTCCAATACCGACTTTATGAGAACCAGTTTTCCTTCCTGCGAACGAAGTGTCACATTCCAGCGAATAATCTTTCCCCTGGTTTTATCAGTCAACGTATCAAAAATCGCGTTGAGCTTCCTACCTCTGTATAGAACTATATCGAGGTATTGCAAGGGAAGCATGGGAAGTGAGGCTGCCTTGAAATCGGTAAAGGTTTCGGTCCACGAAGACCTAACCGGAGGCAAGTCTTTTGTGGGGATGAAGCAGCTCTTATCAGAATTAACGGGTTGGCCCGAACACCTCGTACTGCCCATAGTTATGAATGGCGCGCTACGGCGCGCGCCATAGCGCGGCGTGGCGCATATAAGAAGGCACGACAAAAGGCGCACGACGCAAAATGGCACACCTTTTGTTTTGTGTTTTGTTTTTTGCTTGTTTTTTGCTATTTTTTCATTTTTTGCATTTCACATAAAATTATTGTTGATCATATTATTGCGTTTGCTAACGTTTTGTATTTGGTTTTTATTTATTTTGTGGGTTCTGATGGATGACTTTTCTACAGTATTGTTGATCATATTATTGCATTTGCTAACGTTTTGTATTTGGTTTTTATTTATTCTGTGGGTTCTGATGGATGGCTTTTCTATAGTTTTCCTTGAAGAGAAACAAATATATCGATATTGAAAATATTTTTATGTAATACTCTTATATCAAATGTAATATTGCTTGTACAGAAAACATGTATTTCAATTGATTGTGTATTTTATTTCAAACAGTTGGTAGATGCACCATATAGATTATCAATAAACATTTATCACTTTATTTTTATTTTTTTTGCATAAAGTTATCAATTGCATCAGGGAAAAAATATTACCAATCGATATGTTGTTCTTCATCACTAATTGTCCTTTGTGTTGATAAATATAACCACATCATAACAATTAAAAGACTTGATATAATCTAATGTACTTATGAATCCGATGATTGATTTAGAAAATATGATTGTTGAATCGGATTCGGAATTCTAGTTTATTAGTAATACGTATTATTATTTTAGATTTTGAAAACTATTATGCTTGAAATTCTATGCTAATGATGTCAAATATGATGATTTTTCTTTTTGCAAAATAGTAAAAACTTTGATTGCATATGTTTTTGCAAAAAAATACTGAACTTTTAAATTTGTTGTAATATGTTAAATTAAAAAAAATGCACAGTAAATCAGAAAGACGCGCGCCATTTGCCGTGCCGTGCGCCAAAGCTTCAGACTGATGTTGCGCCTTTTTGCGTCGTGTGCCATTAATAATTATGGTACTGCCGAACAAGAACAATAAGACGACAGATAAAGCGATGACTGCCATTAGTAAAAATGATAATGTCGGCGAAGGATACAGAAGAAATAATCGAAATGCCCTCTGAATCTGACCTGCTATCGTTGGTGAATGCAATCCACACGCGAAAGCTCAACAACAATGGCGAACAAAGTAGGGGAAAGAGGGTCTCCCTACCGAAGACCTCTTTCCACCTTGAAATACCCGTTGGTCGATCCGGTAATGAGAAAGGAAAACCAACAGTTAGAGATGAGCCTCCAAATAAGATCAATAAGGGGTTCCGAAAAGCCGAAAGCCCTCAGAACCTTGATGACGAATAACCAAGACATGCAATCGTAATCCTTAGCCATGTTCAGCTTAACGACCACATTAGAACATCCGACCTTCCGATCGATCTAGGAGACTAGCTCCTGGGCTAAAAGGGTGTCGTCCGTGATCAAACGTCCTTTTACGAACCCCCTCTAAGAAGAAGAGATGATACGACCCAGAAACCTTGCTAGACGAGAGGCTAGAAACTTAAAAATAACCTTATTAGAGAAATTACACAAGTTGATCGGATGAAAATCCACGTAGGAACTCTGATTTTTGAACTTGGGAATAAGAATCAAATTGGTGGAAGTCCATCCCTGAGGGAGTGCTCCACCAAAAAAGAAATACTGAACAGCAAGACAAAATTCCGCCTGGATGACCAACTAGACACTCCGGAAAAAGACATCGTTGAAGCCGTTAAGCCCACACACTATGCTTACTAAGTGCAAAGACGTACACGTATCTCTTTCGAGGAAGGAGGCATGACAAAATCAACACTATCCGAAGGGAAAACTAATCTGGGAATGAAGGCAAGCAGAGTCGGATCAGAGACGAAAACAGAGAGAGCGCCTAGAGAGGTTTGGAAACGAGTCAGAATCGTTTCTTTGACTTCCTCCGGCGTGGAAGTCACAGAAAAATCAGGACGCTGGATTTGATGAATCGTAAGAAGAGATTTCTTCTTATGAATTGAAGAATGAAAGAATTTGGAGTTCGTATCACTATCGACCACCCACTAGATCCTCGCCTTCTGACGAAGATAGTCGTTTTCAATACGTAGCTCCGACGAAAAGGACAACCGGGGAATTGTCCACGCCTCCTTGCTAGCAGAAGAAGGATACTCATCAAAGAATGATTATGATAAGATAAGAGTTTCTTCAGCTGCTCTAACACGGCCAAAGATATTCTTGAAAACCTGCACTTGAGGCAAGCCTTGAGACATTTCAGCTTACGAGAGAACATAGCGAACGGAGGACCTAAAACATGAGAATTTCAAGAATCTTCCACTACACGATGAAACGAGTGGTGAGATCTCGACATGCTTTGGAATCTAAAAGAGGAAGAACCAGATAGAGAGAAAGGCGAGCTGCGGAGAATCATAGGAGCATGGTGCGACGCAGATGAGAAACAAAGTACGAGAAGGGCAGACTGAACCGCTCTTCCGATCCAAAGACTCTGTCAAGTCCAGATAGAATCCGGTTCGACATTTCCTGATTGTTACACCAGGTAACACGATGAAGGCGTTGAAATCCGTCACCGGTGCTCTGTTAACGGCATTGCCTCCTCATTTCTCATCTTGGCAAGCAACCACATTAAAGTCGTCCCCTAAAACTGAAACCTTGAAAGCCCAAGTTGGAAAGAGAAAATGTCGGACCACGGAGTCAATCTCTCTACCCGATCACACTTAGCGTAGACAACTAAAAAGAGAAAGGAAGAGGCAAACGGAGGAGCCGAACAGGCCACCGAGAAAAATTGGGCTGAGTAATAGGGCGAACCACAACGTCTTTGGGCCAGAGGATCCATATCTTCGCACACACATTGGCTAAGGCTTTGCCATAGCCGAGGGACAAAACCGATCTAGGGACCTTATCCGGACACATAAATGGCTCTAGATGGGCAACCAAACAACAAAAGTGCTTCCTAACGATGCGTTTCAACCTAGCCATCGACGCATCGTTTCGAATACCATGAAGATTCCAGGACAAGAATTTCGCCATTCGTAAAAGAGAAGGACGAACAATAGAGAAGAATGAGACGGAAACACCCAAAAGGAGGGAGAAACATAACACAACTCAAATAAGATAAAACGTATGTCGAGTAGATCGAACGGTTTGCTCGGACGCTGCTATAAAACATGTGCGTATGGTGCAGAAATTACGATAATCAAATGCCTACGTCCATTTGAACTTTATTTACGCTTCAGCAATGTTTTTACAAAGTTGATTTCTATGGATCTACAATAATCTGTATGATTACAGAAGAAGTGCAGAAATTTGTAAAGGAAGCAAAATCTTTATCATTGTCTCCTCCTCTGTTTATGGCTAAAGATCGATGGTCATGTTCTTCCCCATTTTTCCTATGTATATATGGGGTTGTCTTGGAGAGATTGTGACCAGATCAACAGGGTTCATGGGTAGGTACCAATCCATAAGATCGACTTTTAACTTTATTTTGATCCCATGAGATTTCTTGAGTGGTTTGTTCCTCCATTTGTAGAGCTTGGGTGTCTTGGTGCATGCTTGAACTTGATTAAATTCCTTGACACTTGGAGTAAGTTGCGGTGTGGACCGATCTTGAAGATTATTGGCAAACTTATGACACCATCTCTTGGTCTCCCTTGCCATTTGAGGTTGACAATGGTTATTGCTCTGGATTTCTTTTTGGTTATCCTTCTGTTTGATGGATCTGACATATGCTTACATAGTCGGGTCATAGGGCTGGATAGCATTTGCCTCCCAAAACATATCTATTGTTAACAAAATATACTTTGGATTGAGACTTAGTGGATTTCATATCATCATCGACATCAACTTCTATCTTAAACAGTTGCTACTCGTCTCATGAATGGTTTTCACAAATGTTGTAGCTCTTATCAATTAGGGTCCGTTTGATTTTGGACGGAAAGGGGCATTTGGAAGGGGCATTGAAAGGGGAATTGTTGGGAATGGGGAATGTGTTCTTTTTACAGAAGGAGCATTTTGGAAGGGGCAGAGTTATTATTTTATTGTTTTTGTATATATTATTTTTAATTGTTTGTGAATGGAGTTTGTTTGTAGTTGAGCAGAATAGTAGAACGCAGAATACAAATTACTGAAATAAAATTACATAATTGCAAAATACAAATTACGGAATACAGTTACATAATTATTAAATACAGAAAACAAGTTACTGGGGTGCGTACTGGGGTGGATACGGAGGGGGACTCATCTTAAACTGTCTGTATCGTAATGCTTGCTTGCGGACCTCGATTTCAAAACGCAACCAACCTTTTGCTTCGTCATCAGGAAGAATCATGAACGTATCTTGATTATCCTTACTTGTGAGAATTGATATTGCGTGAGGCATGTCAATTCCATCAAATGTTTTTGCACGGTCTATTGCTTGCTTAACATTTGAAATTTCAGTACAAAGTGGGCTTGCGTTTGACGGCGAATTACTAGCAAACGTATCAGGATGTGAATTCAGACTGTCGGAGTCAGAACGAGATTTCTTGCTAATTTGCCTGGAGTGTATAATATCAACAATTTCTTCCAACTTCGAAGAAGTTTCAGTTCTACCTCTTCTGCCAGACCGAGGTTTAGATGAAGAACCTGCACCCCGTTGTTGGTGAGAAGGCTCAGGAATCGATTGTTGAGTCTGGATGTCTGCTAGTGGCACTTGATTTTCATCGAAGAAGTACGTAGGATGTACGAACTCAGGTGGAGGAGAATGTGGTTGCGGTTGCACGTTTTGACTAGTACAACCTGGAATGTAAGCGCCAGATCCTGTTGCAATGCTGTTGGTGAAAATTTGCTCCAGTTCGTGTAAATTTGCTATTGGGGACGTCTTGTACTTTAACACCGTAGGGCCGTACTCCTAAATAGACGTTTACGTTGTAAATTAGTATATGAAATACGGTACTGAACTTGTAAATTTACAAAAAAGGAGTTAACAATATTTTACCGCCACTCGATCAACCCACCAACTTTCGCTTCCACTCACTGTTCCATATTTAGGATCCCATCCGGCACCCGTTTTGTCATTCAAATTGCGCCATACAGTCCATTTCTTTTTAAAAGCGTCGTACTTAGCCGTCACTTGTTCAGTAGAGACTGGTATTTCGGTCGGTGATGTAGCTAAGGACTCGTTCAGAGCAGCTGTAATCTTCTTGTGTATCCCTTTTTTATTCTTTCCAGCAATTTGGTAATGTTCCACAGCTACACGAAGGAACTCTGAAGTTGCAAACGAAGACCATACTTTCGGAGGACGGCGAAATGTTGTTTTCGGACGTTTTACTTCAGTCATTGTCGATGAAGAAATGATGAGTTTGCGGTTTGAATTGTTGAAGGAAATGATGAGAATTGGTGAAGGGAAGAGGTTGGATTTATAACTTGCCAAAATACAGCCGTTTTGAAAGTTTTCTGTTGGCGTCCGACGCCGCGTCCGCCGCGTCAGACGTTAAAGCTATAATTCCAACCGTTAAGCTTGAAGGGGCAAATGTGTGGATCCATCGTGGACGCGTCAGACGCAGACGCGAACATTAACTGCCCAGTTGAGAAATCAAACGCTACCTTATTGTGTTGTTCCAAACGGTTTTGAACTTGTAACTAATGTAAGAATTGGAACGTGCCCTTGGTGCTCATCTTTTCGATTTTGATTTTTTTTAACGATAGTTCCCCTCGAATTGCTTGAGTAAGGCTTTGTTCCCTTGGAACTTTATTTGTTTCTTGTTATTCACTCACACACACGTATACGCATATACACACAAACACTCGGTACCTAGTGATAGGCTATGGACCGATATCCATCCTTGATTCTTTGTTTTAGTGTCCTGAGAATAGGCAATTCTTCCGCGATGCTTATATTTACAGAACCCTTTTTCATCACATTTGCTTTTATTTTCGTGCCTTGAGATTGTCTTCCATCGCTTGCCATTGCCAAAGCTTGCATAATTATAATACGATAATGATTGAAAATTAAAAACGGTTTTGGAACTGAAAGATAATTATATTTGTATATATAATTAAAATAGATTTTTAAATATGAAGATAACTGAATAGGGTGAAAATTTAGTAAATTATTTACTAAATACTAAGGTTTAATTTTAAAATCCTTGAATAATTTTCAAAGCTTTTCAAACTTTTCAAGCATCTTTTATAAACAATAAAATCGATTGAACATCCAAAATATAAAAGAGGATTTTAGGGAGAAGGACAAACTTTGCATATTTTTTGGTTAGAAGTATGCAAAGTTTGTTATTTGACCAAAAGTCCACTTTTTAGTGCAAAGGTGGATTTCGGGGGTCCCACCGCATTTTCCATTTTGCACTAAAAGTTGGTCTTTTGGCCAAATTCCAAACTTAGCATATTTTTGGCCAACTTTTTTGCTAAGTTTGACCTTCTTTCTATTTTCCACAATATAAAATATGGATCAAAATTTTCTAAAATAATTAATTATCAATGTAAACTTTATCGTGTGGCATAAATTGAATTACATCGAATTCCAACCATCCAAACAATGCACATACAACATAACATAAATAAACTAAACAAATCAAATCAAAATGCAATCATACTTCATTTCCTTTGCATTTTGACGATCTCGCATACCCAAAACTCAACATCAAATTCGTTCCAAACATCACCACAATCAATCATATCATCTAACCGTCCTATCACCAAATAATTCATATTCTAGTGAAATCGTCAATGCAATAACCAATCAAAAACATGTATAGGAACACATATACTATAGGTGTGAGTAAACTATAGTTATGCATCGGTTATTTGACACAAGGAGTCTTTTTCCACGTTCTTTCTCATCTCATGTCGCTTCGCTTGCCTTAGCTCGACGTCATAGCATCCACGACCAAAATTGCAATCACCTTAGATGACTCATACTTAATTCTATAGGGGATTTTATTGTCAAGCACAATGGCTCAAGGGCCACCCAAAAGCTAGCAAAGACTGTTCGGCTTAGTAAACATTGTATGCACGCACACGGTCGCCTTCACCTTGAATCACCGGCAAGTCCACACATTCAATAGACTTCGTCACTTCTCAGTAAATCCCTGAATTCGGGATTTACAGGCTTTAGATCTTGGTGATCAATTAACATCCGATCGTAAACCTTCTTAAACAAAATATTTACTGAACTTCCACAATCAACCAAAACCCTCATCACAATCGTCGGCCCAATCTTGACCGATAGCACCAAAGAATCATGCGTAGGTTCTGCAGTCCCCTCTGCATTTCTGTTCTTGAACACAATTTCATCTGTCATGGTCTTGAGTTGTTTTCGTGAAGCTCCGTATTATACAGCGAAATAACTTTCATGCATGACATACCTTTAAGAACTTGCATATCTTTCCACCAACTCTTCCAGTCAATGTATTTGGCTTCTCCAATCTCAAACACTGATTCATTTTCTTATAGAAATCATCAAAAGTCATTGGCTGATTCATTATAATTCATCTTCCTGAATCAATATCTTGATGTATCATCTTGATCGAAACCATTGATATTATGTCCTCATTAGCATTGCTCATTTCTTGTCTTGTTGAACCTGCTTAGGTCTTTCAATGATTTTTCCTCGTATTATGGAAAGGTTCGATACCATCACATCCTTCGGACAGGTAGTGTTCATGCGAAACTGGTCGACAAACTTTTTTGTTGATTGATCGAATGACGATATGGATCTCAGCTGAAGCCAGGGCGAGCCACATCGCTGCAATACCTTTAAGAGAAATATGGAAGCTTCGATACCTAATATCATCTGTTACCTTAATCTGGTCCCTGTGTCATTTATATTTCAGCAAATGTTGTTTTGGATCCATCGTTCCATTATAGAATGATATGGTTGGCACAGTGAACCTTTTTGGGTACTCTTGTGAAACTTCCTTCGTGAACGAGTTCATACTTGGGGAAGAACCTAATCATTATCATTCCTAATGTCATTATTCCTGTGCCGCTTTTCATTTGCTAGCTTGCTTACCATATCCACCATAATTTTTGGCTCCACCGGATCAACTGAATGGCGATAATCGTGATCTGCCCCCAAATGTTTGGCCCTTCAAACAATCTTGGTTGGTTCCATGACATCTGGGCTTTCTTGGTTCTGTTGAGTGGTTTGTCCAAAAAACCCGTTCCTATGGCTTACATAAGGATTGTCATCATCATCGACTTGAATTCTGGTATTCTGACCATCAAATACCCTATCATTTTCGACATCATCATCATCCAGATTCTCAACATCATCAACATATACTTTGGAAAAAGTGGGATCGGTATTGATCCTTAAAGATGGTTCGATAAGAGATGGTCCGTTTGAATTTTCAGATCTGTTTTCCTTGGTTTCTATGGTCCTGGCATCCTTCATTTTGACCTTTAGTTTTCCTTCTCTGTGATTCCCTCCAAATGATGAACTGACATTTTCTGTATCAAAAGATAATAATTCCTTTCTGTTTCTTCCGTGATCTTGAGACATTTAAGTCATTAGAGCCAGATTTTCCTTTATCTGCTCCATCTCCTTCTGGCTTTCAAACAACTTTTCATTCAATTTCATCATTGCTTTGTTCATTTCAGTTCGAGTAATTACATTTGAGATGGTTTCAACTTTAACAACATTAATTTGAGCGGTTACAGCAACATGCTAGGAACCGACGTTCTCAACTTCGGCAATAGGTCTTAGGGGCATTTTCTCTCTTCGTGGGATCATTACTTCAATTAATCTGATGATAGATTCGTTGAAATTTAAATAATCACGGGATCGATGGGCGAAATTGGCAGATCTGCTTCTTGGACTAAAGCATTCCAATAATAGAAAACATACCCAATCCGCAAGAGATTGATTTTCGCAGCGAAAGCACCAAAATGTTTACCTGAAAGTTGGCACAAACACCTAAAGATTAGTAGAAGAGAATAAAATGAAGAAACTAAACAGAAAATGGGAAGGAAAAAAAAAAAGCACATAACAAATATAATGGTTTGGCTAATCCAATGTCTACGTTCACTTGAACTTTGTCTATGTTTCTGCAAAGATTTTGCAAAGTTGATATTATGCATCGATGACTATTAATTGGTGATAATCCATGTGATTATAGAAAAAGAGCAGAAATTTGTAAAACAAACAAAAGACCCTTTAAACGATGATTGAAGTTCGACAGAATTCTCTCCATCACATTCTTCCTCACGTTTAGGAGTTACCTTAACGATATCATGGCCAAATCAGTAGGGTTCAGAGATCTGTACTAAACCACGTCTTATGGATCGGTTTTGATCCGTAAGATTGGTTTTTAACCTTCTTTTGATCACATGAGGTTACTTGAATGGCTTCTTTCGTCTATGGGGCTTGTGTGTCTCGGCGTGAGCTTGAACTTGATAGAGTTCCTTGGTTTGGAGTGTGGACAAAAACGCTTTACTTATTCATCGCTCATTTGGGTTAAGGATAGTGAGCGAACCATCTTTTATGTGTGCATCGACTAATAATTACTCTGACTTTCTATAGCATGAATTGTGCAGTGGATTTGGACAAGAATTAAGGTTCGGTACCGATTCTTGACTATGGATTGATGTTGATCCCTTGCCATATTCTGGAATTTCTGGAAGTGAAACTTTTAGTGAGTTGATGTGTGGGTTATTCTTGAAGATTCTTGGTAAGCTTACAACTCCACCTCTCGATCTTGCTTGACATCCAAGCTTGATAGTTATTCCTGCTTGGCTATTCTTATGTTTGATTGATCTCAAATATCCAAACAGGGTCTGGTCATAGGATTGGATAACAATTTGAAAATCAGGAACTGTTAAAGACAACTTACAATAGAAATCAATAGTTCATACTTAAATGGAAAATTATTTGGTACCGTCATTCTACGATTTTTGCGTTGATTTTCAATTTTTTTTAAGCTAATATTATACATGGTATCAGGTTCCGGTCGGAGCCTCGATATTTCGGCCAATCCAGTTTGGTTTTGGCAAGAGGCAGGACAAGATTAAGGCAAAAACTCATCCCGTTGCTGATAGAAAAAGTGATCCAAAAAACCAACAACAACAACAAAAACAACAGCAACAACAATAATAATAATCACATTTTTGTAGAAAGCGGAATAGAAACAAAATTATCTATAAAAGCAGCAAAGTCAAATCATAAATTACCTCGTAATCAATTTGAGCATCAAAATCTTTGTCGACTACTGTTGTCCTGTTCGCCCATCTTCATTCGAACATAAATTTATATATCCCATCTTTACCATTTTCTATTTTCTCATCTTGATGGTAGACATCAAATTTTCCATATTTTTATTTTATTTTTATTATTATCTTTTTATTTTTTTGGTCTCTTTTAACTGAAATGGGGGGGGGGGGGGGGTGAAGACTGTAGTAGGAATACATATGGTGTAGGGATTAGGCTTTTTTGATGTTGAGTTGGCTGAATGTTAATCAGTTAATGAGACTGGGCTGGTTATATTATTTATTTTGATTAGCTAAACTGAATGTTAATCAGTTAGTGAGACTGGGCTAGTTATATTATTTATTTTGATTAGGCTAAACTCAATGTTTATTTTGTGTCTAAATTCAATGGTCATTATATTAATATAATTTATATTAGACTCAATCAATGTTGAGACTATACATCTATATGTTATTTACAACTTTCATTATTGTTTTTCACGGAAAATACAGAAATGCGACACCAACGGAACTAAAAGCGCACTTTCAAAATTAACCGAGACAAGAAAATTTCAAATGTGCGAAATCAAGGCTGAAACTGAGTTCTCGAACCTTTGTATTATTAACACATCAAAAGTAATATAAGACACCTAAAAAAATTGCTAAATTAAGGGTTTACTTTTGTTTCACGAGTGTCTTGATCAATCATTTGACTTTTTAGTTGGCTTTCAGCAATTTTTGTGATTGTTACATTTTAGGTGATACCGAAAATTACAATAATAGTTACATTTCTAGTTTCATTTTTAGTGAAGGCGTAAGCAATAGTGAAAGTAGAAATTCTAGTATACGAACTGATGGTAACAATTGCGATTTCAATATAAGAGGAAGATCTAATGATTTTGATATAAATAAAAAATACAAAAATTTATGGGTTCAATGCGAAAATTGTTATGGATTAAATTATATAAAAAAAATTAGATCAAAAATGAATATTTGTGAGCAACATGGATATCATTTGAAAATGAGCAGTTCAGATAGAATCGAATTTTTGATTGACTGGGGCACTTAGGATCCTATGGACGAAGATATGGTCTCCATGGACCCCATTGAATTTCATTCGGAGCAGGAACCTTATAAAGATCGTATTGAAACATGTCAAAGCATAGAAAAGTAGATAGTCCTTTTTTGCTTATAGATGAGTTAAACCATTCCAAGTTTTTCGGGTAGATGTTTATTTTACTTTATAATTTTTGTGACACGTCAAAAGCAATATTTAAAATACGTCCGAAAACAAATAACTTAATTTGTCTAGAAATGACCTGAATTGTGTATTTTATGAATTTTGAATTGACTTTTGACATATTTTGTGATTACATTTATCAGTAAACTGGAAATTACATAAACTATTAGCTAAAATTAATTTGTTTTTTTGTTTTTGTTTTTAAGTGTATAAAATTAATCATTTTGTTATTTTTAGTTGGCTTCAACGTTTTCCATGATTACGATTTATAAATGCTTTAAAAATGGTGCTGAATATAAAATAATGTCAAGAAACATTCAATCATCAATGATTTGTTCATGTCCCTAATGAAATATATAGTGCATAATAATAGGTTTTGTGTTGGTTTCATTTCTATTCATAAAGATTAAATAATACGTAAAGAATATATACAAAATGTCAGGGAAGAAATTGTAAATGAAGCTGTTTAGAGTGTTCAATTATCATTGGCAGATATTAACAAAGTTTGCACATGGAATTAATTATTTAAATCCCACTTAATTTTTTCAATACTAGTTGGTGATTCCAATGTTTGTGAAATAGTTGTTTTTTTCCTTCTGCTCTCCAGACCGTGAGCTTTATTTGTGGGATTGTATACTATGAAATTTTCTCGTCTCGGATTGAACCAAGACCCAGTTCATCAAGCTTGAGGAGGTGACTCATATTTTTTGTGTTTTCTTAATTTTAACAGTCATTCCCAATTCTAATAGTCATCACATAGTATCAATTGATGTTGTGTATACAGGGAGGATGGAGGTTGGTGGGTTTTGCCTGTGATTCTTCTCCTTGTCAAAACTCTACAAGCTTGCTTCATCAATTGGCACATTGCAAATCTGGAAATTATGGACCCTTCTTTGTATAGTCCTAATCCAGAGGAATTCTGGGAAATGTGAATTATTACAGGGTCAGTTGCATATATATATATATATATATATATATATGCTCAAGATGCTATTCGTTTTTACTGAGTTACTGTAAATTCACTGTAAAGTATGGTGTTGAAACCCCCTCCCCCTCTTTTTCCCCCGACGCCCCTCCCCGACCCAACTGGAAAGGTGTAAATTCTCTTACACAGTGGATGCTTACGGTTTCTGCCTTGCTGTCCATCACATCATGCACTGCTTTGTAGCATTCGTAGTACTTCAGACCGAACTCAAATCCATTTTTGTTGTATCGATGACAAATGAAATAGTCACGTTTTAGTAATAAGAATTGATTTTGAGGTCAATTCATATAACGTCAAATAGGGGTAACGGAGCAATTAGTGACTGCTAGAACCTGTCAAAGCTAAAGCATGAATAATAACCAGCTACATACGGATAAACCATTTTCCACTTGCTTTGTGTTATCATCTTGTTTTTGGTAAGCTAGGCAGTAGTGGTAAAGCTCCCTAATCCTCTTTCTCCTCCGCAACCAAAGAAAGTTGCAACCTTGCAACAAGCTTTGCAAATCCATCAATGCAGCACATCTTGAACTGTAAATGGGCCATAACGCTGAAGGCAATAACATTGATGCATGTTAAGGTGTTACTCTGTATGAATAAGTCTTGTAGATGTTGGTACAACACACTTGTATGTTGGATAGCTCGGTCAAACTCAAAGTCTTCTCATTTGTCTGACATGTAGTAATGGACTACCGTTTACATTTGTTAAGTATATATTGCAATTCAGTGGCTGAGAAAATATATAATAAAACTATAGTAGTGCTTTCTATAAGGGGTGAGCGTTTATTAGTTAAAACCAATTAGACCAACCAAACCGTAAAGTTTAGTTGGTTTGGTTTGGTTTTGTAAGTTAATTGGTTCATTTTGGTTTTTATTTTTATATTATTTCGGTTTATTGGTCGGATTTAGTATTTAATATTTGAAAACCGAACCTATCAGTTGAAGCAAACTTGGAGAAAAAGTTATTTAAAAGTTAATAAAATACCACTAATGCTATTATTTACATGATTTTCATATATATATATATATATATATATATATATATATATATTTATTTATTTATTTAATTTCATATTGACATTTTTAAAAGTGCTTGATTTCTAAAATATTTAAATTGTATGAACTTAATTATTTATTTTAATCCTATGTTATATCAACAACTAGAAAATTTATATCATTTTAAGGGTGTGTTCTTTGCAAGCGGAAGCGGAGATTTTGAGCGGAGAATTTGAGCGGAGAATGTTAGCGGAGAATTGTAGTTAGCGGAGAATGTGTTTTTTGCGTTAAACGGAGAATTTTAGCGGAGTATTTTATTTTTATTTTTTAATTTGATTAATTAATGGTTAAATAATTTATCATTTGTTTTTAATAAATAATATATATCAATAATTTACACAAATAAATAAATTAATTAAAAAATTGAAAAAATATAAGTTGCTCCAATTCAGTTCAAACTAACTCTATTACGTAGAACATTTCGATACGATCGCAACGCAAAAAACCGCATCTTAAACGGATCTCGTATGCAAAAGTTATCAATTTTTAAAGTTTACAAAATCTTAAAATAAGTAATTAAATAATTAAACTTAAAATAATTAATTAATCCGACGCGTTGGACGCGTTCGACGCGTCGGTCCCCAACAGACCAATTTCGGTCTGTTGGGGAAACGGTCCATAATGGACGGTTTTGGAACGGACGCGTCCGTTCCAAAACTGATCCGTTATGGCAAAAGAACGGGGCCTAAGATAAACCAACCAAACCAAACCAAATACCATCGGTTTGGTTGATTTTGATTTCAAAAAATATCGGTTTAGTTTGGTTCGGTTTATATTTTTTGAATGGTTATTTTGGTTTCAAGATTTTTGGTCAGTTTGAAATCGATTCAACCATTTGCTCACTCCTACTTTCTAATATAATTATCTCTAGTACCATTGACTTCTTTAAGTTCTTCGATCTTAACTGCCCAAGTTTGAACAATAGTTGTGTTAATCTTGGTGTGCGTGTGTCAATTATTGATTGCATCATGGTCAGGAGTTGGACTTTTGCTTTTAAGGTAGTGAACCTTTTACGATACGACGTCTTATTGATATCTTTAGTAGTCTATAAATTTCCAATAACCTGTCAGACATGCTTTTATTGTTTTGACCTCTCAATGCTGACAATTTGAATGAGGAAATACTTCAATCCTATTAAAGGCTTGAGTATTTGATTTTTTGAGCAAAAGCCTAACTTGTGAGACATTGTGATGATCAAGGCATTTGAAAATGATTAAATTATGTCTAATATATTCAATTTTGATAAGATAAATTTTCATTGAGATATCTCTTATCTCAAACCATTGCGTAATCTTTAGTTTTTATAGATTTTGAATGATTTCAAATGGAATCATTAATTATGAAATAACAATACATAAAAGTATAATTTAAAAAGGTAGATAGATTTTGTTTGCAACTCTAATGTGGTTGGTAAGGGCTTCTAGTTCCTTAGCAGAGATCGAGGGCTGATTCTTAGCAGTTATAACTTAATAGTTTGTTATTTGCAGAGGTTTTAATAATCTTTTAAATCATTGGATCCCATTAGAACTTTGAAGTTAAACATGTTTGGACGAGAGTAGTACTAGGATGGTAAACCTCCTGTGAAGTCCTCGTGTTGCACCACATTCTTTTCAACATTCATTTAACAGTATTAAATGTTAGGACTGCCTTGCATGTTGTTTAAGTATAAATGACAGCTTGAATAAATAGTTCCACATCACGGAATAAATTGAAAGAGTGAAGTATGTATATGAGTTGGTAGGTACGTAACAATCGGAATTGCTTTTGTTACAAGGATGTGTGTGTCAACTCATATGCGGACGCTCTATGCATGAGGAAAGAGGACTTTGTTCCGATCGTCGTTACATAACGGTAGTATCAGAGCCGAATGTTACAATCTGACCATGTAGGGAATGCGGTGCTCTCAAAAGATACTCGTAGGATGCGAAGATGGCGACTGTAAGGATTGTTTCGCATTTTGGTATGGTAGGAATGACGGTTTGAATAAATAGTCCTACATCACGGAATAAATTGAAGAAATGGAGTATGTATATGAGTTGATATGTATGTAACAACAGAGATTCCTTTTATTACAAGGATGTGTGTGTTAACTCATATGCGTGTGTCGTACGCAAGAAGATGGGGGATTTGTTTCGTCGGTCATTCCATAACATTAAATACTCATCTCAATGGCCCTTTTGCGATTGCAATTTTAGCTCCTAAGGTTTTTTGTTTCGTTCATTCTTTGCCGCCTCTCTCTTCTGGCCTTCCTCCTGCTTACCCCAGCATGTCGCGTAAGTCCAAGAGTTGCTTTTTGCTTCTCATCGATCCAGCATCTTCAAATGCGTTACTCTATCCTGTCCTTGGGTCGAAGCCTCCTCTAATGATCTCCTCTTCAGTCGATTTTCCCATGCTTGTTACTGCAAATATTTTCTTCGGTCCAAATGTTACTCCTGTTTTTCTTAATGCAGAAACAAATGATACACTGAACGAAACATTGTCTGTTTGTGGTGGTGTTTTTCGTTTGAGTGTAAATGTTGAGTGCAGAGGCACGGAGCGAGGACTGTTCGGAGTTATAAGTTCAGGCGAAGATGTTCTTCGTGGATTTATAACAAGCCTCCAAGATGTTCGATCAAATGCTCAAACCAAATATATTAATTCTGCTCCTATCAATTTTGATTTAAATGCTTCCCTTCCCAAAAAATGGACCTTCTTATTCACCACCTTCCCCGACAATGCAGGTGATAACGCTTGGTGGATTTTAAACTAAATGTGATAAATGGGGTGTCGCGACTCTCTTCCGAGTTTGCTGAAATTGAGCATAATTCTAATTAGGCTTCTTGATTCTTTGCAACGTACTTGTAGTGTCCCGTATTTTTGGTGTATTCAAATTATTTTAAATATTATATTTGGAATATTAATGGATTTTAATATTGAATTCGTTTATTTAAAACGAAGTTTGAACGTTAAATTTATATATAATTTAAAACTAGTTCAAAATAGCGCGGTAGTTCGTAATATTGAGTTTTGAATTTTAATTGAACACACAGAATCCGTTTTAAGTCAGAATTCCGTGAAACAAGAAACGTTTGAATCTCGTTGATTATAATTTTCATATGAAAGAGAAAAGTCGGGATTTCAGTTTATAGATCGTTAGTTATGTCCAATTCAAATTTTGAAATAGTCGCTATGAAAATCGTTATAAAATATAACGTTTATAAATTAATTTATAAGGGTTTTAATATAATTTGGATATTGTTTAACCCAGAATGTTAATATTGAGTTATATAATCTGTATTTTTTATATTTGAAACTATATATATGCATATATATATATATATTATTTGGATATTTACAATAATAATAATTTAATATTATTTACCTGAATTTATTTTGGAATTTAATTAATACTTATTCAATATTTCATAAGCGGTAAAAATTGCCATTTTGCAAACGATTTCGGTTTTCGATGAAATTAGTTTCATTGGAATCGTAACGTCAAATTATTGTACGAAACCAAATTTTGTGGCAAACCGATGTTGTATGTGACAATGACAGTCGTAAACGCCCAGTCATTTTCTATAGCACGTACTTAAATTAATTAATTTTAATAGTGGGGTATTTGTGCATAACTTGAGAAGACGATTGAATTAAACCACAAAACCCATTCCTTTAAGTTCGTATCGACGATTAGAGTCTGGATAGGTAGGTAGTTTGTTATTTTTGGACATCGAATATTTCAGTGTCCAAAATAGCGTTGTTTGGCTTATAAAAATAGTATACTGGGAAATAGTCTTGGAATGCGACGAAACTTGTGTCATTGAATTCGTATTAGTTAGTTGTGGTAGGGTTTCGATTTTCGTGTCAAACGGACTTACCGTTTGATCGTGGTAACAATAAACACCTAGATTTTTTTTAATCATTTATATTATTTTGGCCAATTTAGACAGGGGTAACTTTGGAGGAATAAACAACTGGCCAAATGAACTTCGATTTTAGCGATACAAATTTCATTGGATCCGTAAGGAAAAGGACAAGTAGAATTTCAATGTTTCAAGTTGATTGGATTTATTTTGTGATCGTGAAAATTTAAACGTGTGGTTTTTCACCTGTGAATTATAAAGGGATTATTACACACGACCTCGGAATTCGACAGAACATGTCCCATCGGGTCCGGAATATTTTTCTTATGCTAGGATTAGGAGTTTTGTCTCAACTGGACATCGCATGTGGTGGTTTTTAACACAATACTTCACAAGGAAGTTTTGTTATATTATAATATTATTAAATCCTTGTCAGCACTACACACACAGATACATATATATACGTTGAAACCAATCTTGCACGTCAAACCCTACACGTTGAAACCAATCTTGCGCGTCAATCCTAATAGCCGTGGTCAACCCTACAACATGTCGCCTCCGTCAAACTGGACGGCCTGAAACCGCCGCAACTTCTTCCATCCTTTTCTCTCAATCCACAACTTGAATTGGAAATGACCACATGAAAAATACTTGGCTCGACGAGCACTATGAACTGAATGGCTGAGATCGCCCCTAGCGAACCATGGTGGCTTTAACGCTCAAAGGCGGCGCTGTCAAGCACGAATTCCAGAGCGAAGGGACAGTAGGGATGAATGAAATTCTGGCAAAGGGGGAAAGACACCGAGACGCGTTCGCCTGGGCACTCTGATGGAGGTTCGATCATCATTGTGGAGGCCGGTGGTTGATTTTCGAAGTTGATGATGGGTTTTGGAGCCTCAATGAAGATGATACGAGAGAACAGATGCAAAACAAAGTAGTTCGGCCTGACTTTTTTTTGACAACGTAATTAGTTGTATAATTATCATAATTAAATTAGAGTAAATTATTTAATTAAATTATGTTAACTAAAATATGGATTTTGTTGGCAGGCGGGTTTTGTAACCTGGAAGGATTGCAAGAATGAACAACGGAGTCAGTTAGTAGAAGAAAACCTTGCCCGTATATTTTAAGTAACATATTAAATTATTTAAACTAAATTAAGGACTAATATTTTTATTTAAAACCTTGTATGGTAAACCATGAATACCGTAAACAAGATGGACCGAAAACAAACAAGAATTTGGGCACTGCGAAATAGCTGAGAAAAGAAAGTCAGCCCAAAATTCTAAAGCAAAAGTAATTAGGCCGATCTAAACGTAGTTAGTTTATATACTAATTAAATAATTAATAGAATAATTAAGGAATTTTAATTTTTATTAAATTAAAGAATACTTAGAATAATTATAACTTGCTCATATATCATCAGAATTGGACAAACATGGTGCCTTGGAACCATCTTGGCAAATACTACACCATGGAACATACTTGGACACATTTGGAATCAATCGAAATGTTTAATTAAATTAAACGATTGTTTAATTTAATCAAAACGAGCCGTTGACAATGGAATCAAATCAACGTGAGTTAAACTCACTCAGTTTCTCCCCACTTAAATTTTATATAAGTTGGGTGTAATAATTGTGTGCTATTGTTGCTAATGGTTGATTGTTTGTTAATTAAATATTCATATGTTGATTAAATCAATGAAATTAAATGTTTGTTTAATTTCAATGAAAAACCAAATCGTTATTTTAACGATTTCCAATTGAGGTAGCTTACCTTGATGGTCACGTTTATTAAATAAACGTGTTTAATTATTTGAATTGTTTTGTTAATTGGTTGATGTTAAATAATTGTTATTTGCTGTTATAGAAATTATCAGTTAAATTGAATTGAATGATTATGTGAGATAATCTATTGATACAGGGAAGAACAGGTTGGAGGGATCCAACTGGATTCCTCAAATATATTTAATATTATTTATTGTCATATTATCATTATATGAATTCTTCTTATTGGATGATTGATTTGGTTGTTGACCGTTGACCTGAAATTCAACATTTGTTTTGTTCTAAACCAATGGGAAATATTGGTTAAGAAAATTGCAGTATATGGCCTATTAATTAGTCGTTTTATAAGTATTAATTTACGGTCAGGCAAATAAATAGAAATAATGTTATAAAATTTTACAACTGAAGATAGATTTTTAAATCTATAATTTGAATAAAAGTTTATTAAAAGGAAATAATTATTTATTATTTATTATTTAAATTTATAAGTGAGTATAAAATGATTTTATAAAGAAAATTTTGATATTAATCAGAATTATAAGCAAATAAGAAAATTAACCTAACAATTAAGAGTTAGATTATTGTTCTAAGAAACAATTTAATGGAATTATTTAAATTAATTATATAATTAATTAATTTAAAGGAAGGACTATAATTGGAATTAAGTAATGAATTAAGCGTGTTTTGAGTCGACTAAGTCGTTTGTTTTAACTGGGATTAACTATTAAATTATTTTGTTTTGAATTAATATAATAAAATAGTTTAACGAATATTTGTTTTAATTTTAATAAGATTTTAAAAAGAAATTACTAATTGTTTTAGTTAATAAAAGAAGATAACTATTTATATAGTAGCTAATGATGAAGTAAATTAGTATTTTTATTAATAATAATTTAAGTGTGGTTGTAATGAAATCTAATTGAATTATGAAAGGAGTTTATGAACGGGTTTTAATATAAAACCCGAGAGTTTTATAACAAAGTTATAAAAGGAATTTTAAGCGAATACGATAACTTAAATTAAATGCTTACTTAATATTTAAATTAAGTAAAGGGAAATTGAGATAAAAAGGGTTGATATTAAACCTGAGTTTTATAAACGAGATCTATAAAAGAGATATGGAGTGAAAGCGTTAATTTTAAATTAACGTTACTTAATAATAAAATTAAGCAAAATGAATGAAATCGAAATAAGTTTCTCGAAAGGCAAATGGTTAAATGGATTAAGAAAAAATTGATTTGAAATGGTATAGGATAAAGGATTTTGTAACTAAAATTTGTGTTATAAAGTAAATTAGTTAAAGAAATTTAAAGTAAAAAGGGAATGTTTAATAAGCGTTTACTTAATCAACGAATTAAGTAATAGTAGTTGTATTTGGAAAGGAGATTTCCAAAAATAAGAAATGGATTATAAAATCATGGTTTAAGTAAAATAGTTAAATGGGATTTGGGTTGATATTGGAATAAATATCGATTTTTGAATTACAACTCATATCTATCTAGGAAAAGAATTGTTGATCAAGGTCTGAGAGGTAAATAAATACCCCAACTTGAATGACTTCAGGATTATCTGAGCAAGATATTAGTTTGTAATGGGAAAGTGGTTAAGAATATAATTTATTATTTCCATATAAGAAATAATAACACATCGTTAATTGGTAGATTTGAGAATATATAATGGGATTTCCAAAGTAACGGAAATGAGAAGATTTGAGAATATATACATATATATATTAAATTTCCCGAAGTAAAGAAATAAAAGGAGGTTGTGTGAAATTATAATGGTATTTTCGAGGCAAAAGGAAATGAAAAGTGGAGTTTTGGAATGTGTTTATTCTAAAGGGATAAGGGTTGGTTATGGTTTTCAAATAATGAAATAAAAGTGATTTTGTGACGTTGTTTTATTAGTGATAATATAAATTGATTTCCAATTTTAGATAATGAGAAATGATGTAGCAAATGTTTTGAAAATGATAGAAAAATTGAAAATTGGATATGATTATAGAATATTCCTTAAGTATTAAAATAAAATAGTTTTGAGAACAATCTTATGTTAAATAAGAAGTAAAAGCAATGTTCGAGATATTAAAAGATTTAGAAGTTAAATTAACCATTCGTTAATTATTATTTTTATTAAAGAGGCCAAGTAATGCCGAGTACTAAATCAGTGAACTCATTTTATTTACGCGATTGTTTATTTGATAGTTAAATAACCGACTATCAAATCTAACCTATACGATTGTTGGTACGGAAAGACCGGGATCGAATCTTATATTCGAAAACCATTCCGAACCAACAAATACGTGAAAATGTTGATTGAAGATGGAGCAATTAAAGATCGTGGATCTTCATAAGTGGAAGGATCACTTGTCGAATATTCTCTGGGATTGCAACCAGAGGTACTCTGACGTGATTCAGTCGTGGTTGAGAATTTACGGATTGCAAGGACTACTCGCTACTAATCTATAGGGTTATTCCTAGGATGTGGTAGGAGGGCCCTTTCGGTTCATCCTGTTCTTGGATAACTTGTATGGACGGATGTCTGACAGAGTATTTCCAAAAGGATCACTCTTCAAACATATCATAGTTGGTGGCGGAGAATGGTTGTTCTCTTAGCTTAACAACTAGAGTATTTTTATGGACGTCAATTAGGGATATCTGGCAGATCTAACAATGTGGTATTCAAAGTGAATGATGATATGATGTTCTAAAGGTAATTGTAACCTCAAGCCTCATCAACCAGAAAATGGTAACAATTGGGTAGGTCGCATGGCTATGTGGGTCACACCCATTAAAATGGTATATTATTACCTGATCTGGAGAAATCAAATGCCTTTGGTTGACCCTTTTATTTTTGTATGTATGTTATCGGTTCTGTTGGCTGGGCCCCAACCGTGGTGATGATACATTCGGTACTCTCAAGCGAAGTGAGGGGTCGGTCTTGTTTAGCATGGGTTGCAAGATATTCTTGTTGAACTCCAATGTATTCATCTTCGGAGGTACACTATCGAAAAGGTGGTTGCCCATACCTTGCCATGGAAATCCATTCTCCAATAAGATCCCGAAGTTTTTAATGTATACTATGTACGTAGAGCGTGAGATGCAAGCGTTATGCTAGATTGTTATTTACTTGTATTTAGACACTATTATAATATCAAGAAAGATATTGATTTCAAAAATGGTTTGGGTTATCGTAAGGTAAAAAACGTCTGTATTTATGTATGGATTTGGTCTTACGATTATCGTTTTCTTTCGAAAAGATTTCGGCTTTAAAATCAAGTTGTGTGATACCTTTAAACTTGGTGGATTTCTCGCTCTGGTTCACCATACTGATTCGACGTTTGTAATGCTCGGTTTAGACCGGGTTTTACAGGTTTAAATTTAGATGCTGTGAATTTCAGAAGACGCAATGGAGGAGTTCAAACGTATGATGTTATATAATAATGATTTGTTGTGTGATGTATATGAGGACAGATTATTATAACTGTCCATATGTGTTGATGTACTCTGATGATTATAAGTTTTATTTCAAGCTTTCAGTAAAGATTCATTTCTATATTATATTTTGTTGCGCTTTGATGTGAGACTCTGTGTTGTGTGTTTCTTCTTCTCCTTCTATTCTAATATTTCTTTCTTTCTTGTCTTACCCTCTAATTTCTTTCTAATGGCATATGGGTTTTCAGTGCATTTTGGGTTGGATTTGTGTTATGTAACAACCCGGAAAATCTGAACCAATTTAAAAATTTTATTTTGGCAATTTTTGTGAATTTTGAATATTTAAAATGAATTATTTTAAATAATAACGACGAGAAATTTATTTTGAATAGAATTAGAATGTATATATTTATTTGAATTGACGTTAGAATATAAAATATTTATTTTAATTATAAAAGGAATTGGAAATGGCGCGGTGGTTTGAAAATTCGATTTCAAATGAATGTACAGGATTCAAAATAAACCAGATTTTAGCAAAACCAAAAATATTTGAATCTATTTGAAAATATCTTTCCAATGAATTTGTAAAAGTGAGATTTCATAGCAGGAATAAAAAGTTATGCCCAGTTGAAAATTTAGAATAGTCGCTATGAAATTTTGGCCCTTAAAAATGGAAATTTTGCAAACGACCTCCGTTTTCGACTAAACCACTTTTGTTGGATCCGGGATGTCAACTTATTGCTAGATTCCAAAATTCATAATTTTCTGAATCAATATGTGAGCGTGGCGAAGGAAAACGTGTTTTGCCAATTTCAATCAATTTGAATCGACTAGAAAATGGCCATTTTTCAATCAGTCTTCAAATTTGATGAAATTAATTTTGTTAGGACCGTATCGTCAATACAAAGCTAGAAATAATTTTTCTGGAATTTTTAGAGCTTGTATGTGGCCCCGATAAATTAAAATGTACGTTTGCATTAAATATATATTGATTTATATTTTAATTTTGATAAAAACTAATCAAAACAATGGAATTGTCTTACGAAACATATCCCATTGTGTTCGGAATGGGGGTAAATAGTTAGGGACGATAGTCGTTGGGCCTCGTTTAGAGTTCGAATGTGAAATGCACCTTTTAGAGTTTAAATGGATTAAATATATATATATATATTATCCCTTTCCCCCTTCCTTCTTCTCATAGTCAATGTGAGAGAAAAAAAACTGACGCCCCTCAAAATCGACGCCGCCACCCACTCTCCGTCCACCGCGCCAGTCGCGCCTCCCTCCGGCGTCGATCACCCCCTTCGACCTCCCTACGCCGCTGCTAACGCCCCCATCTCCTCCTCCAACTGGAAGACCCTAGTGCCCAAAATCCCTAAGCCCCAACTCGAAGTCCCCCCTCCCCCGGCATTCCGCCGTTGTCGCCTGTAAGGCCCCCTCCGACGATCTCGAGCGACTCCTCCGACCCCAGTCAGCCCAATAAACCTCCCTTTTTTCCTCCCACGAGTCAATGTAAGTCTTTTTATTTAATTATTTTACTTTATTTATTTATTTTATTTTATTTCTTATTAATATAGCATATAAAAGATTGAATTTTTATTTAGTGGGATGACATGTAAAGATTACATTTTTAATTATTAAAAGATTATACTTTTAATTGGAAAAAGATTTTATTTTTACATTAGAAAAAGATTTGTTTTTTTACATTAGAAAAGTTAAGGTTTTTAACGTATAAAAGTTAAGATTTTTAGCATATAAAGGTTAAGATTTTTTGTCATAGAGAAAGATTAGATTTTTAGGAAATAAAAATTTGGTCTTTTATGATGAAGTAGCGTATATGAAAGATTTGATTTTTGTTTGTTTTAAAGATTCAATTTTTATATATATGAAGTAGAAATAAAAAAAATTCGATCTTTATATAAAAGGTAGAGATATAAAAATATAATTTTATATAGAAAGAAGCATTGTAAAAATATATGATTTTTATATAGGAAGTGCCATTATAAAAATATGATTTCTAAAATAAACATCATATTAAAAATGCGATTTTTACTATGAACAGCGGGAAAAGATCGCATTGGAATTTTAGGCAAATCCGAACCATTTAGAAATAGAAATGGAGGAGTGGAACCCATCGTCCACAGACCATGGGCGACTAGTTTGTTTGTTTGATTTTGTTGTGAAAGTTGATTGTGTGATGTGGAATGGAATAAATAAAATATTCGTGTATTGAAATAAATATTTTATAGTTAAAAATATTATTTTTAACGTGTATATGAATAAAATAAATATTTATAAACAAGTCGGACGATTTGTTTATGTACACACATTTGACTGATATTGATTGGGATGATAAATTTTACACATCTCCCAACTACACAAATAAAATTCATTATTTGTTGGTTGAAAACCACACACGGGTATTGGGATGATATAAGACATACACTAATCCCAATATTTAGTTGTATGTCAATCGATTGGTTGACAAGCTGTTATAAGCGTTAAATATTTATATTTGATGCTTATGCAGTGTAGAATGCACTTTGGATGATGGTTGACTGTGTTTGATTGTTGTTGTATACATGTGTGTATGAAATCCATATAAATTAAATTATATGGTAATTGACTGTGTCTGATTCCAGTTCAGAAAGAATGAATATTTTAAAATAACGAATATTTCAAAATAATATTCAGTAATATATCAAAGTTTGGTTTTAATGCCCGATTTGGGATAGACACGAATATATTTAAATATATAAAGCGGTGTTGATTAGATTAACACCATTTTGACATGAACGATATTTATATCGATTTTATTCGTTTTGTAATAACCCGGAAATCCGAGCCAATTTAAAATTTTTATTTTGGCAATTTTAGTGAATTTTGAATATTTAAAATGAATTATTTTAAATAATGACGACGAGAAATTTATTTTGAATAGAATTAGGACGTATATATTTATATAGATCGTCGTTAGAATATAAATATTTTATTTTATTTATAAAAGGAATTGAAAATGGCGCGGTAGTTTGAAATTTCGATTTCAAAGTTCAAATGAATGTACAGGATTAAAAATAAACAGGATTTTAGCGAAACCAAAAATATTTGGATCTAACTGAGAATATCTTTACAACGAATCCGAAAAATTGAAATTTCATAGCGGGGATAAAATGTTATGCCCAGTTGAAAATTCAGAATAGTCGCTATGGAATTCTAGCCCTTGAAAATGTAAATTTTGTAAACGACTTCGGTTTTCGACGAAACCACCTTTGTTGGATCCGTGATGTCAAGTTATTGCCAGATTCCAAAATTCATAATTTTTTGAATCAATATGTTAGCGTGGCAAAGGAAAACGCATTTGACCAGTTTCAGTTGATTTTAATCGACTGGAAAATGGCCATTTATCAAACGATCTTAGAATTTGACGAAATCAGTTTTGTTAGGACCGTATCGTCAATACGAAGCTAGGAATAATTTTTCGGGAATTTTTAGAGACTATATTTTACCCCGGTAAATTGAAATGTGCGTTTAAATTGAATATATAAAGATTTATATTTTAATTTGAACGGAAGCTGATCGAAATGATCAAATCAGCTCACGATACATATCCCATTGTGTTTGGAATGGGGGTAATTAGCTGTGAGCGACAGTTGGTGGGTTTGATTTCGAGATCAAAATAGAAAGTTACTTTTTTGAGAATTGAAAATAATAAAATATATATTTATATAAAAGGCCCTAACCCTAGTTCTTTCTTTCAGAAACCAAAACCCGCCCCTTTTTCAATTTAACCCGTCGTTCTTGGAAACCCACCCCCCCATCGCAAAGCTACGCCGTCGCAGCCACCACCCCCCTCGCCACGCCACCTCCTCCACCTTCCCACTTTGCTCCGCCTCCCTCCTCCTCTACTCGAGAACCCCTCCTCCCCCATGCCAAAAACCCGAACGCAGCCTTCGCCCTCCCCTTCCAGACCCGCCTCCTCAACCTCGCTGCACCCCTCCGTGCCGACCCCTAGTCACCCGACGCCGCCACCCGTCAAGTCAGTCCACCCGTGGAGCCTCCCAACCAATAAAAATCCGATTTTATGTTATATACATTTGCAATTAAACCCTTGCTGAGCCACCGAGAAGCAGCAGCGCCGGGAGGACCTAAGGCGATGCCACCACGAGCTCTAGCTCGATCGAAACCCTAGGAAAAAGTGAGTTTTCTAAATTTAATTCTTAGATTTAACGTGTCAACAAGTTAAAAATGTGATCTTAAACTAGCTCATGATATGAAAATATTTTTAGTAAGTTAAAAATACGTTTTTAGTTAGAGTAGGACATGAAATTATTTTTAGAAGGATAAAAATTGGATTTTTATACACATGGTTTTGAAATAAAAATGCGATCTTTATATGAGAATAAAAATATGATTTTTATTATATGTGAAGAATAAAGATATGATTTTTATATAGTAGATATTATAAAAATATAATTTTTATAAGATAGAGAAGATAAAAATTCGATTTTTATATATATGAAATAGTGATAAAAGTATGGTTTCTTGGTATATGAACACCAGATTAAAAATATGATTTTTAATGTAAACAGAGTGAGTTAGATTGCGATGAAACCGATGGTAATCAAAGCAAAATCCGAACCGTTCAGAAATAAAGAATGGCGGAGTGGAACCCCAAGGTGAGAACTTCTCCCTTTTATTTTTGTTTTCTAGTTGAAATATATACTAGGATGCAGACGGTACTTAGCAGCACCCGACACCCGTCGTCCACAGACCATGGATGACTTCACTACAACAAAATGACCCTATTACAACGGTGGAACACCGTTGTAATATACATTTTACAACGGTGGACAAACCGTCGTGTATTAAGAAGTTGTAATAGACTCATATCTTTTACAACGTTTTTACACTGTTGCAACACCGTTGTAATATGTATATTTTACAACTTTTTTCCACCGTTGTAGTAATACATATTACAACATTTTTGCACTGTTGTAGTAGTACATATTACAACTTTTTTTCACCGTTGTAGTAATTCCTGCAACAATTAATTATAACAATATGATTTTTGTTTCGTTATATATTACATTTCATATAAAAATAAATATTTATATTGAATAAAATGATACTACACTGATCTGAAATAACCAATTAAATATTTTATTTCAATATTTGAATTAGTATAACTTTCTGATCCACTATTGTACAACTCACTTTTACATAATACAGTCATAACAATACATACATTCCTCACTACAAACTGATCACTCAATACACTCAGTTACATACACACTTTCGTACAAATATACATACACACCGAGTCTTTATGCTTCAGCATCCCCAATCAATCATTCATTTGAGATAACCTAACACTATAATCAGAGTATAATAAGAAATTCAAATGTATGTTTCAGTAATGCAATGGGTATATAGCCAATAGAATGTTATACCGAAAAGGAGACCTCCTGCCACTGCTTCTGAGGAATATTGCCACGATTGAGCTCCATATGTCGATCCCCCAACGCGTCGATAGCACCGACGTCTCTCCGTCGCTCCAGCAACGCATCCACAACTATAGTACTATCATTACAAATATAAAATTTACACATAAATTTGAAAGAACAGGTTTGCAGAGTATCACACAAAACAGCAAGAGTGAGTAAGCTATATGGTAGCATGGGATGTTTCAAGCTAAGCAAAAAGAATAAAATAAAACATATCCAACAAAAATGCTAAACAAAAAGTCATTGTTCAAAAAAAATCAACATCATGCCACAGAAGTTTCTCCAATAAAATTAGAAAAGGATCTGCATAGTTGGTGGTTCAATGTTTAGAGGTGATGAACTCAATAAAACTAACGAGGTGGGCTAATTTATATTCAAGCTTCACTTTCATCCATATAGGATTTACATGACTCTACTCACATGGGATTCTATGCATGCCAATCACCATTAAATTGCAGATCATTAGTTTAAAACGTGCTCTGTTAAAAATATGCATACATGCACATGTATCTTGTCTATACATAGATATTAGTTTGTACATTTAGTTGACAGTAAAATTCAAAATAAATCATCAAAGATGAGTAAAATTACCAACGTGTAGTTTAAGTAATATGAGAGAACTGAGAAATAATTTGACTCCATCCTACTTTCATGTAATTTAAACATCAGTTGGACAGTGTTTGGGAGAAAGAATTCTTAAATATTTATGCAAACATAGGTTAGATGCTTATTGTGCATTATGAATGCAACAGCATACAAGAATGTTATGACAGAGTAAACGTATACAAACTGAGAAGTAAGGCATCATTTATTTATTACCTAAAAGAACAAGGTCACAAACAATCGGAAAAAAAAATTGAAGAATAAAAGAGACATATATTTGCTGCTCTTGATATTTGTTGCTTACCAAAATTGAAGAATAAAAGAGACATGTTTTTGTTGCTTACCAAAATTACTGAGGAACAAAGTAAATACTCATCGAATGTTTACTCAAAAAAAGTTTCTAACAGGCCTATGTTAAAACAGCACTTCCCAAATCTATCGATAATATATATTATATGCATCTAATTGGATGCTCCCCGACAGTACAAACAAATGTCCTAAATCACGAAGAAAAAATAGTCATATCCACATTAATCATTTTGGCAGACGTTCATGGGTTATAGACAATTGATAATTTCGATGGGAAATAATATCGAACAGTTGAATTGCATTCAAAATAACAATCGGTCTCTGCAATAGAAAGTGCAGCCTAAATTTTTGTAACGATCCACCAGTAACGTTTTTCATAGAATTATCAATAGATAATCAATCTTGGAACAAACGCAGATTCAAACAGCTGCAGAAAAATGTAACAAAAAAAAATGATTAAAACATACCAAACGGCCTTCTCGAGTGAGCAGATGGTAAGTGGTAGGTTGCAGGCGATAGCTGACAGGAGGAAGGAGATAGGTACTTGGATTAGGTAGCGATGTAGCGATTGGATTTCAGGGCGAAGCGGTAACGGCGATACTGGACGATGCGGTAATGGAGACATCGAAACAAGCGATGTCGAGACAGGCGAGCACCGCGTTGGAGAATGTAGATGAGCGTGGTGGTGAAGATGTAGAGAGCGTGGCGATGGAGAAAGAGAAGCTAGGATTTTGGAAATAAATTATTATGGAAATGAAGGCGGCTGTAGCAATTAGGGGTGAACTGTAAATGAAAACGAGAAGACTAGGGTTTTGGACTTGGTTTGTCGATTCTGCCAAATGGGCTGATCGGGTACGGTAGTCCAAGACTCCAAAGTTTGGTGTTTAAGAAAACCACATACCATATTATTAATATAAGCTTTGTAATTAATTATTTATGCATCAGAAATTCAAATGGATGTTTTTTAAATATGAATACCACTATTATCATACTCTTATTTGTTAACAATGTTTTCATAATTATTGATCATTTAATAGTAATTATTGATTAATAAATATTAATTACTAGGTCTTTGTCAACTATTATTTACTAAATATAAATAAGTAGATATAAAAATTCATTAAATATAAAATACAATCATTGATTTAAATATAAAATTATAATTTATTTAATAATAATCATTGATTATAATTAATTATATATAATAACCTGTATAAGTATCAGTATAACGAAATACTCATTTTGCAACTAACTAAAATAAACATTTAAGGTAATATTTGTAGTTTTTGAATTTTTGAATCCTTTAATATTTTTAAAATTTCCTATTTCTTAAATTTTGAATAATTTATGAATAATCATTTGTTATAGTAAATTATAAATGACTAATGGTGTAGTTTATCATTTTATAACTACAAGTTATAAAGTATTATTTATTAAATAACCAATGTTAATTATTAGTGTTTAATTGTGAATTATTTATAAATTATATATTACTAATTAAATATTAAGTTTTCAAAATTTATTTATTTATTATCAAAAATCAATTGATTATTAATTACTAACTATTTATTTTAATTGATTCACAATTGATTATTAGTTACTAATTAGTTATTATTTAACTTTTACTTATTTCTACTTAGTTATAATCGAGTAGTAATTATTAAAAGCTTATAATGTATATGTTACTAATTATTAATTAATAAGCAATTAACATTAACTATTAAAAATAAATGACTAGTTATTAAATAGTAATTATTTAATAATAATAAATAAATATTATTGATTCCTAAGTTTATTATTAATTATTAATTATTATTAAATATTAATATAATTATTTATTAAATATAGATATTATAAACATGAAGTTTGTAATGGGCATCTATTACAACTAACAAAATAAAAAGTTGTTAAAAATACGTTTATTACAACTTTAGGGAACTGACAGTTGTAAAAAACCATTTATTACAACGGTGCTTTTACCACTGTTGTATAAAACCATTTATTACAACGGTGCTTTTACCACCGTTGTAAAAAACCATTTATTACAACGGTGCTTTTACCACCGTTGTAAAATTAAAGTTGTAATATGGTGTTTTTGTTGTAGTGCTTGTTTGTTTGATTGATGTGTTGTGAAAATTGATTGTGTAATGTGGAATGAAAATATTTTATAGTGGAAAATATTTTAGAGTTAAAAATATGATTTTTAACATGTATATAAAATAAATATTTATAAACAAATCGGAGATTTGTTTATATACACTGATTTGATTGATATTGATTGGGACGATAAATTTTACACATCGCCCAACCTTACAAATAAAATATGTGTTTGTTGATTTTAAACCCCACACGGGTATTGGGATGATATTTGATGTACATTAATCCCGATTGTTTAGTTGCATGTCAATCGATGGGTTGACAGACTTTGTAAGCGTTAATTATTTATATTTAATGCTTATGCAGTTGTGTGGTGCACTCTGGATGATGGTTGATTATTTATCGTTGCTATTATATACATGTGTTGTAGAAAATCCATATAATTAACATTATATGGTAATTGATTGGGCCTCATTCCAATATAGAAAATAAGTTCATGCGTTGAATTGAAAATAAATTCATGTGTTGAATTGTAAAATATTCATGTGTTGAATAAAAGCCATGTCGATTAGATGGACGCCATTTTGACGTGAACGATATTTATATCGATTTTATTCATTTTTATAATGAATATAGAAAAGGAAGTGATTTCAAAATATAATGCTTTGAAAATATTATCATTTGTATATCGATGATGTGGAATATTCAATTTTGATTCGAAATTGAATATGAAGTTGAAATCGTTTTGAAAACGAATTTAAAATGATTTATAAAATACGTTTTAAAAGGAAATCGATGAAATATATATAATATATATTATATATATAGAATGGCCTGAATAGAACGCGCCGCGCCGCGGCCATTCGCGAATTTCGACCTTGACTTCGAATGGATATTACGGGAGATCCAACCGTCGGATTCTCCTAAAACTAGAACCGTTGGGTTCATATCGGAAAAGAGCTTTCTAACGAATATAAGTGATTTGAAATCTAACGGTTGGATTTGGAATTGTGTCCAAATCAAATTTGGAAAAGGTTGTTGTAAGTGCAGTTCGATGGCCGTTGATGGAAGTTGAATGTACGGGCCTTGATAAAATTATTGAAAATAGAAATCATTTGTGTAAAATCATAAGAAATAATTTGTGTAAAATCATAAGAAATGATTTGGGAAGAATTGGGATGAAAAACTCCATATTTGAAAAGATAAAAAAAGATTTTTATTGAAATGAACTAGTTTTGAACTAGAATAATAATTTATTTATTTTTAAAATAAATAAATTGGATTTGAAAATAATCAGAATTTCCAATAATTGAATTGGAATGGATTTGAAACAAAATCATCTTCGGAATAGTTTGATGTTGGATTTCGTGATTATACAGATGTTGTTATGGAAAATTGAAAGATATATTTATATCGTTATTTCCAATACGATATTTGTTGGTTTCATAATTTGATATTGAATATAAGCCGATATATTTTCTATTCAGAGCCTTGTGTTTAATATCAAATCGGATTTTGGGTTGTCGTGAACGGTATCTTTAACAATACTGTTCTTAAACCCGAATGGAGTTAAGAAAATTAGGAACTAACCGGGGATCAGTTAGGTTGGAGGGTTTCTTGGATATTGATCTGATGTTGGTTTCGGCCTTCGGGGTTAATATTTTAGGGAATTGTCCTCTTGCTAATTTACGGTTAGGGACTGATTGAAATGTGATGTGATTTTGGGGTTTATTGTGAACCGTGTTTTAAATGACATCGGTTCTTTAACCCAATTAAAGATTAAAACTAAGTGAAGTTTTAATGAATCTTTAATTAGATTGAAAAGATTGAGAATGGAGTATCACCAATTTTGCTCCAGGCGATAGTTAAATCTTTAATTAGATTTGAACGTGAAATGGAAATTGAATTTACCGATAACACCGTGGTGTTAGATATGAAGTATTACCAGTTTTACTTCATGGGATGAATAGGTTGGGATTGAGAAATTGAAACAAATGATTACTTCGGTAAGGTTCGTTAATCCCGGTTAGTTTGGATAAACCATAATTTGGTTTGAATTGATATTTAAAAGAAGATTAAAGAATAAATTTAAGGAATTTATCTTTGATAAAATTAATGGGAACCTATCCCTAAGAATGTGAAATTTAGCAACTAACTGAAGATTAGTTAAGATGAATGGTTTCCTGGGTATTGATCAGATGTTGGTTTCGGCCTTCGGGGTTAATATTTGGGGAATTGTTCCCTTACTAATTTACGGTTAGTGACTGATGAATTGAATGAGGCGTATGTTGTGTTTGTGTAACACTTGTTTATTATATACGCGAGTTATTCAGAAAGACCGGGTTTATCCCATTCTGAATAACTGATTCGACGTGGTGTCGAGGATGAAGAAGGTGGTCGAAAACCGGAGGTCTTCACGTCGTTTGGGTGATTACTGATGATCTTGATTGGGCCGTACACCCAAGAGGAGGGAATCAGTTGGTGATCGTCCAGACGTACTTGGAGATCGATGGATATGCGAGGTACAAGGTGCCTGCGGTTTCGTTCAGACCCAGAACGAACTTGTAAATGGACTGTGTGTCTGACAGTGGATTTTATTCTGTGTGATTGATTTCTATTAAATATATATCTGTTTGGCGGCGGAGAATTTATTCTCTTGCTCAACGCCCTTCTCTGAGACGTACGATCTCAGGGGTTATATATTGATGGATATCAAACGCATGGAGCGAATTGTCTGTGTGGCATGCCTAAGTGGAAAATGATCAAGGCTTTTGTTGAAAAGTAAAGTCTTGTAGGTGATGATCAAAGAACGGCCTGTGTGGCATAGCTTTGTGTAGCGTGGATTCGCGAGCCTCACACCCCGGTTGTGAACCAGAAATGGGAGAGGACCTCAGGGAGGACATGCGTTTCTTTCTAGTTAGAAGTGGCATCAGTGGTTTTACACGCCCTGACGAGTTTGACTTATGTGGTTGTTGCTGTTGCGAGGCGCCTCAGATATATCAGTGACTATGTGGAGCCGATGGAGTCATTTGTTGGCTCACTTACGCCCCAAAGAGTGGGGAAACGCAGCATTCAGGCATTTTAATCCACATCTATGGACCGGCCCTGCTCCAAGGGTCACTCGAGCTCTGATCCTGAGACACGGGCTATAGCGTCTCGAATCGGTAGAGGAATATCTTTTGCCTCGGTTCACAGATGGAAATCCAACTTCCAATACGTGACTTTGCGGTTTTATTTGTAGAGCCTAGCATGGCGACATAGTGGTATGGGGCACTTATGCCGTCTATGATTGATACTTATGATTGAAATTGTTCTATACACTATACACTTATAATAGTATTAAATGATTTGTTTTAAACGTATCAAATATTCTTGGCTATTATAAGGTACAAACTCTATCCTCTGGCTTGCGTTGCATTGTGTGATGGGACCTGGATCTTATAATAGCTTCATTGTTCTTTATTTTGGCATTGCGTTTTTGTTTTATGCACTGGTGTTCTTGGGAGGAAACCCGTTCCGTGTTATACGGCGTGGTCCCTTGATTTACCTAACTTTAAAATAAAGATAAATAACTGTTTTTGTTCTCACACCAGTCACATGACTGACCTGGAGTTTATTGTTTTAACTAAAACTCTGGGTGCCCTTATTTTGACACGGGCAGCTAGTAGTTTTGGTTTTGCAGATTTATATTCATAGAATCCTGATTTACAGCTGGAATGATATCCGTAAAGCTCTGTATCCGTATACCTCCTTCAGTTGTGCTTTGTATTATTTTCCGCTGCTATGTAATGTATTGTAATCTCTGGTATTTTTCTGTTGTGTAATATTTATTCATACTCTGTATATCCTAGTATTCTGATGGAATTGTTGTAATATACAATGAAATGTTCTTTTGTTTACGTTCTGATCTGTCTTGTCTTCAACTCAATCCGTGCTTTCCTTACCGGGGAAGTTCAGGTCATTTCAGCTTGGTATCAGAGCTTTGGTTTACAAAGCTCAGAGAACAAGACACATTAGAACCGAATGAAAGAATTCATCAGAGATTGGATTAGTAATATCCAATGAGAATGACTCGTTAGAGATAGGATCAGTAGTATCTTAGAACGAGTGTGAAGAGTATATTTTTAAAATAAAAATGAAACAAATTTTGTTTTGAAATTTAAATCGTATTATACGTATTTGAATATTTATTTTAAATTGATTTGGACAATTTAGTATATAAAGATTTTGCGTATACGCCTAATTAGCGTGTATTCGAAGTTTTAATATATTGGATAGATATAGAATCACACTCTAGTCGCCCGGAGATGATTCTGATAATGCGGCCGCATTATCAGAATTTGTATTCGAGTTTCGAAAGTGTGATATCTATATATTTCCATTAGACTGGTGTGAGAACCAAAACTAGTAGGGCTATTGTTGTGATTTGGCATCAAAAACATGATTTTCTGTGTATATATATATCAAAATAATGAATTTAAAAAGCTAATCAACTAATTGATTGCTGATTGTGTTGTTTGATTACTATTTTGATTAATTGGATGTTGAACCTTTAGCCAAATTGAACCAAATGTTGAACTGTATTGAAAATTTGTCGCATTTGCATACATATACATGTACTTACATTGAACAGGTCATAGCAAAGAGGCTAGAGCAGAAGATTAAATTGTTTGCTCGACAAATAGGTACATGTTTACTAATTTATTGGGTTTGGATGATTTTATTAGCCGCTTGGCTGTTTCTTTTTCTTTTTGGATTGATGAGGGCCATGGGAGGCTGTTTGAAATATCTTGAAGTCCCCGGTGCAGGGAAGGTTATGGCAAAATTTTTCGAAAATTTAGGGTGTTAGCCAATTTTTTGAAAATTTGAAAAGTTCTTAGAAACTAAAAAGTTGAAGAACTTAAGCCGTAATGAAAATAATGAAAGTTGAGTTAATTAGTTAAACAACTTTCGGCTTCGTTCCATTTCGGGGACGAAAAGTTTTAAGTGGGGGAGATTGTAATAACCCGGAAATCCGAGCCAATTTAAAAATTTTATTTTGGCAATTTTAGTGAATTTTGAATATTTAAAATGAATTATTTTAAATAATGACGACGAGAAATTTATTTTGAATAGAATTAGGACGTATATACTTATATAGATCGTCGTTAGAATATAAATATTTTATTTTATTTATAAAAGGAACTGAAAATGACGCGGTAATTTGAAATTTCGATTTCAAAGTTCAAATGAATGTACAGGATTCAAAATAAACCGGATTTTAGCGAAACCAAAAATATTTCGATCTAATTGAGAATATCTTTCCAAGGAATCTGAAAAATTGAAATTTCATAGCGGGGATAAAAAGTTATTCCCAGTTGAAAATTCAGAATAGTCGCTATGGAATTCTGGCCCTTAAAAATTGAAATTTTGCAAACGACTTTGGTTTTCGACGAAATCACTTTTGTTGGATCCGAGATGTCAAGTTATTTCCAGATTCCAAAATTCATAATTTTTCGAACCAATATGTGAGCGTGGCAAAGGAAAACGCGTTTGACCAGTTTCAGTTGATTTTAATCGACTGGAAAATGGCCATTTTTCAAACGGTCTCAGAATTTGATGAAATCAGTTTTGTTAGGACCGTATCGTCAATTCGAAGCTAGGAATATTTTTTCGGGAATTTTTAGAGACTGTATGTGACCCCGGTAAATTGAAATGTGCGTTTAAATTGAATATATAAAGATTTATATTTTAATTTGAATGGAAACTGATCGAAACGATCGAATCAGCTCACGATACGTATCCCGTTGTGTTCGGAATGGGGGTAACTAGTTATGGGCGACAGTTGGTGGATTTGATTTCGAGATCAAGATAAAAAGTTAATTTTTTGAGAATTGAAAATAATAAAATATATATTTATATAAAAGGCCCTAACCCTGATTCTTTCTTTCAGAAACTAAAACCCGCCCTTTTTTCAATTTAACCCGTCGATCTTGGAAACCCACCCCCCCATCGCGACGCTACGCCGTCGCAGCCACCACCCCCTTCGCCGTGCCACCTCCTCCTCCTTCCCTCTTCCCTCCGCCTCCCTCCTCCTCTACTCGAGAAGCCTCCTCCCTCCCCCCCTCCCATGCCAAAAACCCGAACGTAGCTTCCATCCTCCCCTTCCAGACCCGCCACCGCCTCCTCAACCTCGTTGTACCCCTCCGCGCCGGCCCCTAGTCACCCCACGCCGCCACCCGTCAAGTCAGTCCACCCGTGGAGCCTCCTAACCAATAAAAATCCGATTTTTATGTTATATACATTTGCAATTAAACCCTTGCTGAGCCACCGAGAAGCAGCAGCGTCGGGGGGACCCAAGGCGATGCCACCACTAGCTCTAGCTCGATCGAAACCCTAGGAAAAAGTGAGTTTTCTGAATTTAGTTCTTAGATTTAACGTGTTTGCAAGTTAAAAATGTGATCTTTAACTAGTTCATGATATGAAAATATTTTTAGTAAGTTAAAAATACGTTTTTTGTTAGAGTAGGACAGAAAATTATTTTTAGAAGGATAATAATTGGATTTTTATACACATGGTTTTGAAATAAAAATGCGATCTTTATATAAGAATAAAAATATGATTTTTATTATATGTGAAGAATAAAGATATGATTTTTATATAGTAGAGATTACAAAAATATAATTTTTATAAGATAGAGAAGATAAAAATTCGATTTTTATATATATGAAATAGCGATAAAAGTATGGTTTTTTGGTATATGAACACCAGATTAAAAATATGATTTTTAATGTAAACAGAGTGAAATAGATTGCGATGAAACCGACGGTAATCAAAGCAAAATCCAAATCTTTCAGAAATAAAGAATGGCGGAGTGGAACCTCAAGGTAAGAACTTCTCACTTTTAATTTTGTTTTCTAGTTGAAATATATACTAGGATGCAGACGGTGCTTAGCAACACCCGACACCCGTCGTCCACAGACCATGGATGACTTGTTTGTTTGATGCTGTGTTGTGAAATTTGATTATGTGATGTGGAATGAAATAAATTATTTTATAGTGGAAAATATTTTATAGTTAAAAATATGATTTTTAACGTGTATATAAAATAAATATTTATAAACAAATCAGAGATTTTTTTATATACACTGATTTGATTGATATTGATTGGGACGATAAATTTTACACATCGCCCAACCTCAAAAATAAAATATGTGTTTGTTGATTTGAAACTAGGGCTGTCAATTTCCTACACGACCCATGACCCGACCCGAAACCCGCATGGAAATTAGCAGGTTAACCCGACCCGTTTAGTTAGCGGATCATTTTCGGGTCAACCCAAATTTGACCCGTATATAAACGGGTGGGTTTAGGGTTGACCCGCTAACCCGATTTTGACCCGCCAAACCCGATTATATGTTGTATCTCTTCCATACTGTTAGTCTTTTATGTATACTATTAGTGTTAACCTTTTATGTATGTAGTAATCAGTATGCTCGTATATGTAAGGTGTTATATTTTACTAATTTGTTCTTGTATGTTTGTTATATTTTACTTATAACAACTGTATCTCTTCCATACTGGTAGTCTTTAATTTACGCAGTATGGGAATATATACTTATATATGAAACATGATTTTTGGATATGATGATTTCATGTTTTATATATGTGTTGTCTGTTAGTGACTTTGCAACTTGTTGCATGTTGGTGATTATATAACAGTGTGCATGTTGGTGATTTTTCTCTTTTGTAGCTTATATTAGCAGGCAATATCTATCAATGGGTCGAACGGGTAATCCCGACCCGACACAACCCGACACGACCCATTTAGTTAAATGGGTTACGCAGGTCGGGTCGGGTCAACCCGTTTATAAACGGGTCGGGTTAGGGTTGGGAAAATATGACCCGTTTAATAAACAGGTTGACCCGACCCGTTTATAAATCAACCCGAACCCGACTTGACCCGACCCGAACCCGACCCGACACGACCCATTGACAGCCCTATTTGAAACCCCACACGGGTATTGGGATGATATTTGACGTACACTAATCCCGATTGTTTAGTTGTATGTCAATCGATGGGTTGACAGACTGTGCAAGCGTTAATTATTTATATTTAATGCTTATGCAGTTGTATGGTGCACTTTGGATGATGGTTGATTATTTATCGTTGCTATTATATACATGTGTTGTAAAAAATCCATATAATTAACATTATATGGTAATTGATTGGGCCTCATTCTAATATAGAAAATAAGTTCATGTGTTGAATTGAAAATAAATTCATGTGTTGAATTATAAAATATTCATGTGTTGAATAAAAGCCGTGTTGATTAATTGGACGCCATTTTGACGTGAACGATATTTATATTGATTTTATTCATTTTTATAATGAATATAGAAAAGAAAGTGATTTCAAAATATAACATTTTGAAAATATTATCATTTGTATATCGATGATGTGGAATATTCAATTTTGATTCGAAATTGAATATGAAGTTGAAATCGTTTTGAAAACGAATTTAAAACGATTTATAAAATACGTTTTAAAAGGAAATCGACGAAATATATATAATATATATATATATATATAGAATGGCCTGAATAGAACGCACCGCGCCGCGACCGTTCGCTAATTTCGACCATTGACTTCGAATGGATATTATGGGAGATCCGACTGTCGGATTCTCCTAATACCAGAACCATTGGGTTCGTATTGGAAAGAGCTTTCTAACGAATGTAAGTGATTTGAAATCTAACAGTTGGATTTGGAATTATGTCCATATCAAATTTGGAAAAGGCCGCTGTAAGTGCAGTTCGATGGCTGTTGATGGAAATCGACTGTACGGGCCTTGATAAAATTATTAAAAATAGTAATAATTTGTGTAAAATCATAAGAAATGATTTGGGAAGAACTTGGATGAAAAACTCCATATTTAAAAAGATTAAAATAGATTTTTATCGAAATGAACTAGTTTTGAACTAGAATAATAATTTATTTATTTTTAAAATAAATAAATTGGATTTGAAATGGTTTTGAAAATAATCAGAATTTCCAATAATTGAATTTGAATGGATTTGAATCGAAATCATCTTCGGAATAGTTCGATGTTGGATTTCGTGATTATACAGATGTTGTTATGGAAATTTGAAAGATATATTTATATCATTATTTCCTATACGATATTTATTGGTTTTAGAATTTGATATTGAATATAAGCCGATATATTTTCTATTCAGAGCCTTATGTTTAATATCAAATGGGATTTTGGGTTGTCGTGAATGGTATATTTAATAATACTGTTCTTAAACCCGAAGGGAGTTAAGAAAATTAGGAACTAACCGGGGATCAGTTAGGTTGGAGGGTTTCTTGGATATTGATCTGATGTTGGTTTCGGCCTTCGGGGTTAATATTTTAGGGAACTGTCCTCTTGCTAATTTACGGTTAGGGACTGATTGAAATGTGATGTGATTTTGGGGTTTACTGTGAACCGTGTTTTAAATGACATCGGTTCTTTAACCCAGTTAAATATTAAAACTAAGTGGAGTTTTAACGAATCTTTAATTAGATTGAAAAGATCGAGGATGGAGTATCACCAGTTTTGCTCCATGCGATATTTAAATCTTTAATTAGATTTGAACGTGAAATGGTAATTGAATTTACCGATAACACCGTGGTGTTAGATATGAAGTATTACCGGTTTTACTTCATGGAATAAATAGGTTGGGATTGGGAAATTAAAACAAATGATTACTTCGATAAGGTTCGTTAATCCCAGCTAGTTTGGATAAACCATAATTTGGTTTGAATTGATATTCAAAAGAAGATTAAAGAATAAATTTAAGGAATTTTTCTTTGATAAAATTAATGGGAACCTATCCCTAAGAATGTGAAATTTAGCAACTAACTGAAGACTAGTTAAGATGAATGGTTTCCTGGGTATTGATCTGATGTTGGTTTCGGCCTTCGGGGTTAATATTTGCGGAATTGTTCCCTTACTAATTTACGGTTAGTGACTGATGAATTGGAATGAGGCTTATGTTGTGTTTGTGTAACACTTGTTAATTATATACGTGAGTTATTCAGAAAGACCGGGTTTATCCCATTCTGAATAACTGATTCGGCGTAGTGTCGAGGATGAAGACGGTGGTCGAAGACCGGAGGTCTTCACGTCGTTTGGGTGATTACTGATGATCTTGATTGGGTCGTACACCCAAGAGGAGGGAATCAGTTAGTGATCGTCCAGACGTACTTGGAGATCGATGGATATGCGAGGTACATGGTGCCTGTGGTTTCGTTTAGACCCAGAACGAACTTATAAATGGACTGTGTATGTCTTACAGTGGATTTTATTCTGTGTGATTGATTTCTATTAAATATATATCTGTTTGGCGGCGGAGAATTTATTCTCTTGTTTAACGCTCTTCTCTGAGACGTACGAGCTTAGGAGTTATATATTGATTGATATCAAACACATGGAGTGAATTGTCTGTGTGGCACGCCTAAGTGGCAAATGATCAAGGCTTCTGTTGAAAAGCAAAGTCTTGTAGGTGATGATCAAAGCACGGCCTGTGTGGCATAGCTTTGTGTAGCATGGATTCGCGAGCCTCACACCCCGGTTGTGAACCAGAAACGGGAGAGGACCTCAGGGAGGACATGCGTTTCTTTCTAGTTAGATGTGGAGTCAGTGGTTTTACACGCCCTGACAAGTTTGACTTATGTGATTGTTGCTGTTGCGAAGTGCCTTGGATATATCGGTGACTACGTGGAGCTGATGGAGTCATTTGTTGGCTCATTTACACCCCAAAGGGTGGGGAAACGCGGTGTTCAGGCATTTTAATCCACATCGTTGGACCAGCCCTATCGCTCCAAGGGTCACTCGAGCTTTGATCCTGAGACACGGGTTAGAGCATCTCGAATCGGTAGAGGACTATCTTTTGCCTCGGTTCACAGATGGAAATCCAACTTTCAATACATGACTTTGCGGTTTTATTTGTAGAGCCTAGTATGGCGACATAGTGGTATGGGGCACTTATGCCGTCTATGATTGATACTTATGATTGAAATGGTTTTATACTCTATGCACTTATAATAGTATCAAATGATTTGTTTTAAACGTATCAAGCATTCTTGGCTATTATAAGGTAAAAACCCTATCCTCCGGCTTGCGTTGCATTGTGTGATGGAACCTGGGTCTTATAATAGCTTAATTGTTCTTTATTTTAGCATTGCGCTGTTGTTTTATGCACTGGTGTTCTTGGGAGGAAACCCGTTCCGTGTTATACGGCGTGGTCCCTTGATTTACCTTACTTTAAAATAAAGATAAATGACTGTTTTAGTTCTCACACCAGTCACATGACTGACCTGGAGTTTATTGTTTTAACCTAAACTCTGGGTGCCGTTATTTTGATACGGGCAGCTAGTAGTTTTGGTTTTGCAGATTTATATTCACAGGATCCTGATTTACAGCTGGAATGATATCTAGAAAGCTCTGTATTTGTATATCTCCTTCGGTTGTGCATTGTATTATTTTCCGCTGCTATGTAATGTATTGTAATCTCTGATATTTTTCTGTTGTGTAATATTTATTCATACTCTGTATATCCTAGTATTCTAATGGAATTGTTGTAATATACAATGAAATGTTCTTCTGTTTACGTTCTGATCTGTCTTGTCCTCAACTCAATCCGTGCTTTCCTTACCGGGGAAGTTCGGGTTGCTTCAAATTTTTGTAATGAATATATAAAAGGAATTGATTTCAAAATCTAATGTTTTGAAAATACTATCATTTATATATCGATGATATGGAATATTCAATTTTGATTTGAAATTGAAATTGAAGTTGAAATCATATTGAAAACGAATTTAAAAACAATTTATAAAATACATTTTTAAATGGAAATTGATGAAATATATTATATATATATAATATAATGGCCTGAATAGAATGCGTCGCGCTGCGACAGTTCGTGCATTTCGACTATTAACTTCGAATGGACATTACGGGAGATCCGACCGTCGGATTCTCCTAAAACTGGAACCGTTGGGTTCGTATCAAAAAGAGATTTCTAACGAATATTACAGATTTGAAATCTAATGGTTCGATTTGGAATTATGTCCAAATCAAATTTGGAAAAGGTTGCTGTAAGTGCAGTTCGATGGCCGTTTATGGAAATTGACTGTACAGGCCTTGATAAAATTATTAAAAATATCGATAATTTGTGTAAAATCATAATAAATGATTTGGAAAGAATTGGGATGAAAAAAATCTATATTTGAAAAGATAAAAAGGTATTTTTTTTGAAATGAACTAGTTATGAACTAGAATAATAAATCCAATGTTTTTAAACATTTAAATTGGATTTGAAATGGTTTTAAAAATAACTGGAATTTCCTATATATGAATTGCGATGGATTTGAATCGAAATTATCTTCGGAATATTTCGATATTGGATTTCGTGATTGTACGGACATTGTGGAGGAATTTGGAAGATATATATATATATTGTTATTCCAATACGATATTTGTTGATTTTAGAATTTGATATTGAATATAAGCCGATATATTTTCTATTCAGTGCCTTGTATTTAATATCAAATGGGATTTTAGGTTTGTTGTGAACAGTGTCTTCACTAACACTATTCTTAAACCCAGTTGAGTTAAGAAAATTAGAAACTAACTAAAGATTAACTAAGTTGAATGGTTTCCTGGACATTGATCTGATGTTGGTTTCGGCCTTCGGGGTTAATACTTAGGGAATCGTTCACTTGCTAAATTACGGTTAAAGATTGGTGGAATGAAATGTGATTTTGGTTTATCGTGAACTGTGTTTTAAAGGACATTGGTTCTTTAACCCAGTTAAAGATATGAACAAGATTTTGGGTTGTCGTGAACGTTATCTTTAATAATACTATTCTTAGATCCAATGGAGTTAAGAAAATCAGAAACTAACTGGAGATTAGTTAATTGAATGGTTTCCAGGGTATTGGTCTGATGTTGGTTTCGGCCTTCGGGGTTAATACTTAGGGAATTGTTCACTTGCTAATTTACGGTCAAAGGTTGATGGAATGGAATGTGATTTTGGGTTTATCGTGAACCGTGTTTTAAATGACATTGGTTCTTTAACCCAGTTAAAGACACAGGATATGATTTCCCAATTAAGTTAAACAATCATTAATATTGATTTTTGGGAAGATTAAAACCAAGTGGAGTTTTAATGAATCTTTAATTAGATTGAAATGATCGAGAATGGAGTATCACTAGTTTTTCTCCGGGCGATAGTTAAATCTATAATTAGATTTTAACGTAGAATGGTAATTAATTTTACCGAAAACACCATGGTGTTAGATATGAAGTATTACCAGTTTTACTTCATGGGATGAATGGGTTAGGATTGAGAAATTAAACAAATGATTACTTCGGTAAGGTGCGCTAATCCCGACTAGTTTGGATAAACCATAATTTTGTTTGAATTGATATTTAAAGGAAGATTAAAAATAAATTTAAAGAATTTATCTTTGATAAAATTAATGGGAACATTTCCATAAGTATAATAATATTTGAATAAAGGAATATTCTGGATTGGAATGAGGCGTATGTTGTGTTTTTTTACAGCACTTGTTTATTATATACGCGAGTTATTCAGAAAGACCGGGTTTATCCCATTCTGAATAACTGATTCGACGATATGTCGAGAATGAAGACGGTGGTCGAAGATCGAAGGTCTTCACATCGTTTGGATGATTACTGATGTCTTGATTGGGCTGTACACCCAAGACAAGGTAATAAGTGGTGATCGTCCAGACGTACTTTGAGATCGACCGGATATGCGAGGAACTCTCCCCTGTATTGCACATATGGGGGAGGAATAAGGTGCCTTCGGTTTCATTCTGACCAGAACGAACTTGTAAATGGATGTGTGTCTGACATCGGATTTCATTCTGTGTGATTGATAGACATCAGTTGCATAGCGTGAATTGCCTATGTGGCATGCTGAGATGCAAATGATCAAGGCTTCTGTTGAAAAGCAGGGTATTGTGGTTGATGATCAAAGAACGGCTTTGATATAGCGTAGCTTTGTGTAGCGTTAATTCGCGAGCCTCACACCCCGGTGTGAACCAGAAACGGGAGAGGACTTCAGAGAGGACATGCGTTTCCTTCTAGCTAGGAGTGGTGTCAGCGTTTTGCACGCCCTGGCATTTTACTTATACGGATGATGGATAGCAAGGCGCCTCGGTTATATCGGTCGTTCCGGGGCCGATAGTTTGGTCAGTATATGACCAGTTGACGCCCCATACGGCAGGGAAACGCATTTTTCATGCATTTTAATCCACTCCGTGTGGACTGACCCTGACGATCCAAGGGCCATTCGAGCTCTGATCCTGAGGGGCGGGCTAGAGCGTCTCGAAGCGGTAAGGACGATCCCTTGTCTTGGTTCATAGATGGAAATCCAACTTCCAATACGTGACAATTGCGGTTTTGATTGTAGAGCCTAGTATGGCGACATAGTGGTATAGGGCACTTATGCCATCTATGATTGATACTTATGATTGAAATTTTTTTGACACTATACACTTACAGTAATAGTAAAAGATGAAATTTCACGTACCAGGCATTTTTGGCTATTATAAGGTAAAACTCTATTCTCCGGCTTGCGTTGCATTGTGTGATGGGACCTGAATCTTATAATAGCTTCATTGTTCTTTATTTAGCATTGTGTTGTTGTTTTATGCACTAGTATTCTTGGGAGGAAACCCGTTCCGTGTTATACGGTGTGGTCCCTAGATTTACCTAACTTTAAAATAAAGATTAATAACTATTTTAGTTCTCACACCAGTCACATGACTGACCTGGAGTTTATTGTTTTAACGTAAACTCTGGGTGCCCCTATTTTCCACACGGGCAGCTAGTAATTTTTGTTTTGTAGATTTATATTCACAGGATCCTGGTTTACAGTTGGAATGATATTCGAAAAGCTCTGTATCTGTTTATCTCTTTCACTTGTATTTTGTATTATTTTTCCGCTGCATTGTAAATTGTAAATCTCTGATATTTATCGAATGTGTAATATTAATTCATACTCTGTATATTCTTGTATGATGATGAAATTGTTGTAATAAGCAATGAAATGTTCTTCTGTTTGTGTTCTGATTCGTCTAGTCCTCAAAGCAACCCGGGCTTTCCTTCACGGGGAAGTTTGGGTCGTTATATGTTATTTGGTCAGCTCAAAGGTACCAGAAATTTAGGTCGTCATAGTACTAAAGAATCTAGGACCTTATGTGGATGGTTTTTGTAGCTTAAAGTGATATTAAAGTTACCTATTTTGTTTCATTTTTTTACTTTAAATTCACTTTCTCTAAAGAACGCCTTCGTGTTTTGTAATCCTAGCCTTCCTTTATTAAAGGCAAACCATTTATTGTCTTCAAATGGCCTCCATCGATTTCTAGCGTTGGAGAACAAGTATTGCCTATCCCTGCTTGGGCATACTTCTCGCGTCTATTCGTCAGCTATTGATTGATCTAAACTAGCTTGCATGCCACACTGGTAGGTTATGTATTGATGCTAATACAACTGCACATGACAAATTAGTATATTCCTAAAGCTTATATTGAAATTGTCGTGGATAAACCACTTTCTACTTCAATTAAGGTACAACATGCTCCTGACCTTATTTCGGAAGTTAGGGTTCGTTATAGGTGGACCACAGATATTTGTATCACGTGTCGCTCTCTGGATCATCTAGCTTCCTTCTACAAGTTTCCTCCTGCTGCTCCACCACTTTTGAAGGTTTCCTTTCCTAAGCCATTGTCATGGCATTGGGTTTTGAAGGTTGTTCCATGTGCCACTTCTATCAAGCCTCTCTTCTCCACCCAGGACACCTATTCCACCTCTCGTCGTGCTCCCAAATCATGTGTCTGTTGAGATTCTGGTGATCTATGTTCCTTCTAGACCCTTTGTTTGGTCTACGAAGGAGGAATCTTAGTTTCACACCCGCTCTGACATGCAATAAAATCCTGAGCGGAAAGCTTTTTTACGCTTCATCTCTAATGTAATAGGTGAACGTTTCATGTTATATTAATTGATTTTTGATGGAGATTTTTATATTACTATTGATGGACCGCTGGGCGACTGGAATATAGTTATTCTAAAGGATTCTTCTTAGGACAGATCCATCTTTTGTTTCAGGGGGTTATGTCATTATGCTGCAGATCTTGCCACTTTGTTTACAAATTTTGTTGCCCACGTTGTTTCTTTCGTGGTTAGACAGTGATCCTCCTCTATTGAGGAATAACATATCTGCCCATAACATAGTGGGAATATCAGCTACCCTTCTAGGGATATTACTCCTAATTGTGGTAGCGCTTTTACAAACCTGTATTTCCTATTTAAGTGGTATGGACACTATGAACTCAACATGGTTGTTCTGTGCATGTACAGACACCTTTTCTTTAATCTATTTATATACAAATAGTACGATCACTATAAAACCGGTCGGCTTTTCCAAAAATAAACAATATCTTAAGTTAGTGAAAACGGCAAGATCGAAAAGTGCCTCTATGAGAGCCTGACTTAAACATTAATCAATTAGTGGAGCCAGTTGAATTTCCAAGCTCTACTTTTCGAAGTAGGTTTTAAAATAAAATAAAATTTAAGGTGGATTTAATAGCTGTTACTGGAAAAGAACCATGTTAGGAAACTTCTTAGAATCTCTACATAATTAGATTTTAGAAGGGATAAGAAGTTAAAAAAATGACAAACGAATTCCTCCAAACAAAATCTTTATTAATTCACCAAATGATTATAAGATAAAACCTAAAAAAATGAGACGATATCCCAATCCCAAACAAAAAAATAACCTTTTCCCTTTACCTCATATGGACCTCATAAACGACTATTTATAATAGACTTGACAATATATTTTCAATAAGAAGTTATTAAATTCTTGTATAAATCTTTCCCATTTAGATTATTTGTTGTCTTTTCTAATGCAATAGAAAGAGGCAACCAATCACTGGCCATAATCACTTCCTATGATCTTTTAAAAAAGAGAACAACTAATCAATCCCTATAATCAACCATATCTATGAAATAAGAAATGATATATATTTGTAATTCAATGTAGAATAAAATATCTTGAAAATATACTAAAATATAGAATTTAGTATCACTAAAATCTAACAACCTCCACCTTGATACGATATTCCATAAATGTCATCCAAACTACTTTTAGAACCTCAACCTCTAATGTTACCAAAAAAATGTTACCATTCTAAAATACTACTAATTCCGAAACAACCTAATTATGTATGCTTCCATTTGAACATGCATATCACCAATAAATCATAACCATCGGCAATACCACAATGACTTCTGTGTGGTTTTTATGGCTTTACATTGCCGGCTCCACCATGATTCAGACAAATTTATCCCTTCAACCACAAATTGAGAACTTTCTTCATTATCCACCATTTTTCCAAGTATTTTATAAATAATTTTCTTTCTCTTTTAGCGCACAACACATCCCTATTAGTTTTCCAAACCCTCGTGACTCCACCTCGAGTTGAAAAGTTGAAGCCTTTTACCTCCAGTTGTCCTGCAAAAACAATTCTTTGTAATTTCTGGAACACACCTAACTTCCTGGGTTTCATCATCCTTCCATCATGCATTTTCAATCTAACTGAACCTATCCCTTTAACTTATAACTCTTTACCATTGGCGAATTCCACTTTAGCATCTTGCTCTTCATAATCAATGAATGCCTTCTTTTGATTGCATATATGGAAGCACACACCAGAGTGAAGGACCCAACTTTTGCTTCTACCTTTATTAACTCGTAAAACATTGCCCTCAAATTCCTCACCAAAATTCACCTCATCATCGCTATTATTATTTTATTCATTCGGCTCTTCTTCTAATGCCTTCGTCCTTTTCTTATCCTTTTTAAGCTTATAACAAAATCTTAGCTGATGGTTAGGTTTCTCACAGTAATAATAAATGAATTTCTTTTTCATACTTGTATATTGATTGTCTTTCCATATTTCAATGATTAACTCTCCTTGCAAGATAAGCCTCTTCAATTGGAGTTCTAATTTATGTTCCCTCCTTATCCTTTTTTTCAATATTTGGCCTCTGCATCTCTACATTAATTAAGCTGCTAACCACCGAACCCATTGAAATGACTCCATCCAAATTTGAGTTGTTCAATGAAACAACAAGCGTTTCCCAACTCTTCGGTGATGAACTCATCAACAGCGAAGCTTATCTCTCATCATCCACCTTGAAATTCATGACAACCAATTGATTCACAATTTTTTGAAAATCATTAAGATGCTCTCCAATTGATCCACCTTCCTTAAGTTTCAGATTCACCAATCTTCTCATAAGAAAAGCTTTGCTTGTTGTACAGTTCTTTGCATAAACCCCTTCCAATTTCTTCCAAATTGCATAAGCATATGTTTCATTAGCAACAATATGAAACAATTAATTATCCAAAAATCACCGAACATACGCCACAAGATAAATTACTAGGTTTCTCCCCTTTGTTCTCTAATGGTTGGTGAAGATCATTGAGATAGAGAAGATCTTCCATCTTCGTCTTCCATAGTCCCTAATTTCTCCGATTAAGTTTTTCCCCACTTATATTCTCCATAACCAAACTCTTTAGAAACTTTTTGTAGTAAGCTCTGATACCAATATGTTTGGAAAATTCTTAGGATCTCCACAAAATTAGATTTTAGAAGAGATAAGAAGTGAATAAAAAACGACAAATGAATTCCTCTAGCAAAAATTCTTTATTAATTAATGATTATAAGAGAAAGCCTAAAAAATCGAGAAGATATCTCAATTCCAAACAAAAAATTAATAACTTTTCCCTTTACCTCATACGAAATACACGACTATTTATAATAGACTTAACAATATATCTTCAATAAGAAGTTATTGAATGCCTGCGTAAATCTTTTCTATGTAAATTATTTGTTGCCTTTCCTAATGCAATAAAAAGAGTCAACCGAACACTCCTCGTAATCTTTTTTTTAAAAGAGCAACTAATCAATCCCTATATCCCACCAAATCTATGAAATAAGAAATGATTTATATTTGTAATTCCACATTGACTAAAATATCTTGAAAATCTACTTCAATATGGAATTTAGTATCACCAAAATCCAACAGACCATTTGTTTAATTTTGGGATGAAATATAATATTGATTTAGTCAAGTAACGATGATGGAATAATGCATCCAAAATTCTATGGTATACTTGCTTGCATTCTTAAATATGTTAACTTGATTATTGTAAATTTGAATGTAACAATACAAATTAAATTCGTTGATACATTATCTATATTATTTTCAAATTTAATCTTTACTTATTCCTAAGTGTTTATTATTATTTATGGAAAATTTTCTTTTAATTGAAGCGACTTTTCGAGAATTTTTTGGTTAAAACATCAATGGGTTAAGGAAACAACGGCGTTTATTTAGAATTTGATTTTTTGTTAATGGCTTGTGTTAATCTAAGAAAAATGTAAACATATATGTAAATTCATGTTAAATGTTTGAGATGTTACCTTTAAAACAGAATGAATGAGCGTTAAATGTTTGATATTTGTAAATACAAGTTATTATAAGTTTACGTCAGATGAGAATTGTGAACTTTGTATTAAAGTATAAAATATTTCCTTTTAACAAATTCATGTCAAGATGTATTTATGTGTGCGTGTATGTGTGTGTGTGTGTGTATATACTAAAATATAAAGTTTCATGTTTTATTGAAGCATATTTATGTCGTAGCGTGAAAATAATGTATTCTAAGTAAGTGAAAGATAATTTCAATTTTTCAAAACATATATAGAAACGAAAGTTTAAATGATGTATACGAAGTAATTACATTAAAAACGTACATGAAGTGAAGCTCTTTGTTAGATAAATATTGTTGGGTACAATTATGAATTTAAACGTTTTATAAACATATAAGAGAATATTTTAAGAAATAAGACAGAAAACGCTCGAAGGCACTGAATGACATGAATTATCTTCAACATTGGAAGGCTAGACTGGGTTGGGGATGAACACAACCATGTGATAAAGAAGTTATTCACATGTTGAGCTATTACCAGATTTCTAAGCGATGTTATTTGAATGCAAGTGTGATTAACATAACTACTGCCAATATATAGAAGAAGCCACATTTCTTCATGGGTTAGTTGGGCTTAACAAGAAAACTCTTGCTTGCATCGTTTCCCTTCCCACTTCAGTATCATAGGCATGCACGAGCTTATGCTTCAAACTGCAATATGTTTATTGACATTGTGAATAGAAATTCACAGTTTTATAAGATGTTGTATGTATGTCTAAATAGGTAACTCAACAAGAGTTGAGTACTATGTAATGGTGTTTGTTGTATTGAAAATATTTATATCTAAAAAGGAAGTCAATTTTCACACATGCGCGCGCGTGCACACACACACACACACACACACACACACATATATATATATATATATACACACATACATACATATGTGTGTGCATGCGTGCGCGCGTGTACACGAGAAAATCTATTTAGACATGATTTTGTGACCTTTTTGATGACAAGGTGAGGTCCACATGGTTGGATTGCCTCTTAAATTTCATCTCTCATATGAAGACAAAAAAAATCCAAATGGCTCGAATTATTTGTGTCACCATTTGTGTTTTATTTTTTGTGTCTAAATTACTGATATATTATATAGTGTGTGTGTGTGTGTGTGTATATATATATGTGTGTGTGTGTATGTATGTGTATATATCTGTGCAGTTAATGTGCTCTTTCGCTCCATAACGGTTAAGTCGCAAAAAGTTGTAGCGGGGATATATCAGGGATATATCAGGATATAGCGGATGACTTTAAAATGAGGAATGATAAACATTTGATATTAAAAAGTAGAAAAAATATTATTTATTACTTCCCAATAAGGAAAACATGTTATAATAAAGTAAAGATAAATAAAGTTGAGACGTAAAAAGATGGAACTAGTTATAATAACCTACAACATATTTCATTATTACATTAACCCTAAATTTATCATAAAATTTAAGTGCAAAGCTTAAGTAAATTGCTTATTTATAGGATTAAGTGATATAGCGGAGCAACAAAATCGGAAATATAGCGGATTATTACTGCAATGTCGGGGATTATAGCGGAAGGGATATATTTGGGGAATTGATGGGAATATCGTTGCGGCAAAAGTAGGATACGGGATATATCGGAGATATATCGGGGAAATATCGGGGAATTGACTGCACAGGTATATATATATATAATTATATGTATATGACATGCTTTCAATTTGGATAGAAAATATCTAATGTTGTATTTATGTGTAAAGAGACACATGTCGAGTCATTACAATATATAAGTGATTAAATGGTCATTATTTAAGTTAGTTATGTAAATTTTATTAAATGGAAAGGGTGTTACATTCTTAAGGACATGGGTACATTTTAAATTTTGGTTAGTGATTTCATGCAACATTGATCCACATTTATAATATTTATGTATATGTAATTCATGTTATTACTTTAAATTGTATGTGTGTTGCAAAAGAATCCGATATATTTTCAATCTAACATGAATGAATACACTAAACATGAAGAAGTATTAAAGGAGATTACATTTATCTATTACAAAGTACTAATGATGCAACAAACCAAAATCCACATGATAATAAAGTGATTGTGAAGCCTAATTTGTAAAACTAAAATGAAATTAAGAATGTATAATAAAGTATGGCATATGATTCACTCATTTAGCATAGCAAAGATAATTGTTGAATAAAAAACATATACAAAGTATAGAACGTTGGGGTGCATAGTAGAAGAAACCAAACTTTATATGTTTACGATAATATTTTTATCCTTTGATGTTATAAATTGGACTAAAAGTGAGAAAAGGTAATACTACAAAATAAGGATGGATAGTAATTAGTATATGTGTTTCATAAAGTATTTCCAAATAAGTATTACACATATTATTGTCAAAAAATAGTCATTTTAGTGCATGAGTAGCATAGAAATAATATCATATTTGAAAAAAAAATTAGGCATACTAGAATGAGTTGGTAAGTATGAGGGTATAAATGTATAGAAAAATGTTATTTTGGAATCCATATGCAATTAGTGTTTGAATCAACCATAATTATTTGTTTTGAGTGTATGTGTAGTTTTTGAAAATGTGTTCCTTTACTAACTAAAAAATATAGTAAATGATTTAATACACAACAAATATAAATACACAACCCTTACGAACACATCTCCTTTGCCCACCTATAACACCCCACCTCCATTAAGGTCACTCACAAAGGGAATGCCTTAACTTTGGTGGAGCTTTTTGGTAGACAGAACAAAAATTTACAAGACAGATAAACAATACTTGAGAAATTATAAATTTATTACAGCGGAAAACAGAAATCAGTTTGGTTACATCTTTACCAAAAACTCAAGTACATAAATATCAGTCTTGTTCAGAAAATCATCAGAGTACAAAACTTTAAAATTATAATCCCCACAGAAGCTGCAATAAGGAGTCAAGTCATACTTTAAGCACTCTAAGTACTTCAAGCAGAAGAAATCCGGATCAATCTAAAGTGTTCCCTCCTTGGAAAACCTAGGGGGGGGGGGGAACGGAAGAAAAAGAGGCGAAAACAAGCAAGGTCAGACATAAAGTCTGGCAAGTCTAGTGACTTTCAGCATATGAACAAATAATAATAATTATGACATGAAAATAAGCTGGATAAGAGATAACAGTAACAGGAGCAGCAGATGTACTTAGGTTAAACAGAAGAAATAGAATAATATTACTTTTTGTTTCTCTGCACTAATACTAGTATAACAGGATTAGGTGTCACCCCAATGTCTAAACTAAAACAGAAACGGGAACAGAATAATTTCCACAGAAGAGAATGCTAGTAATGGGCCTTTACCACCCCAACAGAAACAGGCAGAAACAGAATGCTAATAATGGGCCTTTACCACCCCAACAGAAGGTACAGAAACAGAAACAGATTAATCACTACAGAAACAGAATGTAGAATTAGGTGTACACTAGTAAATGGGACTTTACCACCCGAACAGACGGTACCACACAGAAACAGACAGGTGTTGCCACCTAATAGAAATAGACGGTACCAACAGAAACAGACAGAACTAAGTGTACCCTAAAACCCTACCCCAAGCGATCGGCTCCCTAATACATAAATACCCTGTGTCGGCCCCACGGTAGGGTGTATCACTCCCTAAAGTGACAACCAATTGGCACAAACCTATTTACAGATGTCACGACGTCTTACATCCTCAGAGGCAAACCGGGATCCATGCACGCACATGACCCGGTTGGAACGCACCATCAACACCCCTTGTCATTATCAGAATGAACCGCTTATAATTAGTTCAGTAAGCGTGCCCGGACCCTACCTACTGTTGGGTCAAAGTTTTGATACCAGAAAGGGTTACTGACTAATATGGGTCCCAAACAACAGATGACACAAGTAATTTCCCTCCTAACCTTGTGTCCCCAGACTAACAGATTTCAGATTAACTTGTTTACAAGTTCAGACATACTGAGTTCAGATCAACTAGTTCACAGATCAGATAAGTTTTCGGACTAACGGATCAGATATACGGATTTAACAGATTTACAGATTTTTCTAACTTTGTAATTGGGCCTACTGATTCACGAAACGGGTTTGTTAAATTCATTAGTCCAATTGATTTAACCCTACCCATCCAACACGTTTTAGACATCATATTTATCTCAGATTTGTATAAATTAAAAATTAACATGCAGACCTCTCACTTAGACTGACAGTTTGCGGCCATTGGTTTGGCCAGTTGGTTCCGGGCAAGTTTCTGCCATAAACTGAGTCTAACCTCGGGTTTTGAATCATGTTATGACTAACTTCTCACATTGGAACCTATTGTTTGCGGCCACTGGATGTGCCGGGCGGTTCCGGGCAGAATTACGCCGCAAACTCATTCTAACCTCAAGTTAGCCATGTTTCATGTTTAGCCAATGCATTCATTCACAGACTGTGCTAATTTCAGACTAATCATGCTAATTTAACAAATTAACTTCTGTACGAGTTACATCAGATTATTCGAGGTTCTATTAACAAGTTTTGCTCAACTTTAAATCGAGCCTACAGATTTACATACTTCAAATTTCAGCATTTCAGTTCCAATAGATTACGCCATTCAACAGACTAAACAGATAACAGATCTTGCAGATTAGGCGATTTAGCAGGTCTAGCAGATAAGGCAATTTTAACATAATTAGCAGATTAGGCAATTCAATCTAATTAGCAATTTAGGCAATATAACAGAACTAGCGGATTAGGCAATATAACAGATTTAATCATTCCTTAAAGTTTTATTGACATATCTTGCCTAATTATAAATTTAGCCTAAACTTACATGCCCAAATCAAGGTCATAATTCATAATACAATATATGCCCCAAATTTTAACCTTAATATTCCCATTTACAGTTCATGTCAAAACTAGATTTAATATTCTAGTTTACCATTTATGTCCAGGACTAATACACATGTAAATCATTATCTATTATAGCCAGTTCAGATTATGCCAACATATTTGCTATGCCAAATTAACTTAATTAATCTACGCCCAATCCCTGTATAACATGTTTTCCCCAAGTTCTCTAAATACTCATGAAATGGCTTTATAGGCTCGATGTCCATAACAGTGAATGGGAATAAACTAGCAAAGTTACATACAAAATATAAGATCTAACATAATTAAGGGAATATGCATAAGAAACTAACTACAATAGTTATAAGCAACTAACCACAATAGTCATGGGCGACTAATCACAATAGATCCTTATTAAATGTAATAGGCAATAGTCTCATAGTCAATGAATCGTAGTCATAGGCAATAGTCTCATAGTCAATGAATCATAGTCATAGGCAGTAGTCTAATAGGCAACAATTTCATGTCCAATTATACATTATTATTTGTCCCAAAATTTAGCGTTCGTGCGTTAATCTCTTATGAGATGTGGCGCAGACTCGTGGTAGCCTGGCTAAAGAACAGAAAGAAGAAAGAGATGCAAAATAAAATATATCAGAACAGAAAGTACACAACCTCAAATTCAGATTTACAATCATGTCACAATTATAGTTACAGTTTATAGCGGAAAATAACTGTACTTGCCTTCCGTGGTTTTAAGAAAGGATAATAAACTGTTGTTGATGTAGAAATGCTGAATTGTTCCTCTTTAATTGTTGTTGTAGCTCTTAACTTTGATTTGAGATTTGATTTAGCTTTTGATTCTATTCAGGTTGGAAGAAGATGCATCAGTCCAAGTTTTGATTCCAGCAGAGTAGCGACACCATTTTTGTTTTTAATTAGAACAAAAGCAGAATATAGACAGAATGAAATTGTGTAGAGAAAATGAGGCTAGGGGGCTGTTTATATAGGATTAGCCAGACGAATCTAGACAGAAAACGAGACCGGATACATCAGAATGAACCAGGTTCAAGAACTGGATTTTGGGAGCAGGTCGACCCCCAGGTCGACTCCTCAGTCGACCTGGTCATGGGGAGGTCGACACCCAAATCGACTCCCCAGTCGACCTGGTTGGGGGGGGGGGAGGGGTCGACTCCCCAGTCGACCTGGGTATATGGGCGGGAATTTTCCCGCCAGCCTTCTCTGGGTTTGAATTTTGAATTTCTGGCTTTATTTTCGTGCTGTTTTATTTTATTTAAATTCTTGAAACTTCTGAGGGTCATAATTTGGTCATACGAACTCCGATTTTCGAAAACTCGGACTCGATTTCATGCAGAATTCCGAGACGAACGCAATGGCGCAACCCGTTTCCCTTGATTCTTATTTTAAAAATTAATTATTCTCTAATTTGTTACTTATACGTTCACAGAAAATACAGGGTGTTACACCACCAATTCTACACATAATAGCTCATTATACAAAAGATAATTAGATAAAACTATATAGCAAATAAAGCCCAATAGATAATCCCAGTTGTCTTTAGGCACTTCAATCGTCCTTCGAAGATTAAATTTAATTCATACGGTTATCAACAATGCACAATCCAAACCAAACATAAATAATGGCCCATTCAAACGACCATAACATGTGTTCGAACAAAGACCACATCCAACTTCTGCTGATGCCTCCTCACATGAAAGATTACGTCTTCCAATTGCCTGTCTCATTCTATCCTAAACCACTTACGATAGTTCATGCAACTCTCTTCCATGATTCCAATGTGACCATCCATGTCGCGTTCATCTTTGTAACTGACTCATGTGGCCACGTTTAGCATCACACAGCCATGCCTAGACAGTTTTCCCTGTACTGATCAAAAACCAAAAATCAGCGACTTCCCTTCAATTAAATCTCCCAAAATTCTTTCTATTAGATCATCACGGCAAAAAATCATCATATTATCTAACATGATAACCCAAAACCCGCATCCCATCTTCCCCCACTGACACTTTTCATGTGTGTGTGTCGACACACACACGTGAAAAGAGGATATTCATTAAAGATGAACACTTGCCGTAAATTTATGAATATTATAATTTATTTATGTAAGTGTGAAGTATTTATTTGTGTCGAAAATTAACATTGGTTATAAAATTTTATAATTCTTACGTTCTAATGAAAAAGTATAATATTTTGGTTGATATATCTATGATAGTAGAATGACTTGGTTTAAAATTTAAAGCATTTTAAGTAGGCTTTAACATGCCCATTGGTTTCATGCATATTGAGTTGTTATCGTCTTTCTATGCATACATGTTGTATGTATGAATTAATAAAACATATTAAATGTATATTGGTTGTAAGCGATGACACAAAATTGAGTATATCTTTCTTCGCATGCAAGATAGTATGTAGAGAAAACTACCTTGTTTGGTGCACATTCTACATGGTTTCTTGTAAGAGCATCACCCATTCATTCTTTATATTTAGCAAAAGCGAGAAGCTCTCTAATATCAATAATTTAGTGTAATATTTAAGGACTAGTTTGAAATCCTAAATTGTATGCTTATTAAATACGCACACACCTAGCATTTGAACACATATTAAATAGGCACCTGAGGCTATACGCTTGAACATTAGCGCTTATTAAAGAAGCTCCACAGAAAACTTGAATTTGAATTTTGAATGAATGGACACTTCAACACTATAAATAGGCCCATCAGTCATATCTCTTCATAAAATTTTCTCTTCTTCTTCTTTTTCCCGTTTTTCTATATACAATTAATTTTCTGGAAGAAATATCTCATTCGTTTCATAACGGAATTGGATGAAACAAGCAAAAAATCAAAGAGGAAGGCAAGGGCTAGGTCTAGTAATAGTTTTGTGATGAATTTGAATGGTATTATGGTGCAGCAGGCTGAAGAATAAGGGAAATGCAGGAAGTCCCGTACATAGTTTTTCAGTTTTGGATAGCCAACTTCAAACTATCATATCTCACTCAATTCTAATGGGAATTTGATGCTTCACCCATCAAAATGACCATGAGAACAATCCTTACAATATGGAAAGGGAGTTGGGATGAAATACTCAAATATATGGGAGTAATATGGAGAATGCCAGCGATAGTTTTTGTTTCCTTTTCTCACCAAAACTTCATTTGATCATCACTTGGTCATTTCTTGACGGATTCACATGAAACTAGCGGCATTGGGAAGTAGACGACGAGAAGTAAAATATTAAACTAAGATTTATATGAGAATCAACTTTTTTTATTAATCTGGTGCACTATTCATTGTAGATTGCCAACTACATATCCATTTTTTCTTTTGATCGATGAATGATCATCTGGTGTTTTTTTAACCAACAATCGTCAAACATAACTGTTTGGAAATGCAGGTTAAGGATTTTAAAGTGAACTTAACACTAGAGGGGGCTGAGTAGTGTTTAGTGGAATTCTATAGTTTTTATGTAATCTATTTGGATTAATCAGAAATAGATGCAAATGACATATATTTAACAATTATAGATACAAACACAGATGCAGAATAAAAAGTAAAAGCATTAAAAAAAAGAACACACCATGATTTTTATACTGGTTCGAAGTTACCCTACATATAGTCCCACACAACTCTGGGTTTATGAGGATTTCTTTTCAATGTAATTTTCAAATTGCATTCCTTGATTTCATAGGCCATGCGGCACACCCCACCTGTTTCCGAAGTACAGTGAGACTCAATTGATTTACACACTACAATCATACCCTGCTAATTTGTACGGAATATATACTTGTTTCTAATACTGTAATGATTATTCTAGAGATTTTTTGGAGGTAATAAACAGAAATATAAGAGCTTCATTGGTAATTTAATAACGATACATAAAGATGGTACATAACAAGTGTTAGACCAAAAAGTGGTTCTAACACCCAAATTGATTAAAAGCAGAATGAAATGAGATCAAAAGTAAAATGAACACACAGGATTTATAGTGGTTCGGCGAAGAAATGCCTACGTCCACTTGTCTTTCACTATTTTCAATGATGTAGTTGCAAATACAATGAAATATTCACTTGATTTCTTTCACAACTCATTTACATTCACTCAATTATCAAAAAAAAAAAAATGAAAGAAGATTTGGATTTTCCGGGAGTGCTGGAATTCGGGTTATGAAGGTGGTTGAACTCTCAAAGTGCCAGAAAAAGATCCTTTTCTTTGTCTCCAGACAGGGTATTTATAGGTGAGAATTTGCTTAGAACCCGATCCGGATCGGAGCCACGTGTCATCCATCCCATCAGCCTCGGGTTCGGATGGATTTCTATGTTGACAACGCATCAGAGCAGTGGGCGTTGTGGGTAGGAACTGGTCATAGCCGCTCCGAATAACCAGGCGCTCATGCAGGGGAGTGACGTGGAAGACATGCTCGGATTGGAAGAGTGTGCACAAGGGGTTCGGATCGGAGTACCCGATCCGACCCGGATTAACTTAGGACTAATTCTTGTTTTTACTCTGCTCTGCTCCGATCTGTCTTTGTAGCAGGTAGCTCTCCGATCCAACTGGAAGTGGGTTGCTCTCCGATCCGAACAGCTGTGCCTCTCTGATTCCAACAACAATAGTTCACCGATCCGAACAGCAGACTTTATCCGATCCGAACTGATACACTGCTTCGATCCGACCTGCTTCAGTACTTCCCAAGTTTTTTCAATGTTTCACATCTTGACTTTGTGTTGCCCGGTTCACAAAGTGGGCTAACATTTTGCCCCCTCAAAGGATGCTTTTGTTGGAGACGGAGCATGCTTTGACTATCATTGCACAGCGCTCTTCGAGGTGATTTTTCTTTTGATTTTCCTTGTGTATTCATCTTTTTCTTCAAATTTCAATTTAATTCGTTGCTGAGCTAAAGAACTTAATTCGGTTCGGATTCCGATCCGAACAGATCCCTTCTCCTCTCTATTTTTCGCTGGACTATTGGGCCAAGCTTTGCTTCTGGACTGTCCATCCGATCCGAACGGGGGTTCTTCTACTGGGCTGCCGATCCGAGTGGGGAGACGAATGGACACTCTACTCCTCTATATAAGCTGAGTCTTCTTCCTTCTCTCACTTTTACTGTTTTACTCCCCAAGTTCTGCAAAACGAGAAAAAACCTAATTCGTGAAGCATCAAAATTCCTTTTAATTCCCGAAGTAATTACATCGGTAGGTTATAAAACTTTAGATAATTCCTTTTTCAATTGATTTCGATTCGAATTCGTAGATGATTAGGACGATCTGAGCATGGAATTTGGATGACCTTGCCACCGCGACCCCCCCTCGTCATCGTCGCTAGTAGACTCGTCGTCACCTCGAGGTAGTAACAGAGGGGGTTAGAATTCGTGGTTGAATGCGCCAGCGCATAGTCGCTTGGCCTTGATTTGGGTGATGGGCACAAAACTGGCCTTGGCGTTGGTTAGGGAAGAAATAGGATGAAGGAGAAGAAGAAGATAGTAGAGAATCGGTTCGGTTCGGAGGGATATGGAAGGTGAAAAAATAAGGGAAAGAGGAAGGAAGTTCAGAAAGTCGGACCGGGTCGGGGCAAGTAAAGAAAGGAAAAAGAAAAGAAATCCAGGAGATCGGATCGGGTCGGAGCAAGTATTTAAAGAAGGGGGAAAGGGAGTTCACCTAACCGGATCAGGTCGGACCGTAAGATAAAAGGAGGAGAAGTATGACTATGTGATCCGATCCGAACCGTCAGGGGACTTTACCTCCGAACCGATCCGCTTTTGATTTCTGAGTTCCACATCTTATCCGAGCTCAAGTCGAGATCGCACCTCCGATCCGATCCCCATAAACGCACCCGAACCGAACCGAAGAGCAGTTCACCTCAATATATGAAAACTTGTTTAACTGGTCCAATCAACTTTTGGCATAATCTTCAACCTAATGGACAGTTAGGATAGTGCCTTGCAAACGTAACTGGACATCAAGAACTACTTCAACTCTTTATATTTTGCCAAATTTTTTCGTCGCACTTTTAAACATTTACTTTGCACTTTCCGTATACATTGTTTACACTTTAGTTTTCACACATGCACGGGGGGATACGGGCTAATTTGCTCTAATTTGTGCTATTGCTTCTTCAATAGTTTTATGACCATGAGACCCAGACGCTCTTCCAGACTAGCTGAGAGGAAAGAAGCCCCGGAAATCTCTAACAAAATTACTCTCGAAGACATATCTTCTCCGTCGGATCTAGAATGGAATAATGAGGGTTCAGACTACGAAGTTGGAAATCGTGAAAGTGACGAAGTGTCTTCAGAGAATGAAGTTTCTCTAGGTTTTGAAGAGAAAGGAGGGGTGGGCAACGACCGGGTTCCTGATGAGTTTGAATCGGTTGTCATATTGGAATCACCCCAAGATTCTGTTGAATCAACAATTGATAACGACCGACTTACCTGAATTTGTTTGAAATACGGGATAATGAAAAGGGACACTCTAGCGCCTTCGAGATCTGACCGTCCCCACAACCCTCCAGAAAGATATATGGCGGTCACTCGGTTGATGTGTATGGTCGGTGCCATCCCTCCATTTTCTCCCTTCATCGTTGATTTTCTAAGACAAATGCGGATTGCCCCCATGCAGCTGCATCCCAATTCTCATGCCTACTTGCACACTTTATACATAGCATACCGTGAGATCTTAGGCATAGAGCTCACTTTCGATGACGTTCATTTCTTCTATAACTTCAAGCATCGGACTCGAGAGACTCCTTCTTTCTGCTATTTTGAGTCTGTTCCTAAGAGGAAGATAATCTCAGTGCCATTCAGCAGTAAAGCTGGAGATTCCAGACTGGAGTGGTTTTATGTGAAGCGACAGCCTGGGTGTGCCAGGAGATGGACGAAATCAAGTAAAGCACTGATTATCTACATCTTGGCTCTATACCTTCAAGTCATTGTCTTAACTCGTTTTTCTTTTTGTTTGCAGTCGACAATCCAAAACAAATATCAGATCAAGTGTTCTTTGACCGAATGCACCAACTTCTTAATGGCAACCAGAAATTCCTGACTATTGATGAAGTCCTTAAGGACGAATATCTTCACTTTCATGGGCTGTTATCCGTTTTTCGTAGTATTGGTCATGGGACGGCTCCGTACGTATATATCCCTCCAGTGGATGTTGTCCCAGAGACAGGAGAAGGTTCGGGAGTTCCTGCAGTGCCTCTTCAAACTTCACCTTCTCCATCTTCCACTCAAGATGACAAATTGGCTAACCTGGCCGAAAAGCATCGTGAAGGGTATACTGCCCCTGAGGAGGCTACTTCTCCAGAAAGTCAACATCTTCGAAAGAGTCGCCACTTAATACTTCCGAGGGAGATGTCCCTAGTACTGATGACCCCATATTTCAGGGTTTGGGGGATCTCCCCTTACCTGAAACTATATACACTTCAGAGGATTTTAGGAAGGATCCTTTAGTCTTCACCTCTTCTGAAGAGACCACTCCTGCTAAGGCCAAAGAGCCTGCCCGTACTAGTCTAGCTTCGGACTCGGATTGGTTGGGGGGAAACACACCACTTAGGACACACTTTATACAATAGCATTAGCATTCATTGCACTCTCTCTCTCTCTGTGAAACTATTGATTCTGAATTTCATTTGTCTTACTGTGCAGGCACGATGTCCCGATCTTACTATGATATCAGGAAGCTCCGCCGCAGCATGTCTAATCCACCTCAAGATATCAAGTATGATCGTCGTGATGATCGCGGTAGGGAGGAGAGAAGGCCTTATGAACCCTATCGCCCTCGACCCTCACGTTCTCGCTCTCCCGTTCGGTCGGACCAAGAGAAATATAAAGGTTATCAAAGTCGTAGGGAAGAGGACAGGCCACAATCGAAAGACTCCACCTCTTCCCACGAAAAGCGTAGCAGAGAGAGAAGTCCTCCAAAAGATACTGAGTCTCGAAGTAAACGCAAGGTCCCTGCTACTAAACGACCTAGGACAGACAAAGAAACTATTGAATCACACTGGGACACTGAATTGACGATCCCCGCTCCTCCACCACTAGATGCGGAAGCTGCAATCAAGCGGGCGTATTTGGAGGAGCAATTTCCCGAACATTACTTCGAGACTTTGACTTTTTTACCTGCCCTCGAACCTATTTCTTCCAGGTGGGCAGACGAGGCCAAAGCAAAGATAGACGCGGTTGAAAAACAGTATTCTGAGATGTTTAAATATTCACGCAACCTTTCCAGAATTATCCGTACTCTAATCACGAATGCTGATTCAATGCAAAAAACCGCGGAAGAAGATGCAAAGGCCTTAAAGAACCTAGGTAAAGATTTGGAGGACACACAGACCCAGCTTGCTATTGCTCAGAGGGACGCCACCAACTTCAAACAACAATTTGAGGATATGCAAAAACGTTATCATGACTTGCTTGAATCTCACACTCAAGAGCGTTCTGAGTTAAAAAAGCAAGCTGATGATGCTAAGTCAGAAGCTGGTAAGACGCGCCTTGCTTACACTGACCTCGAACGGAAAAATGCCGAGTTAGCAAAGAGGAATGCTGAGCTAGAAAAGAAAGATTCTGACTTGGCTTCAAAGCTACTGGAGGCAGAGAACAGTGCTTCCCTGGCGGAGGGCAACGTTGAGTGTGCTATCAAATCTGCGGAGGAGGCCCGCCAACAACTGTCAGAGGCGGAGGCAGAGATTCAGGGTTTCGGCGAATTAGTGATTGAATTCTTCGCACATATCATCCGTCGCCGAAACATTTCTTGGATCGAGGATTACCCTTCCACTCTAGTTCAAGTATGGAGTCAGATCGTCGAGTGGGAAAAAGAGGAGCTCAAGGTCGATTCCATCGATGAGGATAAGCTAATGGAGAAATACTTGAGGGATGATGAGCCGGAACGCCTAGCTGAAGGGCGCCGCCTCATTGCTGATGCTATGGAAGAAGAGAGGCGGAGGACTAAACAGAAGAATGTTCTTGAAGCTGGTTCCTCTTCTACTGCCCCTGCGACTTCTGAAGTAGAGGGGTATGATCCTGAAAATCCGGGAATCCCCCGAACAACTCTGCTATCCCCTATTCCTGAAACGGCATCAGAAATAGTAGTTACCCCTGCCGAGAAGTCTTCAGAAGGTATCCCTACCTTTTCTCCTCAATTCGTCAAGGCTATTTCTACCTTTCGCCACGTGATTGAGCAATCGATGAAAAACCCATTATTTTCTCCTGAGTTGATAACTGTTGCTTCTCACTCTGTAGGTGTTGAGCCATTCGGAAAGACATAGGTGACTCAGGGAGCCGCATCTGGGGCAGAACCTTCGGAGAAGGCAAAAGAAGGGAAGGACAAGGCTGCTCCTATAGATTTGGGAGAAGGAAGCGAACCTTCTAAGGCTGAAACTCCCCATGATGAAGAAATGATAGCAGCCTTAAAGGATGATGGCAGCGACGAAGGACATGAGGAAGATCCAGAGGTGGCAATAGTCGGGGAGTCGAAAAATACTGATGATGTTACTTTGGCTGCAATGAAAGCTGATCAAGATAAACGCTTGCAATTAAAAGCCGAAGACTAGACCCTGAAGCCCTCAAGCCTCTCGCAGTTGTGGATGCGGGATCAAGGTTAGTTGTTAAGCTCTCAACTAGATCTATTACAGAGGAACTCGCTAAAAAATCTTCTCTTGATTCCAGCGCTCCGCCCTCCGGGAAGAAGTCAACCGGTTCCAGCACCGCATCTTCAGAAAAGAAGAAATCAAAACGAATCTTGACAGAGGCCGAGAAAGAGGCAAAGGATGCGGAGAAAGCCGCCAAGAAGTCCAAGGCTCACTCGAACTCTAAATAGTGGGTTGCCTTGTGTTGTTTAGCATTTAGTGAACCAACAATTGCTGCTACAAGAGTGGCTCTTGCACCTTCTTTTTTAGCTATTTTCCTGTACAAATTCATTCATTCGTAAATAAAAAATAATTCATTTTCTGCAATGTCTGTTTGTCAGTAGTTCTGCACTTATGCAAAAATGCCTGTCATACTATAGTTATGAAATGAAGTTACGGAGGGAGGAAATATGTGTATACATATATGCCCCCAGTCAATTCTCACAAATTATTTAAGGCTTAATCAAGCAATCTGAATGCTCCCGATTTTCTGACGGGATAGCATTTTCTGTGTCGTCAGTGCTTGTCGTTTTTTCTGGCATTTCTTTTATACTCTCCTGTCTTATACTCAGGTTAGAGTTCTTACTGAGGCGGTCCCTTGTCTGGGTGCACCTTCATGCCTCAGAGGACGTCGTCTTCCCGTCCTTTTATACTTTCTCTCTCTCTGGAGAGTTAGAGTTCGAGCTCAGCAATCTATTCACTCCCCGATCCTTCAGCGGGGAAGGATCTCTTTCTCAGCGCTCAGTCGGAGACGCTTTTATACTCTCTCTCTGGAGAGTTAGAGTTAAGAATGTCGTTTTCTCACCCTCCGATCCTTCAGCGGGGAAGAATCTCTTTCTCTGCGCTCAGTCAGAGACGCTTTTATACTCTCTCTTTGGAGAGTTAGAGTTAAGAATGTCGTTTTCTCATTCTTTTATGTCTTGTCGCACAAATGGCCGTTGTGCTTTTTCTTATGTTTAAACTTTCTACAACCTTTTCAGGTTTTGAATCATCTTGTATTCCATAATCACAACAGAATAGTCGATGAATGTATATATATAATGCATAAAAGTAAATAACACACGATATTTTTATAGTGGTTCGGCTAAATCGTAGCCTACATCCACTTTATAGTCCTTTATTCATATCATCAGATTTTCCCAAGGCAAGTCGTGCCTTATTATAGAGTTCATAAGAAAAATAACAAAGAGTACAACATTTCTAATCCAAATATCGCATCAAGTGTTGGGCATTCCATGCCCTAGGGACTTCTTCGCCATCTACGGTAGTTAATTTGAAGGTTCCTTTTTCAAGTTTCCGTTGGATGACAAAGGGTCCTTCCCACTTTGGACCGAGGTGAGGAAGGGATGGAAAGACTCTCTTTAGCACCAAATCTCCTGGTTCAAAAGTCCTAAGGCGAACTTTTTTGTCGTAATAGCGTGCCATCTGACGTCGATGCCTTGCAGCACGCAAATCCGCTTCATCCCTTTTTTCTTCGATTTCATCAAGAGACTCGAGTAAGAGTGCCCGATTAGTCATCGGGTCATAATATGTCACCCGGTGGGAAGGGACTTCAAGCTCTACTGGAATTACTGCTTCTGAGCCAAAAGAGAGAGAGAAAGGGATATGACCAGTAGCCGTCTTAAATGTTGTCCGATATGCCCACAAAGCTAGGGGCAATTCGTCAACCCATTTTGCCTTTGCGCGCTCCAACCATTTCTTGAGGATGTATTTTATTACTTTGTTTATTGCCTCAACTTGCCCGTTCGACTGCGGATAAGAAACCGCAGTGTATCGCTTGTCGATCTTATACTTCTGGCAGAAATTTCTGAATTCAGTACCATCAAACTGGGTTCCGTTGTCAGTTATAATGGTCCTTGGGATCCTAAATCGGCATATAATATTTCTAACCACGAAACTTATCACCTTTCTTGCCGTGATTTTGGTCAAGGGCTCAGCTTCCACCCACTTCGTGAAATAGTCCACAGCGACTATTGCATATTTCGCTCCTCCTTTAGCAATCGGTAGAACTCCATTGATGTCAATTCCCCACGTGGCAAATGGCCAAGGACTCACCATTGATTTGAGTTGGGTCGACGGTGCTCTGGGGATTTTGGTGAATCTCTGGCACTTATCGCAGCGTCGTGAGTAATCAGCTGCATCTTTATTAATTGTGTGCCAGAAGTATCCATATCGCAATATCTTTTTCACTAAAGTCTGACCTCCTGTATGATCCCCACACTCACCTTCGTGCACTTCTCTCAGTACACGTTTGATGTCGTCGTGTGCTATACATCGTAACAGGGGCATAGAAAATCCTTGTCTATAAAGAATATCATCTTGTATGACTTATCTGGTAGCCTTGCGAACTATAGCCCTTTTCTCACTCTTCTTCGACGGGATCTTAAGGAAGTTCTTAATTGGGGTCATCCACGACTCCTTCTCCGGTTCCGCTTCGAAAGCGAACTCAATTTCCATCGACTCAAAGCTTGGCGATTCCAACGTTTCAATTGGAATTATTTCAGTCTCTTCTGGATTGTCGGAACTAGCCAGCTTTGCCAGCCTATCCGCCTTCTGGTTTTCGGCTCTTGGGATATGTGTTATATTGTACCGCTCCAAGTTGCTCAATAGCTCTCTCACTTTCCTGAGGTAGGCGATAAGTCGAGGTCTCCGAGCCACAAATTCCTCTCGCACTTGGCAAACAACGATTTTAGAGTCACAGAATATGTCTAACATTTTTATTCCGAGGTCTTTAGTAAGCTTCAGCCCGGCAATCAGAGCTTCGTATTCAGAGTCATTGTTAGTTGCCGAGAATTCTAATCGTAGAGCGTAATATAACGACCGTCCTTCAGGAGTGACTAAGACGATTCCAACTCCGGACCTTCGGTCGTTCTTGGCTCCATCTATGTATAGTTTCCATGGATCTATCTTTAACTCATCCTCGGACTTAACCACTCTGTCATCGATTACTTCCTCCTCTGGGATGGTGAACTCTGCTATAAAGTCTGCCAGAGCTTGCCCCCTGATCAACCTTCGTGGTTGAGAATTTAAATCAAACTGACTTAATTCTATATTCCATTTGATCAACCTTCCCGATGCTTCGGGCCTCTGCAACACCTGCCTCAGGGGCTGGTCAGTATATATGGTTATTGGATGAGCTTGGAAATAGTGCCGAAGTTTTCGGGAGGCGATTAGGAGGCTGTAAGCGAGCTTCTCAATCTTCGGGTAGTTGCGCTCTGCCGCTGCTAATTTCTTGCTTACATAATATACTGGCCTTTGTACTTTGTCTTCTTCTCGAACCAGGGCCGTGCTAACGGCGTGAGCCGAGACTGCCAAGTAAACAAACAATTCTTCGTGATCCACTGGCTTTGACAAAATCAGCGGTTTCTCTAGCAGTTCCAATAAATTTCGAAAGGCCTCAACACAGTCCGGAGTCCATTAGAAGTTCTTCTTTCCCCTTTTAATCAAATCAAAAAAGGGGACGCATTTATCTGTGGCTTTAGAGATAAATCTACTCAGCGCAGCTACTTTGCCTGCAAGACTTTGGACGTCTTTAATTCTCCTCGGCTCATTAATGTTTCTAATCGCTGCTATTTGGCTAGGATTGATTTCAATTCCTCGGGAGCTCACAATGAAGCCTAGGAACTTTCCCGATGCCACTCCAAATGAGCATTTCAAAGGATTCAACTTCATCCGATACTTTCGCAGGATACCAAACATTTCCGCCAAGTCTTGCATATGGCTGAAGGACTGTTTCGATTTGACAAGCATATCATCCACGTAAACTTCCATAGTTTTCCCTATTTGATTATAAAACATTTTGTTCACCAAGCGCTGATAAGTGGCTCCGGCGTTTCTCAATCCGAATGGCATTATAACATAACAATATAATTCCAAATTTGTAATGAAGCTCGTATGTTCTTGATCTGGCACATGCATAGGAATTTGGTTGTACCCAGAATATGCGTCCGTGAAAGAGAGAAGTTCATGACCTGCTGTCGAATCTACAAGCTGGTCAATCCTGGGAAGTGGGAAACTATCTTTTGGGCAAGCTTTGTTCAAGTCTGAAAAATCAATGCAAGTCCGCCACTTTCCATTCGGCTTTTTTACCAAGACAGGATTCGATATCCAGTCGGGATATGTCGAATCTCAAATAAATCCGTTCTTCTTTAGCTTCTCCACTTCCTCTTTGAGAGCAGCCGACCTCTCTGGGCCCAGCATACGTCTCTTTTGCTTCACAGGCGGATGTTTCGGGTTTACATTTAGTGTGTGACTTATGATGGATGGAGATATCCCACACATGTCAGCGTGGGTCCAGGCAAACACGTCCAAGTTCGCCTTCAAGAAGTCCGTTAGTTCTTTGGCTCGACGTGGATCCAATTGAGATCCAATCTTCAAAACTCTTGTTGGATCAGCTTCATCAATGGGAATTTCCACTGTCGCTTCATTAGGAGTTGCATTTCTAGTCTTTGGTTCCTCGTCTTTTCTGGGATCCAGGTCTTCAGGCGTTCCTTTGGGCAACTCCTTTGGGGTCGATCTCTCTAATTGCTATGCCGAGCCCCCCTTCGGGGGAGGTGAGACATCTTTACTCTCGATGTTAAGTCCTTTCATAAACATCTTCAATTTGGCAACATAGCAGGCCCGTCCGGAAACTTGATCCCCTCTCATTACTCCAGTTCCGGCTTCAGTTGGGAACTTAAGCAATAAACACCAAGGGGCGATGCAAGCTCTGAACTCAGCAAGGGCAGGCCTCCCCAAAAATGCATTATAAGGTGAATCTACGTCCAAGACTACGAACTGAAGCATCCGCACTCTTCGGCGTTCTCCTTGCCCCAAGGTCACGGGCAATTCTATGTACCCCATGGGAGCTGTTGACGCCCCGTTGAAGCCTCTGATCCATCCTTCACATGGCTTCAAATCTTCAGATTCAAGCTTCATCTGATCGAATGACTTTTTAAATAAAATATTAGCAGAACTTCCGTTGTCTACTAACACCTTATGAACCAAGGCCGACCCAATGGTGGTAGTAATGACCAACGGATCATCAGTGGGTGATTGGATTCCAGTGTTATCTCTGCTGCGGAACACCACGTCCTCAAACATTGTCTTCTGTTGTTTTATGGGGGCGATATCTTCCAAATCATCACCTTCATTCACATCTACGTGCTTGGCAGCATTTACATATTGATCCATTGCTCTAAAGCTACGGATTGCTGAGTGAGGTCCACCCACTATGGAGTTGATAACAATTCCCTTGCCTTTCTGCTGCGCTGTAGGCTTGGGAGCAGATTGAATCTGTTTTGGAGCCTGCTTTCCTTGCCCCCTGTCCCTCGGGGCAACCTTATATTCATCCAGTTTCCCTTCACGCAGCAACTTTTCAATCACATCTCTCAAATGCCGACATTCATTGGTTGAATGCCCATGAGTTCCATGAAACAAACAAAACTTCCAAGTTGCCATTTCTTTCTCTGTCGAGTCACGAGGTGGCGGTCTTTTATATTGCAAAACATTGTATGTATCCAGGTAAATGTTCTCCAGAGTGTCGTTCAACGGTGTCTAATTCTCATAAGTCTGAAATCGGGGCCTTTTGCTAGGATCACTTCATCTATTTCTATTTCTTCTGTTACCGTTCGGATTACGGTTATTGTTGTTGCCCCCGTTTCCAGACTTGTCGTTTCCACTCTTGTTTCCCATATTTACTTCAACTTTTCCGGAACTTTCCCCAGACTGCTTTACGGCGACGTTACTCTGGACATTTTCTTTTGAAGCCGCTTCAGACTTTCTCTTTCGGTTTGCCCTGGCCTCCTCTCGTCTTAAATAAATATCGGCTTTTTATAGAATATCTCTCTTGTGGAGGGTGTCTTCCCAGAAAGGTAATCCCCAAACTCGGATTCAGGATCGACTCCTTCCTTTAATGCCATCAGAATGGTGGGCTCATGCGGGTCACTAACTTCAGTTACAGCTAAGTTAAAACGGTCAAGATATGACCTCAAAGACTCTCCTGGCGCCTGCTTAATTCTTGATAATTCAATAACACTTTTGGACTTTCGGGTATGGAGTCGGAACTGATTCATAAAACGTTCGCTCAATTCCCTATAATTCGAAACCGAACGAGGGGGAAGTCGGGTAAACCAGAACAGCGCCACATCTTCTAAATAGATCGGGAATGCTTTACACTTCACTACATCAGGGGCAGCAGCAGCATTCATGAGCCACGAGTATCGCATCAAATGCTGTCCCGGATCAGTTCTCCCATTGTACTTGTCCATCTGCGGCAGGTTAAAACGCCGGGGAAACTGAAAGTCGAGGATGTCGTCAGTGAAAGGAGTATGGCTTCGCTCAATGCCATAATCTTCATTGGTATAGTTCCGGCTCTCGGACATAATCTGGCGCACCAATGCCTGTACATCAGCATTAGTTAGGGGCCGTTCAGGTTCCCTGGCCCTGGTATCTGGGTTCCTTCTGGGCTCCCGTTCAGGAGATGCCCTTCTTCTTTGAGCTGCTTCTGCTCTACTCCGTCCCCTACGCTCCCGGTCGATCTCGGGAGGAGGGGACTGAAGCCTTTGCTCCCGAGCGGGATCATTGTTTCCTAGTGCTCGTGCAATATCCTCGTGAGACCCCAAAGATCCGAATGTCAGCTGCTCCAAATTCTGAGGTCGTTCGAGCGACCTTCGTTCACGGGGCCGCTCTTCCTCGGAAGAAGAAGACTGATCCACTGGTGTGTGACGAACCGGTGATGGGGTTCTCTGTCTATGGAGTTCGCTAATTTCCCTGCTCATGAGTCTCATATTTTCTTGCATCATGAGATTGGTGCGCTCATGGATTTTCATAGCCTCCCTAGTACTCTCAAGCATGTCAAGTAGGCGCGAGAAATCTCCTTGAGTAATGGGCGCAGATGGATTGACCTGATCATTGACCCTGGTGGCTGGAATCGGAGCATTTGTAGGGGCTCGAGTAGAGGTTCCAACATCACCAAGCGACGGGTCGGTTCGGAGATGAGAAATCGGGTCGGGTCGGAGCTCGGAAGCCTGTTCGGGTCAGAGCTGGAAAGCCAGGTCGGGTCGGTGTAGGGCAAGCTGCTCGGGTCGGTTCAGGTTGGGGGAATGCACTGCTTCAGAATCTCCTACCCGGATCGGATCGGAGCTCTCCCCCTGAAGGCGGTTCGGGTTTCCTGTATCGGTTCTTCCTGCTGCTGAACTCTGCCCACGATACCTTGTCACGACCGCATTTTGCTGATCTTCGCCAACTCAATTTCCTCGACTAGATTGAACTTCTTTGTCTTTTCCTTTGGCCATGGTTCTTCAACAATCAATTCAACAAATATCCAAGAGCGTCGAAACTTGAGGATTAACTTCTTTGAACTCAACGGTCCAAAAAGTAGAACGATAATCCCGAAAACGGAGAATTCAGATGGTTCTCAGTGAAAGCACCAAAATGTTAGACCAAAAAGTGGTTCTAACACCCAAATTGATTAAAAGCAAAATGAAATGAGATCAAAAGTAAAATGAACACACAAGATTTATAGTGGTTCGGCGAAGAAATGCCTACGTCCACTTGTCTTTCACTATTTTCAATGATGTAGTTGCAAATACAATGAAATATTCACTTGATTTCTCTCACAACTCACTTACATTCACTCAATTATCTAAAAACAAATAATGAAAGAAGATTTGGATTTTCCGGGAGTGCTGGAATTCGGGTTATGAAGGTGGTTGAACTCTCAAAGTGCCAGAAAAAGATCCTTTTCTTTGTCTCCAGACAGGGTATTTATAGGTGAGAATTTGCTCAGAACCCGATCCGGATCGGAGCCACGTGTCATCCATCCCATCAGCCTCGGGTTCGGATGGATTTCTATGTTGACAACGCATCAGAGCAGTGGACGTTGTGGGTAGGAACTGGTCATAGCCACTTCGAATAACCAGGCGCTCATGCAGGGGAGTGACGTGGAAGACAGGCTCGGATCGGAAGAGTGTGCACAAGGGGTTTGGATCGGAGTACCCGATCCGACCCGGATTAACTTAGGACTAATTCTTGTTTTTACTCTGCTCCGCTCCGATCTGTCTTTGTAGCAGGTAGCTCTCCGATCCAACTGGAAGTGGGTTGCTCTCCGATCCGAACAGCTGTGCCTCTCTGATTCCAACAGCAATAGTTCACCGATCCGAACAGCAGACTTTATCCGATCCGAACCGATACACTGCTTCGATCCGACCTGCTTCAGTACTTCCTAAGCTTTTTCAATGTTTCACATCTTGACTTTGTGTTGCCCAGTTCACAAAGTGGGCTAACAACAAGAAATGGAAATATGATGATGAAATAGAAACTACTACAATAGGAAGATAATACTAGAATTCAGCGGAGGATGATGAAGATGAAGACAATCTAAGTTTGCGACTTACTTTCACAAAGAACTTGTTCATCTTTGAAGAGATATTTTCCATCTTTTTACTAAATGATCTCTTTAAAATCTTTTGATTTCCTACTACTATCTTTTGATTCTTAAGGAGGATTTTATTGGAAGGATTAGAGGTACTAACGTGATATTCTATACCTTCCAAGTAAGTATTTTCATCATATTCCTCTTTGTCAATTTCCATTCCTCCACCTCCTTCTTCTTCTTATCGGGCCATTCTTTCTTCTTATTCCACAAGCATTTCATATAGTTGAAACACTAGTGGATTCTTGATAAGAGATATGCTTTTGGAATTAAACACCTTTTTAGAAAGAAGCTCTTCTTCTTTGAAATCAACTCCAAAAAATTTGAAAATACATGTGAAGTAAATTCCATGATAAAGCATATTTTCACCCACCGAAAAATATTTGGCTTGAAATCCATCCAAAATAATTTAAGCCCAATTGATGTCATAATTTCCAAAAATAGAAAAAATAGCTTTGCAAACTTTCACTGTAGGTGTAACAACCCGGAGATTCTGAGCCAATTTAAAAAATTTATTTCAGCAATTTTGATGAATTTTGAATATTTAAAATGAATTATTCTAAATAATAACGACAAAAAATTTATTTTGAATAGAAATAGAATGTATATATTTATATAGATCATCGTTAGAAAATAAATAATTATTTATAATTATAAAAGGATTTGAAAATGGCGTGGTAGTTCAAAAATTTGATTTCAAATTTCAAATGCATGTACATGATTCAAAATAAACCGGATTTTAGCGAAACCAAAAATATTAGAATCTATTTGAAAATATCTTTCCAACGAATCCGTAAAATTGAAATTTCATAGCGGGAATTAAAAGTTACGTCCAGTTGAAAATTCAGAATAGTCGCTATAGAATTCTAGCCCTTAAAAAGTGAAATTTTGCATATGAGCTCAGAATTCGAAGAGATAAATTTTTCTGGATTCATAATGACAAATCATTATTGAGTTCCAAAGGGCGCGTCGAACGGAGTTAGTATGTGACCGTGCAAGCTAAAACAGTTCAGGGTAAAACAGGCAGTCATTTTACAAAGGAACATTATTGGTATGACCTCAGAATTCGATTCCGTTTTTTTTTTTGGATTCGTATCGTCTAATAATGGTTAAATCCTAAAGGGCATGATGTTTGGAGTTAGCATGTGAGCGTGCAAGAAGAAATGGTGTGCCAAAATCGCATTTTTAGAGCTTATCTGAGCATTTTTGAGAATTTTAACGGACGGTCAAATGAACTCAGAATTCGACGAAACTTATTTCGTTGGACTCGTCTTCACGTCTACTATCTCGTACCCAAAATCTGCGGCAAATGGAGATCGTTTGCGTTCGAACGATAGGCGAGACGCGAGCATATAATCACTTTTCTTCTGATTCTTTTCTCACTTCTTCGTTTCTCCTTCTTCCTCCAAAAAGAAAATAAATGGCCTCCTCCTCCACCGTGTTGCTGCCACCCTTCCTCCCGCTGCCACCACCACCGCCGCCGCACCTCCTCCCCTCCGGCCACCCCTCCTCCTCCTCTCTCTCTCCTCTCTCTTCTCTTTGTTTTTTTGCAAACCCTAGCCCCTAAATCCACCACCACCCGCCTCCGTGGACCCCACCGCCGCACCTCAGCCACCTCCCCACGTCCAATCAGGCCCAACGCCGCCACCCACCACCCCAACTCCGGTCGTGGGCCCCTCCTCCTCCAAAACCCATTTTTCACAAAAATCCCGTTTTGCATAAAACACTCTGTCACTATTTCGCGAATAACTCCCAAACCGTGCATTTCTAGCCAAAACTCCTCTAGACCAAGTCGAAGAGCATGATTTTCTCTTTGATTTGGTATATGATAGTCCTATTTTGCATTGCGGAGTTGTCGGGAAAACGCGTCCAAAGTCTGCTGTTCAAACACTATCAAAATGCTGTCTTTTCGCGATTTCCGGTGACATGACACATTTTCGGAAGGAAGACCACTAGGCGAAAGTTGTCGGAATGGCTCGTTTAAGCTAGAAAAAAAATGGTGTGAAGATTGGAGCTCGTATACAAATTCTGGAACCAAAACAGCAAATCCGAGCGTCAGAAAAAAAAAGTGAATTTTCTCCGCTTTAAAGCTTCTATGGTTTTTGAAGAATGAAGTATGTAAAAATATGATTTTTATATAGTAGAGATAATAAAAATATGATTTTTATATTATAAAAAGAATAAAAATACGATTTTTATATTATATAGATAGTAAAGATTTAAACTTTATTATATGAACAACGGTACAAAAATAGAATTTTTATCCATATAGCGTAGTTATAAAAATGTGATTTTTATATACATAGCAACAATATAAATATGTGATTTTTATATATGTAGTGATTATGGCAACGAAACCGACAAAAGGCGAGCATGACGAAGATTTCTACATATGAGGAGTCGCGGTGTTTAGTTTAGCTAGTCGGTGAGAACTTCTCACTTTAAATCTTGTTTTCTAGTTAAAATATATACTAGGATGCAGACGGTGCTTAGCAGCACCCGACACCCATCGTTCACTGACCATGGACGACTTGTATGCTTGTTTGATGTGTTGTGGAGTTTGTTTGTGATGTTGATGTGACATGGATAATAAAACATTCATGTGTTGAAATAAATTAATTATCGTTAAAAATATAATTTTTAACGTGAATGTGAATAAATAAGTATTCATTTACAAACCGGACGGTTTGTTTATGTACACTTATTTGAAGGACATTGATTGGGATGATAAATTTTACACGTCGCCCAACTGCATGAATAATATTCAGTGTTTGTGGGTTGAAACCCCACACGGGTGTTGGGATGATATTTGACGTACACTAATCCCAATTGTTTAGTGGTATGTCGATCGTTTGATTGACAAACTGTATGAGTGTTAGTTATTTATATTTAATGCTTATGCAGTTGTGTGGTGCACTTTGGATGATGGTTGATTATTTATCCTTGCTATTATATACATGTGTTGTATGGAATCTATATAATTAACATTATATGGTAATTGATTGGGCCTCATTCCAATTGGGAAAATAAAGAATATTATAAAATAAAGATTCATGTGTTGAATAGAATAAATAGTCATGTGTTGATGATGCTCATGTGTTGAGAATATTCATGTGTCGAAACTTATCATGTGTTGAGTAAAATATTTTAACAATAAAAATTTACGTCTTTATCATAATTTTATAAAATATATTAAATAACAAAATAGTCATGTGTTGACGATGCTCATGTGTTGAGAATATTCATGTGTTGAAATGATTCATGTGTTGAACAAAATATTTTATACAATAGAATACACATTTTTATTGTAAGTGAGAATAAATAAATATTCACGTGTTGAATAAAGAATATATATTCATGTGTTGAATAGAATAAATATTCATTTGTTGAATAGAATAACGAAGTTATTGAAATATATAAAGCCGTGTTGATTAGATATGCGCCATTTAGACGTGAACGATATTTATATCGATTATATTCGTTTTTATAATGAATATAGAAAAGAAAGTGGTTTTAAAATATAACGTTTTGAAAATATTATCATTTATATAGTAATGATGTGAAATATTCAATTTTGATTTGAAATTGAATATGAAGTTGAAATTGTTTTGAAGACGAATTTAAAACGAATTATAAAATACATTTTAAAAGGAAATCGATGAAATATATATAATATATTTATATTATATATATAATGGCCTGAATAGAACGCGCCGCGGCAGTTCGCGAATTTCGACCATTGTCTTCAAATTGACGTTGCGGGAGATCCGACCGTCAGATTCTCCTAAAACCGGAATGGGTTCGTATCGAAAAGAGCTTTCCAATGAATATTGGAAAGAATTGAGGTGAAAAGTTCCATATTTGAAAAGATAAAAAAATATTTTTATCGAAATGAACTAGTTTTGAACTAGAATTGTAATTCCATTTATTTTTAAAATAAATAAATTGGATTTGAAATGGTTTTGAAAATAACCAGAATTTCCAATAATTGAATTGGAATGGATTTGAATCGAAATTGTCTTTGGAATATTTCGATGTTGGATTTCGTGATTATACAGATATGGTTGTGGAAATTTGAAAGATATATTTTATATCGTTATTTCCAATACGATATTTGTTGGTTTCAGAATTTGATATTGAATATAAGCCGGTATATTTTCTATTCAGAGCCTTGTATTTAATATCAAATGGGATTTTGGGTCCGTCGTGAATGGTGTCTTAAATAACACTGTTCTTGAACCCAGTTTAGAAAAGAATAAATATTTTAATTAAGGTTTAGTGAAATTGTCCAGTTAGTTAGTGTTTAATTGGAATTGAATTTGAATTGGTTTTTGGGGTTTATCGTGAGCGATGTTTTGAATAACACATGTTCTTTAACCCGATTAACAATAGAAAGTGATTTTGGGTTTATCGTGAATCGTGTTTTAAGTGACATTGGTTCTTTAACCCAGTTAAAGTCAGGATATTGATTTTTGGGAAGATTAAAACTAAGTGGGGTTTTAATGAATCATTAATTAGGTTAAAGTGATCGAGAATGGAGTATCACCAGTTTTGCTCCAAAGCGATAGTTAAATCTTTAATTAGGTTTGAACGTGAAATGGTAATTAACTTTACCGATAACACCATGGTGTTAGATATGGAGTATTACCAGTTTTGCTCCATGGGATGAATAGGTTGGGATTGGGAAGTAAAATAAATAATTACTTCGGTGTGGTTCGCTATTCCCGACTAGTTTGGAAAACCATGATATGGTTTGAAATGATATCCAAAGGAAGATTAAAGAATAAATTTAGAAGAATTTATCTTTGATAAAATTAATGGGAACCTTTCCCTAAGAATGTGAAAATTTGAATAAAAGAATATTCTGAATTGGAATGAGGCGTATGTTGTGCTTGTGTAACACTTGTTTATTTTATATGCGGGTTATCCAGAAAGGCCGGGTTTATACCCATTCTGAATAACCGATTCGACGATAAGTCGAAGATGAAGATGGTGGTTGAAGACCGGAAGTCCTCACATCGTTTGGATGATTATTGATGATCTTGATTGGGCTGCACACCCAAGAGGAGGGAATTAGTTGGTGATCGTCTAGACGTACTTGGAGATCGATGGATATGCGAGGAAAGTGCCTCTAGTTTCGTTCAGACCCAGAACGAACTTGTAAATGGACTGTGTGTCTAACATTGGATTTTATTTTGTGTTGATTGATCTCTATTAAATATACATCTGTATAGCGGCGAAGAATTTATTCTCTTGCTTAACGCCCTTCTCTGAGACGTACAAGCTTAGAGGTTGTATATCGATGGACATCAGTCGCATGGAGTGAATTGCCTGTGTGGCACGCCTAAGTGACAAATAATCAACACTTCTGTTGAAAAGCAAAGTCTTGTGGTTGATGATCAAAGCACGGCCTGTGTGGCATAGCTTTGTGTATAGCGTGAATTCGCGAGCCTCACACCTCGGTATGAGTCAAAAACGGGATAAGGACCGTTGGGAGAACACGACGTTTCTTTCTAGCTATGGGTGATGTCAGTGACCTACCAGCCATGACATTTATATACTTTTTACCTATGTGGTTGTTGGAATGCGAGGCGCCTCGAATATATGGTCGATAACTGGCACTATGTGAGCCGACGTACAGACCATTATATAGGTCCTATAGGGCCGGGAAATGTGTGTTCAGAAATTGCCAATCCTCAAAAGTAAGAGAGGACTGGCCCAACTGATTCCAAGGATCACTGTGTGTGGTCCTGAGACATTTGCTAGAGTGTCTCGAACGGAGAGGAGCTTGCCCCTTGCCTCGACTCATGATGGAATCCAATTTCCAATACGTGACTTTCGGTTTTATTTGTTGAACTTAGTACGGCGACATAGTGGTATGGGTCACTTATGCCGTCTATGATTTATACATTATGATTGAAGTTGTTTTCTTCACTTATAGTAATAATAAAATATGAAATTTCACGTACCAAGCATTTTTGGCTATTATAAGGTGAAAACCCTATCCTCCGGCTTGCGTTTCATTGTGTGATGGGACCTGGGTCTTATAATAGCTTCATTCTTCTTTATTTAGCATTGCGCTGTTGTTTTGTGCACTGGTATTCTTGGGATAAAAACCCGTTCTGTGTTATACAGCGTGGTCCCTTGATTTACCTAACTTTAAAATAAAGATTAATAATTGTTTTAGTTCTCACACCAGTCACATGACTGACCTGGAGTTTATTGTTTTAACCTAAACTCTGGGTGCCCTTATTTTCGACACGAGCAGCTAGTAGTTTTGGTTTTGCAGATTTATTTTCATAGGATCCTGGTTTACAGCTGGAACGATACTCGGAAAGCTCTGTATCCGTGTATTTCTTTCAGTTGTGTTTTGTATTATTTTCCGCTGCTATGTAATTTATTGTAATCTCTGATATTTAGTAAATGTGTAATATTTATTCATACTTTGTATATTCTTTTATTCTGATGGAATTATAGTAATAAACAATGAAATGTTCTTCTGTTTGTGTTCCGATGTGTCTTGTCCTCAAAGTAATTCGGGCTTTCCTTACCGGGGAAGTTATGGGTTACCAGATTTGGTATCAGAGCTCTGGTTTACAGAGCTCGAGAACAAGACACATTAGAACCATACGAAAGAATTCATCAGATATTGGATTAGTAATATTCAATTAGAATGACTCATTAGAGATGGGATCAGTAGTATCCTAGAACGAGTGTGAAGAGTATATTTTAAAAATTGAAAACAATATTGTTTTGAAAATTTAAACCAGTTTATATGTAATTGAATATTTTATTTGTATTGAATTTGGATAATCCAATATGTAAAGATTTTGCATATACGCGTCATGAACGTATATTCGAAGTTTTAATATACTGGATAGATATAGAATCACACTCTAGTTGCCCGGGAATGATTCTGATAATGCTGCAGCGTTACCAGTATTTATTTTCGAGTATCGAAAGTGAGATATCTATATATTTCCATTAGGCTGGTGTGAGAACCAAAACTAGATAGGTTTATTGTTGTGATTTGACATCAAAAACATGATTTTCTGTATATATATCAAAATTATGAATTTGAAACGATAATCCACTAATTGATTGTTGGTTGTGTTGTTTGATTGTTGGTTTCATTTATTTGAATTTTTGAACCATTAGGCCAAACTGAACCAAATATTAAACTGTATTGAAAATTTATCGCATTTGTATGCATATACATGTACTTACATTGAACAGGTCATAGCAAGGAGGCTAGAGAAGAGGAATAAAATTATTTGCCCGACAAATAGGTACATGTTATTTTATTTCTTGGGTTTTGGATGATTTTATGAGCCGATTGGCTTTTTCTTTTTCTTTTGGATCGGTGAGGGCCATGGGAGGCTATTTGAAATATCCCGAAGCTCCTGGTGTAGGGGAGGTTATGGCGAAATTTTTCAAAAATTTAGGGTGTTAGCCAAATTTTTGAAAAATTTGAAAAGTTCTTAGAAACTGAAAAGTTGAAGAACTTAAGCCGTAAAGAAAATAATGAAAATTGAGTTGATTAGTTAAACAACTTTCAGCTTTGTTCCTTTTCGGGGACGAAATGTTTTAAGTGGGGGAGATTATAACAACCCGGAAATTCCGAGCCAATTTAAAAAATTTATTTCGGCAATTTTAACGAATTTTGAATATCTAAAATGAATTATTCTAAATAATAGCGACGAAAAAATTATTTTGAATAGAAATAGAACGTATACATTTATATAGATCGTCGTTAGAAAATAAATAATTATTTATAATTATTAAAGGAATTGAAAATGGTGTGGTAGTTCGAAAATTTGATTTCAAACTTCAAATGAATGTACAGGATTCAAAATAAACTGGATTTTAGCGAAATCAAAAATATTAGAATATATTTGAAAATATCTTTCCAACGAATCCGAAAAATTGAAATTACATAGCGGGAATTAAAAGTTACATCCAGTTGAAAATTCAGAATAGTCGCTATGGAATTCTAGCCCTTAAAAAGTGAAATTTTGCATATGAACTCAGAATTTGACGAGATAGATTTTTCTGGATTCATAATGACAAATCATTGTTAAGTTACAAAGGGCGCGTCGAACGGAGTTAGTATGTGGCCGTGCGAGCTAAAACAGTTCAGGGTAAAACAGGCAGTCATTTTACAAAGGAACGTTATTGGTACGACCTCAGAATTCGATTCCGTTTTTTTGGATTCGTATCGTCTAATAATGGTTAAATCCAAAAGGGAATGATGTTTGGAGTTAGCATGTGAGTGTGCAAGAAGAAATGGTGCGTCAAAATCGCATTTTTAGAGCTTATCTGAGAATTTTTGAGAATTTTAATGGACGGTCAAACGAACTCGGAATTCGACGAAACTTATTTCGTTGGACTCGTCTTCACGTCTACTATCTCGTGTCCAAAATCCGCAGCAAACAGAGATCATTTGCATTCGAACGATAGGCGAGACACGAGCATATAATCACTTTTCTTCTAATTCTTTTCTCACTTCTTCCTTTCTCCTTCTTCCTCCAAAAAGAAAATAAATGGCCTCCTCCACTGTGTTGCTGCCACTCTTCCTCCCGCTGCCACCACCCACTGCCGCCGCTCCTCCTCCCCTCCAGCCACCCCTCCTCCTCTCTTTCTCCTCTCTCTTCTCTTTGTTTTTTTGCAAACCTTAGCCCCTAAATCCACCACCACCCGCCTCCGTGAACCCCACCGCCGCACCTCAGCCACCTCCCCACGTCCAATCAGGCCCAGCGCCGCCACCCACCACCCCAACTTCGGCCGTAGGCCCCTCCTCCTCCAAAAACCCATTTTTCACAAAAACCCCGTTTTGCATAAAACACCCTGTCACTATTTCGCGAATAACTCCCAAACTGTGCATTTCTAGCCAAAACTCCTCTAGATCAAAGTCGAGGCATAATTTTCTCTTCGATTTGGTATATGATAGTCCTATTTTGCATTGCGGAAGTTTCGGGAAAACGCGTCCAAAGTCTGTTGTTCAAACACTGTCAAAATGTTGTCTTTTCGCGATTTCCGGCGAAATGGCACATTTTCGGAAGGAAGATCGCTAGGCGAAAGTTGTCCGGAATGGCGCATTTAAGCAAGAAAAGAAGATGGTGTGAAGATTGGAGCTCGTTTGCAAATTCTGGAACCAGAACAGCAAATCGGGGCATTAAAAAAAAGTGAGTTTTCTCCGCTTTAAAGCTTCTATGGTTTTTGAAGAATGAAGTATGTAAAATATGATTTTTATATAGTAGAGATAATAAAAATATGATTTTTATATTATAGAAAGAATAAAAATACGATTTTTATATTAAAAAGATAGTAAAGATTTAATCTTTATTATATGAGCAGCAGTATAAAAATAGAATTTTTATCTATATAGCGTAGTTATAAAAATGTGATTTTTATATACATAGCAACAATATAAATATGTGATTTATATATATGCAGTGATTACAGGCAACGAAAGAGACAAAAGATGCGAACGACGAAGATTTCTACATATGATGAGTCGTGGTGTTTGGTTTAGCTAGTCGGTGAGAACTTCTAACTTTAAATCTTGTTTTGTAGTTAAAATATATATTAGGATGCAGACGGTGCTTAGCAGCACCCGACACCCGTCGTCCACAGACCATGGACGACTTGTATGCTTGTTTGATGTGTTGTGAAGTTTGTTTGTGATGTTGATGTGAAATGGATAATAAAACATTCATGTGTTGAAATAAATTAATTATCGTTAAACACCAAACAGATATATATTTAGCAGAGATCAATGAATACAGTATAAAGGAATACAACATCAGACATACAATCCATTTACAAGTCCGTTCTTGGTCTGAACGAAACCGGAGGCACCTTATACCTCGCATGTTCGAACAATCAACAATACGTCCGGACAATTACCGCTGGAACCTTCTTAAGGCAACAACTCCAATCAAAGGCATCAGTAGTCCTCATCCATTCGATGTGAAGATCGCCGGTCTTCAACCACCGTCTTCATCTTCGACTTTTAATCGTCGTAGTAATTATTCAGAATGGGTTAAACATGGTCTTTCCGAATAACTCGCGTATTTTATAATAAAAATAAAGTGCTATAAAACACATCATACGCTACATTCCAATTCAAAATATTCTTTTCACGTTATTTGGAAAAAGGTTCCCATTAATTTTATCAAAGATAAATTCTTTAATTTATTCTTTAATCCCCCCTTTAAAGATTCATTAAAACCCCAATTTGGTTTTAATATCCAAAATCATTACTTTATGATTATTCATATTTAAGAGATAAATCTTATCTTTAACTAGGATAAAGAACAAATGTCATTTAATAACATTGTTCACGATAAACCCCAAAATCATCTTCCTATTTAATTCCAACTAAATATCAATAATTGGAAAACTTCATTAAATCTTATTTTAAAGATTTATTCTAGTTAATAACTTGTTCAATTCGATAAAAATATATTTTTATCTTTTCAAATATGGAATTTTTCGTCCAAACTCTTTCCAAATCATTTATTATGATTTTACATAATTTTTCCATATTTTTTATAATTTTATTATCGCTCGTACAGTCGGTTTCCAATAACGGCCACCGAACTGCATCCATAGCGACCTTTTCCAAATTTGATTTGGACATAATTTCAAATCCAACCGTTAGATTTCAAAACTCTTATATTCATTGGAAAGCTCTTTTCAATACGAACCCAACGGTTCCGGTTTTTGGGAAAATCCGATGGTCGGATCTCCTATTACGCCAATTTGAAGTTAACGATCGACATTCGCGAACAGTAGCTACGCGGCGCGCTCTATTCAGGCCATTAAATAAATATATAATATATATCGTCGATTTCTATTTAAATCGTATTTATAAAATATTTATAAATCCATTTTAAAACGATTTTAACTTCATTTTCAATTTTAAATAAAAATTGAACATTCTATTTCTTTATTATATTAAAATAATAATATTTTCAAAATATTATATTTTGAAATCACTTCCCTTTTTATATTCATTTTAAAATGAAATAAATCGATCGATAAACCCGTTCGGGTTAAAATGGCGTTTGCAACTTAATTCGGCTTCACATTTCTCTTCTTCACTGAATATTATTTAAAATATTCATTATTCTAAAATATTCTTTATTTTAAAAGAATCTTTATTTTAAAATATTGTTTTATATTAAAAGATATTCTGAATCGGAATGTGACTCAATCAATTACCATACAATTTCAGTTGTATGGATTTCATACATCGCATGTATACATATAACAATAATGATATATAATCACTAAGCAATCCATTCACAACCAGAGTGAAATTTATAATTGTGTGAGTGTTAAAATAAATGGATAAATAACGCTAAACACAAACTGTCAATCCATCGATTGGCATACAGTTAAATATTGGGACTAGTGTATGTCATCCCAACACCCTTGTGGGGTTTCCAAACAACAACAGTTCATCTAAATAGATTATTGGTTAATAAGTTTAACCAATATTCACTGTTTACATTATAAATGAATATTTATAATTTACTTTCAACAAACCATATATTTAATGTAACATGGCATGGCCTATGACCTATTTATTTGACTAGCATAAATGACATGTTTATTTAACATGGACATGATCTAAATATATGGTCTTTTTAATGTAACACGACATTAATTTAAATATATGACATTTTTAAAATAAAATGACATAAATTACATTTTTAATTCTATGATAAATGACATGATTCTAATATATTAATATTTTTAATTTACATGACATTTTTAAATTAAATAATATTTCTAATATAATGGCATTTCTGATATGATGACATTTCTAATTCACTAACATATTGATGATAATGTTTTTTGAATAAACAAAACATATAATGGTTTTCTTCTACTACATGTAAATGGTAATGTTTTGAATAAACAAAACATACAACTACAAATGATTCTTTCTAACCAAAGCTGACATTCCTATATAAGATGTTATTTTCTTATGTTGACAATTCTAGTATGACATAACCAAATAAAATATTGTTTTCATTTTGACACAAATCTAATATGGCAAAAATGATATTTCATTTTGTCACAAATCTAATATGACGATTTTATTCTAATGGAACATTTATCACCAAAAATGACATTTTAATTCTAATGAAACATTTTAATAATAAGAATGTTATTTTCCCTTATGTAACAATTCACAACAAAATGTTTATTTACCTTTTGTTTATAGATCTAACATAATATGAAAATAAAATGTTTATTTTCATTTTGTATACAAAACCTAATGTAACTTTTCTTAACAAAAATGTTATTTTAAACTTCCTCAACAAATTGCTATTTTAATCTAATGACCCATTTTATATAAAAAAAAATGTTATTTTCTCCAATGCCATATTTTATAACAAAAATGCTATTTTATTCCTAATGCATATTTTATAACAAAAATGCTATTTTATTTAATGCTTTGTTCGCATCTAAAATTGCAAACAAAAATGCAACCTTTATTTCCACCTTTTATTTGCATCAAAGAATGCAAATAAAAATGCATCTTTTTATTTCAATATTTTATTTGCATCAAGAATGCAAGTAAATTATAAATTTTTATTTCAATGTTTATTTACATCAAAGAATGCAAATAAAAGTATAACTTTTATTTCATGTTTTGTTTCTGCATCTAAAATTCAAACAAAAAGGAAATCTTGTTCTACAATGTTTATTTGCATCTAAATATGCAAATAAAAATGTAATCTTTTTCTACGGTGTTTATTTGCATCTAAATATGCAAATGAAAAAAAATGTAATCTTTCATTTTCATTCATTTGTTACATTATAAAAAAGTGAAATCTTTTCCATTCTTTGATTACATTAAATAAAAATGTAATTTTTCTATTCTTTTAAATGACAACAAGTAAATTTTGGTTTCATTCTTTTTACTTGACCAAAATGTAAAATTTGATTTTCATTCTTTTTAAATAATTAAAATGAATGTTTTAGTCTTCTTCTAATTTAATGACACAAACGACTGTTTTAGTTTAAATTCCTTTAAATTAGACAAAAATGAATGTTTTCAATTCATCCTTTTAAAATAAAAAAATGAAAGTTTTTGTTTTATTCTTTTAAAATGACCAAAAAGAATGTTTTTATTTATGAAAAATTTTCTGTGTTAACTTAGATTTAAAATGGTAATTTATTTGTTAACAAATTTCTAATTAACCAGAAATGACATTTTGGTTTCAACACTTTTATCTTAACGAACATGAGTTATTGTTTTCAACACAACAAACAGGATATATAGGTTTTCAACTAAACAAACATGAGATGTTCATTTTCAACTATTTTATAATAAACAGGATGTATCATATATTTCATATACAATAAAAATATGGTTTTTATTGTATACACAATTCTGACAAACATGAATACACACAATTCAAATCAGTGGTGCATCGCAATCACAACACAAATCAAAGAAAAATATATACAGCATCACATGAATTTTATATGAAATAAATATAAATTTCACATTTCAGTAAATAATTAATTTTAAATTATAAAATAGAAATATCACATTGATTTTAACTCTGAATAAACCAGATCTGAATTTTCCTAAATCACCAAATTGCTCCATCTAAGATCTGGTCAGTTCCAGGTTGTAGATCTCCTCTTCACGATTTCAGCAGATCTGAAATCGTTCAGTTCCGTTCTGATTTGAAGAAGTTATCGTTATTCAAAACTTTGATCTTCAAATAAATTATTAACATTAGTAATTAATTAAAATCTTTACTTAACCCTTTAAAACATCGGCCTCCTTCTTCCATCGTTTGAAACCGTTCGCTGTAACTCATACCACCATTTTAGTGTTCAAATTAGCATGCATCCCTGAGACGACCCGATTTCCCGTTCTCACGGAAACAAGGTTATCTTTGGAATATAACACAGAAACAGATAATAGCAGAACAGAATTAAATAAATACACCAGATAATGAACAATAAAATATACTGGATAAAAGTATCATCAGAGTTACACAGTATACAGGATCTTACTTAGTACAAATACAGTTCAGCTATACATAAATGTCTACAGCGGAAATAAACAAAATATGTACAATAGGAACTGAACAGCATAAAAAGAAATAAATGATAGAACCCATCTTCAGCTCCAGCTATCCAGAAAAAGAACCCGCTAAACCTGAATACAAGGCTGCCCGTGTAGAAAATGGGGCACCCGAGTTTGAAAGTGAAACAAACTACGAGTCAGTCATGGGACTGGTATGAGAAATCCACTCAACACATATATAATTGGCTAATCACAGGACCACGCCACTTTCGTGGAACGGGTTTACTCCATTGGATTGCCAGTGCTTTTAAAACAAATCTTTCTTTTAAACATCGCTATGCTTTTTATAAAAATGAAGCCGTTATAAGACTCAGTTCCCATCACACAATGCAACGCAAACCGGAGGATAGAGTTTTTCCTTATAACGGCCAAACTATGCTTGATACGAATAAAACAAAGGCATTTGATATTATTACTAGTGTTTATATGTTTTGAAAACAATTTCAAATCATAACTATCAATCATAGACGGCATTAATGCCCCATACCACTATGTCGCCATATATAGGTATACATTCAAAACCGCACGATGTCGTATTTGGAAATTGGATTTCCGTCATGAACCAAGGCAAAAGATAGTCCTTACCGAATTCGTGACTCTCTAGCCCGAGCCACAGGATCAGAGCTCGAGTGACCCTAGGAGCGACAGGGCCGGTCCACCGATGTGGATTAAAATGTCTGAACAATACGTTTCCCCGCCCTTTGGGGCGTAAACGAGCCAACGAATGACTCCATCGGACCCGGAACGTCCGATCAAACCGAGGCGCCTCGCAACAGCAACAACCACATAGGTGAAAAGTATATAAATGTCAGGGCTGGTAGGTCACTGACACCACCCTAGCTAGAAAGAAACGCATGTCCTCCCTGAGGTCCTTCCACCCGTTTCTGGTTCATACCGGGGTGTGAGGCTCGCGAATTCACGTTATACACAAAGCTACGCCACACAGGCGGTGCTTTGATCATCACCTCAAGACTTTGCTTTTCAACAGAAGTCCTGATCACTGCATCTTAGCATGCCACACAGGCAATTCATGCCATGCGACTGATGTCCATCGATATACAACCCCTGAGCTCGTGCGTCTCAGAGAAGGGCGTTAAGCAAAAGAATAAATTCTCCGCCGCCAAACAGATGTATATTTAACAGAAATCAATCAACACAGAATAAACTCCAATGTCAGACACACGGTCCATTTACAAGTCCGTTCTGGGTCTGAACGAAACCAGAGGCACTAAATACCTCGCAAACCCATTGATCACCACGTACGTCTGGACGATCACCACTCATTATCCATATTTCTGGATGCCTCCCAATCAGGACCTCGGTTACCATCCAAACGAAGTGAAGATCTCCGGTCTTCGACCATCGTCTTCATCTTCGACTTTCAATCGTCGGTCAATTATTCAAAATGAGAATTAACTCGGCCTTTTCAAATAATTCACGTATATTTAGAATTTCAAATCGATTCATTTCAATGGTTAAATTATTCGACAACACCAATATTGTTCTTTAATGTAATTTTCACACCAAACACATTCAACCATCAAATACAACCTAAATCGAGCAAATTCAGTTTATTTCCATTCCATATCGCCTATGATATTTTATAACTATTTATCGCTATTTTTATTTATTTTAAAATAGCCGTTTTATTCAAAACGACGCTTCGGGCCATAAGGCGGCCGTGGCGCTGTTTTTCTTCAGATTTGATTTACACATATCTGAAAATCTAACCGTTGGATCTTCACAAAATTTACATCATTAGAAAGGTCTTTTCAAAACGAATCCAACGGTTCCAGTTTCGGGAAAATCCGACGGTCGGATCTCCCGGTACAATCGTTTGAAATTTCGATTTCAAAATACGAACTGCAGCGTCGTTATTCGATTAAATATATAATTATATTTATATATATATATAAATATAATCGCTTCTGGCGCTGTTTTTCTTCAGATTTGAATTAAACATTCCAGAAAATCCAACCGTTGGATTTTTACAAGCTTGGTGCCGTTGGAAAGATTATTCCAAGGCGAACCCGACGGTTGAGGTTTCGGGAAAATCCAATGGTCGGATTTCCCGTACTAGTCGTTTGAAATTACGGTTTCAAAATACGAACTGCACGGCTTCGTTTCGTTTTAAATTTATTTATATTTATATTTTTATATAAATATAGTTCATTCAACAATTTCAATATCGTTTTCACTTCAAAAATTTTTCTAACACCTTAAATTTTGGAAAAATATCGAACTGCAGCGTCGTTATGTGATTTTTATTATCGAACAATTTATTTTAAAATATGAATACCATTCAACACATGAATTTCTAAACAACGAATGAATATCAATTCAACACATGAATGTCTTCTATAGTTTCTATATATAGATAAAAATGTGATTTTTATTATCGAACAATTTATTTCAAAATATGAATACCATTCAACACATGAATTTCTAAACGACGAATGAATATCAATTCAACACATGAATGTCTTCTATAGTTTCTATATATAGATAAAAATGTGATTTTTATTATCGAACAATTTATTTCAAAATATGAATACCATTCAACACATGAATTTCTAAACAACGAATGAATATCAATTCAACACATGAATGTCTTCTATAGTTTCTATATATAGATAAAAATGTGATTTTTATTATCGAACAATTTATTTCAAAATATGAATACCATTCAACACATGAATTTCTAAACAACGAATGAATATCAATTCAACACATGAATGTCTTCTATAGTTTCTATATATAGATAAAAATGTGATTTTTATTATCGAACAATTTATTTCAAAATATGAATACCATTCAACACATGAATTTCTAAACAACGAATGAATATCAATTCAACACATGAATGTTTTCTATTCAATGAATAAATATAGTTTAAGCATATGAAAATAATTCAAACACACGAATATTATTCAAAATTTCGGCAGCATAACGGCAGGGTAGTTACACCGGCACCGTCCCTAGTACGGCTCCTCGCTCTACCTTAAAACCTCGCGGTTTTTGACAATAGGGATCATGCATCTAGTTCGCACGCAGGCGGCATGTATATATATTTATTTCATTTCCACAAACTAATCCTATGTGGTTTCAACCAAATATTTCTCAACCACAAATGGGTATTTTTCCACCACTATCAACCAATGTCAACCACAAACAATCTCAAACAACCATTCGCTATCAATCAATTTTCACAACAATTTCAACCAATAAATATCGTCCATGGTTTGTGGACGAATGGCGTATATATATATATAATTATATATATAGCAATTCATTTTTATTTCACACATATATAATATTTTTAAATCAGAAATCTCACCAATAGCTATCCAACTGCACGATACTTCCTTTATAGAAATCTTCGCCTTTTGTCGCTTTCGCCCGTATTCTCTACACATGTAAAAATCGAATTTTTACTATACTATTCAATATATAAAAATCTGATTTCTACTTCGACTTTCAATATATAAAAATCTGATTTTTCTTTCGACTTTCGATATATAAAAATATGATTTTTCTTTCGACTTTCGATATATAAAAATATGATTTTTACTTTCGACTTTCGATATATAAAAATATGATTTTTACTTTTTAAAGTTCAAATCTTTTTCGAAAAATCAGTTTTAACCTTTCTTTAAAAACAGTTTTAATCTTCCAAAAAAAACAGTTTTAATCTTTCTAAAAAAAACAGTTTTAATCTTTCTAAAATCAGTTTTTATTTCTTTTTATAAAATCAGTTTTTACTTTAAAAACAAAACAGTTTTTACTTTAAAAACAAAACAGTTTTTACTTAATAAACAAAACAGTTTTTACTTAATAAACAAAACAGTTTTTACTTAATAAACAAAACAGTTTTTACTTAATAAACAAAACAGTTTTTACTTAATTAAAAAAAAAAAAAAAAAGTGCTCACCGAATTAGCTGCAAAAGGGGGAGGGGGGGAGAAGATGTCGTCGGCGGCTTCTTCAGGGGGGGTCGGCGGCTTCAAGGTCGCGAACGAGGGGGGGGGGCTTTGGCGGAGCTCGTGCGATCTGGGGGGCTTCGGGGGTTGCGGCTTCGAGGGTTTTGGGTCTTCGATCGAGGGAGGGAGGACAGGCGGTGATGGGTTCGTCGACGTCGGGTCTTGAGGGGGGCGGCGGCTTCGAATCGATTTAGGTTTTTTTTTATTTCATTTCTGTATAATGGAACGGGGGGCCAAGCAGAAGAAAAAGGGGGGGGGGAATTAAAATAATATATATTTTTTTTATTTAATTCTTTAAAAAGGTTGACTTTTACATACGACCTCGAAACGAGGCCCACCGCCTGTCGTCCATAGCGTTTAACCCCCATTCCGAACACAATGGGATATGTATCGCAAGCTGATTTGATCGTTACAATCAGTTTCCTTTTGAATTTTCATTTAAATCACTATATTGAATTTTAAACGCACATTTCAATTTAGTGGGGCCACATACGAACTCAAAAAATCCCAAAAAAATATTTTCTAGATTCGTACTGACGATACGGTCCTAACAAAACTAGTTTCGTCGAATTCTGAGACCGTTTGAAAAATGGCCAATTTCCAGTCGATTAAAATCAACTGAAACTGGTCAAACGCGTTTTCTTTTGCCACGCTCACATATTGATTCGAAAAATTATGAAATTTGAAACATAGCAATAACTTGACACTGCGGATCTAACAAAAGTGGTTTCATCGAAATCCGAGGTCGTTTGCAAAATGTCCATTTTTAAGGGCCTGAATTCCATAGCGACTATTCAGAATTTTCAACTGGACATATCTTTTGATTTCCGCTATCAAATTTCGATTGGTCGGATTCGTTAGAAAGATATCATCAATTAGATCCTAATGTTTTTGGTTTCACTAAAATCCGGATTGTTTTGCACCCGGTACAGTCCGACAAAGTTTGAATTCAATTTTTGAAACTGCCACGCCATTTCAGGCCTTGTTTATAATTATAATTAATTATATTCGTTTTCAATTGTCAATTCAAACTTAGTTTTCATCGCCATTATTTAAAATATTTATTTTAAATATTTAAAATCCATTATTTTAGCCAATTTAAAAATTTTAAATTGGTTCAGATTTTCTGGGTCGTTACAATCTCCCCCACTTAAAACTTTTCGTCCCCGAAAAGGAACAAGGTCGGAAGTGGTTTGATAAATTTACAATCACACAACACAACAACCAATCCTATTGTTTTTAACCTTCAAAAATATACTAATCTATTTTTATACTCCTTTTCAAAATCATTCAGCCTATAGAATTTAAAAGTGCACATCCATGAAAAGAAAATTACAACAGATTAGAGAATTAAATGGTAATGCAAAGTATGGTAAATGTACCTTGCACCGGAGTCAATCAGAGATATCTACTCGGCATCTAGGATAAGCTTTCTGAATGCTCTCCTCAGTTTCCCAAGTACAATCTCGCGGATCTCCACTCCATTGCACTTTGACTAAGTGAACCTTCTTGTTTCTCAGCTCTTTGGTTTCCTTGCCGATAATCTTTAGCGGCTCTCGCCTTACAGCTAATTCTGGAGTAATCTCAATGTCATGCTGAGCTGCTTCTTCCACGATCAAGTCTGGATCATGAACGTGCTTTCGAAGTTGAGATACATGAAATACATCATGAATTTCAGGCAACCAATTAGGCAGTTTGACCCTATAAGCGAGAGTTCCGATCCGTTCCAGAATAGGAAACGGACCAATGAATTTGGGTGCCAACTTTCCAGTTTTACCGAACTGGATAACTCCTCTCATCGGCGATACTTTCAAATATACATAGTCGCCAACTTCAAAGGATATATCTCTTCTTCTTCTATCGGCATAGCTCTTTTGTCGGCTTTGAGCGGCGAGTAATCGCTTCTTAATAAAATCGACTTTGTCGGCAGCTTCTCGAATCATATCGGGACCCAACACAAGTCTATTTCCAGGCTCGACCCAACAAGCAGGAGATCGGCACGGTCTACCATACAATGCTTCGAATGGCGACATTGTCAGACTCGCCTGGTAGCTGTTATTATAAGAGAATTCAGCCAAATGCATATGGTCTTCCCATGATCCACCGAAATCTATAGCACAAGCCCGCAATAGATCTTCTAAAATGCGATTCACCCTCTCAGTCTGACCGTCTGTCTGAGGATGATAAGCGGTGCTCAAGTTTAACTTCGTTCCCAGCTCGACTTGAAATGCTTCCCAGAATTTGCCAGTGAATATTGTATCTCTATCACTGACTATGCTGAGCGGCACTCCATGTAGTTTAACTATTTCCCTGAAGTAAATCTGCGCCAGACTCTGAGCAGTTCTGTTTGATCTGACAGGTATAAAATGGGCGGTCTTCGTGAAGCGATCTACGATCACCCAAATACTGTCATTTCCTTTTCTGGTTCTGGGCAGACCATCAATGAAATCCATAGAAATATGTTCCCACTTCCAACCAGGAACTTCTAGCGGTTGTAATAATCCAGCCAATTTCTGTTGGTCACTCTTGACTAGCTGGCAAGTAGGGCATCGGCTAACGTATATTGAAACGTCTCTTTTCATAGCCTTCCACCAGAATGTTCTTTTGAGATCGTTATACATTTTGGCCATGCCAGGATGGATACTCAGCTTGGACTTGTGACACTCGTCTAACACTTCCCTTTTTAACTCTGGGATGTCAGGAACACAAATCCTTCCTTTTAACCTCAAGGTCTCGTCGTTATCTATTTGAAAACACGAGGGTTCGCCTTTCTGAATCCTTTTAATCATATCCTTAATAAAGTTATCCTCTTTCTGAAGAATAGATATTTTGTCAATCAAGGATGTCGTGATAATAAAGCTGGCGATCATTACATTCTTTCTGCTCAGCGCATCGGCCACGACATTGGCTTTCCCTGGAGTATATATAATTTCGAAGTCATATGCTGCAAGAAACTCCAGCCAACGTTGCTGCCTCAAGTTCAAGTCCTTCTGAGTGAACAGATACTTTAACGACTGGTGATCTGTAAACAGTTCAAATCTCTCGCCCAGAAGATAGTGTCTCCAGATTTTCAAAGAGAATATGATAGCCAATAACTCAAGATCGTGAGTTACATAGTTTTTCTCGTGCGGCTTCAGTTGACGGCTAGCATAGGCAATTACTTGGCTTCTTTGCATTAACACTGCGCCAAGGCCTTCTCTAGAAGCATCAGTCCATACTTTTAAATCCTGGTTGCCATCAATGATGGTTAACACTGGAGCAGTAGTTAATCTCAACTTTAGCTCTTCGAAAGCCTCCTCACTTTCCTGAGTCCATTTGAACTTAGAATGCTTCTTTGTAAGCTTCGTTAAGTGGCCAGATATCTTAGAAAAGTCTTTAACGAACTTTCGGTAATAGCTAGCCAATCCGAGAAAACTGCGGACTTCAGTGGGGGTACTGGGCTGTTTCCAATTCTGATTGGCCGTGATTTTACTTGGGTCCACAGCAATTCCTTCTTTTGATACAACATGGCCTAGGAATTTTACTTCATCTTGCCAGAAGATACATTTGGAAAATTTTGCTTTCAATACATTTCTCCTGAGGATTTCTAACACTTGTTCCAAATGTTTTTCATGTTCGTCCTTTGATTTAGAGAAGATTAGAATATCATCAATAAAAACCAGAACAAATTTATTCAAAACCCCTCTGAATACTCTGTTCATTAGATCGACGAAATAAGCGGGAGCGTTACATAAGCCGAACGACATTACTAACCACTCGTAGAATAAGTCGGGGCCTCTGAATGCTGTCATTGGAACACACTCCTCGGCAATTCGAAGTTGATGGAAACCTGTAACTAGGTCCATTCTTGAAAATACTTGTGCTCCATTTAATCGATCCAACAAATCATCAATCCGCGGCAATGGATACTTGTTCTTTATTGTCTGTTTGTTCAGATCACGATAATCCACACATAGACGTAGAGTACCGTCAGATTTTGGGACAAATACCACGGCTGCACCCCAATCAGAGAAACTAGGCCTGATCAGACCTTTCCATACTAGCTGTCGTGTTTGATTGTCTAATTCCTCCTTCTCTTTCAAGGACATTCTTCGAATAGCGTGAACTACCGGCCTTGCATTGGGAATCAAAGCAATCTTGAAATCTATTTCTCTCTGCGGAGGTAAGCGAACAACTTCCTCGAACACATCCGCATAGTTTTTGACGACAGGAATGTCTTTGATGAGGTCGGGAATATTCTCTGTGACCTCAGGGATATTTTCTATTTGAGCTGGAGAAACATCGAGAGCTGACCAGAAATCTTTTCTATTTGAAGTCGGGCCTTCACAAGGTATGGTTATATAATTTCCCAATTGGGCCTTTGCTTTAACCACTCTCTCGGCGCATTTAACTTCAGCTTCATACATGGTTAGCCAATCCAATCCCAGAATAAGATCGAATTCATCAAAATTCATGACGATAGAGATAATAGGGAATTTATAGCAAGAAAAAGAGACAGGTACTGCACAAACCCAACTGAGATTGATGGAACCTCCCACTGGATTTTGGACAGTCATTGGCTCTTTGAGCTTCTTCAAATTCAAATCCAGTTTCTTGACTGCACTCTTTGCAATAAAGCTTCGTGACGCGCCTGTGTCAAACAGTACTTTAACTGGAATGTTTTTGACATTGAGCGTGCCTTCTAAAACATCAGACCTTTCCTGAGTAGACGAGGATGCAGCTACTTTTACCACTTCATTTACCTGTACTGCTTTAGGTTTTCTGAATAGCGGGCAGGCCTTTGAAAGATGTCCGGACTGATGGCATTGACTGCACTTTCTATTCTCTTGGAACTTCTTGCCGGATTTAGATCCTTCCTTTCCTTGTTTCTTAAGAGATCGGCAACTTATCGAGAGATGTCCTTGCTTATTGCAGTTAGAGCATACGGTTGTCGTTACTGGTTTCTCCTCTGATCTGGCCCTTTTTCTCTTGGCACTGGGCTTCTTACTGATCTCTGACATTGTACTTGCCTCGGGATAATCAGTTTCAGACTCAATCTTATTACTAGAGCTGACTTCCTCTTCGTACTGTAGCATACCTTTCTTATCTAGATCTTCATATTGATAAGCCATATAAATCATTTCTGAAAAAGGAATCCCACCAAAACAAAGCTTCTTCTTTGAGTGCCCAAGACGCTAGTAACCTTTTCTGATCGTCTCTCAGCTTTAAACCCTCAAAGATCTTCTCTGCAGAACGAATCCAAGCTTGTGTTTCCATAATGGACTCCTTGCCTAAGAATGGCGATCCACCAAGATTTCGAAATCTCTTGTATAGAACTTCTATATTGGATTCTGGCTGCGGGAGCACAACTGGCTCATTAGCTGGTCGAGCCATACGATTACTTCTTCTGTTCCTGTCACTCATTTTCTAGTACTTCTGCAATTAGCAGATCAAGTGTCAGGTCACAGAAAAGATATTTTAAAATATAGAGACAAATACTTTAATGTAAATGTGTCTATCGATGGTTATTTCATTCTGCTTTACTCATACTAGGATATTACTGATCCTATCTGTATAGAGTTACCCGTCCTAGAACACTACTGGTTCTATTTCTGACGAGTTCGTTCAAATGTTATATTCCAGAACTAAGCTTAACCAAAGCTCTGATACCACGATGAGACGACCCGATTTCCCATTCTCACGGAAACAAGGTTATCTTTCGAATATAACACAGAAACAGATAATAGCAGAACAGAATTAAATAAATACACCAGATAATGAACAATAAAATATACTGGATAAAAGTATCATCAGAGTTACACAGTATACAGGATCTTACTTAGTACAAATACAGTTCAGCTATACATAAATGTCTACAGCGGAGATAAACAAATATGTACAATAGGAGCTGAACAGCATAAAAAGAAATAAATGATAGAACCCATCTTCAGCTCCAGCTATCCAGAAAAAGAACCCGCTAAACTTGAATACAAGGCTGCCCGTGTAGAAAAAGGGGCACCCGAGTTTGAAAGTGAAACAAACTACGAGTCAGTCATGGGACTGGTATGAGAAATCCACTCAACACATATATAATTGGCTAATCACAGGACCACGCTACTTTCGTGGAACGGGTTTACTCCATTGGATTGCCAGTGCTTTTAAAACAAATCTTTCTTTTAAACATCGCTATGCTTTTTATAAAAATGAAGCCGTTATAAGACTCAGTTCCCATCACACAATGCAACGCAAACCGGAGGATAGAGTTTTTCCTTATAACGGCCAAACTATGCTTGATACGAATAAAACAAAGGCATTTGATATTATTGCTAGTGTTTATATGTTTTGAAAACAATTTCAAATCATAACTATCAATCATAGACGGCATTAATGCCCCATACCACTATGTCGCCATATATAGGTATACATTCAAAACCGCACGATGTCGTATTTGGAAATTGGATTTCCGTCATGAACCAAGGCAAAAGATAGTCCTTACCGAATTCGTGACTCTCTAGCCCGAGCCACAGGATCAGAGCTCGAGTGACCCTAGGAGCGATAGGGCTGGTCCACCGATGTGGATTAAAATGCCTGAACAATACGTTTCCCCGCCCTTTGGGGCGTAAACGAGCCAACGAATGACTCCATCGGACCCGGAACGTCCGATCAAACCGAGGCGCCTCGCAACAGCAACAACCACATAGGTGAAAAGTATATAAATGTCAGGGCTGGTAGGTCACTGACACCACCCTAGCTAGAAAGAAACGCATGTCCTCCCTGAGGTCCTTCCTCCCGTTTCTGGTTCATACCGGGGTGTGAGGCTCGCGAATTCACGTTATACACAAAGCTACGCCACACAGGCGGTGCTTTGATCATCACCTCAAGACTTAGCTTTTCAACAGAAGTCCTAATCACTGCATCTTAGCATGCCACACAGGCAATTCATGCCATGCGACTGATGTCCATCGATATACAACCCCTGAACTCGTGCGTCTCAGAGAAGGGCGTTAAGCAAAAGAATAAATTCTCCGCCGCCAAACAGATGTATATTTAACAGAAATCAATCAACACAGAATAAACTCCAATGTCAGACACACGGTCCATTTACAAGTCCGTTCTGGGTCTGAACGAAACCGGAGGCACTAAATACCTCGCAAACCCATTGATCACCACGTACGTCTGGACGATCACCACTCATTATCCATATTTCGGGATGCCTCCCAATCAGGACCTCGGTTACCATCCAAACGAGGTGAAGATCTCCGGTCTTCGACCATCGTCTTCATCTTCGACTTTCAATCGTCGGTCAATTATTCGAAATGAGAATTAACTCGGCCTTTTCAAATAATTCACGTATATTTAGAATTTCAAATCGATTCATTTCAATGGTTAAATTATTCGACAACACCAATATTGTTCTTTAATGTAATTTTCACACCAAACACATTCAACCATCAAATACAACCTAAATCGAGCAAATTCAGTTTATTTCCATTCCATATCGCCTATGATATTTTATAACTATTTATCGCTATTTTTATTTATTTTAAAATAGCCGTTTTATTCAAAACGACGCTTCGGGCCATAAGGCGGCCGTGGCGCTGTTTTTCTTCAGATTTGATTTACACATATCTGAAAATCTAACCGTTGGATCTCCACAAAATTTACATCATTAGAAAGGTCTTTTCAAAACGAATCCAACGGTTCCAGTTTCGGGAAAATCCGACGGTCGGATCTCCCGGTACAATCGTTTGAAATTTCGATTTCAAAATACGAACTGCAGCGTCGTTATTCGATTAAATATATAATTATATTTATATATATATATAAATATAATCGCTTCTGGCGCTGTTTTTCTTCAGATTTGAATTAAACATTCCAGACAATCCAACCGTTGGATTTTTACAAGGTTGGTGCCGTTGGAAAGATTATTCCAAGGCGAACCCGACGGTTGAGGTTTCGGGAAAATCCAATGGTCGGATTTCCCATACTAGTCGTTTGAAATCACGGTTTCAAAATACGAACTGCACGGCTTCGTTTCGTTTTAAATTTATTTATATTTATATTTTTATATAAATATAGTTCATTCAACAATTTCAATATCGTTTTCACTTCAAAAAATTTTCTAACACCTTAAATTTTGGAAAAATTTCGCCATAACCTCCCCTGCACCGGGAGCATCGGGAAATCGCAAATAGCTTTCCCGGTCCTTCTAATCTCAAAAAGAAAAAGAAAAATCCAAGCGGCTAGCCAACAGGCTCAAAATCATCACCCAAACAAATCAGTAAATGTGTACCTATTTGTCGGGCACAAAATTTTATTCCTCTTCTCTAGCCCCTTTGCTATAACCTGTTCAATGAATATGCATGTACATATATATACAGTTCATATCATTTTTCATTTTCTATTCAACTTCATATTTGATTTCTATTTGGTTTAAAAACACCATTCATTCTAATGTTACATAAATAGGTGCAAATCATTTCATTAGCTAATTAATGAATATTTCAACTCATATATGTTTATTTTGAACAAGTGGCTATTTTTAACACTTCACATTTTAACGATTTATGCCTACAATAAAAATGTGATTTTTATTGTAAAACGATTCATTTCAAAACACTATTTTTCTATATAGTTCATATAGTCGATAAAAGGTGATTTTTATTATCAAACAATCTACTTCAAAATATGAATACCATTCAACACATGAATTTCTAATCAACGAATGAATATCAATTCAACACATGAATGTTTTCTATAGTTTTTATATATAGATAAAAATGTGATTTTTATTATCGAACAATTTATTTCAAAATATGAATACCATTCAACACATGAATTTCTAAACAACGAATGAATATCAATTCAACACATGAATGTCTTCTATAGTTTCTATATATAGATAAAAATGTGATTTTTATTATCGAACAATTTATTTCAAAATATGAATACCATTCAACACATGAATTTCTAAACAACGAATGAATATCAATTCAACACATGAATGTCTTCTATAGTTTCTATATATAGATAAAAATGTGATTTTTATTATCGAACAATTTATTTCAAAATATGAATACCATTCAACACATGAATTTCTAAACAACGAATGAATATCAATTCAACACATGAATGTCTTCTATAGTTTCTATATATAGATAAAAATGTGATTTTTATTATCGAACAATTTATTTCAAAATATGAATACCATTCAACACATGAATTTCTAAACAACGAATGAATATCAATTCAACACATGAATGTCTTCTATAGTTTCTATATATAGATAAAAATGTGATTTTTATTATCGAACAATTTATTTCAAAATATGAATACCATTCAACACATGAATTTCTAAACAACGAATGAATATCAATTCAACACATGAATGTTTTCTATTCAATGAATAAATATAGTTTAAGCATATGAAAATAATTCAAACACACGAATATTATTCAAAATTTCGGCAGCATAACGGCAGGGTAGTTACACCGGCACCGTCCCTAGTACGGATCCTCGCTCTACCTTAAAACCTCGCGGTTTTTGACAATGGGGAGCATGCATCTAGTTCGCACGCAGGCGGCATGTATATATATTTATTTCATTTCCACAAACTAATCCTATGTGGTTTCAACCAAATATTTCTCAACCACAAATGGGTATTTTTCAACCACTATCAACCAATGTCAACCACAAACAATCTCAAACAACCATTCGCTATCAATTAATTTTCACAACAATTTCAACCAATAAATATCGTCCATGGTTTGTGGACGAGGGGCGTATATATATATATATATATATATATAATTATATATATAGCAATTCATTTTTATTTCACACACATATATAATATTTTTAAATCAGAAATCTCACCAATAGCTATCCAACTGCACGATACTTCCTTTATAGAAATCTTCGCCTTTTGTCGCTTTCGCCCGTATTCTCTACACATGTAAAAATCGAATTTTTACTATGCTATTCAATATATAAAAATCTGATTTCTACTTCGACTTTCAATATATAAAAATCTGATTTTTCTTTCGACTTTCGATATATAAAAATATGAATTTTCTTTCGACTTTCGATATATAAAAATATGATTTTTACTTTCGACTTTCGATATATAAAAATATGATTTTTACTTTTTAAAGTTCAAATCTTTTTCGAAAAATCAGTTTTAACCTTTCTTTAAAAACAGTTTTAATCTTCCAAAAAAAACAGTTTTAATCTTTCTAAAAAAAACAGTTTTAATCTTTCTAAAATCAGTTTTTCTTTCTTTTTATAAAATCAGTTTTTACTTTAAAAACAAAACAGTTTTTACTTTAAAAACAAAACAGTTTTTACTTTAAAAACAAAACAGTTTTTACTTAATAAACAAAACAGTTTTTACTTAATAAACAAAACAGTTTTTACTTAATAAACAAAACAGTTTTTACTTAATAAACAAAACAGTTTTTACTTAATAAACAAAACAGTTTTTACTTAATAAAAAAAATAAAAAAAAGTGCTCACCGAATTAGCTGCAAAAGGGGGGGGGGAGAAGATGTCGTCGGCGGCTTCTTCAGGGGGGGTCGGCGGCTTCAGCGTCGCGAACGAGGGGGGGGGGGGCTTCGGCGGAGCTCGTGCGATCTGGGGGGCTTCGGGGGTTGCGGCTTCGAGGGTTTTGGGTCTTCGATCGAGGGAGGGAGGACAGGCGGTGATGGGTTCGTCGGCGTCGGGTCTTGAGGGGGGCGGCGGCTTCGAATCGATTTAGGTTTTCTTTTTTTTTTATTTCATTTCTGTATAATGGAACGGGGGGCCAAGCAGAAGAAAAAGGGGGGGGGAAATTAAAATAATTTTTTTATTTAATTATTTAATTTTTCAAAAAGGTTGACTTTTACATACGACCTCGAAACGAGGCCCACCGCCTGTCGTCCATAGCGTTTAACCCCCATTCCGAACACAATGGGATATGTATCGCAAGCTGATTTGATCGTTACAATCAGTTTCCTTTTGAATTTTCATTTAAATCACTATATTGAATTTTAAACGCACATTTCAATTTAGTGGGGCCACATACGAACTCGAAAAATCCCAGAAAAATATTTTCTAGATTCGTATTGATGATACGGTCCTAACAAAACTAGTTTCGTCGAATTCTGAGACCGTTTGAAAAATGGCCAATTTCCAGTCGATTAAAATCAACTGAAACTGGTCAAACGCGTTTTCTTTTGCCACGCTCACATATTGATTCGAAAAATTATGAAATTTGAAACCTAGCAATAACTTGACACTGCGGATCTAACAAAAGTGGTTTCATCGAAATCCGAGGTCGTTTGCAAAATGTCCATTTTTAAGGGCCTGAATTCCATAGCGACTATTCAGAATTTTCAACTGGACATATCTTTTGATTCCCGCTATCAAATTTCGATTGGTCGGATTCGTTAGAAAGATATCATCAATTAGATCCTAATGTTTTTGGTTTCACTAAAATCCGGATTGTTTTGCACCCGGTACAGTCCGACAAAGTTTGAATTCAATTTTTGAAACTGCCACGCCATTTCAGGCCTTGTTTATAATTATAATTAATTATATTCGTTTTCAATTGTCGATTCAAACTTAGTTTTCATCGCCATTATTTAAAATATTTATTTTAAATATTTAAAATCCATTATTTTAGCCAATTTAAAAATTTTAAATTGGTTCAAATTTTCTGGGTCGTTACAATCCCAAGGCGTTTGAGGTCGATCCGGAGTTGTCATGTCGTTGCCCATCCCGAACTCCACTTGCGCGCCCAAGACCGAGCCAACTCAGTGATGTCCTTCTCCATCAAATTGTGTGCGAAAATTGGGCGTTTGAGCTCCAAATCTTAGCACCTCATTCCACGAAATCCCATCATAACCATATAGAATTAAAGACCTTCCTTTCCTCTTCGATTTTTGTTTACAAATCATAATTTAGTTCATGAAATATTGGGAGAAATTGAAGGAATAGTTTCGTGCATTTCTAGCCATTAACGAAAAGAGATGGCGACTGAAGTATTGGGGATTAGGGTTAGGATATGAGATATTTATATTAAAATATTATTTAATTACTAGTTTAAGCCCGTAAATCCACAACAATTCCAATTCCAGTCCAACCAGTATCGTCCATAGGAAAATACCCATGTTCCAGACACGATGGGCTAGGTCCCGTCGGCCCAAACGAATGTCTTTGGCTTGTTTTATTAAATTTAATATTTAAATCATTTATTTAATTAATTTAATCATACAATTAAATTTACCGAGGCCACAAACAAACTCAGAAAATTCCAAAAAAATATATTTCTAGTTATGTTTTGATGATACGGTTCTAACAAGACTAATTTTATCGAATTCTGAGACCGTTTAAGAAATGGCATTTTTCTGGTCGATCCGATTTGACTAAAACTGACAAAACACGTTTTCTTTTGCTATACTTACATATTAATTCTAAAATTATGAAAATTGAAACCTAGCAATTAATTGACATTCCGGTTCCAACAAAAGTGGTTTCGTCGAAAACGGAGATCGTTTGTAAAATGACTATTTTTAATATATATATATATATATATATATATTCCACAACAACTATTCTGAAAATTAAGCTGGGAATAACTTTTGATTCCCGCTATGAAATTTCAATTTTTTGGATTCGTTGAAAAGATATTTTTAAATAGATTTACATATTTTTGGTTTCACTAAAATCCGATTTATTTTGCATCCTGTATGGTCAGTCAGATTTAAAATTCAAATTTCCAAACTACCGTGCTATTTCTAACTCCTTTTATAATTAAAACAAATATATTCGTTTTAACCTCGATTTAAATAAATTTTTAGTTGTTATTATTTAAAATAAATTATTTTAACTATTTAAAATCCATTAAAATTTCTAAAATAAATTTTTTATATTAGTTTAAAATTTCCGGGTTGTTACATCTATGATGAGTTTTCTGACTCGTCATGACCACGGAAAGGTAAAGTGCCATTCAACAAATATCTAGAAACATCAATCGAAGCATTTAGTCGAATTTGATACTCATTCTTTGTAATATCACTTTTCTTATGTAATACAACCGCAATAGATTGGCTTTGTCTCATCAGATCATCACATTTATTAACACAAGTATTATGTAAACTACTAACTTCCCTAACATATATTCTAAGTCTATCCATTTTATTCCAACAACAAAAACCTTCCACTGTAAATGCATCACCTCCCCCTTGTCTTCCGATGTGATCGCTAAATAAGAAACAACATAAACAAAAGACTTTATCGGCTTTCACACTATACTCCAACCAACCACCATATTGATTAAATCATTTTTTTTGAGCAAAAATGTGTGATCTTCCAATAGGAAGAGAGCACATATATATATATATATAATAAAAAGAAATGGTACAAAAATATCCAATACAGACTCAGAACGATAAACACACATAGTAATGCAGGGAATAATAGATAGATGAGTTCCGGCAAGGCCACCACCCATCATACTTCATTATCGAATTCCGGCAAGGCCACCACCCGATAAGAAGTATATGTATTTCCATACATTAAACAATCTATGTGTATAGCAAGAGGTGAATCAAAACACTAATAAATACAAACACCTCTACGCCACAACTACTAATAAAATCAAGACAAGCAAAACTAAACGATCACATCAAACAACAACTCCAAACAGCAACTCCAATAGCTCCACTAGCTCCACAATTACATCTACAACCTGTAATCTGAAAAGACTAAGGCAAAATAATCAGTAACTACACATATATATGAGTAAATGCCTATATATATATATATGTATGTACTGAATTTATAGGCATCTATCCATATATACATGTATAAGGAGAAAGACATAAGAAAGCCATAAGAAACTAATAATCGTGAGGAAAGTAACAGCCCAAAACAGAAAATCAGCACCCCAGACGAGGTCTATTGCATCTAAAATATCTATTAATACGAATGAATAAACTCAGATTAAATCTTACCTTTAACAAAAAACGCCCAAATTGCAATTTACCAAATAGTTTATAATGCGAATTGTGCATCCATAATAAACAGAAGTTTACTATGTTGATGATTAAATCATCCTTTGATATAGTGATAGATTGGAAGAGTCTCTGATTCCTCTCAACCCAAATGAACCAACTAATGAATATTACTAAAGAATCCAAGATGCATTTCTGTCTAGAATTGTATCTTAATCTATAACAATTCCAATAATCGATACAACTACTGAGGGAATTAAAACAATCAAAAGTAAAGATCCTAATAATCATATTGAAAATATAGAAGGTGACGTCGTAAGAAAAAAATAAATGATCTAACTCCTCCTCCTTTGTATTACAAAAGCAACATTTTATATCGAAAATAACATTTTTCCTTTTTAACAACTCAATCGTATTAAGCTTCTTGTGAACGATCAACCACATTAGAAACTTTGCTTTAGGTGTAGAATTAGATTTCCATAGAAATTTAAAGGGGAATAATGATATACCAGAGAAATTAAGGAAACTATACATGGAATTAACAGTGTAAACTAAACACTTATCCAATCCCCAGCTAATAGAATCACTATTAACGTCCATATGGTACAATGCTAGCTTGGCTTTAAGTAATGCCAATTGTCTTAATGAATCTTCCTCCAAAATATTATCGAAGAAGAATTCCCACGGAGGATCTAATTCGGCTATATAAACATCCTTAATTAAAGCATTCTTAAATCTACTAATATTAAAGAGCTTACTAAATTCAATTTTCAGTGGTACGCTTGAAATCCAAGCGTCATGCCAAAAATAAGTAAGATTTCCTGAATGAACTAACACTTTACATCCTATATTAAAAAAGTCAAAACAATTCAAAACGGATTTCCAAAAATAAGATAATCTGTTATTCCAACTGCCACCATTACCAGTAAAAAGCTCTCCTCTTGAATAATATGATTTGGAAACGATAGACTTCCAAGAAGACTTCACTTCTGGACATCTATATTTCCATAACCATTTAGCAAGTAAAGCAGAGTTAAAATTATATAGATTTATGATTCCCAAACCCCCCTCTATCTTAGATTTACAGCACATTTCCCAGTTAACTAGACATTTTAGACTACTACAACTAGAATCACCATTCCAAAGATAATTACGTCTAATCCTATCAATTTTCTCAATGACCCATTTTGGAAATCTATGAACAGCCATCCAATAAGAGGGAATGGCTGATAGGACCGAATTAACTAGAACTAATCTACCTGCTCTGGACAGGAATCTATTATTCCAGTTAGTTAGTCTACTATTAATCTTATCAATAATGATTATCCAATCTTCCTTCTTAAGCTTTGACGGTCTTATTTTAAAACCTAAATAATCAAAAGGAAATTTCATAATCGAACAGTTCAAAGTGCTAGCCACTGAAGTCTCAATGTTGTTAAAATCATTAATGACCATCACCGCGCTCTTATCAAAATTTATTCTTAGACCTGATAACATCTCAAAACAATAAAGGATAAATTTAAGAGCAATAATATGCTCAGGCAGATGAGAAGAAAATAACAAGGTATCATCCGCAAATTGAAGGATTGATAATTCATTGTTAAATTCCTCGTTTCCAACACTACCTAGAATACCTAAACTCCCCGCTCTCTTAATAATTTTTGAGAAGACATCAACTGCTAAATTAAACAGAAAAGGCGATAAAGGATCACCTTGCCTGAGTCCTCTCTTGGATTGTATCTTCTTACCTATTACCCCATTAACAACTATGCTGGAACAACCAGACCTAAGTAACAACATAATCCAGTTAGTCCATCTAACACTAAAACCCCTAGCAAGACATAATTCGCATAAAAAGTCCCAATCTATTGAATCGAATGCTTTCTCAAAGTCTAGCTTCAAGATGGCACGTGTTATATTGTTCTTACAACAGACATTAATATATTCCTGTACCGCTGCCACTCCATCTACTATATTCCTTCCTTTAATAAAAGCTGTTTGGGAGTCATCAATAAGGTCATTCATCTTGGTACTCAACCTATTCGCTAACACTTTAGATATGATCTTAACAACAACATTAATAAGAGAGATAGGTCTAAAGTCCTTAAGGGTATTAGCCCCCTCTCTCTTATGAATAAGTATGACGTTAGCAAAATTAAAACTACCTAATCTCAAATTACCACTATAAAATTCATTAAATAGTTCAATAATGTCAAACTTCAAAACTTCCCAAAAATGTTTGTAAAAATTAACAGAGAAGCCGTCAGGTCCAGGAGCTTTGTCACTAGGCATGTCGCTAATTGCCTTCCAAATCTCCTGTTCTGAAAACGGTTTATCCAAATCAACAAGATTAACTCTAGTATCTGTAGGATATAATTCATTCCATCTAACATTAGTTCTTCTCTTAATCTTAGAACCGAAAATCTGTTTATAATATCTGGTGAAAGCTTCATTTAGATCCTTCTGAATTGTCAGTTCTACATCATTTACAATAAGCGAGTGAATCATATTGTCACGATTCCTCTTATTAGCTACACTATGAAAAAACTTAGTGTTATTATCTCCTTCCTTTATCCATTGTATGCGAGACCGTTGCCTCCACATGGTCTCTTCTTTATCTAAAATCTGTTTAAGCTCTTGTTTAAAATTACAGTACCTATCTTTCTCAGCGGGATTGAGAACCCTGGTTTCACTAATTTTATCTAGCTCTAATAGTCCACACATGATCTTATCTTTTTTCCATCTTATATTACCAAAGATATATTTATTCCAACGCTTAAGAAAAAATCTCAACTTACCTAACTTCGCCACATAAATCTTAGCAGAATTACGTCTATAAATATTATTAAAATAAAACAAGGACTTCCATTTCATGGAAACAAGATTAGTGAAGCTATGATCCAGTAACCACATCTTTTCAAACTTGAAATTACTACTAATAGATATGTTCGAATTACACGTAAGAATAATAGGGCAATGGTCAGATAGTAAAAAAGGCAGTCCATTCACTTTACAAATCGAATATCTATCTTCTATCTCAGAACTAATAAAGAATCTGTCTAGTAATGCAAAGGAAGGACGATCACGGACATTCGACCAAGTGAACAATCTATTATCTATAGGGATCTCTATTAAGTTACTGTCTAAAATAAAGTCGTTAAATTCCTCCATGTTAGAGAAATCACCTTCTCGTGGTGATCTCTCTCCAAAAAATCTGGTGACATTAAAATCCCCCCTACTATCCAAAAGTTAGGAGAAATATTCCTAAAACTAGAACACTCCTCCCATAGGACTCTCCTTTCCTCTTTAGTGTGAGGGCCATAAACATTTGTGATGCCCAAATAAGAATTATCCGAAAGGGATTGTAAAATAATATGTAAAGAATGTAACTTTGGATACTCAAGTACCAGTCTGAATTGGCTGTCTTTCCAACCAATCATAATTCCTCCGGCAGTACCAACTGCTGGAAGACAAGACCAGTTACGGAAAAGGGACCCTCCTAGTCTAATATAAAACCTAAAATCTGGATGCTCATTTTTTGTCTCTTGAAGTAAGACAATGTCGATGTGATTATCTCTAAAAAAAAGTCCTAATTTTTGGACATTTATTGGGTTCATTTAAACCCCTAACGTTCCAACTAACGATCCTCATCTACGCAATGATGAAACCCTCTCTAATTCTCTACTCCTAATGTACTCAGCGTCCAACTCAATATCAGAGAAAACAAAACCAGTATCATCAGCTAACTGAAATAACTGACTAGTAGTCAGACTCCCTAATGCAAATGGAGTATAATCACTACCAAAAGTAAGAGACGAACCAGAGCCTAAATCCAATCTACCACCACTAGTAGTAGTTGGATTCAGGAACTTACCTCGAGGCGAAGAAGAACCGTATCTGAGCCTGGCACTATGCCGAACCACTCCTGTACTGGGTAACACTCGTCTTCGTCTCCTCCTCTTCGATGCAGAAGAGGAAGCATCACTACTCCGAATCAGATCATCACTGTACTCGCGTAAACAACTACTGATATCAAAACTGAGATCAAAATCAGGGACCGACACTGAATGTGGCAAGACAAACACCAAAGAAGATATAGCATAGCTCGGTCTCATTGACAAAACAGAAAATCTGGTACCCAACATACTAACCAATACCGAACTAACATCACTACTCCATAGAAGAGAATAACCATAACCATCATATCCCCTCATTCGACCACTCCCCCCATGAACAACAACCCCAGCTCTGACTTTCAACAGACCAGCCACTTCCGCCCATTCAGTTGCAAAAACATTTAAATCCACTTCATGTCCCAAAGACCTTTGACTGGCACTTTTTACTTTCCCCACCTTGAAACCCTTTCTATATTTTGATGCACCAGTAGTCCTGGTCTTTAATGGATCATCATGGACGTCCATTACTATATCATGATTCGACTGTACCTCATCCCCATTAATCTGGTCGTAACCAACACTGTCCAGTAGTTCGAAAGCATTCGATAGCACCACCTCCTTTGCTACTATCCAGTTCGTGATAAAATCCTTCGCATTTTCATCAGTGTCATATTCCCTTCCAACCCCATCATCCATTACAATACCCGAGCTGCTGACTGTAGTATGATCCCCACCTGGCACGTTCTCTGATATGTTATCAAAGACACATTCAGTACCCTCTTCACTCATGGTTTCTTCAACCCCTCCTGTCCTCTCTTCTCTATCCAACATAAATGTATTATCATTTAACCCGTTCTTCCCATCAGAAACTCCATCATGAAACATTATATCGTCAGCTAACCCCATACAATAAAGCACACATGGATCCGATAACATTGGATCATTCAACACTGACCAATATACACCATCATCAACCAACCCAGCTTCGACAATGCAACTGTCACCAACATTGAAAAAGGCATCAACGAAACCCCTATCCTCTTCTGATATACTTTCCCCACCACAATCACCCTTCTTAACACTTACAGCCTTAAAAATCAAATCCTCTTCCTTATACTCACAGTTAATAATAGTATTTACTGTGTCAAAATGCGCCAATATCATGTCCAAAAGCCTGAACACTGTCCTCTTGTTCCATACCAAAGAGTCCGAGTATACTCTCCTCAGTTTCACTAGGTTCAAGCTAAAAGCCATGGCAAACTCTTTCCTTGTCATCGAAGGAGGAAGAGGCGGGTAGATATTCACAACATCCTCGCTTTTACTCCACAAAATTCCATCTAACATACCCTCCAAGTTCCACCCCATCGTCAATAACAGATATGCTCCATTATTCTCATTGACCGTAAGATCCGCTGTATACATATCCAACAACTCGGCCATTTTCAGGCATATCATCATGCAATTGAAATGCAGTAACTCAACTATCGAATTTCCAGTATATCTTGACTGACAGTTTTTCAAACGATGCCCCAATCCTCTACAATTGAAACATCGTAAACCGTTTCTACACTCTTTAGCAATATGCTTGGAGTCCCCACATCGGAAGCAAAATCGAACACCCACTTTACTATTAAAACTGGAAGTTTTAGGCACTGACCAGTTTGGCATTGTCGAAAAAGGAGTTCTAACGACATCAACAAAGGATCGAACAGCTTTATAGGATGTAAAATTAAAGTTTGCCTCATGTTTAGAGTATACACTCTGTCTGAATGTCAGATTCAGCCTTCCTTCTCTCAAATTTGTCGCCTTTTTGATCATCTCCGGGCCTGAATCTTTCTGAATACCATAGACTCCGTGATAGATACCTCTTGATTCTCCACCAAAGATGAGTACATCTCCTGAATCCAGTGTGATCCTCTCCATACTATTAGATCTTACATTCCTATAAACAAAATCAGCCGAGTCACCTATCGAAAATGAAACTACAGGCAGACCATGCAAAATGCTTTCCGGACTCTCGTCATTATCTTTGTGTAAACCCAACCTTCCATCTAGATCATAGTAGTTAACAATGCAAACATCAGGGATCATGGATGGTAACTCATCTTCTCTACCTTCAATTTCCTTTTGTGCAAGAGAGATAGCGTTATTAACCATATCTTTGAACTCTAGAGGAATATGTGGAGGAATAGCACCATCAGAAGACCGCCTGTCCTCATACGTCTTCAATTGGGGGTTCCATTTTCGCCCTAAACACATCATCAGAAGATTGAGCAGTGCGCCATTTTTATAACCTGGGCGATAGAATCCACCATCCCCCAATCCTAACTCTTGGCATTTCTTGACTATCAGAATCTGATCATCGATATTAATGAAGCTCTTTAGAAGAATCATTCCCGGACCCAGAACACGATGATACGCTCCACCATTCAATGACTGAAAACGCCAAGAGTTTGTTGGATTCAAGCAATTACCATTTTTATGACCTAAATTACCACATTTAAAGCAACTGATTAGGAGCTTGCAATTTCTCGCAAGGTGATCATAATCCCCACAACTAAAGCAGCGTTTCTTGAAATGAAAAGACAACAAATCCGGCCGAGAAATAAATCTCCCCTTTCTTCCCTTTACATTTGATTTGCCCAAAAATGAAATTGGACGAGAAGTATTCGCTGATGAGAAAGATAGTGTTTCCGCCATTAAATTTTTCGATATTGATTAAATCATGTAGTTTTAAAGCGTCTCGACTTACCCCTTATCATTGTATATGGAAATTCATGCCCACGTGGTTGACAAGGTCCTCTAACCGAATATTTCCGTCTTATTTCATCTCTTTGATTACGATGGTAATCTGAAATTCTTTTTCTTTCACATTGAAACACCCCGCCTCCGTTAAGGTCACTCACAAAGGGAATGCCTTAACCTCGGTGGAGCATTATAGGTAAAAGATGCAGATAAATTACAAGACAGACAAATAAAGCAGCAGAAAATAAAGTCATTTTATAAACAACTTAATTCAGTCAAGCTTTTACAACAATTTTCTCAAATCATGCTTAAAAGTAATACATAGAACTTCTATCTTGATTTATTAACTTCCAAGTATAAAAAAAGCACAAAAATAGCAATAATATTCCCTAATAAAGCATAAACCAGCCATAGCAGTGGAAGAGAGAGAGTCCAAAGCAAAACATCGACCATCTTCGAGCTTGAAAAGAAAACTGAACTAAGTGGTAACATTTCCTCCCTGTGAACCTGGGGGGAGGGGGGACGGAAGAAAAGAGGCGAAACAAAACTAGGTTAGACATAATTCTGGTAAGTCCAGTGATTATTCAACATATAAATTGGTAAGAGAACCATGACATGAATAAACTGGATGCAGGACAATAACAAAGAAATAAGGTAACATAGGATAAGCATAAGGTATGATAAGGCGAGATAAATTGAATGCACTCCTACTCTTTCTCTGCTTCGCTACTACCTTCTTATTCTGATTTTTATATCTCTGCACCACCTAACTATTGTCTTAACTAGTAATCTGTATAAAATGATAATGTGATCCCAATCCCCGTAATTGTGGTAGCCTTCAGGTGTACATCTATCGTGAGGATTCCACCTCAATCAGCCTAATTGCCATGAACATGTTAGATGTACCCTTATTACCCTATCGATCGGCTCCCTTACTTGTATTCATGTTCCATGTGTCTGTGTCAATCGGCCCTCTCTTGCGTGTAGATACCCTGTGCTGATCCCACCATAAGGTGTATCAATCCTTATGATAGCAACCCGACACGATTCAAGATGCACAATGTATAGCTACTGGTACCCAGTGACTGCTTTTTCCCACTCCGGAGTACGTGCATGCCCGTAAGCCATCAGAACCTACACAGAGATACCCCCTGCCGCTGTTTTGACCGCTTACAATCAGCCCAGTAATCGTGCCCCACCGTGCCTAGTTCAGGGTACCGTGATACATCTATGTGGATTACTGCTGAAATGGGTCTCCGTTACTAGGGTTTCCTTACTAGTTAAGTTTGTGGGCCTATATTTACTAATATTACACACCAACCCGATACGTACTTAACCCTCCCACTAATTCAAGCATATTTATTTAACGGTTAAGTTTGTGGGCCTATATGTACTAATATTACCCACCTACATGAGATGTACTTAACCCTCCCATCAATTCAAGCATGTTTATTAAACGGTTAAGTTTTGTGGGTCTATATTTACTAATATTACCCACCAACTCGATATGTACTTAACCCTCCCGCACATTATGTCATATTGGTTAAGTGTTGTCCATTCATGTTAACTTAACCCACCCATTCATCGTGTCATGTTGGTTAAGTGTTTCTTATTAACTTAACCCTCCTCACTTATCATGTTGAGTTGGTTAAGTGTTTCCTATTAACTTAACCCCGTTCGTCCATCAAGTTATATTGGTCAAGTGTTCCTTGTTAAGTCAACCCCACGTGTTCATCATGTTGTATTGCTTAAGTGTCATCAATCAATCCAAGTTAACTTAACCTACCTACTTATCATATTACTTTGGTTAAGTGTTGTCGTCTTGTGTTAACTTAACCTTACCACAAATTAATTTATATTAGTTATGTGTTGCCCTCTTGTTTTAACTTATCCCTACCACAAATCAAATTATATCAGTTAAGTGTTGCCCTCTTGTTTTAACTTAATCCTACAACAAATCAAGTTATATCGGTTAAGTGTTGCCCTCTTGTTTTAACTTAACCCTACCACAAATCAAGTTATATCGGTTAAGTGTTGCCCTCTTGTTTTAAATTAACCCTACCACAAATCAAGTTATATTGGTTAAGTGTTTCTTATTACTTAACCTTACCCATTCATCATGCTATACTGGCTAAGTGTTTCCTATTAACTTAACCCTAGTTATTCATCTTGTTATATTGGTTAAGTGTCACCTTAATTAGCTTAACCATACCATTCCTGTCTTAGCTTTAATCCATTCATTAAAGCACCAACCACTCACATTAGACAGGTATTGTTGCGGTTACTGGATGTGCCGGGCGGTTCTGGGCAGTTTTACACCGCAACTCAGTCTAACCTCGGGTTCTTTTGGGCTTGATGTACTAACCTCTCACATTAGATATATATTGTTACAGTTGCTGGATGTACCGGGCGGTTCCGGGCAGTCTTACACCGTAACTCAATCTAACCTCGGGTTATGCATATTCATCTTTTCTAAATTTACAAATTCACTTCTTTATATTTATTTGTAAATTACTGTCATTCATGTCAAGCCCCACTTTCCTTTTTAAATCAAGTTCATAATTTTAGGTATGAAAATTTATATCGCTTTATGCCATAAAACATTTACATGTTCATGAGCCACATATGCCAATTATATAAAATTTCATATTTTCCACCAACGTTACCCCCGTTAAACGTTCGCATAAATCACATAAAATGTTAACATAGCCTAAGTCATTCATAAATGGGGAAAAAGAGGAAAATGTAATAATTCCAACATCATAAAAATATGGATCTAACTACACATGTGTCATATGAATATGACATAGGACAATATACATTAGGATCTTGCAAATTTAGATCTACTCAACATGAATCATGAAATAGGGGTTTTACATAGAACTACATAAACTTAACATGAGGCATGTAATTGTGAACTTCGCAAATTAATTGGATCTAATCTAAGATTAACCTAATCATATTAGCATGTAGTTTTGGTTATATATGCGAACATGTTTGAACTTGCATAAAATTCCCAATTTGACATACAACATATAGATGTCATTACCAGCTCATGCGACATAAAATGTCATCGCCCAATTATACAACATAGTATGTCATCACTAATTTACACAATATGATATCCATCGCCAAATTATACAATATGGAATGTCATCGCCAAATTACACAATATGATATCCATCGCCAAATTATACAATATGGTATGTCATCTCCAGATTACACAATATGATATTCCATCGCCAAATTATAATATGTTATTGCCAATTTATGTCATCGCAAAAATATATAACATAATATGTCATTGACGAATTATATAACATACGTATCTATTTCAAAGCATTTAACATTTATCATTATATTACATACAACAAGATTCACAACTTAGCACAGAAAGAATCATAGTCTCAATCAATTCATTTATAACAAAACGGATAGGCATAGATTTACATTAGGCGACGTTCTATATCCATTTATTTTGTCACGATTCTAATATCATTTATGTCTGAATGATAACTGGACTTACAAAAAGGAGACTAGTCTTGTGTTCTGGGATCCGTATTCTGAAATTGAATAGCTTTCCTTTGTTGTAGACGTTGAATTCTCTTAGTTGAATTAGATTTGATTTGTAATACTTTCTTTCTAGTTGAATGAGAATGGCGGCTACTCTAGTTGAGTGTTGACAGCGTGACGGTCTTAGGAATATTTTTGTGTGGCTTAGGGTTTAGATTTAGGTTGCTTATATAGAAGTTTGATTTAATATGAGTCATCAGATTAACCTAGAGCAAATCAAAGCCATTCAAGCCTAAGAGAACCAACCAGAATGTGCCACAGAAGCCTTAATTACACAACAGATCGTCACAGGAAGAAAAACGTCAGATTTCAGATCTGACCCGAGGGAGAGGTCGACCCCCTGGTCGACCTGTATATAGGGAGGTCGACCCCCAAGTCGACCTGTATATAGGGAGGTCAACCCCCAGGTCGACCTGTATATAGGGAGGTCGAACCCCAGGTCGACCTACCATGGTATTTAATTTTTTGAATTGTTCTATATAATTTTCTGAAAGTTATAAGGGCCATAACTTTTTCATACGAAGTCCGATTTTCGAAAACTTGGACTCTATTCCAAGCAGAATTTCGAGACGAACGCAATGGTGTAACCTGTTTCACTTAAGTCTTACATTTGAAATTAATTATTCTTTAGTTTGTTATTTTAATATTCTTAGAAAATATGGGGTGTTACATTCTCCCTCCTTAAAGGATTTCTCCTCGAAATATTCAAGTTAAGAAGAATGTATATCTTACCATCCAATCATCCATCTGCTCAACCATCAAACCCAGGCATCCATTGTCCTTAAAAAGATTTCTAATGATTTCATGGTCATATGCATAGTGTGTGTACATGTCCTTATCTAATGCAAAATCAGGCGGTCTACTGATTCAGTTGACCTCCTCAATGCGAATTATGTCAGTGCCATGAGTCCATAATGTATGCAATTATTCCTAATCGTACTTTATAACTTCTACATGAGTGCACAATCATTCATACAAATGCAACATACATATGATAACACATCAATTTTCAATCCATATATATAAATTCACTCATGCATATGCAACATGAAGGTGACTGAGCCGATCTAGTGCCTAATGTGTGTATATGCATCCACGAGCAACCATTAGCAAACACTTGCAACCACTTGCACCCACCAAACATAACATGTCTCAAACACATGTTTACATCCATTGGCTTCTACCTAAAGATTGAGGATAGGACTGAGAGGATATACTTAAAAGACTAGCATGCAAATAAATATTATAGAAAAAGTGGAATCAATGATATACACTCAAAAAAGGTATGATGCGCATATCTAGTCTTCGGTCTTCTAAGTTGCACCTTCTTGAGCTTCACTCCACTGTACCTTAACAAATTTAACTTCACGATTGCGAAGCTTCTTGACCTCCATTTCCAAAACCCATTGGTAAAGATAGGACCTCAATCACTTACTATGCTAGAGATTATCCAATGTAGTCAAACTATCTTTCCAAGATAAACCAATATTAACCATGATACCAAGTGTATATACTAAGATGATTAGAGGTCTCTCTTCTATTTAGGTTATCCATCATGGTCGAACTTGACATCCCTCAAGTACAAGCCCCAAAGGCCTAAACCAATATCAGGCAAGCACCCAAGGAATACCTCCTCCGAATTTGGACGATTTATGTGAGATAATACTAGCAAAACAACCAAACAATTGAGCACTTAACCGACTCTGGCTATCCTCGCCAATCTTGCTCCAAAACTATCGTTGATCGCATAACTGGCTTTGCATTGTCATCTAGATATATGTGGGAGTCTACCTCACGTTTTTGGGGACAAACCACTAATCTTAATCAAGAAAATCTGCGTACTCATGGACTATTCCAACGGATCAAAAATCATCGATAACTACATAAAGTGATTCTAGGTAGCTAAAACTGATCCCTTAGGATCACACGAAATTTCGAGGGTATTCCCGAGGCAAGTCGAAAGTATAACTACCCTCCTTTCACAATTACTAGCTAATAAATACATGCTTAGAATCAACCCATAGCCCATGAAACCAAAAACATAATTATCTCAAATCCTTACGAACCAAAAATAAATTAGCCGAACCACAAATTGGATTTGAGACAATAATGGGATCTTCTACTATACAAGTACTAAGGTGCAGAGACTCAACTATGGAAGCAGATATAAACAAATGCGAAGCGCTAAAATCTAAAAGAGTACTAGCAGGATGACCAAAGAGTAAAAACTAAACTCTTTCAACAGAAACCTTACTACCTCTCTCTCAGGTACGCTGGCGGTGAGAGCATGTATTTGCCATCCTGAAAATCCTGTCATTTGTTCTTGCCTTGTCCTTAATTATACGACCCGTTATACCATAATAAAGATACTTTCTCTTGTCTTAGGTTTTACTATTCTTTCCTCCCCTCCTTTGTGAACCAAGTCTATATCCATGAGTTCTTCATCCTTGGGTTGTGCTCCTTAGCCAAACTCCCTCATTCTCGTCTTTGCCATCCTGGTATAACTTGTTGACAGGTCTCTTGAAAGTTGCCTCCATCGCACGGAAAAACCTACAAAGCTCGAAAGAAAATTAGCCGTAGGTGAAACTAGAACGGCTATAGATGGAAGTTGGGCACTTCTCCGCCCTTTGACAGGTGTCGTAGTCTTATCAAGCCCATGGAACCATGCCACGATGAGGTTACCTCCAGAAAGCTAGGAGCTCCGGAGACTCAGGGAAGATGGAAACAAGGATTCAAACAGAGGATCAAAAAGATAGTGCATATGGATTTGGGGAACATGCCTTTAAAACAAAAACTTTTCTTTTGAAAATGCTTCTTTTGAAACCATTTTGAAAATAAATTTTCAAATCTTTTATCTGATCCGGTAATCTTCAGCTCTGATACCAAGTAAAACACCCCGCCTCCATTAAGGTCACTCACAAAGGGAATGCCTTAACTTCGGTGGAGCATTATAGGTAAAAGATGCAGATAAATTACAAGACAGACAAATAAAGCATCGGAAAATAAATCATTTTATAAACAACTTAATTCAATCAAGCTTTTACAACAATCTTCTCAAATTATGCTTAAAAGTAATACATAGAACTTCTGTCATGATTTATTAACTTCCAAGTATAAAAGAAGCACAAAAATAGCAATGATATTCCCCAATAAAGCATGTACCAGCCATAGCAGTGGAAGAGAGAGTCCAAAGCAAAACATCGACCATCTTCGAGCTTGAAAAGAAAACTGAGCTAAGTGGTAACATTAATTTCCTCCCTATGAACCTAGGGGGAGGGTGAAACAGAAGAAAAGAGGCGAAACAAAACTAGGTCAGACATAAGTCTGGTAAGTCCAGTGATTATTCAACATATAAATTGGTAAGAGAACCATGACATGAGTAAACTGGATGCAGGACAATAACAAAGAAATAAGGTAACATAGGATAAGCATAAGGTACGATAAGGCAAGATAAATTGAATGCGCTCCTACTCTTTCTCTGCTTCGTTACTACCTTGTTATTCTGATTTTAATATCTCTGCACCACCTAACTAGTGTCCCAACTAGTAATCTGTGTAAAATGATAATGTGATCCCAATCCCTGTAATTGTGGTAGCCTTCAGTGTACATCTACCATGAGGATTCCACCTCAATCATCCTAATTGCCATGAACATGTTAGATGTACCCTTACTACCCTATCGACCGACTTCCGTACTTGTATTCATGTTCCATGTGTTTGTGTCAATCGGCCCTCTCTTGCGTGTAGATACCCTGTGTTGGTCCCACCATAAGGTGTATCAATCCTTATGATAGCGACCCAACACGATTCAAGATGCACAATGTATAACTACTGGTACCCAGTGCCTACTTTTTCCCACTCCGGAGTACGTGCCCGCCCGTAAACCGTCGAAACATACACTGACGTACCCCCTGCCACTATTATGACTGCTTACAATCAGCCCAGTAATCGTGCCCCACCATGCCTAGTTCAGGGTACTGTGATACATCTATGTGGGTTACTGCTGAAAAGGGTCCCCGTTACTAGGTTTTCCTTACTGGTTAAGTTTGTGGGCCTATATTTACTAATATTACCCACCAACCCGATATGTACTTAACCCTCCCACTGATTCAAGCATATTTATTTAACGGTTAAGTTTGTGGGCCTATATGTACTAATATACCCACCTACACAAGATGTACTTAACCCTTCCATCAATTCAAGCATGATTATTAAACGGTTAAGTTTTGTGGGTATGTATTTACTAATATTACCCACCAACCCGATATGTACTAAACCCTCCTGCATATTATGTCATATTGGTTAAGTGTTGTCCATTCATGTTAACTTAACCCACCCATTCATCGTGTCATGTTTGTTAAGTGTTTCTTATTAACTTAACCCTCCTCACTTATCATGTTGAGTTGGTAAAGTGTTTCATATTAACTTAACCCCATTCATCCATCAAGTTATATTGGTCAAGTGTTCCTTGTTAACACAACCCCACGTGTTCATCATGTTGTATTGGTTAAGTGTCATCAATCAATCCAAGTTAACTTAACCCACCTATATATCATATTACTTTGGTTAAGTGTTTCCTTCTTATGTTAACTTAACCTTACCACAAATTAAGTTATATTGGTTAAGTGTTTCCCTCTTGTTTTATCTTAACCTTACAACAAATCAAGTTATATCGGTTAAGTGTTGCCCTCTTGTTTTAACTTAACCCTACCGCAAATCAAGTTATATCGGTTAAGTGTTGCCCTCTTGTTTTAACTTAACCCTACCACAAATCAAGTTATATCGGTTAAGTGTTGCCCTCTTGTTTTAACTTAACCCTACCACAAATCAAGTTATATTGGTTAAATGTTTCTTATTACTTAACCTCACCCATTCATCATGTTATACTGGTTAAGTGTTTCCTATTAACTTAACCCTAGTCATTTATCTTGTTATATTGGTTAAGTGTTACCTTAATTAACTTAACCCTACCATTCCTGTCTTAGCTTTAATTCATTCACTAAAGCACCAACCACTCACATTAGACAGGTATTGTTGCAGTTACTGGATGTGCCGGGGGGTTCTAGGCAGTTTTACACTGCAACTTAGCCTAACCTCGGGTTCTTTTGGGCTTGATGCACTAACCTCTCACATTAGATATATGTTGTTACGGTTTCTAGATGTGTCGGGCGGTTTTGGGCAGTCTTACATGTTAACTCAATCTAACCTCGGGTTAGGCATATTCGTCTTTTCTAAATTTACATATTTATTTCTTTATATTTATATGTAAATTATTGTCATTCAAGTCAAGCCCTGCTTTCCTTTTTAAATCAAGTTCATAATTTTAGGTATAAAAATTTATACCACTTTATGCCATAAAACATTTACATGTTCATCAGCCACATATGCCAATTATATATAATTTCATATTTTTCCCCAACGTTACCCCCATTAAACGTTCACATAAATCATATAAAATGTTAGGCTCGTTACATAGCCTAATTCATACATAAAAGGGGAAAAAGAGGAACATGTAATAATTCCAACATCATAAAAATAGGGATCTAACTACACATGTGTCATATGAATATAACATAGGACAATATACATTTAATTTTGAACTTGCAAATTTAGATCTACTCAACATGAATCATGAAATAAGGGTTTTACATAGAACTACATAAGCTTAACATTAAGCATGCAATTGTGAACTTCGCAAATTAGGTTGATCTAATCTAACATGAACCTAATCATATTAGCATGTAGTTTTGGTCATATATGTGAACATGTTTGAACTTGAATAAAATTCCCAATTTGACATACAACATATAGATGTCATTACCAAATCATGCGACATAAAATGTCATCGCCCCATTATACAACATAGTATGTCATCACCAATTTACACAATATGATATCCATCGCCAAATTATACAATATGGAATGTCATCGCCAAATTACACAATATGATATCCATCGCCAAATTATACAATATGGTATGTCATCTCCAGATTACACAATATGATATTCCATCGCCAAATTATAATATGTTATTGCCAATTTATGTCATCGCAAAAATATATAACATAATATGTCATTGACGAATTATATAACATACGTATCTATTTCAAAGCATTTAACATTTATCATTATATTACATACGACAAGATTCACAACTTAGCACAGAAAGAATCATAGTCTCAATCAATTCATTTATAACAAAACGGATAGGCATAGATTTACATTAGGCGATGTTCTATATCCATTTATTTATTCATGATTCTAATATCATTTAGGTCTGAATGATAACTGGACTTACAAAAAGGAGACTAGTCTTGTGTTCTGGGATCTGTATTCTGAAATTGAATAACTCTCCTTTGTTGTAGACGTTGAATTAGATTTGATTTGTAATTCCTACTTGCTTTCTAGTTGAATGAGAATGGCGGCTACTCTAGGTTGAGTGTTGACAACATGACGGTCTTAGGAATATTTTTGTTTGGCTTAGGGTTTAGATTTAGGTTGCTTATATAGAAGTTTGATTTAATAGGAGCCGTCAGATTAACCTAGAGCAAATCAAAGCCATTCGAGCCTAAGAGAACCAACTAGAATGTGCCACACAAGCCCTAATGACATAGAAGATCGTCACAGGAAGAAAAACGTCAGATTTCAGATCTGACCCGAGGTAGAGGTCGACCCCTAGGTCGACCTGTATATAGGGAGGTCGACCCCCTGGTCGACCTGTATATAGGGTGGTCGACCCCCAGGTCGACCTGGCTTGGTATTTAATTTTCTGAATTGTTCTATATAATTTTCTTAAAGTTTCGAGGGCCATAACTTCTTCATACGAAGTCCGATTGTAATTACCCGGAAATCTGAGCCAATTAAAGATTTTTATTTTGGTAATTTTGATGAATTTTGAATATTTAAAATGAATTATTTTAAATAATAACGACGAAAAATTTATTTTGAATAGAATTCAAATGTATATATTTATATAGCTCGATGTTAGAATATAAATATTTATTTATAATTATAAAAGGAACTGAAAATGGCGCGGTACTTCGATAATTCGATTTCAAATTTAAAATGAATGTACCAGGTGCAAAATAAACCGGATTTTGGTGAAACCAAAAATATTTGAATCTAATTGAGATTATCTTTCGAACGAATCCTAAAAATCAAAATTTCATAGCGGGGGTAAAAAGATATGTCCAGTTGAAAATTCAGAATAGTCGCTATGGAATTTTGGCCCTTAAAAATGGGAATTTTACTAGCGACCTCGGTTTTCGATGAAACCACTTTTGCTGGATCCGCGATGTCAAATTATTGCTAGGTTTCAAATTTCATAATTTTTCAAATCAATATGTGAGCGTGGCAAAGGAAAACGCGTTTGACCAGTTTCAGTTGATTTTAATCGACTGGAAAAGGGTCATTTTTCAAACGCTCTCAGAATTTGATGAAATTAGTTTTGTTAGGACTGTATCATCAATACGAAGCTAGAAAATATTTTTCTGGGATTTTTCTAGGTAGTATGTGGCCCCAGTAAAGTGAAATATGAGTTCAAATTCAATATATAGAATTATATTTTCATTTGGACGAAAACTAATCGAAATAGTCGAATCAGCTTACGATACATATCCCATTGTGTTCGGAATGGGGGTAATACGCTGAGGATTACAGTCGTTGGGTTCGAATCGGGGTTCGGATGAAAAGTCAACTCTAAAGGAGAAATAAATTAAAATAAATAATTAAATTATATATTAATACACTCACCTCTCTATGTCTTCCTTTACAGATCAAAATTAAAAAAAAACCAGACAACCCTCGTTGCCCCCCTTCTTCGATCGTGCCTCCAACCGCAGCGCGTCACCCCCTCCCCACGTCGAACTCCTCCCCCTTCTTCCTCCACCCCATCGCGATCCGCCTCCCCTCTCAAGCGAGAACCCGAACCCAAATCAGCACCGTCGCCCAAACCCTAGCCACCAACCCGACCGCCGTGCCCACCCCCTCCACCTCTAGACCCCGACGCGTCCCCTGCGATCCCCTCCTCTCTCTAATTTCAACAACGAACCTCTCCCCCCCTTCGATGTGAGTTTTTCTATTTTATTCTCTTTGAATATGATTTCCTTAGGCTATAACATTATAGTCTTCGTTCATATGGTTTTTATATACATAAATTTAGGATAAAAATATATTTTTTATTAATATATATATGTGTATAGCATTTTTTATTTTTATGTGAAAGATTTATTTTTAAAACAAGTTTAGATTTTTATTTAAAACAAGTTTTGATTTTATAACTAGAGAGATTTTTATAAAGAAAAAGCATAGTTATAAAAATGTGATTTTTATATAGTAGGAATTATAAAATATAATTTATATATATATATATAGTAGCGATGCAAAAATATAATTTTTATCTATATAATAGCGGTATAAAAATGTGATTTTTATCCATATAGAGTAATTATAAAAATAGGATTTTTATATGATAGAGAATATAAAATTGTGATTTTTATGTACATGGCAACAATATAAAAATGTGATTTTTATATATGTAGTGAATACGGGAAACGAAAGTGACAAAAGGCGAGCACGACGAAGATTCCTACATATGAAGAGTCGTGGCGTTGGTTTAGCTAGTCGGTGAGAACTCCTCACCTTTAATTTAAATTTCTAGTTCAAAATATATACTAGGATGCAGATGGTGTTTAGTAGCACCCGACACCCATCGTCCACAGACCATGGACGGCTTGTATGCTTGTTTGTTTGATTTTGATGTGTAGTTGATTGTGTGATGTGATGTGAAATGAAATAAAATATTTATATAGTTAAAAAATATTTTATAGTTGAAAATAGAATTTTTAACGTGTATTTAAAATGAAATAAATATAAACAAATCGGACGATTTGTTTATATACACACATTCACTGATATTGATTGGGACGATAAATTTTACACATCACCCAACTACACAAATAAAATCTGTGTTTGATTTTTTGAAACCCCACACATGTATTGGGATGATATATGACATATACAAATCCCAATAATTATTTGTATGTCGATCGATTGATTGACAGACTGTTATAAGCATTGAATATTTATATTTGATGCTTATACAGTGTAGAATGAACTTTGGATGATGGTTGATTATTTATCGTTGTTGATATATACATGCGTTGTATGGAAGTCCATAGAAATAAAATCTATGGTAATTGATTGGGCCTCATTCCAGTTTTGAAATAGAATATTTGAAGAGAAATATTTAGGAAGAAATATTTAAAACAAAATATTTGAATAGAATATTTGAAATAGAAATATATAAAGCCGTATTGATTAGATATGCGCTTTTTTGACGCGAACGATATTTATATCGATTATATTCGTTTTTATAATGAATATTGAAAAGTGATTTCAAAATCGAATATTTTGAAATGAAATTCGAATTAAAATGAATTGAAACGAATTAGAATTCGAATTGAAACGAATTAGAATTAGAATTGAATTGAAACGAATTAGAATTCGAATTGAATTGAAAATAAAATGAATTCGAATTGAAACTGAATGGAAATCAATTTGAAATGAATTCGAATTGAAATTGAATAGAATTGAATTCAAATAGAAATTGAATAGAAATGAATTCGAATTAAAATTTAATTGATTTGAAAACGAACTGAAATTGAATTAAAAATCGATTTGAATTGAAATCAGTTTGAAATGAATTTAAAAAAGGATTTATAAGGAAAAATTCAATTTTGATTTTAATTTGAAATGAAGTTTAAATCTTTTCGAAAACGAATTTAAAACGATTTGAAAAATATGTTTTAAAAAGAAATCGATGAAATATATATATATAATATATATATATATATTGGCCTGAATAGAACGCGCCGCGCCGCGGCAGTTCGCGAATTTCGACCATTGACTTTGAATGGATATTGCGGGAGATCCGACCATCGGATTCTCCTAAAACCGGAACCGTTGGGTTCGTATCGAAAAGAGATTTCTAATGAATATTAGAGATTTGAAATCTAACGGTTGGATTTGGGATTATGTCCAAATCAAATTTGGAAAAGGTCGCTGTAAGTGCAGTTCGATGGCCGTTGATGGAAATTGACTGTACGGGCCTTGATTAAATTATTAAAAATTGTAATAATTTGTGTAAAATCATAAGAAATGATTTGGGAAGAATTGGGATGAAAAACTCCATATTTGAAAAGATAAAAATAGATTTTTATCGAAATAAACTAGTTTTGAACTAGAATTAAAATCAATTTATTTTTGAAATAAATAAATTGGATTTGAAATGGTTTCAAAGGTAACCGGAATTTCCAATAATTGAGTTGGAATGGATTTGTATCGAAATTGTCTTTGGAATATTTCGATGTTGGATTTCATGATGATACAGATATTGTTATGGGAATTTGAAAGATATATTTATATCGTTATTTCCAATACGATATTTGTTGGTCGTAGAATTTGATATTGAATATAAGCCGATATATTTTCTATTCAGAGCCTTGTATTTAATATCAAATGGGATTTGGGTTTGTCGTGAATGGTGTCTTCATTAACACTGTTCTTAAGCCCAGTTGAGAAAAAGATTAAATATTTTTATTTAGATTTATTGAAGTGTACCAATTAAATAATATTTAATTGGAATTGAATTGGTATTGATTTTTGGGTTTATCGTGAACAGTGTTTTAAATAACACTCGTTCTTTAACCCGATAATTAATTGAATGTGATTTTGGGTTGTCATGAATGGTATCTTCAATAATACTGTTCTTAGACGCAAAGGAGTTAAGAAAATCAGAAACTAACTGGAGATTAGTTAAGTTGAATGGTTTCTTGGGTATTGATCTGATATTGGTTTCGGCCTTCGGGGTTAATACTTAGGGAATTGCTCACTTGCTAATTTACGGTCAAGGATTGATTGAAATGTGATGTGATTTTGGGTTTGTCGTGAACCGTGTTTTAAATGACATTGATTCTTTAACCCAGTTAAAGATTAAAACTAAGTGGGGTTTTAATGAATCTTTAATTAGATTGAAAAGATCGAGAATGGAGTATCACCAGTTTTGTTCCAGGCGATAGTTAGATCTTTAATTAGATTTGAATGTGAAATGGTAATTAAATTTACCGATAACACCGTGGTGTTAGATATGAAGTATTACCAGTCTGACTTCATGGGATGAATAGATTGGGATTGGGAAATAAAATAAATGACTACTTCGGTGTAGTTCGCTAATCCCGACTAGTTTGAAGTGATATTCAAAGGAATATTAAAGAATAAATTTAAAAGAATTTATCTTTGATTAAATTAATGGGAACCTTTCCCTAAGAATGTGAAATTTAGAAACTAATTGTAGGTTGGCTAAGATGAATGGTTTCCTGGGTATTGATCTGATGTTGGTTTCGGCCTTCGGGGTTAATATTTGGGGAATTGTTCTCTTACTAATTTACGGTTAGTGATTGATGAATTGGAATGAGGCGTATGTTGTGTTTGTGTAACACTTGTTTATTATATACGCGAGTTATTCGGAAAGACCGGGTTTATCCCATTCTGAATAACTAATACGACGATAAGTCGAAGGTGAAGACGGTGGTTGAAGACCGGAGGTCTTCACGTCGTTTGGATAATTACTGATGATCTTGATTAGGCCATACACCCAAGAGGAGGGAATCAGTTAGTGGTCATCCAGATGTCCTTGGAGATCGATGGAGATGCGGGGTACTAGGTGCCTTCGGTTTCGTTCAGACCCAGAACAAACTTGTAAATGGACCGTGTGTCTGACATTGGATTTCAGTCTGTGTGATTGATTTCTATTAAATATATATCTGTTTGGCGGCGGAAAATTTATTCACTTGCTTAACGCCCTTCTCTGAGACATACGAGCTCAGGGGTTATATATTGATGGATATCCATCGCATGGAATGAATTTCCTGTGTGGCATGCCTAAGTGGCAATGGATCAAGGCTTCTGTTGAAAAGCAAAGTCTTGTGGTTGATGATCAAAGCACGACCTGTGTGGCGTAGCTTTGTGTAACGTTGATTCGCGAGCCTCACACCTCGGCGTTGAACTAAAAACGGGAGAGGACCTCAAAGAGGACATGCGTTTCTTTCTCGTTAGAAGTGGCGTCAGTGGTTTTACACACCTTGACAAGTTTGACTTATGTGGTTGTTGCTGTTGCGAGGCGCCTCGGATATGTCGGTGACTATGTGAAGCCGATGGAGTCATTCGTTGGCTCATTTACGCCCCAAAGGGCGGGGAAACATAGTGTTCAGGCATAATAATCCACATCGATGGACCAGCCCTGACGATCCAAAGGGTTGATGCATTCTGGTCCTGAGGCTCGGGCTAGAGAGTCTCGAATCGGTAGAGGACTATCTTTTGCCTCAGTTCACAGATGGAAATCCAACTTCCGAATACGTGACATTTGCGGTTTTGATTGTAGAGCCTAGTATTGGCGACATGATATATGGTACCCATGCCGCCTATGATTGATACTTATGACTTGAAGTTGTTTTATACACTATGCACTTATAATAGTATCAAATGATTTGTTTTGAACATACCAAACATGTTTGGCTATTATAAGGGAAAACCCTATCCCCCGGCGTGCGTTGCATTGTGTGATAGGACTTGGGTCTTATAGTAGCTTTATTTTTCCAAAAAGCATTGCGCTATTTTGTAATATGCACTGGTATTCTTCGGAGGAAACCCGTTCCGTGTTATACGGCGTGGTCCCTTGATATATCTAATTTAAAGTAAAGTTTTAAATAACTGTTTTAGTTCTCACACTAGTCCCATGACTGACCTGGAGTTTATTGTTTTAACCTAAACTCTGGGTGCCCTTATTTTGACACGGGCAGCTAGTAGTTTTGGTTTTGCAGATTTATATTTACAGGATCCTGATTTACAGCTGGAACGATAATTGGAAAGCTTTGTATCCGTGTATTACTTCTAGTTGTGTATTGTATTATTTTCCGCTGCTATGTAATGTAATTTAAATCTCTGGTATTTTCTGTGTAATATTGATTCATACTCTGTATATTCATGTATTCTGATGAAATTTTTGTAATTAACAAAGAAATGTTCTTCGATCTGCGTTCCTTTGTGGCTTGTTCTCAATTCAATCCAGGATTTCCCGTAAGGGGGATTTCAGATTGTCTCATCGTGGTATCAGAGCTTTAGTTTACAAAGCTCGAGAACAAGGCACATTAGAACCAAACGAAAGAATTCATCAGAGATTGGATTAGTAATATCTGATGAGAACGACTCGTTAGAGATGCGATCAGTAGTATCCTAGAACGAGTGTGAAGAGTATTTTTTAAAAAAAAAATGAAAACAAATTTTGTTTTCAAAATTTAAATCGTATTATACGTATTTGAATAATTTATTTTAAATTGATTTGGATAATCTAGTATATTAAGATTTTGCATATACGCCTAGCTAGCGTGTATACGAAGTCCGAGATATACTGGATCGATATAGAGTCACACTCTAGTCGCCCGGGGATGATTCTGATGATTGTAGCTACATCATCAGAATTAGTGTTTGAGTTTTAAAGGTGTTATACCTATATATTTCCATTAGACTGGTGTGAGAACCAAAATATAGTTAGAATATATTGTTGTGACTTGGCATCAAAAATGTGATTTTTGACTATATATCAAAGTTATGAACTTGAAAAGATAATCAACTAATTGATTGCTGATTGTGTTGTTTGATTAATTAAAGTGGAACCATTTAGCCAAATTTTTCGCATATGCATGCATGTACATGTACTTACATTGAACTGGTCATAGCAAGGAGGCTAGAGCAGAAGAATAAAATTGTTTGCCCGACAAATAGGTACATGTTTACCATAATTTACTGTTTTGTTTGGGTGATGATGATTTTATGAGCCGATTGGCTAGCCGCTTGGCTTTTTCTTTTTCTTTTGGATTGAAGAAGGCCATGGGAGGCTATATGAAATATCCCGAAGTCCCCAGTGCAGGGGAGGTTATGGCGAATTTTTTCGAAAATTTAGGGTGTTAGCCAAATTTTTGAAAAATTTGAAAAGTTCTTAGAAACTGAAAAGTTGAAGAACTTAAGCCGTAATGAAAATAGTGAAAGTTGAGTTGATTAGTTAAACAACTTTCATCTTCGTTCCTTTTTGGGGACGAAAAGTTTTAAGCGGGGGAGATTGTAATAACCCGGAAATCTGAGCCAATTAAAATTTTTTATTTTGGTAATTTTGATAAATTTTGAATATTTAAAATGAATTATTTTAAATAATAACGACGAAAAATTTATTTTGAATATAATTCAAACGTATATATTTATATAGCTCGACGTTAGAATATAAATATTTATTTATAATTATAAAAGGAATTGAAAATGGCGTGGTAGTTCGATAATTCGATTTCAAATTTAAAATGAATGTACCGAGTGCAAAATAAACCGGATTTTAGTGGAACCAAAAATATATGAATCTAATTGAGATTATCTTTCGAACGAATCCGAAAAATCGAAATTTCATAGCGGGGGTAAAAAGATATGCCCAGTTGAAAATTCAGAATAGTCGCTATGGAATTCTGACCCTTAAAAATGGGAATTTTGCAAGCGACGTCCGTTTTCGACGAAACCACTTTTGTTGGATCCACGATGTCAAATTATTGCTAGGTTTCAAATTTCATAATTTTTCGAATCAATATGTGAGCGTGGCAAAGGAAAACGCGTTTGACCAGTTTCAGTTGATTTTAATCGACGGGAAAAGGGTCATTTTTCAAACGGTCTCAGAATTTGACGAAATTAGTTTTGTTAGGACCGTATCGTCAATACGAAGGTAGAAAATGTTTTTCGGGTATTTTTCTATTTAGTATGTGGCCCCAGTAAATTGAAATGTGCGTTCAAATTCAATATATAGAATTATATTTTCATTTGGATGAAAACTGAACGAAACAATCGAGTCAGCTTACGATACGTATCCCATTGTGTTCGGAATGGGGGTAATACACTAGGGACGATAGTCGTGGGTTTGAATCAGGGTTCGGATGAAAAGTCAACTCTAAAGGAGAAATAAATTAAAATAAATAATTAAATTATATATTAAAACACTCACCTCTCTCTCTTACTTTACAGATAAAAAAAAATAGATAACCCTCCTCGTCCCCCCTTTTCTTTGATCGCGCCTCCAACTGCAGCGCGTCACCCCCTTCCCCACGTCGAACTCCTCCCCCTTTCTTCCTCCACCCCATCGCGATCCGCCCCCCCACCCCCTCTCAAGCGAGAACCCGAACCCAAATTAGCACCGTCGCCCAAACCCTAGCCACCAACCCGACCACCGTGCCCACCCTCTCCACCTCCAGACCCCGACGCGACCCCTGCGATCCCCTCCTCTCTCCAATTTCAACAGTGAACCTCTCCCTCCCTTCGATGTGAGTTTTTCTATTTTATTCTCTTTGAATATGATTTCTTTAGGCTATAACATTATAGTCTTCGTTCATATGGTTTTTATATATATAATTTTAGGATAAAAATATAATTTTTATTAATATATATATGTGTATAACATTTTTTTATTTTTATGTGAAAGATATATTTTTAAAACAAGTTTAGATTTTTATTTAAAACAAGTTTTGATTTTATAACTAGAGAGATTTTTATAAAGAAAAAGCGTAGTTATAAAAATGTGATTTTTATATAGTAGGAATTATAAAATATAATTTTTATATATATAGCAGCGATGCAAAAATATAATTTTTATCTATATAATAGCGGTATAAAAATGTGATTTTTATCCATATAGAGTAATTATAAAAATAGGATTTTTATATAATAGAGAATATAAAAATGTGATTTTTATATACATGGCAACAATATAAAAATGTAATTTTTATATATGTAGTGAATACGGGCAACGAAAGTGACAAAAGGCGAGCACGACGAAGATTCCTACATATGAAGAGTCATGGCGTTGGTTTAGCTAGTCGGTGAGAACTCCTCACCTTTAATTTAAATTTCTTGTTCAAAATATATACTAGGATGCAGACGGTGTTTAGTAGCACCCGACATCCACAGACCATGGACGACTTGTATGCTTGTTTGTTTGATTTTGATGTGTAGTTGATTGTGTGATGTGATTTGAAATGAAATAAAATATTTATATAGTTAAAAAATATTTTATAGTTGAAAATAGAATTTTTAACGTGTATTTAAAATGAAATAAATATAAACAAATCGAACGATTTGTTTATATACACACATTGACTGATATTGATTGGGACGATAAATTTTACACATCGCCCAACTACACAAATAAAATCTGTGTTTGATTGTTTGAAACCCCACACGGGTAATGGGATGATATATGACATACACTAATTCCAATAATTAGTTGTATGTCGATCGATTGATTGACAAACTGTTATAAGCGTTGAATATTTATATTTGATGCTTATACAGTGTAGAATGCACTTTGGATGATGGTTGATTATTTGTCGTTGTTGATATATACATGCGTTGTATGGAAGTCCATAGAAATAAAATCTATGGTAGTTGATTGGGCCTCCTTCCAGTTTTGAAATAGAATATTTGAAGAGAAATATTTGAAAAGAAATATTTGAAACGAAATATTTGAATAGAATATTTGAAATAGAAATATATAAAGCCGTGTTGATTAGATATGCGCTATTTTGACGCGAACGATATTTATATCGATTATATTCATTTTTATAATGAATATTGAAAAGTGATTTCAAAATCGAATATTTTGAAATGAAATTTGAATTAAATTGAAACGAATTTGAATTCGAATTGAATTGAAATGAATTAGAATTCGAATTGAATTGAAACAAATTAGAATTCGAATTGAATTGAAAATAAAATGAATTCGAACTGAAATTGAATGGAAATCAATTTGAAATGAATTCGAATTGAAAAAGAATTCGAATTGAAATTGAATAGAATTGAATTCGAATTGAAATTGAATAGAAATGAATTCGAATTAAAATTGAATTGAATTGAAAATGAACTGAAATTGAATTAAAAATCGATTTGAATTGAAATCAATTTGAAATGAATTTAAAACGAATTTATAAGGAAAAATTCTATTTTGATTTGAATTTGAAATGAAGTTGAAATCGTTTCGAAAACGAATTTAAAACGATTTGAAAAATACGTTTTAAAATGAAATCGATGAAATATGTATATAATATGTATATTATATATATATATATATAATGGCCTGAATAGAACGCGCCGCGGCAATTCGCGAATTTCGACCATTGACTTCGAATGGATATTGCGGGAGATCCGACCATCGGATTCTCCTAAAACCAGAACCGTTGGGTTCGTATCGAAAAGGGCTTTCTAATGAATATTAGAGATTTGAAATCTAACAGTTGGATTTGGAATTATGTCCAAATCAAATTTGGAAAAGGTCGCTGTAAGTGCAGTTCGATGGCCGTTGATGGAAATTGACTGTACGGGCCTTGATAAAATTTTTAAATATAGTAATAATTTGTGTAAAATCATAAGAAATGATTTGGGAAGAATTGGGATGAAAAACTCCATATTTGAAAAGATAAAAATAGATTTTTATCGAAATGAACTAGTTTTGAACTAGAATTAAAATCAATTTATTTTTGAAATAAATAAATTGGATTTGAAATGGTTTCAAAGGTAAACAGAATTTCCAGTAATTGAGTTGGGATGGATTTGAATCGAAATTATCTTTGGAATATTTCGATGTTGGATTTCGTGATGATACAGATATTGTTATAGGAGTTTGAAAGATATATTTATATCGTTATTTTCAATACGATATTTGTTGGTCGTAGAATTTGATATTGAATATAAGCCGATATATTTTCTATTCAGAGCCTTGTATTTAATATCAAATGGGATTTGGGTTTGTCGTGAATGGTGTCTTCATTAACACTATTCTTAAGCCTAGTTGAGAAAAAGATTAAATCTTTTTATTTTGATTTAATGAAGTGTACCAATTAAATAATATTAAATTGGAATTGGTATTGATTTTTGGGTTTATCGTGAACAGTGTTTTAAATAACACTCGTTCTTTAACCCGATAATTAATGGAATATTATTTTGGGTTGTCGTGAACGGTATCGTCAATAATACTGTTCTTAGACCCAAAGGAGTTAAGAAAATCGGAAAATAACTGGAGATTAGTTAAGTTGAATGGTTTCTTGGGTATTGATCTGATGTTGTTTTCGACCTTCGGGGTACTTAGGGAATTGCTCACTTGCTAATTTACGGTCAGGGACTGATTGAAATGTGATGTGATTTTGGGTTTGTCGTGAACCGTGTTTTAAATGACATTGATTCTTTAACCCAGTTAAAGATTAAAACTAAGTGGGGTTTTAATGAATCTTTAATTAGATTGAAAAGATCGAGAATGGAGTATCACCAATTTTGCTCCAGGCGATAGTTAAATCTTTAATTACATTTGAACGTGAAATGGTAATTAAATTTACCGATAACACCGTGGTGTTAGATATGAAGTATTACCAGTCTTACTTCATAGGATGAATAGGTTGGGATTGGGAAATAAAATAAATGACTACTTCGGTGTGGTTCGCTAATCCCGACTAGTTTGAAGTGATATTCAAAGGAAGATTAAAGAATAAATTTAAAAGAATTTATCTTTGATAAAATTAATGGGAACCTTTCCTTAAGAATGTGAAATTTAGAAACTAACTGTAGGTTGGCTAAGATGAATGGTTTCCTGAGTATTGATCTGATGTTGGTTTCGGCCTTCGGGATTAATATTTGGGGAATTATTCTCTTACTAATTTACGGTTAGTGACTGATGAATTGGAATGCGGCATATGTTGTGTTTGTGTAACACTTGTTTATTATATACGCGAGTTATTCAGAAAGACCAGGTTTATCTAATTCTGAATAACTAATACGACGATAAGTCGAAGGTGAAGACGGTGGTTGAAGACCGGAGGTCTTCACGTCGTTTGGATAATTACTGATGATCTTGATTAGGCCATACACCCAAGAGGAGGGAATCAGTTAGTGGTCGTCCAGATATATCGGTGACTATGTGAAGCCGATGGAGTCATTCGTTGGCTCATTTACGCCTCAAAGGGCGGGAAAAGGTTTTGTTTAGGCATAATAATCCACATTGGCGGACTGGCCCTGACGATCCAAAGGGTTGATGTGTTCTGATCCTGAAGCTCGGGCTAGAGAGTCTCGAATCGGTAGAGGACTATCTTTTCCTCGGTTCACAGATGGAAATCCAACTTCCGAATGCGTGACATTTGCGGTTTTGATTGTAGAGTCTAGTATTGGCGACATGATATATGGTACCCATGTCACCTATGATTGATATTTATGATTTGAAGTTGTTTTATACACTATGCACTTATAATAGTATCAAATAATTTGTTTTGAACATACCAAACATGTTTGGCTATTATAAGGGAAAACCCTATCCCCCGGCGTGTGTTGCATTGTGTGATAGGACTTGGGTCTTATAATAGCTTAATTTTTCCAAGAAGCATTGCGCTGTTTTGTTATATGCACTGGTATTCTTGGGAGGAAACTCGTTCCGTGTTATACGGCGTGGTCCCTAGATATATCTGATTTAAAGTAAAGTTTTAAATAACTGTTTTAGTTCTCACACCAGTCCCATGACTGACCTGGAGTTTATTATTTTAACATAAACTCTGGGTGCCCTTATTTTGACACGGGCAACTAGTAGTTTTGGTTTTGCAGATTTATATTCACAGGATCCTGATTTACAGCTTGAATGATACTCGGAAAGCTTTGTATCCGCGTATTACTTCTAGTTGTGTATTGTATTATTTTCCGCTGCTATGTAATGTAATTTAAATCTCTGATATTTTCTGTGTAATATTGATTCATACTCTGTATATTCGTGTATTCTGATGGAATTGTTGTAATTAAAAATGAAATGTTCTTCGGTCTACGTTCCTTTGTGGCTTGTTCTCAATTCAATCCGGGATTTCCCGTAAGGCGGATTTCGGGTCATCTCATCGATTTTCGAAAACTTGGACTCTATTCCAAGTAGAATTTCGAGACGCATGCAATGGCGTAACCCGTTTCCCTTAATTCTTACATTTGAAATTAATTATTCTTTAGTTTGTTATTTTAATATTCTCAGAAAATACGGGGTGTTACACACATGGATCAGAAGGGAGTTCTTTTAAATCAATTAGTTTAGGCATTAAAGAACCAGAACTAGATTGCGAAACATATTTTCTTTTAAAGAAATTATCCATTTTATATCTGCTAGGAAGATTCATGAAATTGCATAAGAATTTGTCAATTTTATATCTTTACAGGAAAGAATAAAAATTTGGGTATACCGATTACTACGCGGAGGCTCCAAGCGACAGGAGTTGAGGTGGCAAGTTCTGGACGGCGCAGAGGCGGAGCAAACAGTGACATCTGTGTCACCGGAGGTGCGGAGCTGATATGAAATTGAGATGGCGGTTTGTTTTTTCTTGATTTGTAATTGGGAAAATGGGTGCATATTGCGGTTGAGAAATTAAACTGCTGAAGTTGGGTGCAAATTCTACTTGAGAAATTGGGTGCGAATTGGGACTGTAAGCTGCTGAAGTCAAAAAAATAATTTGCTTTGCTGTAAAATTATGTTTTCATAAAGTTCAGTGGGGTCCTGACACCCCACGCAAACACCTTTACATCTGCCCCTGCTGAGGATACGTTTCCAATCATCAAGATCTGAGAGCATAAATAGGAAGGTTTTTCTAGTTGATTTAATGTTAATCCCACCATTTGGTTTCCATAAATGAAGCTGATGATTCGAGATAGCTGTGAACGACAATGAGGTGTCCATAAAGAAACCCACAAGGTAATTCCACCATACAACCTTCCAAGCGGCGTAGATCTCTTCTATAGGTGTTAACGTGTTCCCCCTTCAAGCTTAGGGTGATGAGAGGCAGTGAGAATTCACCATCGTTAATCGGTTTCTTCTCGAATAGAGTTTTCTATTTGTGTGGCTTCATTGTTGAGGTTTGAGAAGCGAAAATAGGTCTGGTGAGAGGCGGCGGTTCAGGGGAGGGTGGGTTTGGGTGATGCATTGGATCTGAGGGAGGTAGCATGGTGCCAGTTGATGTGAGAGGTGGAGGTGGTGACCTTGAGGTTTTCTGTTGAGAGGACAGGTCAGTGTGGGCCACCATTGTTGTGGAGCTCGAGGCTTATCTATATTTTGAATATTTTGAAAACATCGATTTTGATAAATCTCAACTCATCTTACGCTTCGATTAAATTTCAACTACATCTATTTAAAATAGACATTACTTTTTATAAAACTATTCTTTATAAGAATTAACGATATTATTTATCCAAAAGATATTTTATTAATTTTAATTACTTTAACCAACTTAATGTAAATATCAAACATCAAGAAAGACAATTTATAACTTTTCTTTATATAATTTTAAAACCATCTTTAATACTCTCAAAGGAAAATAAACCAAATATAAAATTGTTTATAACTTTTAAACCAACCTTAATTATTCCGTAAAATGATTAATTACATTTACGGTCTTTCATAATCAATAAATTAATTGTTTGCAAGCATTTTATTAACTAAGTTTAAAACCTTATAATAAACGAGTTAATTATTCTTAAACCATTTATAGTCGATCTATTAAAGTGGTTTTATTCATTTTATTAAACCAGTTCAATTTCTATTCAAATTCCTTTTAAAAGTAAATAAAAATTGACCAATCAATTCATATCACGTTAGCTAAAAATAAGTTATTGGAACTAAAGCATCATTTATTTAAATGATTAATAAGTTTAATTAATCATTAATTAAAGTAATTAATTAAAAATAAGTTTCAATAACTATAATAATTAATTCAATTCTAATATTCATTTATTGGAATGAAAAATCAATTCTCAGTTTGTTACTTATGCAAAATTAGGCGCAATTATCATTTGTTAAAATAGATAATCAAATCACACTACTATTATCTAAAATAATAATTAAATTTATAAATAACATTAATTAAAATGATAAATTAATTCAAATATCGATTCTGTGAAAACACATGCTTATATTAAACAAATCGTTTGATTTACGTATATCATCGACAATATAATCAATATGGGAATATGCATAAGTCAATTTTGGACGATAAACGAACATAACAAACAAATGCAAGAAAAGTAAAATATAGACGAATGGGTAGTTATGGATAACATATGAATATAATCAAAGGAATTATTAATTCTGTAACAACCACAAATAGATGTGTATGTTTCGGAGTGTTACGTCGCGACCTAACTCGCTACGTACACTCTGCTTTTCCTTTTATAGCCCTCAACAACAAAAATGGTTTTTTATGTGCATATAGAACAGATAATATAATATAATTTGTTTAAAATGAATCTTTCGTTTAAAATTAGGTAATGTCAAAGGTCATCCGTTCATAAAAAAGAATATATATCAACATTCACTAACAAAGCAGTAAATCAACAAATCTATCAAACAAATAAACTAACATAACAAACAAATAAATATCGATTCAATAACAAATATTTATATTATCGATACGAAAATAGTACTCCAGAAAGGGTAAGAGTTAAGTCACCATCTATTCCAATTCGTCGATTTCACGTCGATGTATATAATTCCAAACGAGTGTTTGAAATTATATAAAATTCCCAATAGCTCCAAATCTCTCCAAACCCTCTGGTATGCATAACGTTAAAGAATATGAACCTAACGCAACTTGTTTTGAGCAAAATCGACCTCGTATGAAAAAGATATACATTTTTTTAGTTCTTGGTTAATTTAGATTAAAATCACAACACTTATTACTTTATTAACTCCACTAATTACCTTCATTAGGAAACTCATCTTCTTCCCTCGTTAAAAAGAAAATCTGCTCCAGGAAAAGTTTCGAACCCACTGGCCTAACCTCTATCCTCCTATGTCCATCTACACACCACGAAATGCTACAACGAATCCACCAATGCGCTTCACTTCTTGAACTCCGCCACTTAAGCGCCTCCCTACAACCCCACTTCGAAATGCATCTACGACCAGCAGCACATGCAGGATAGAAAGGTGCGACAGTTTTAGGGTAAAAACTCTCATACGTTCATCGCTAGGTGCTAAACTACATGGAAAACCTAAAAACGATCACCATTTCGCCAAATGCCAACCTCAAAATACAAAAGTGCTAACCCTAGATGATGATATTGCTGTCGACAATGTCTAGGCAACATGCACCCAGTTTAAACATATAGATTTGGAAAAGCTCTCTAAAACAAACTCAATACAATTTATTTCATGATTTTTGGTTGAATAAATGAATTGATCTTGATTTTATTTCTTTGAAGTGAGGCCATTTTCTTTGATTTCATTTTGCAATCAAAGAAGTGAAGAGGGACCGACTTGAAAAGAGGAATAAAGAAGAAGAATACTTGGAGATGATGAGTTCTAATTTTTATAAGGCTTGGTTTAAAATTTGGTTTAATTTTTATTTTTATTTGTATGAACAAGTCAACTTTCTTTTCAATTACAACTTAACCAAACAAATTGGGTTAATCAAAAAATTTCACTCCAACATCCCATCACCATCTTACCACGTCATAACAAATTTTTGAATTAAATTTGAAAGTGTAGTTTAGTTTTATTAATTTAATTTCAAAACAACAAATACTATGTGCTTTGCGCTCGCTCGACCACACAACAACTTTAATGGATACAAAATTTGAAATCTAATAATAATTTACTATTCCGAATTCGATAAAACTGGTTTCGTCGAATTCCAAGATTGTTTGAAAATTGGCTATTTTCTATATTAAAATATTATTTTAAAATACGATCTAAATATCGATTTAAATCCAAACTATTTATTTTGGCAATGGATTTACAATCTGGATTTAAAATCAATATTGATTATGTAATAACCCAGAAATTCTGAGCCAGTTTAAAATTTTTATTTTGGCGATTTTAGCGAATTTTGAATATTTAAAATAGATTATTTAAAATATAATCAACGAGAAATTTATTTTGAATATTATTCGAACGTATATATTATATACGTCGTCGTTAGAATATAAATAATTTTATATAATTATAAATAGAATTGAAAATGGCGCGGTAGTTCGATAATTCGATTTCAAACTTCAATTGAATGTACCGGGTGCAAAACAATCCGGATTGTAGCGAAACTGAAAATATTATAATCTAGTTGAGAATATCTTTCCAAAGAATCTGAAAAATCGAAATTTCATAGCGGGAATCAAAAGTTATGCCCAGTTGAAAATTCAAAATAGTCGCTATGTAAATTATACATGGCCAAAAAGTCATATTTTGCATACGGATGAATTTGGACTCGAAACCACTTCCATTGAGTTCAAAATGCCGTTTAGAACTCCGAAAAGTATAAGCTTCGATATATTCCGATATCCGGAATAGTGGCTATGGGCTGGAGTTGTTCGGTTAACAATACATAGCCCTTAAAAAGTGAAATTTTGCATACGAGCTCAGAATACGACGAGATAAATTTTTAAGGATTCATAAGGACAAATTATTGTTATGTTCCAAATGGCGCGTCGAACGGAGTCAGTATGTGGCCGTGCGAGCTAAAACAGTTCAGGGTAAAACGAGCAGTAATTTTACAAAGGAACATTATTGATACGACCTCGGAATTCAATTCTACTTTTTTTTCTAGATTCGTATCGTCTAAAAATGGTTAAATCCAAAAGGGCATGATTTTTGAAGTTAGCATGTGAGCGTGCGAGAAGAAAATGTGCGCCAAAATCGCATTTTTAGAGCTTATCTGAGCATTTTTGTGATTTTTGTTGAATGGTCAAACGAACTCGGAATTCGACGAAACTTATTTCATTGGACTCGTCTTCACGTCTACTATCTCGTGTCCGAAATCCGCGGCCATCGGAGATCGCTAGTGTTCAGGTGATACGCGGGAAACTAGCATATAATCACTTTTACTTCCTTTTTCTCTTCATAATTTCACTTTTCTCTCTTCCTCCAAAAAACTCAAAAATGGCTCCTCCTCCCCAAACCCGCTGCCCACCTCCACCACCGGCCTCCACCGCCCACCGCCGGCCGCCGCACCCCCTCTTCCTCCTCCCCTCCTCCTCCTCTTCCTCCTCCTCTCTCCATTTGCAAACCCTAAGCCCAAATCACCAACCACCACCACCGCGGCCACCACGGGCCCCACCACCGCCACCCACACCCTCCCCCACGTCCATCAGGTCGGCGCCCCCCCTCCAGCCCCCTCAATTCCGGCCGTGGGCCCCGCTACACCCAAAAACCCATTTTCACCAAAATCGCCCGTTTTGCAAATAAGTCCCTGACCGTATTTCGCGAATAACTCCCAAACCGTGCGTTTCTAGCCAAAGTTTCTCGAGACCAAAGTTGTAGAGCACGAAATTCTCTTCGATTTGGTATATGATAAGTCCTATTTTGCATTGCGGAGTTGTCGGGAAAACGCGTCCGAAGTCTGCTGATCAAACACTGTCAAAATGCTGTCTTTTCGCGATTTCCGGCGAAATGGCGCATTTTCGGCAAGAAGACCACTAGGCAAAAGTTGTTCAGAATGGCGTGCTTGTGCTAGAAAAAAAGATGGTGTGAAGATTGAAGCTCGTTTGCAAATTCTAGGACCCAAACAGCGAATCCGGGCGTTAGAAAAAAAGTGAGTTTTCTCCGTTTTAAAGCTTCTACAGTTTTGACATATGAAATAAATAAAAATATGATCTTTATATTATAGAGAGGATAAAAATCCGATTTTTAGCTTATAGAAGATATAAAGATGAGATTTTTATATAATGTAGATAATAAAAATGTGATTTTTATACATGTAGCGGCTACGGGCAACGAAAGTGACAAAAGACGAGAACGACAAGATTTTCTACATAAGAAGAGTCGAGATGATTGGATTAGCTAGTTGGTGAGAACTTCTCACTCAAAATCTCTTTTTCTAGTTAAATATATATATATATATATATATATACTAGGATGTAGACGGTGTTTAGTAGCACCCGACACCCGTCATCCACAGACCATGGATGGCTTGTTTGTTTAATTGTTTGGTTGTGTAGTTGGTTAGATTATTTGGTTTGAATTGAATTGTTTGGTGAATTGAATGGACTTGATTGATGTGTGAATGGCGTGGGCCTTCACTAGACCGGGGATAAGGCTAGGCCTCGTCCCGTTTCTAGTATCGTGCCGTTATGCCGCCGAAATTTTGAAAAAAAAAAGTGTTAGTTAAAAATAGTTAAGTGTTGAAATAAATATTTTTGACGTTAAAAATATAATTTTTAACGTGTTAAGAAACGGCATAAAACTCTTCTGAAAAGAAATAAATATTTATAAACAAATCGACCGATTTGTTTATATACACTGATTTGACTGATATTGATTGGGTCGATAAATTTTACACATCGCCCAACTGCACAAACAAAAATATGTGTTTGTTGATTTGAAACCCCACACGGGTGTTGGGATGATATTTGGCGTACACTAATCCCAATTATTTAATTATTGTCGATCGATTGGTCGACAGACTGTGTAAGCGTCGATTATTTATATTTGATGCTTATGCAGTTGTGTGGTGCACTTTGGATGATAGTTGATTGTTTATCATTGCTATTATATACATGTGTTGTATGGAATCCATATAATGAACATTATATGGTGATTGATTGGGCCTCATTCCAATCGGGAAAATAAGGAATATTATAAAAGAAAGTTCATGTGTTGAATATAAAAATAGTCATGTGTTGACGATGTTCATGTGTTGAGTGAAATATTTTATACGATGAAATTTACATCTTTATCATATTTAAAATTAGAACTACTTCCCAGTAGAAGTCTAATTAAAAATCAAACGATAGATACCATAGTTTTATAAAATATTTTACATAACAAAAATAGTGATGTGTTGACAGTACTTATGTGTTGAGATTAGTCAGGTGTTGGAAGAAATATAGATTCATGTGTTGAATGGAATAAATATTCATTTGTTGAATAGAAAAACGGATTTATTGAAATATACAAAGCCATGTTGATTAGAGTTGCGCCATTTTGACGTGAACGATATTTATATCGATTATATTCGTTTTTATAATGAATATAGAAAAGAAGTGATTTCAAAATATAGCATTTTGAAAATATTATCATTTATATAGTAATGATATAAAATATTCAGTTTTGATTAGAAATTGAAATAGTGTTGAAATGGTTTTGAAACGAAGTTTAAAACGATTTATAAAACACGTTTTAAAAGGAAATTAACGAAATATATATAATATATATATTATATATATATAATGGCCTGAATAGAACGCGCCGCTCCGCGGCAGTTCGTGAATTTCGACCATTGACTTCGAATTGACGTTGCGAGAGATCCGACCGTCGGATTCTCCTAAAACCGGAACCGTTGGGTTCGTATCGAAAAGAGCTTTCCAATGAATATTAGGAATTTGAAATCTAACGGTTAGATTTGGAATTATGTCCAAATCAAATTTGAAAAAGGTCGATGTAAGTGCAGTCCGATGGCCGTTGTTGGAAATCGACTGTACGGGCCTTGACAAAATTATTAAAAATATTGATAATTTGTGTAAAATCATAATATATGGATTGGAAAGAACTGGGATGAAGAATTCCACATTTGAAATGATAAAAATAGATTTTCGTCAAAATGAACTAGTTTTGAACTAGAATTAAAATCAATTTATTTGTGAAATGAATAAATTGAATTTGAAAGTGATTTTAAAAATAATCAATATTCCCAATACGTGGATTGGACTGGAGTTGAATCGAAATTATCTTCGGGATATTTCGATGTTGGATTTCGTGACTATACAGATATTGTTATGGGAATTTGAAAGATATATTTTATATCGTTATTTCCAATACGATATATGTTGGTTTCAGAATTTGATATTGAATATAAGCCGATATGTTTTCTATTCAAAGCCTTGTATTTAATATCAAATGTGATTTGGGTTTATCGTGGATCGTGTTTTAGATGACATTGGTGCTTTAACCCAGTTAAAGGCAAGATATTGATTTTTGAGAAGATTAAAACTAAGTGAAGTTTTAATGAATCTTTAATTAGATTAAAATGTGAATTGATAATTTAAATTATCAAATCTGAAAAGTGATCAAGAGTGGAGTATCACCAGTTTTGCTCCAAAGCGATAGTTAAATTTTTAATTAGATTTGAACGTGAAATGGTAATTAATTTTACCGATAACACCGTGGTGTTAGATATGGAGTATCACCAGTTTTGCTCCATGGGATATATAGGTTGGGATTGGGAAATAAAACAAATAATTACTTCGGTGTGGTTCGCTAATCCCGACTAGTTTGAAATGATATCCAAAGGAAGATTATAGGATAAATTTAGAAGAATTTATCTTAGATAAAATTAATGGGAACATTTCCCTAAGAATGTGATTTTGTGAATAAAAGACTATTCTGAATTGGAATGAGGCGTTCGTTGTGTTTGTGTAACATTTGTTTACTATATACGTGGGTTATTCAGAAAGGCCGGGTTTATACCCATTCTGAATAACCGATTCGACGAGATGTCGAAGATGAAGACGGTGGTAGAAGACCGGAAGTCTTCACATCGTTTGGGTGATTACTGATGATCTTGATTGGGCTGTACACCCAGGATGAGGGAATCAGTTGGTGATCGTCCAGACGTACCTGGAGATGGATGGATATGCGAGGAAAGTGCCTCCGGTTTCGTTCAGACCCAGAACGAACTTGTAAATGGATTGTGTGTCTGACATTGGATTTTATTCTGTGTTGATTGATCTCTATTAAATATACATCTGTTTGGCGGCGGAGAATTTATTCTCTTGCTTAACGCCCTTCTCTGAGACGTACGAGCTCAGAGGTTGTATATCGATGGACATCAGTCGCATGGAGTGAATTGCCAGTGTGGCATGCGTAAGTGGCAATTGATCAAGGCTTCTGTTGAAAAGCAAAGTCTTGTGGTTGATGATCAAAGCACGGCCTGTGTGGCGTAGCTTTGTGTATAACGTGAATTCGCGAGCCTCACACCTCGGTATGAGTCAAAAACGGGAGACGGACCGCTGGGAGAGCACGACGTTTCTTTCTAGCTAGGGTGGTGTCAGTGACCTACCAGCCCTGACATTTATATACTTTTCACCTGTGTGGTTGTTGGATACGAGGCGCCTCGGATATAGGTCTGTAAGGATCGGGAAACGTGTGTTCAGGAATAACTAATCCTCAAAAGTAAGAGAGGACCGGCCCAGTCGATTCCAAGGATCAAAGTGGGGTCCTGGGACATTTTCTAGAGTGTCTCGAACGCGGAGAGGAGCTTGCCCCTTGCCTCGACTCATGATGGAATCCAATTTCTAATATGTGATATTGCGGTTTTAATTGTAGAACTAGTACGGCGACATGATAGATGGTACCCATGCCGCCTATGATTGATATTTATGATTGAAAATTGTTTTGACACTATACACTTATAATAGTATCAAATGATTTGTTTTGACGTATCAAGCATTATTTGGCTATTATAAGGGAAAACCCTATCCTCCGGCTTGCGTTGCATTGTGTGATGGGACCTGGGTCTTATAACAGCTTCATTTTTCTTTATTTAGCATTGCGCTGTTTGTTTTATCCACTGGTATTCTTGGGAGGAAACCCGTTCCGTGTTATACGGCGTGGTCCCTTGATTTACCGAACTTTAAAATAAAGAATTATAACTGTTTTAGTTCTCACACCAGTCACATGACTGACCTGGAGTTTATTGTTTTAACCTAAACTCTGGGTGCCCCTATTTTCCACACGGGCAGCTAGTAGTTTTGGTTTTGCAGATTTATATTCACAGGGTCCTGATTAACAGCTGGAACGATGCTCGGAAAGCTCTGTATCCGTGTATCACTTTCAGTTGTGTTTTGTATATTTTTCCGCTGCTATGTAATTCATTGTAATCTCTGATATTTATCGAATGTAATTTATTCATTTATACTCTGTATATTCTTGTATTTGATGGAATTGTTGTAATAACAATGAAATGTTCTTTCGTCTGCGTTCTATTTTGTCTTGTCCTCAATTCTATCCGCGCTTTCCTTCACGGGGAAGTTCGGGTCGTCTCAGAGTGGTATCAGAGCTTTGGTTTACAGAGCTCGAGAACAAGACACATTAGAACCATACGAAAGAATTCATCAGATATTGGATTAGTAATATCCAATTAGATTGACTCGTTTGAGATAGGATCAGTAGTATCCTAGAACGAGTGTGAAGAGTATATTTTTCAAATGAAAACAATTTTGTTTTGAAATTTAAACCATTTTAAATGTATTTGAATATTTATTTATTTATTTTGAATATGGACAATCGAGTATATATAGATTTCGCGTATACGCGTCATGAACGTATAGTCGAAATTTTAATATACTGGATAGATATAGAATCACATTCTAGACACCCGGGGATAATTCTGGTGATGTGGCCACATCATCAGTATTTATATTCGTGTTTCGAAGGTGGGATATTTATATATTTCCATTAGACTGGTGTGAGAACCAAAACTAACATAGTTAGAACACATTGTTGTGAATTGGCATCAAAACATGATTTTCTATATATGTATCAAAAGTTATGAATTTGAAACTCTAATCCACTAATAGATTGATGTTTGTGTTGTTTGTTTATTTGATTGATAATTTTGAACCATTATGCCTAATTGTATCAAATATTGAACTGTATTGAAAATTGGTCGCATTTGCTTGCATATACATATTCTTACATTGAACAGGTCATAGCAAGGAGGCTAGAGCCAGAGAATAAAATTTGTTTGCCCGACAAATAGGTACATGTTTACTACATAATTTACTGTTTTGTTTGGGTGATGATGATTTTATGAGCCTATTGGCTAGCCGTTTGGCTTTTTCTTTTTCTTTTTGAGATATGAAGGACCGGGGAAGCTATTTGAAATTCCCCGATGCTCCCGGTGCAGGGGAGGTTATGGCGAAATTTTTCGAAAATTTAGGGTGTTAGCCAAATTTTTGAAAATTTTGAAAATTCTCAGAAATTGAAAAGTTGGAGAATGGAAGCCAGATCGAACGTAGAGTTGATTAATCAAACCACTTTCGACTTTGTTCCTTTTCGGGGACGAAAAGTTTTAAGTGGGGGAGATTGTAATAACCCAGAAATTCTGAGCCAGTTTAAAATTTTTATTTTGGCGATTTTAGCGAATTTTGAATATTTAAAATAGATTATTTAAAATATAATCAACGAGAAATTTATTTTGAATATTATTCGAACGTATATATTATATACGTCGTCGTTAGAATATAAATAATTTTATATAATTATAAATAGAATTGAAAATGGCGCGGTAGTTCGATAATTCGATTTCAAACTTCAATTGAATGTACCGGGTGCAAAACAATCCGGATTGTAGCGAAACTGAAAATATTATAATCTAGTTGAGAATATCTTTCCAAAGAATCTGAAAAATCGAAATTTCATAGCGGGAATCAAAAGTTATGCCCAGTTGAAAATTCAAAATAGTCGCTATGTAAATTATACATGGCCAAAAAGTCATATTTTGCATACGGATGAATTTGGACTCGAAACCACTTCCATTGAGTTCAAAATGCCGTTTAGAACTTCGAAAAGTATAAGCTTCGATATATTCCGATATCCGGAATAGTGGCTATGGGCTGGAGTTGTTCGGTTAACAATACATAGCCCTTAAAAAGTGAAATTTTGCATACGAGCTCAGAATTCGACGAGATAAATTTTTATGGATTCATAAGGACAAATTATTGTTATGTTCCAAATGGCGCGTCGAACGGAGTCAGTATGTGGCCGTGCGAGCTAAAACAGTTCAGGGTAAAACGAGCAGTAATTTTACAAAGGAACATTATTGATACGACCTCGGAATTCAATTCTACTTTTTTTTCTAGATTCGTATCGTCTAAAAATGGTTAAATCCAAAAGGGCATGATTTTTGAAGTTAACATGTGAGCGTGCGAGAAGAAAATGTGCGCCAAAATCGCATTTTTAGAGCTTATCTGAGCATTTTTGTGATTTTTGTTGAATGGTCAAACGAACTCGGAATTCGACGAAACTTGTTTCATTGGACTCGTCTTCACGTCTACTATCTCGTGTCCGAAATCCGCGGCCATCGGAGATCGCTAGTGTTCAGGTGATACGCGGGAAACTAGCATATAATCACTTTTACTTCCTTTTTCTCTTCATAATTTCACTTTTCTCTCTTCCTCCAAAAAACTCAAAAATGGCTCCTCCTCCCCAAACCCGCCGTCCACCTCCACCACCGGCCTCCACCGCCCACCGCCGGCCGCCGCACCCCCTCTTCCTCCTCCCCTCCTCCTCCTCTTCCTCCTCCTCTCTCCATTTGCAAACCCTAAGCCCCAAATCACCAACCACCACCACCGCGGCCACCACGGGCCCCACCACCGCCACCCACACCCTCCCCCACGTCCATCAGGTCGGCGCCCCCCCTCCAGCCCCCTCAATTCCGGCCGTGGGCCCCGCTACACCCAAAAACTCATTTTCACCAAAATCGCCCGTTTTGCAAATAAGTCCCTGACCGTATTTCGCGAATAACTCCCAAACCGTGCGTTTCTAGCCAAAGTTTCTCGAGACCAAAGTTGTAGAGCACGAAATTCTCTTCGATTTGGTATATGATAAGTCCTATTTTGCATTGCGGAGTTGTCGGGAAAACGCGTCCGAAGTCTGCTGATCAAACACTGTCAAAATGCTGTCTTTTCGCGATTTCCGGCGAAATGGCACATTTTCGGCAAGAAGACCACTAGGCAAAAGTTATTCAGAATGGCGTGCTTGTGCTAGAAAAAAAGATGGTGTGAAGATTGAAGCTCGTTTGCAAATTCTAGGACCCAAACAGCGAATCCGGGCGTTAGAAAAAAAGTGAGTTTTCTCCGTTTTAAAGCTTCTACAGTTTTGACATATGAAATAAATAAAAATATGATCTTTATATTATAGAGAGGATAAAAATCCGATTTTTAGCTTATAGAAGATATAAAGATGAGATTTTTATATAATGTAGATAATAAAAATGTGATTTTTATACATGTAGCGACTACGGGCAACGAAAGTGACAAAAGACGAGAACGACAAGATTTTCTACATAAGAAGAGTCGAGATGATTGGATTAGCTAGTTGGTGAGAACTTCTCACTCAAAATCTCTTTTTCTAGTTAAATATATATATATATATACTAGGATGTAGACGGTGTTTAGTAGCACCCGACACCCGTCATCCACAGACCATGGATGGCTTGTTTGTTTAATTGTTTGGTTGTGTAGTTGGTTAGATTATTTGGTTTGAATTGAATTGTTTGGTGAATTGAATGGACTTGATTGATGTGTGAATGGCGTGGGCCTTCACTAGACCGGGGATAAGGCTAGGCCTCGTCCCGTTTCTAGTATCGTGCCATTATGCCGCCGAAATTTTGAAAAAAAAAAGTGTTAGTTAAAAATAGTTAAGTGTTGAAATAAATATTTTTGACGTTAAAAATATAATTTTTAACGTGTTAAGAAACGGCATAAAACTCTTCTGAAAAGAAATAAATATTTATAAACAAATCGACCGATTTGTTTATATAAACTGATTTGACTGATATTGATTGGGTCGATAAATTTTACACATCGCCCAACTACACAAACAAAAATATGTGTTTGTTGATTTGAAACCCCACACGGGTGTTGGGATGATATTTGGCGTACACTAATCCCAATTATTTAATTATTGTCGATCGATTGGTCGACAGACTGTGTAAGCGTCGATTATTTATATTTGATGCTTATGCAGTTGTGTGGTGCACTTTGGATGATAGTTGATTGTTTATCATTGCTATTATATACATGTGTTGTATGGAATCCATATAATGAACATTATATGGTGATTGATTGGGCCTCATTCCAATCGGGAAAATAAGGAATATTATAAAAGAAAGTTCATGTGTTGAATATAAAAATAGTCATGTGTTGACGATGTTCATGTGTTGAGTGAAATATTTTATACGATGAAATTTACATCTTTATCATATTTAAAATTAGAACTACTTCCCAGTAGAAGTCTAATTAAAAATCAAACGATAGATACCATAGTTTTATAAAATATTTTACATAACAAAAATAGTGATGTGTTGACAGTACTTATGTGTTGAGATTAGTCAGGTGTTGGAAGAAATATAGATTCATGTGTTGAATGGAATAAATATTCATTTGTTGAATAGAAAAACGGATTTATTGAAATATACAAAGCCATGTTGATTAGAGTTGCGCCATTTTGACGTGAACGATATTTATATCGATTATATTCGTTTTTATAATGAATATAGAAAAGAAGTGATTTCAAAATATAGCATTTTGAAAATATTATCATTTATATAGTAATGATATAAAATATTCAGTTTTGATTAGAAATTGAAATAGTGTTGAAATGGTTTTGAAACGAAGTTTAAAACGATTTATAAAACACGTTTTAAAAGGAAATTAACGAAATATATATAATATATATATTATATATATATAATGGCCTGAATAGAAAGCGCCGCTCCGCGGCAGTTCGTGAATTTCGACCATTGACTTCGAATTGACGTTGCGAGAGATCCGACCGTCGGATTCTCCTAAAACCGGAACCGTTGGGTTCGTATCGAAAAGAGCTTTCCAATGAATATTAGGAATTTGAAATCTAACGGTTGGATTTGGAATTATGTCCAAATCAAATTTGAAAAAGGTCGATGTAAGTGCAGTCCGATGGCCGTTGTTGGAAATCGACTGTACGGGCCTTGACAAAATTATTAAAAATATTGATAATTTGTGTAAAATCATAATATATGGATTGGAAAGAACTGGGATGAAGAATTCCACATTTGAAATGATAAAAATAGATTTTCGTCAAAATGAACTAGTTTTGAACTAGAATTAAAATCAATTTATTTGTGAAATGAATAAATTGAATTTGAAAGTGATTTTAAAAATAATCAATATTCCCAATACGTGGATTGGACTGGAGTTGAATCGAAATTATCTTCAGGATATTTCGATGTTGGATTTCGTGACTATACAGATATTGTTATGGGAATTTGAAAGATATATTTTATATCGTTATTTCCAATACGATATATGTTGGTTTCAGAATTTGATATTGAATATAAGCCGATATGTTTTCTATTCAAAGCCTTGTATTTAATATCAAATGTGATTTGGGTTTATCGTGGATCGTGTTTTAGATGACATTGGTGCTTTAACCCAGTTAAAGGCAAGATATTGATTTTTGAGAAGATTAAAACTAAGTGAAGTTTTAATGAATCTTTAATTAGATTAAAATGTGAATTGATAATTTAAATTATCAAATCTGAAAAGTGATCAAGAGTGGAGTATCACCAGTTTTGCTCCAAAGCGATAGTTAAATTTTTAATTAGATTTGAACGTGAAATGGTAATTAATTTTACCGATAACACCGTGGTGTTAGATATGGAGTATCACCAGTTTTGCTTCATGGGATATATAGGTTGGGATTGGGAAATAAAACAAATAATTACTTCGGTGTGGTTCGCTAATCCCGACTAGTTTGAAATGATATCCAAAGGAAGATTATAGGATAAATTTAGAAGAATTTATCTTAGATAAAATTAATGGGAACATTTCCCTAAGAATGTGATTTTGTGAATAAAAGACTATTCTGAATTGGAATGAGGCGTTCGTTGTGTTTGTGTAACATTTGTTTACTATATACGTGGGTTATTCAGAAAGGCCGGGTTTATACCCATTCTGAATAACCGATTCGACGAGATGTCGAAGATGAAGACGGTGGTAGAAGACCGGAAGTCTTCACATCGTTTGGGTGATTACTGATGATCTTGATTGGGCTGTACACCCAGGATGAGGGAATCAGTTGGTGATCGTCCAGACGTACCTGGAGATGGATGGATATGCGAGGAAAGTGCCTCCGGTTTCGTTCAGACCCAGAACGAACTTGTAAATGGATTGTGTGTCTGACATTGGATTTTATTCTGTGTTGATTGATCTCTATTAAATATACATCTGTTTGGCGGCGGAGAATTTATTCTCTTGCTTAACGCCCTTCTCTGAGACGTACGAGCTCAGAGGTTGTATATCGATGGACATCAGTCGCATGGAGTGAATTGCCAGTGTGGCATGCGTAAGTGGCAATTGATCAAGGCTTCTGTTGAAAAGCAAAGTCTTGTGGTTGATGATCAAAGCACGGCCTGTGTGGCGTAGCTTTGTGTATAACGTGAATTCGCGAGCCTCACACCTCGGTATGAGTCAAAAACGGGAGACGGACCGCTGGGAGAGCACGACGTTTCTTTCTAGCTAGGGTGGTGTCAGTGACCTACCAGCCCTGACATTTATATACTTTTCACCTGTGTGGTTGTTGGATACGAGGCGCCTCGGATATAGGTCTGTAAGGACCGGGAAACGTGTGTTCAGGAATAACTAATCCTCAAAAGTAAGATAGGACCGGCCCAGCCGATTCCAAGGATCAAAGTGGGGTCCTGGGACATTTGCTAGAGTGTCTCGAACGCGGAGAGGAGCTTGCCCCTTGCCTCGACTCATGATGGAATCCAATTTCTAATATGTGATATTGCGGTTTTAATTGTAGAACTAGTACGGCGACATGATAGATGGTACCCATGCCGCCTATGATTGATATTTATGATTGAAAATTGTTTTGACACTATACACTTATAATAGTATCAAATGATTTGTTTTGACGTATCAAGCATTATTTGGCTATTATAAGGGAAAACCCTATCCTCCGGCTTGCGTTGCATTGTGTGATGGGACCTGGGTCTTATAACAGCTTCATTTTTCTTTATTTAGCATTGCGCTGTTTGTTTTATGCACTGGTATTCTTGGGAGGAAACCCGTTCCGTGTTATACGGCGTGGTCCCTTGATTTACCGAACTTTAAAATAAAGAATTATAACTGTTTTAGTTCTCACACCAGTCACATGACTGACCTGGAGTTTATTGTTTTAACCTAAACTCTGGGTGCCCCTATTTTCCACACGGGCAGCTAGTAGTTTTGGTTTTGCAGATTTATATTCACAGGGTCCTGATTAACAGCTGGAACGATGCTCGGAAAGCTCTGTATCCGTGTATCACTTTCAGTTGTGTTTTGTATATTTTTCCGCTGCTATGTAATTCATTGTAATCTCTGATATTTATCGAATGTAATTTGTTCATTTATACTCTGTATATTCTTGTATTTGATGGAATTGTTGTAATAACAATGAAATGTTCTTTCGTCTGCGTTCTATTTTGTCTTGTCCTCAATTCTATCCGCGCTTTCCTTCACGGGGAAGTTCGGGTCGTCTCAGATTAACTAAATGATGATAAATGAAATTATCGAATTCATATTAGCTAATACTCGAATCACGAATTCCAACATTTGGATTTACAAACACTCAAGTTTATTGATAATAATTTCTTACTATCGTTCATAACCAACTAGGATTGTCCATGGCTTCAAAATAACTTAAATTGATTTTAAACTCAATGTTTTCAAATTTATTTTGATTCGTCATTCCAAATCTCAATTAAAATATAATCCAAATCAGTAAAGGCTAAAATTAACCGTCTTGAACATTTAAATAATTAAACATTCCCGTTATAAAAATCCGGGTAGTTACATTCACCCCCCAAAAGAATTTCATCCCCGAAATTCCTAAAGAAAAGGAATGACAACAAATCCCTAAGTTTATACCATCAGTTAATTTTACTTAAAAAACAATCCTTATCAAAACTGTGTTAATTTTTTCTAACACCTGAAATTTTCGAAAAATTTCGGCAGCATCTTCTATGTACGGCTCGATCCGAAAAATTTCACAACAATAAAATATGCCACTATACATTTCATCTTCATAATGAAGCATCCCAAACCATAGGGAATATGTGGATATGCGTAAGTCAATTTTGGACTATAAACAAACATAACAAACAAATGCAAAAAAGTAAAATATAGACAAATGGATGGTTATGGATAACACATGAATATAATCAAAGGAATTATTAATTATATAACAATCAATAATAGATGTATATTTCAGAGTGTTACATCACGACCTAATTCGCTACGTACACTCCGCTTTTCCTTTTATAATCCTCTGCAGCATAAGCCAATTTTGGACGATAAACGAACATAACAAACAAATGCAAGAAAAGTAAAATATAGATGAATGGATGGTTATGGATAACATATGAATATAATCAAAGGAATTATTAATTCTATAACAACCAATAATATATGTGTATATTTCGGAATGTTACATCGCGACCTAATTCGCTACGTACGCTCCGCTTTTCCTTTTATAGTCCTCTGCAACAAAAATGGTTATTTATGTGCATATCGAACAGATAATATAATTTATTTAAGATGAATCTTTCGTTTAAAAATAGGTAATGTCAAAGGTCATATGTTCATATACAAGAATATATATCAACATTTTTCAACAAAGTAGTAAATCAACAAATCAAAAAAAACTAGACAAATGAATATCGATTCAATAATAGATATTTATATTATACGATATGAAAATAGTAATCCAGAAAGAGTGAGAGTTAACTAACCATCTGCTCCAATTCGTCGATTTCACGTCGATGTATATAATTCCAAACGAGCGTTTGAAATTACATAAAATTCCCAATAGCTCCAAATCTCTCCCAACCCACTCGTACGCGTAGTGTTCAAGAATATGAACCCAAGCAATTTGTTTTGCACAACACCAACTTCGTATGCAAAAAATATACATTTTTCTTGGTTAATTTAGATTAAAATCAAAAAACTAATTACTTTATTAACTCCACTAATTACCTTCATTAGGCTAGCTCATCTTCTTCCCTCACCAAAAAAAAATCCGTTCCAGGAAAAGTTTCGAACCCACTGACCTAACCTCCATCCTCCTATGTCCATCTACACGCCACGAAATGCTACAACGAATCCACCAATGTGCTTCCCTTCTTGAACTCCACCACCTAAGAACCCCCTACAACCCCACTTCAAAATGCGTCTCCGACCAGTAGCGCATGCATCATAGAAAGGTGCGACACCTTTAGGCGCAAAAGCCCTCATTAGTTTGTCGCTAGGTTCTAAACTACATGGCAAACCTAAAAATGATCACCATTTTGCCAAATGCCGACCTCAAAACACAAAATGCTAACCATAGATGATGACATTACTATCGACAATGTCCAAGAAGCATGCACCTAGTTTAAGCACATAGATTTGGAAAAACTTTCTAAAACAAACTCAATACAATTTATTTCATGATTTTTGGTTGAATAAATGAATTGATCTTGATTTTATTTCTTTGAAATGAGGCCATTTTCTTTGATTTCATTTTGCAGTCAAAGAAAGTGAAGAGGGACTGACTTGAAAAGAGGAATAAAGAAGAAGAATACTTGGAGATTATCAGTTCTAGTTTTTATAAGGCTTGGTTTATAATTTGGTTTCAATTTTATTTTTATTTTTATTTATATGAAGAACTAAACTTTCTTTTCAATTACAACTTAACCAAACAAATTGGGTTAAGCAAAATATTTCACTCCAACATCCCATCACCATCTTATCACGTCATAACAAAATTTTCAATTTGAATTAAATTTAAAAGTGTAGTTCAGTTTTATTAATTTAATTTCAAAACAACAAACACTACGCGTTTGGCGCTCACTCTACCAGAAAACAACTTTAATGGATACGAATTTTGAAATCTCACAATAATTTACTATTTTGAATTGGATGAAACTAGTGTCGTCGAATTCCAATATTTGTTGAAAATTGGCTATTTTCTATATTAAAATATTAATTTAAAATTCGATCTAAATATCAATTTATATCCAAACTATTATTTTGGCAATGGATTTACAAACTGGATTTAAATTCAATATTGATTAACTAAACAATGATAAATGAAATTATCAAATTCATATTAGTTAATACTTGAATCACGAACTCCAATGTTTGGATATGAAAACATTCATATTTATTGATAATAATTTCTTATTATCGTTCATAACCAACTTGGATTGTCCATGGCTTCAATATAACTTAAACTGATTTTAAACTCAAAGGTTTCAAATTTATTTTGATTCCTCATTCCAAACCTCAATTAAAATATAATCCAAATTAGTAAAGCCTAAAATTAATTGTTTTAAATATTTAAATAATTAAACATTTCCATTATAAAAATCTGGGTTATCACATTCACCCCTCTAAAAGAATTTCATCCTCGAAATTCCTAAAGGAAAGGAATGACAACAAATCCCTACGATTATACTATCAATTAATTTTACTTCAAAAACATTCCTTACAAAATCGTGTTAAATTTTTCTAACACTCGAAATTTTCGAAAAAATTCGGCGGCACCTTCTATGTAAGGCTCGATCCGAAAATTTACACAATAATAAAAAATGACACTATACATCTCATCTCAGTGATGAGGCATCCGAAACCAATGAGAAACAATATATATGACCCATGTACGGTATGTAATCTGAAGTACATACCATTTTGTCGGGCAAACATATCTTTACCATGAAACCAAAAGCTATAAGCTTGTAAGCTTTTGCTTCCAAACCTTTATATACTTACATAACCCTAAAAATAGTAAAGCAAGTAAACAAGTAATAAAGCAAACAACTAACATATGCATAAACAACTCAACAATCATAACGACAATCAAACTTAATGCAACTAACAATAATGATGCAATAAATAACAAATAATTATATGCAATCAAATTACATATGGTTAACCCATAACTAACCAACATGCATCCAAATTTCTAAAAGAAAATGTTAGAACTAACTTCCCGGGCTTAGTATTCAAAACTCTTTGTATACAAACAAAACCAAATCAAAATTAATGATGACAAGGAGATGGCTCCTCCTACCGAAGCATGGTATAACTCTAAAACAAACAACATGGAGCGTCCAATGGTATTCTGGTTGCTTTAAAAACAATAACTAGAGTATCAAATCTACCTGACAAGTCTTTCGATCGGAAAAACTTCCAAAGCCCGTTTTAGTCATTACAAAATATTTGAAAATTTACATCAAACTATTTTTTTTAATTCTTTTGAAATCACCTTTCCAAAATTTCCGGGATTTAAGTTCTAATCAAGCAACCAATTTTTTTATAAACCGAAGTCTATAAAATCACACAATCAATCAACCTAAAAACAATCAAATTCCAAAAATAGAATAGACCAACACAACAGTCAAATATATTCCATAAAGGAAAATCAAACGCTTGACATTATTTAAAATGTCAAACAGTATATTTAGATTTTAGATGAGTCACAAACTACTAATTCAACTTTATTCAAGTCCATATGATATACATAATTCATTCATACGCTAAATTTGATCTAATCACTTGCTTGAACACATAGACTTCATTTCAGAACCGTTGTCGCTCACTCGACCTTCCTCTGCGGACTCTGATTGGGTTTCTCGATTAGAACATCTGTCTTCCTTACATAGCCTTTAACTATGATGGAAAACTTTAGTATCATTGAGATAACCTGTGACTTCCCCGTGAAGGAAAGCCCAGATTGCTTTGAGAACACGACAGATCAGAACACAAACAGAATAACATTTCATTGCTTATTACAACAATTTCATCAGAATACAAGAATATACAAAGTACAAATATATATTACACATTCGATAAATATTAGAGATTTAAATTACATTACTACAGCGGAAAAATAATAAAAAAACACAACTGAAAAGAATATATGGATACAGAGCTTTCCGAATATCATTCCAGCTGTAAACCAGGATCCTGTGAATATAAATCTGCAAAACCAAAACTACTAGCTGCCCATGTCGAAAATAGGGGCACCCAGAGTTTAGGTTAAAACAATAAACTCCAGGTCAGTCATGTGACTGGTGTGAGAACTAAAACAGTAATCTTTTTATTTTAAAGTTAGGTAAATTAAGGTACCACGCCGTATAACACGGAACAGGTTTCCTCTCAAGAATACCAGTGCATAAAACAACAGTGCAATGTTGAATAAAGAACAATGAAGCTATTATAACACTCAGGTCCCATCACACAATGCAACGCAAGTCGGAGGATAGAGTTTTTACCTTATAATAGCCAAAAATGCTTGGTACTTGAAATTTCATCTTTTATTATTACTGTAAGTGTATAGTGTCAAAACAATTTCAATCATAAGTATTAATCATAGAGGACATAAGTGCCCCATACCACTATGTCACCATATATAGGTATATAATCAAAACTGCACGATGTCATATTTGGAAATCCATCTATGAACCAAGGCAAGGGATCGTCCTTACCGCTTCGAGACTCTCTAGCCCGAGCCTCAGGGTCAGAGCGCATCGACCCATGGATCGTCAGGGCCGGTCCACCGATGTGGATTAAAATGCCTGAACACTGCGTTTCTCTGCCCTTTGGGGCGTAAATGAGCCAAATGACACTATTGGCTCCACTTAGTCACCGATATATCCGAGTCTCCTCCCAATCCAACAACCACACAGGTGAAAATAATATAAATGTCAGGGCTGGTAGGTCACTGAAACCACCCTAGCTAGAAGGAAACGCATGCCCTCCCTGAAGTCTTCTCCCGTTTCTGGTCCACAACCGGGGTGTGAGGCTCGCGAATTAACGCTAACAAAGCTATGCCACATAGGCGGTGCTTTGATCATCAACCACAAGACTTTGCTTTTCAACAAAAGCCTTGATCATTTGCATCTTAGCATGCCACACAGGCAAACCACTCCATGCAACCGATATCCATCAATCACACAGAATGATATCCAATGTCAAACACACAGTCCATTTACAAGTCCGTTCTGGGTCTCAACAAAACCGGAGGCACCTTGTACCTCGCATTTCCATCGATCTCCAAGTACATCTGGATGATCACCAACTGATTCCCTCCTCTTGGGTGTACAGCCCAATCAAGATCATCAGTAATTATCTAAACAATGTGAAGACCTCTGGTCTTCGACCACCATCTGCATCCTCAACACATCGTCGAATCAGTTATTCAGAATGGGATAAACTTGGTCTTTCTGAATAACTTGCGTATATAATCAACAAGTGTTACACAAACACAACACACGCCTCATTCCAATTCAAAATATTCTTTTATTCAAATATTCTTATACTTTGGGAAAGGTTCCCATTAATTTTATCAAAGATAAATTCTTTAAATTTATTATTTAATCTTCTTTTGAATATCAATTCAAACCAAATTATGATTTATCCAAACTAGTCAGGTATCTAACACCACAGTGTTATTGGTAAATTCAATTACCATTTCATGTTCAAATCTAATTAAAGATTTAACTATCGCTTAGAGCAAAACTGGTGATACTCCATTCTCGATTATTTCAATCTAATTAAAGATTCATTAAAACTCTGTTTGGTTTTAATCTTCCCAAAAATCAATATTAATGATTGTTTAACTTGGGAAACTATATCCTGTCTTTAACTGGGTTAAAGAACCAATGTCATTTAAAACACGGTTCACGTTAAACCCAAAATCACATTCCATTAACAATGGAATTTTCATGGAAAACAGTTCAATGTATATAATCGATATGAACTTCCATATCTAACTAATAATATAAATGGAATAACGGCAAATCCTTTTAAATTCCATATATATTAGCATCTTCCTCCACAAAAATTCACTTCGATTATCACCAAATCGAATTCCATTCCATTCCGATTTATTTTATTAAATTACAAAACTTTTACTTTGGAAAATCTCCTTTAAATATTAACAAAAGATTTATAAATTCCAAATCACATTTCACTGCAAATCGGGTTAAAGAACGAATGTCGTTAAAAAACACAGTCCACAACAAACCCAATTCACATTTCATTAATTATCGGGTTAAAGAACGGGTGTTATTTAAAACACCATTCATGATAATCCCAAAAATCAATTCCAATTAAATATCATTTAATTGGAACATTTCATTAAATATCAATAAAAAGATTTAATCTTTTTCTCAACTGGGTTTAAGAACAGTGTTAATGAAGACATCATTCACGACAAACCCAAATCCCATTTGATATTAAATACAAGGCTCTGAATAGAAAATATATCGGCTTATATTCAATATCAAATCCTACAACCAACAAATATCGTATTGGAAATAGTGATATAAATATATCTTTCAAATTTCCACAACAATATCTGTATAATCACGAAATCTAACATCGAAATATTCCGAAGGCAATTTCGATTCAAATCCGTTCCAATTTATATATTGGAAATTCTGGTTATTTTTAAAACCATTTCAAATCCAATTTATTTATTTTAAAAATAAATGGATTATAATTCTAGTTCAAAACTTAGTTCATTTCGATAAAAAACTAATTTTATCTTTTCAAATATGGGAATTTTCATCCCAACTCTTTCCAAATCATTTCTTATGATTTTACACAAATTATTACTATTTTTAATTGACACGACCTAAACTTCCCCGTGAAGGAAAGCACGGATTGCGTTGAGGATAAGTGTGACGAACAAGAATTCCGCTCGGTCCGAACCAGTCGCTAAACCGATCCAGGCCGTTTGAAACGCTCTATCGTTTGAGAACAGGACAAAATCAGAACGCAAACAGAAGAACATTTCATTGTATATTACAACAATGCATCAGATTACAAGAATATACAGAGTATGAATAAATATTACACAGAAATACCAGAGATTTAAATTACATTTAAATACATAGCAGCGGAAAATAATACAATACACAACTAGAAGGGATATACGGATACAAAGCTTTCCAGATATCGTTCCAGCTGTAAACCAGGATCCTGTGAATATAAATCTGCAAAACCAAAACTACTAGCTGCCCGTGTCAAAATGGAGGCACCCAGAGTTTAGGTTAAAACAATAAACTCCAGGTCAGTCATGTGACTGGTGTGAGAACTAAAACAGTTATTCATCTTTATTTTAAATCATTAGGTAAATCAAGGGACCACGCCGTATAACACGGAACGGGCTTCCTCCCAAGAATACCAGTGCATAAAACAAACAGCGCAATGCTAAATAAAGAAAAATGAAGCTGTTATAAGACCCAGGTCCAATCACACAATGCAACGCAGCCGAGGATAGGGTTTTCCCTTATAACAGCCAAAGAATGCTTGATACGTTTAAAACAAATCATTTGATACTATTATAAGTGCATAGTGTATAACACAACTTCAAATCATAAGTATCAATCATAGGCGACATGAGCGTCCCATGCCACTATGTCGCCATATATTGGTTTACAAATAAAACCGCAAATGTCACGTATTTGGAAATTGGATTTCCGTCTATGAACCGAGGCAAAAGATAGTCCTCAACCGATTCGAGACAATCTAGCCCATGTCTCAGGAACAGCCGCAACTGCCCCATGGAGCGACAGGGCCGGTCCACCGATGTGGATTATTATGCCTGAACACTACGTTTCCCCACCCTATGGGGTGTAAGTGAGCCAACTAAATGACTCCATCGGTTCGAGAACGACCGATCAATCCGAGGCGCCTCGCAACAGCAACAACCACATAAGTCAAACTCGTCAGGGCGTGTAAAACCACTGACGCCACTTTTTAGCTAGAAGGAAACGCATGCCCTCCCTGAGGTCCGTCTCCCGTTTTTGGTTCATACCGGGTGTGAAACTCGCGAAGTAAACGTTACACAAAGCTACGCCACAAAGGCCGTGCTTCGATCATCAACCACAAGACTTTGCTTTTCAACAGAAGCCTCGATCAATTGCCACTTAGGTATGCCACACAGGCAATTCACTCCATGCGTCTGATATCCATCAATATATAACCCCTGAGCTCGTACGTCTCAGAGAAGGGCGTTAAGCAAGAGAATAAATTCTCCGCCGCCAAACAGATATATATTTAATAGAGATCAATCACACAGACTAAAATCCAATGTCAGACACACAGTCCATTTACAAGTTCGTTCTGGGTCTGAACGAAACCGGAGGCACCTAGTACCCCGCATATCCTTCGATCTCCAAGTACGTCTGGACGATTACCAACTGTTTCCATCTTCTTGGGTGTACAGCCCAATCAAGATCATCAGTAATTACCCAAACGACGTGAAGACCTCCGGTCTTCGACCATCGTCTTCATCTTCGACTTATCGTCGTATCAGTTATTCAGAATGGGATAAACCCGGTCTTTCCGAATAACTCGCGTATATTTTAAATAAGTGTTACACAAACACAACATACGCCTCATTCCAATTCATTAGTCACTAACCGTAAATTAATCAAGAGAATAATCCCCCAAATATTAACCCCGAAGGCCGAAACCAACATCAGATCAATATCCAGAAAACCATTCTGCTTGGCTAACCGACAGTTAGTTTCTAAATTCCACATTCATAGGGAAAGGTTCCCATTAATTTTATCCAAGATGAATTCCTTGAATTTATTCTTTATTCTATTTTTGAATCTCAATTTAAACTAGTCGGGATTAGCGAACCTTACCGAAGTAATCATTTATTTTAATTTCCCCATCCCAACCTATTCATCCCATGAAGTAAAACTGGTAATACTTCATATCTAACACCACAGTGTTATCGGTAAATTCAATTACCATTTCACGTTCAAATCTAATTAAAGATTTAACTATCGCCTGGAGCAAAACTGGTACTACTCCATTCTCGGTCATTTCAATCTAATTAAAGATTCATTAAAACTCCACTTAGTTTTAATCTTTAACTGGGTTAAAGAATCAGTGTCATTTAAAACATAGTTCACGATAAACCCAAAATCACATTCATTAATTATCGGGTTAAAGAACGAGGGTTATTTAAAACACTGTCCACGATAAACCCAAAAATCAATATCAATTCAATTCCAATTAAATATCATTTAATTGGTTCACTTCATTAAATCTAAATAAAAAGATTTAATCATTTCTCAACTGGGTTCAAGAACAGTGTTAGTGAAGACACCATTCACGACAAACCCAAATCACATTCGATATTCAATACAAGGCTCTGAATAGAAAATATATCGGCTTATATTCAATATCAAATTCTACGACTAACAAATGTCGTATTGGAAATAACGAAATAAATAAATATCTTTCAAATTTCCATAACAACACCTGTATAATCACGAATTCCAACATCGAAATATTCCGAGGACAATTTCGATTCAAATCCACTCCAATGCAATCATTGGATATTCTGATTATATTCAAAACCCTTTTTAAATTCAATTTATTTATTTAAAAATAAATAGAATTATAATTCTAGTTTAAAACTAGTTTATTTCGATAAAAATTTATTTTTATCTTTTCAAATATGGAGTTTTTCATCCCAATTCCTTCTAAATCATTTCTTATGATTTTACACAAATTATTACTATTTTTAATAATTTTATCAAGGCCTGTACAGTCAATTTCCATCAATGGCCATCGAACTGCACTTACGGCGACCTTTTTCAAATTTGATCTGGACATAATTCCAAATCCAACCGTTAGATTTCAAATTTCTAATATTCGTTAGAAAGCTCTTTTCGATACGAACCCAACGGCTCCGGTTTTAGGAGAATCCGACGGTCGGATCTCCCGTAATGTCCGTTTGAAATAAATGGTCGAAATTCACGAACTGCCGCGGCGCGGCGCGTTCTATTCAGGCCATTATATTATATATATAATATATATAATATATATTTCGTCGATTTCTATTTAAAAACGAATTATATAAATAGTTTTAAAATTCGTTTCAAAAGCAATTTCAACTTCCATTTCAATTCAAAGCAAAATTGAATTCTTCTTTATAAATTCGTTTTAAAATTCATTTCTATTCAATTCGAATTTCAATTCAATTTGAATTCATTTCAATTTGCTTTCAATTCAATTTGAATTCGTTTTCAATTCGATTCGATTCGAAATCGTTTTATATTCAATCCATTTCGAAATCGTTTTCAATTCAATTCATTTCGAAATCGTTTTCAATTCAATTCATTTCGAAATCGTTTTCAATTCAATTCATTTCGAAATCGTTTTCAATTCAATTCATTTCGAAATCATTTTTAATTCAATTCATTTCGAAATCGTTTTCAATTCAATTCATTTCGAAATCGTTTTCAATTCATTTCATTTCGAAATCATTTTCAATTCAATTCATTTCGAAATCGTTTTCAATTCAATTCATTTCGAAATCGTTTTCAATTCATTTCGAAATCATTTTCAATTCAATTCATTTCGAAATCGTTTTCAATTCATTTCGAAATGAATAAAATCGATATAAATATCGTTTACGTCAAAATGGCGTCAATCTAATCAACACGGCTTCATAAATTTCTATTTTCAAATATTCTATTTCAAATATTTCTTTTTCAAGATAGTTGTTATTATCAAAATATTTCGTTCAACACATGACCAATCTCAATGGATGAGTACTGTCAACACATGAACCTTTATTTTATATTGATAAAGATGTAACTTTTATTACTAAAATATTCTTTATTTTCTAAATTAGAATGAGGCCCAATCAATCACCATATAATGTTAATTATATGGATTTTCATACATTACACACATATAATAGCATTGCAAAATAATCAACCATCAACCAAAGTGCACTACACTGTATAAGCACCAAATATAGATATCTAACGCTTATAATAGCCTGTCAATCAATCGATCGACATATTTAATCAATCAGGATGAGTGAACTTCAAATTTCATCCCAACACCCGTGTGGGGTTTCAAACAATCAAACACAGATTTTATTTGTGCAGTTGGGCGAGGTGTAAAATTTATCGACCCAATCAATGTCAGTCAAATCAGTGTATATAAACAAATCGGCTGATTTGTTTATAAATATCTATTTATTCACTTTCACGTTAAAAATTATATTTTTAACGATAAAACATTTTATTCAACCTATGAATATTCTATTCGGTTCATTTATTCAATAAAATGATATTTTTATTTTTCTAACATATTTTAGAAAATTTCGGCGGCATAATGGCACGATACTAGAAACGGGACAAGGCCTAGCCTTATCCCCGGTCTAGTGAAGGCCCACGCCATTCACACATCAATCAAATTCACCAAACAACCAAATTCAAATCAAATCATCTAACTAATTTATACAACCAAACAAACAAGTCCATGGTCTGTGGACGGTTGTGTCGGGTGCTACTAAGCACCGTCTGCATCCTAGTATATATATATATGACTAGAAAAGAAAATTGAAAGGTGAGAAATTCTCACCGATAGCTATCCAATACCACGACTCTTCATTTATAGAAATCTTTGTTGTTCTCGCCATCTTATCACCTTCGTTGCTGTAGCCACTACATATGTAAAGATCGAATTTTTACTTCGCTACTCAATATATAAAAATCATATTTTTATTTCGAAGTTCAACATATAAAAATCATATTTTTACTTCGAAGTTCAATATATAAAAATCATATTTTTACTTCGAAGTTCAATATATAAAAATCATATTTTTATTTCGAAGTTCAATATATAAAAATCATATTTTTACTTCGAAGTTAAACATATAAAAATCATATTTTTACTTCGAAGTTCAATATATAAAAATCATATTTTTATATTTCTAAAAGTCTCCTCCCTATATTTTTAAAAATCAAAACTCTTCTTGTTTGAATCAAAACCTTTCTAATGTAACCATTTAACGTTTTAATCCATATTTACCATATAAAAACTGTTTTTAAAAATATGGGTTTTAACATCTAATACTGATTTTATAAATATATTTTTAACATAAGAAAACTGATTTTAACTACGCTAAACCTATATAGGAAAACTGATTTTTACACATTGTAAAACTGTATTTCTATAGATTATAAAACTGTATTTTATTTATATAAAAAAAAACTGTGTTAGAAAACTGAAATGGTTGTAAAGGAAAACTCACTGTTTTTTTTTCTTTCTCAGTCGATATACCCATCGTCGTTCACCGATGTGGGTTCATCGCGGCCTCCTTCTCGTGGCGCCGGAGCTGGTGGATCTGCTGTGGAGCCTTCGAGGGTTTGGGGGGTTGCAGGCGTCGGAGGTGTCTGTAGCGAGGTCTCTTCGGGTTTGGGTCTTCATCGATGGGGTAGAAGAGGAGAGAGAGAAGATCGAGAGGAGGGAGATGGGGTGGCGCGATGGCCCGAGGGGGAGGGGAAGCCAGGCGCGGCGCCGCCGCTTGAGGGGGGGTTCGTCGATCGCCTGACGCGATCTTTTTTTTTTTTATTCCTTCTGAAATGAACTGAAAGAGGGGGGGGGGGCCTGGGTAGTTAAGGAGAGAGAATATATTTATTTATTTTTTTTAATTTTATTTGTAAAAAGTTGACTTTTACATACGACCTCGAAACGAGGTCCACCGCCTGACGTCCCTAGCTAATTACCCCCATTTCGAACACAGTGGAATATGTTTTGTAAGCCTATTCTATCGTTTCGATCAGTTTTGGCCAAAATCAACATATAACTCTATATATTGAATTTGAACGCGTATTTCAATTTACTTGAGTCACATACTAACTCGAAAAATTCCATAAAAATATTTTCTAGCTTCGTATTGACGATACGGTCCTAACAAAACTAGTTTCGTCGAATTCTGAGACTGTTTGAAAAATGGTCAATTTCCAGTCGATTAAAATCAACTGAAACTGGTCAAACACGTTTACCTTCGCCACGCTCACATATTGATTCGAAAAATTATGAAATTTGGAATCTAGCAATAATTCGACATCACGGACCCAACAAAACTGGTTTCGTCGAAATCCGAGGTCGCTTGCAAAATTTCCATTTTTAAGGGCCTGAATTCCATAGCGACTATTCAGAATTTTCAACTGGACATATCTTTTGATTCCCGCTATGAAATTTCAATTTTCCGGATTCGTTGGAAAGATATTATCAATTAGATCCTATTATTTTTGGTTTCACTAAAATCCGGATTGTTTTGCACCCGGTACATTCAATTGAAGTTTGAAATCGAATTATCGAACTACCGCGCCATTTTCAATTCTATTTATAATTATATATAAATATTTATATTCTAATGACAACGCGTATAAAATATATACGTTCGAGTGCTATTGAAAATAAATTTCTCGTCGATATTATTTAAAATAATTCATTTTAAATAATCAAAATTCGCTAAAATTGCCAAAATAAAAATTTTAAACTGGCCCAGATTTTCTGGGTTATTACAATAAGACACATCGGGACGCAAACAGAAGAAAATTTCATTGTATATTACAACAATTCCATCAGAATACAAGGATGTACAGAGTATGAACAAATATGACACAATTACTAAATATCAGAGATTACAATAAATTACAAAGCAGCGGAAAATAATACAAAACACAACTGAAAGTAATACACGGATACAGAGCTTTCCGAGCATCGTTCCAGCTGTAAATCAGGATAGGGGCACCTAGAGTTTAGGTTAAAACAACAAACTCCAGGTCACTCATGTGACTGGTGTGAGAACTAAAACAGTTATTAATCTTTATTTTTAAAGTTAGGTAAATCAAGGGACCACCCTGTATAACATGGAACGAGTTTGCTCCCAAGAACACCAGTGCATAAAACAAACAGCGCAATGCTAAATAAGGAAAAATGAAGCTATTATAAGACCCAGGTCCCATCACACAATGCAACGCAAGCCGAAGGATAGGGTTTTACCATATAATAGCCAAAGAATGCTTGATATGTTTAAAAACACATTATTTTGATATTACTATAAGTGTATAGTGTCAAAACAATTTCAATCATAGGCGACGTAGCTACCATCTACTATGTCACCACACTAGGCTCTACAAATAAAACTGAATTATCATGTATTGGAAATTGGATTCCATCATGAGTCGAGGCAAGGGGCAAGCTCCTTTCCGTTTGAGACACTCTAGTAAATGTCTCAGGACCACACACAACGATCCTTGGAATCGGTTGGGCCGGTCCTCTCTTACTTTTGAGGATTGGCAATTCCTGAACACATGTTTCCTAGTCCTAACAGACCTAAATCCAAGGCGCCTCGCATTCGAACAACCACACAAGTGAAAAGTATATAAATGTCAGCCAGTTTGAGCACTGGCACCACCACTAGCTAGAAAGAAACGTCGTGTTCTCCCAACGGTCCGTATCCTCTTTTTGACTCATACTGAGGTGTGAGGCTCGCGAATTCACGCTATACACAAAGCTATGCCACACAGGCCGTGCTTTGATCATCAACCACAAGACCTTGCTTTTCAACAGAAGCCTTGATCATTTGCCACTTAGGCATGCCACACTGGAAATTCATGCCATGCGACTGATGTCCATCGATACACAACCTCTGAGCTCGTACGTCTCAGAGAAGGGCGTTAAGCAAGAGAATAAATTCTCCGCCGCCAAACAGAGGTATATTTAATAGAGATCAATCAACATAGAATAAAATCCAATGTCAGACACACAGTCCATTTACAAGTTCGTTCTGGGTCTGAACGAAACCGGAGGCACTTTCCTCGGATATCCATCGATCTCCAAGTATGTCTGGACGATCACCAACTGATTCCCTCGTCTTGGCTGTACAGCCCAATCAAGATCATCAATAATCATCCAAACGATGTGAAGACTTCTGGTCTTCAACCACTATCTTCATATTCGACTTATCGTCGAATCGGTTATTCAGAATGGGTGTAAACCCGGCCTTTTCGAATAACCCGCGTATATAATAAACCAATTTTACACAAACATAACATACGCCTCATTCCAATTCAAAATATTCTTTTATTCAAATTTTCACGTTCTCAGGGAAAGGTTCCATTAATTTTATCAAAGATAAATTCTTTTAAATTTATTCTTTAATCTTCCTTTGGATATCATTTCAAACCATATTATGGTTTTCCGAACTAGTCGGGATTAGCAAACCGCACCGAAGTAATTATTTATTTTATTTCCCAATCCCAACCTATTTATCCCATGGAGCAAAACTGGTAATACTCCATGTGTAACACCACAGTGTTATCGGTAAATATTAATTACCATTTCACGTTCAAATCCAATTAAAGATTTAACTATCGTTTTGGAGCAAAACTGGTGATACTCCATTCTCGATCACTTTCTAAATTTGATAATTTAAATTATCAATTCACATTTTAATCTAATTACAGATTCATTAAAATTCCACTTAGTTTTAATCTTCTCAAAAATCAATATCCTGTCTTTAACTGGGTTAAAGAACCAACGTCATCTAAAACACGGTCCACGATAAACCCAAAATCACATTCTATTGTTAATCGGGTTAAAGAACAGGTGTTATTCAAAACACCGCTCACGATAAACCCAAAAACCAATTTAAATTCAATTCCAATTAATATTATTTAATTGGTACACTTCATTAAATCTAAATAGAAAGATTTAATCTTTTCTACACTGGGTCCAAGAACAGTGTTATTCAAGACACCATTTACAAGGAACCCAAAATCCCATTTGATATTAAATACAAGGCTCTGAATAGAAAATATATTGGCTTATATTCAATATCAAATTCTAAAACCAACAAATATCGTAATGGAAATAATGATATAAATATATCTTTCACATTTCCACAACCATATCTGTATAATCACGAAATCCAACATCGAAATATTCCGAAGATAATTTCGATTCAAATCCATTCCAATTTACGTATTGGAAATTTTGATTATTTTCAAAACCACTTCGAATTCAATTTATTTATTCGAAAATATTGGATTCCAGTTCTAGTTCAAAACTAGTTCATTTCGATAAAAATATATTTTTATCCTTTCAAATGTGGAATTTTTCATCCCAGTTCTTTCCAACTCATATATTATGATTTTACATAAATTATTAATATTTTTAATAATTTTATCAAGGCCCGTACAGTCGGTTTTCAATGACGGCCACCGAACTGCACTTACGTCGACCTTTTCCAAATTTGATTTGGTCATAATTCCAAATCCAACCATTAGATTTCAAATTTCTAATATTCATTGAAAAGCTCTTTTCGATACGAACCCAACGGTTCCGGTTTTAGGAGAATCCAACGGTCGGATCTGCCGCAACGTCAATTCGAAGTCAATGGTTGAAATTCGTGAACTGCCGCGACGCGTTCTATTCAGGCCATTTAATATATATAATTTATATATTATAAATATTTTGATGTTTTCAATTCAAAACGTATTTTATAAATCGTTTTAAATTCGTTTTCATAACAATTTTAACTTCATATTCAATTTCGAATCAAAATTGAATATTCCACATCATCGATATACAAATGATAATATTTTCAAAACGTTATATTTTGAAATCACTTCTGTTTTTATAATTATTATAAAAACGAATGTAATCGATATAAATATCGCTCGTGTCAAAATGGCGCCAGTCTAATCAACACAACTTTATATATTTCAATAACTTCGTTATTCTATTCAACAAATGAATATTTATTTTATTCAACACTTGAATCCATAACACATGAATATTCTCAACACATGAGTATCGTCAACACATGACTATTTCTATTATTTAATATATTTTATAAAATTTTGGTATTTATCATTTGATTTTTAATCAGACTCCAACCGTAAAGTAGTAAGCGAATGATTCCCTAAATATTAACCCCGAAGGCCGAAACAAACATCAGATCAATACCTAGGAAACCACTCATCTTATCTAGTTTTCAGTTAGTTTCTAATCTTAAATATGATAAAGATGTAAATTTTGTTGTTACAGTATTTTACTCAACAAATGATAAGTTTCAACGCATGAATATTCTCAACACATGAGCATCGTCAACACATGACTATTTATCCTATTCAACACATGAATCTTTATTTTATAATATTATTTATTTTCCCAATTGGAATGAGGCCCAATCAATTACCATATAATGTTAATTATATGGATTTCATACAACACATGTATATAATAGCAACGATAAATAATCAACCATCATCCAGAGTGCACCACACAACTGCCTAAGCATTAAAAATAAATAATTTTATTCTAACGACGATATATATAAATATATACATTCTAATACTATTCAAAATAAATTTCTCGTCGCTATTATTTAAAATAATTCATTTTAAATATTCAAAATTCGCTAAAATTGTTAAAATAAAAATTTTAAATTGGCTCAGAATTTTCGGGTTATTACAATCTCCCCCACTTAAAACTTTTCGTCCCCGAAAAGGAACGAAGCTGAAAGTTGTTTAACTAACCAACCCAACTTCCATTATTTTCTTTACGACTTTAGTTCTTCAACTTTTCAGTTTCTAAGAACTTTTAAAAAATTCCAAAAATTTGGCTAACACCCTAAATTTCCGAAAAATTTCGCCATAACCTCCCATGCACCGGGGACTTCGGGATATTTCATATGGCCTCCCATGGCCTTCTTCAATCCAAAAAGAAAAAGAAACAGCCAAGCGGCTAGCCAATCGGCTCATAAAATCATCCAAACCCAATAAATTTGTAAACGTGTACCTATTTGTCAGGCAAACAATTTTATTCTTCTGCTCTAGCCTCCTTGCTATGACCTGTTCAATGTAAGTACATGTATATGCATGCAATTATAATCATTTTTCAATACAGTTCAATATTCGGTTCAACTAGGCTAAATGGTTCAAAATATCAAACAAATAAACAAACAATACAACCATCAATCAATTAGTTGATTATCGTTTCAGATTCATAATTTTGATATATATATATACAGAAAATCATGTTTTTGATGCCAAATTACAACAATAATCCTATATAAGTTTTGGTTCTCACACCAGTCGGTGGAAATATATAGATATCACACCTTCGAAACACGAACATACATATTGGTGATGGAGCTTCATCATCAAAATCATCTCCGAGCGACTAGAGTGTGATTCTATATCTATCCAATATATTAAAACTTCGATTATACGTTCATGATGCGTATATGCAAAATCTTTATATACTCGATTGTCCAAATTCAATACAAATAAAATATTCAAATACGTATACTTGAATTTAATTTTCAAAACAAAGTTTGTTTTCAGTTGAAAAATATACTCTTCACACTCGTTCTAGGATACTACTGACCCTATCTCTAACATTCTAATTGGATATTACTAATCCAATATCTGATGAATTCTTTCGTATGGTTCTAATGTGTCTTGTTCTCTAGCTCTGTAAAACAAAGCTCTGATACCAAACTGACACGACTTGAATTTCACCATGAAGGAAAGCACGGATTGCGTTGAGGACAAGACACATCGGGACGCAAACAGATGAACATTTCATTGTATATTACAACAATTCCATTAGAATACAAGAATGTTCAGAGTATGAATAAATATTACACAATTACTAAGTATCAGAGATTACAGTAAATTACAAAGCAACGGAAAACAATACAGAACACAACTGAAAGTAATACACGGATACAGAGCTTTCCGAGCATCGTTCCAGCTGTAAATCAGGATCATGTGAATATAAATCTGCAAAACCAAAACTACTAGCTGCCCGTGTGGAAAATAGGGGCACCAAGAGTTTAGGTTAAAACAATAAACTCCAGGTCAGTCATGTGACTGGTGTGAGATCTAAAATAGTATTAATCTTTATTTTTAAAGTTAGGTAAATCAAGGGACCACGCCGTATAACACGGAATGGGTTTGCTCCCAAGAACACCAGTGCATAAAACAAACAACGCAATGCTAAATAAGGAAAAATGAAGCTATTATAAGACCCAGGTCCCATCACACAATGCAACGCAAGCCGGAGGATAGGGTTTTACCTTATAATAGCCAAAGAATGCTTGATACGTTTAAAAACACATTATTTTGATATTACTATAAGTGTATAGTGCCAAAACAATTTCTTTGAAACAAAAATGTGTGATCTTCTGAAGAGAAGAGAGCACACATATATATAATTAAGTCAAAGATACAGAGTCCGACTATAGTACATAAGAATACAAGATAAAACCTAACACGACTCTAGGGATGTAAGGATCGTAGATAGATGAGCTCCGGATTAACCACCGCCCATCTACTCCAATATCGAGTTCCGGCAAGGCCACCACCCGATATTGAAGTATATCTACTCCAAAACAATATCCCATACTCTCTATGTAATAACAAAAATAATGAAGTACAATATCAAAAAACTCTCTAACAAGAAGCCCAAATGAAATGCAAATTTTCTATCCAAACAGCAATCCTCTAAGCTCAACAATAATATCCATCAACCTGAACACCTGAAAGGTACATAACTGCTATCATTCCAACCAGCTATCCATGAAGCACTTCTGAAGCGACCCGAACTTCCCCGTGAAGGAAAGCACGGATAGAATTGAGGACAAGACAAAATAGAACGCAGACGGAAGAACATTTCATTATTATTACAACAATTCCATCAGATACAAGAATATACAGAGTATAAATGAATAAATTACATTCGATAAATATCAGAGATTACAATAAATTACATAGCAGCGGAAAAATATACAAAACACAACCAGAAGTGATACACGGATACAGAGCTTTCCGAGCATCGTTCCAGCTGTTAATCAGGACCCTGTGAATATAAATCTGCAAAACCAAAACTACTAGCTGCCCGTGCGGAAAATAGGGGCACCCAGAGTTTAGGTTAAAACAATAAACTCCAGGTCAGTCATGGGACTGGTGTGAGAACTAAAACAGTTATAATTATTTATTTTAAAGTTCGGTAAATCAAGGGACCACGCCGTATAACACGGAACGGGTTTCCTCCCAAGAATACCAGTGCATAGAACAAACAGCGCAATGCTAAATAAAGAAAAATGAAGCTGTTATAAGACACAGGTCCCATCACACAATGCAACGCAAGCCGGACGATAGGGTTTTTACCTTATAACAGCCAAAGCATGCTTGATACGTTTAAAACACATTATTTGATACTATTATAGGTGTATAGTGTCAAAACAATTTCAATCATAAATATCAATCATAGGCGGCATGAATGACCCATATCACTATGTCGCCATACTAGGTTCTACAAATAAAACCGCACTATCACGTATTGGAAATTGGGTTTCCGTCATGAGCCGAGGCAAGGGGCAAGCTCCTCTCCGATTCGAGACACTCTAGCAAATGCCTCGGGACCGCACACAGCAATCCCCTGGATCCTCCAAGGCCGGTCCTCTCTTACTTTTGAGGATTGGCAATTCCTGAACACACGTTTCCCGGTCCTTACAGACCTATATCCGAGGCGCCTCGTATCCAACAACCACACAGGTGAAAAGTATATAAATGTCAGGGCTGGTAGGTCACTGACACCACCCTAGCTAGAAAGAAACGTCGTGCACTCCTTGGGTCCGCATCCCGTTTTTGACTCATACCGAGGTGTGAGGCTCGCGAATTCACGTTATACACAAAGCTACGCCACACAGGCCGTGCTTTGATCATCAACCACAAGACTTTGCTTTTCAACAGAAGCCTTGATCAACTGCCACTTACGCATGCCACACTGGCAATTCATTCCATGCGGCTGATGTCCATCGATATACAACCTCTGAGCTCGTACGTCTCAGAGAAGGGCGCTAAGCAAGAGAATAAATTCTCCGCCGCCAAACAGATGTATATTTAATAGAGATCAATCAACACAGAATAAAATCCAATGTCAGACACACAATCCATTTACAAGTTCGTTCTGGGTCTGAACGAAACCGGAGGCACTTTCCTCGCATATCCATCCATCTCCAAGTACGTCTGGACGATCACCAACTGATTCCCTCATCCTGGGTGTACAGCCCAATCAAGATCATCAGTAATCACCCAAACGATGTGAAGACTTCCGGTCTTCTACCACCGTCTTCATCTTCGACATCTCGTCGAATCGGTTATTCAGAATGGGTATAACCCGGCCTTTCTGAATAACCCACGTATATAATAAACAAATGTTACACAAACACAACAAACGCCTCATTCCAATTCAGAATATTCTTTTATTCACAAAATCACATTCTTAGGGAAAAGGTTCCCATTAATTTTATCAAAGATAAATTCTTCTAAATTTATTCTTTAATCTTCCTTTGGATATCGTCTCAAACTAGTCGGGATTAACGAACCACACCGAAGTAATTATTTAGTTTATTTCCCAATCCCAACCTATATATCCCATGGAGCAAAACTGGTAATACTCCACATCTAACACCACTGTGTTATCGGTAAAATTAATTACCATTTTACGTTCAAATCTAATTAAAGATTTAACTATCGCTTTGGAGCAAAACTGGTGGTACTCCATTCTCGATCACCTTTCAGATTTGATAATTTAAATTATCAATTCACATTTTAATCTAATTAAAGATTCATTAAAACTCCACTTAGTTTTAATCTTTTCAAAAATCAATATCATGCCTTTAACTGGGTTAAAGAACCAATGTCATCAAAACACGATTCACGACAAACCCAAATCACATTTGATATTAAATACAAGGCTCTGAATAGAAAATATATCGACTTATATTCAATATCAAATTCTGAAACCAACAAATATCGTATTGGAAATAACGATATAAAATATATCTTTCAAATTCCCATAACAATATCTGTATAGTCACGGAATCCAACATCGAAATATCCCGAAGATAATTTCGATTCAGCTCCATTCCAATCCACGTATTGGAAATTATCGATTATTTTCAAAATCACTTTCAAATTCAATTTATTTATTTCAAAAATAAATTGATTTTAATTCTAGTTCAAAACTAGTTCATTTCGATAAAAATCTATTTTTATCCTTTCAAATGTGGAGTTTTTCACCCCAGTTCTTTCCAATTCACATATTATGATTTTACACAAATTATCGATATTTTTAATAATTTTATCAAGGCCCGTACAGTCGATTTCCATCAACGGCCATCGAACTGCACTTACAACGACCTTTTCCCAATTTGATTTGGACATAATTCCAAATCCAACCGTTAGATTTCAAATTTCTAATATTCATTAGAAAGCTCTTTTCGATACGAACCCAACGGTTCCGGTTTTAGGAGAATCCGACGGTCGGATCTCCCGCAACGTCAATTCGAAGTTAATGGTCGAAATTCACGAACTGCCGCGGCGCGGCGCGTTCTATTCAAGCCATTATATATATAATATATATATATTATATATATATTTCGTCGATTTCCTTTTTAAAACGGATTTAATAAATCGTTTTAAATTCGTTTTCAAAACCATTTCAGCACTACATTCAATTTCAAATCGATTTGATTTCAATTCAATTCAAATTCTAATTCGTTTCAATTCAATTCAATTTAAATTCATTTCTATTCAATTCGAATTCGAATTCACTTTCTGTTCAATTCGAATCGAGTTCATTTACTATTCGATTCGAATTCATTTCAAATTGATTTCAATTCAATTTCATTCTAATTCGTTTCAATTCAATTCGAATTTTAATCTAATTCAATTTGAATTTCATTTCAAAATATTTAGTTTTGAAATCACTTTTCAATATTCCTTATAAAACGAATAAAATCGATATAAACATCGTTCGCGTCCAAAATAACGCATCTCTAATCAACACGGCTTTATATTTCAATAATTCGTTATTCTATTCAACAAATGAATATTTATCCCATTCAACACATGAATCTATATTTCTTTCAACACACGACTAATCTCAACACATGAGTTCTGTCAACACATCACTATTTTTGTTATGTAAAATATTTTATAAAACTATGGTATCTATCGTTTGATTTTTAATTAGACTTCTACTGGGAAGTAGTTCTAATTTTGAAATATGATAAAGATGTAATTTATTTTATTTAAAATATTTTACTCAACACACGAATATTTTCAACACATGAACATCGTCAACACATGACTATTTTTATATTCAACACATGAATTTTCTTTTCTAATATTCATTATTTTCCCGATTGGAATGAGGCCCAATCAATCACCATATAATATTAATTATATGGATTTCCATACAACACATGTATATAATAAACAATCAACCATCAACCAAAGTGCACTACACTGTATAAGCATCAAATATAGATATCTAACGCTTATAACAGCCTGTCAATCAATCGATCGACATATTTGATCAATCAGGATGAGTGAACTTCAAATTTCATCCCAACACCCGTGTGGGGTTTCAAACAATCAAACACAGATTTTATTTGTGCAGTTGGGCGATGTGTAAAATTTATCGACCCAATCAATGTCAGTCAAATCAGTGTACATAAACAAACCGTCCGGTTTGTAAATGAATATTTTATTTATTCACTTCCACGTTAAAAATTATATTTTTAACGATAAAATATTCTATTTCAACAAATGAATTTCTATTCAACTCATTTACTCAATAAAAATGATATTTTTATTTTTCTAACATATTTTAGAAAATTTCGGCGGCATAACGGCACGATACTAGAAACGGGACGAGGCCTAGCCTTATCCCCGGTCTAGTGAAGGCCCACGCCATTCACACATCAATCAAATCAATTCATTTCACCAACCAATTCAATTCAACCCAAATATTCTAACTAACTACACAACCAAACAATTTAACAAACAAGCCATCCATGGTCTGTGGATGACGGGTGTCGGGTGCTACTAAGCACCGTCTGCATCCTAGTATATATATATAACTAGAAAAAGAGAATTGAAAGGTGAGAAGTTCTCACCGACTAGCTATCCAACTTCACGACACTTCATTAATAGAAATCTTCTTCGTTATCCCATCTTCGTCATCTTCGTTGCCCGTAGTCACTATATATATAAAAATCACACATTTTTATATTTCGATGTCTTTAAAATAAAAATCCTATTTTTATAATCGCTTCCTACATTTAAAAATCGAATTTTTATTTTGTTATTCAATATATAAAAATCGAATCTTTACTACTATGTTATATAGATAAAAATTATATTTTTATCACGCTATTTTTCCATATAAAGATTTCGCCTTTATAAAAACATAGACTTCACTTTTATAAAAATAAAGTTTTCGCCTTTATAAAAATAAAGTTTTCGCCTTTATAAAAATAAAGTTTTCGCTTTTATAAAAATAAAGTTTTCGCTTTATTTCACTACATATATAAAGGTGATAATTTTTCCTATCTTACCTATATAAAAATTATATTTTTATACTTCCTATGATGTAAAAATTATATTTTTACTTTAAAAATATAAAAATCATATCTTACATCTCTTACTAAATAAAAATTTCTTCTTTTCTATTTTAAAGATCACATCTTTTCTTTTATAAAATTTAAATCTCTTCCTTCATAAAGTTTAAATCTTTTCAAAAAAATCAGTTTTTAAACAAACAAAAAAAAACAGTTTTTAAACTTAAAATCGAAATTAGTTTTAAACTTTAAAATAAAAACAGTATTTAATCCTTTTTTTTCAGTTTATATAAAACAAAAATAAAATAATAAATAAAAAGAAAAAAAAGACTTACGGGGGGGGGGGGGGGTTCTTGGCGTCGGCGCCAACCAGTGGTGGCGCGGGGGCTCGAGTTCGGTGGTGTCGGATGTGGGTGAGGCTGCGACGCCTGCTGTGGCATTGGACGGGGAGGACGACGGGTCCAGATAGGGGAGCGTCGCGATTTTCTGGGGGAGGCTCGAGTTCGAGAGGAGAGAGGGAACGAAGAAGAAAAGGAGGAGGAGATGAGGGAGGGGCGGCGACTCCTTGGGCGCGGTGGCCATCGATGGCCAGTGACGACTTAGGGCTCCGCCCTTTGGTTTTCTTTTTTTTTTTTTATAATCGATCCGAAATGAAATTTAGGGGGGGCAGAACCAATAAAGGGGAGGATATATATTTTTTTTATATATATTTTTTTTAATTTAAAAAGTTGACTTTTACAAACGAACTCGAAACGAGGTCCACCTCCTGTCGTTTATAGCATTTCACCCCCATTCCGAACACAATGGGATATGTATCGTAGGTTGATTCGACCGTTTGAATCAGTTTCCATTAAATTTACATTTAAATCACTATATTGAATTTTAAACGTACATTTCAAATCACCGGGGTCCCATATTAACTTTAAAAATTCTAGAAAAATATTTTCTAGCTTCGTATTGACGATACGGTCCTAACAAAACTAGTTTCGTCGAATTCTGAGACCGTATGAAAAATGGCCAATTTCCAGTCGATTAAAATCAACTGAAACTGGTCAAACGCGTTTTCCTTTGCCACGCTCACATATTGATTCGAAAATTTATGAAATTTGGGTTCTAGCAATAACTTGACATCACGGACCCAACAAAAGTGGTTTCGTCGAAATCCGAGGTCATTTGCAAAATGTCCATTTTTAAGGGCCTGAATTCCATAGCGACTATTCAGAATTTTCAACTGGACATATCTTTTGATCCCCGCTATGAAACCTTGATTTTTTTGATTCGTTGGAAAGATATTATCAATTAGATCCTATCATTTTTGGTTTCACTAAAATCCGGATTGTTTTGCACCCGGTACATTCATTTGAAGTTTGAAATCGAATTATCGAACTACCGCGCCATTTTCAATTCTATTTATAATTATATATAATTATTTATATTTTAACGACGACACGTACATTATATACGTTCGAATTCTATTCAAAATAAATTTCTCGTCGATATTATTAAAAATAATCTATTTTAAATATTCAAAATTCGCTAAAATTGCCAAAATAAAATTTTTAAACTGGCCCAGATTTTCCGGGTTATTACAATCTCCCCCACTTAAAACTTTTCGTCCCCGAAAAGGAACAAAGTCGAAAGTGGTTTGATTATTCAGCTCTACGTTCGATCAGGCTTCCATTCTCCAACCTTTTAGTTTCTGAGAATTTTCAAAATTTCAAAAATTTGGCTAACACCCTAAATTTTTGAAAAATTTCGCCATAACCTCCCCTGCACCGGGAGCATCGGGGAATTTCAAATAGCTTCCCCGGTCCTTCAGATCTCAAAAAGAAAAAGAAAAAGCCAAGCGGCTAGCCAATAGGCTCACAAAATCATCATCACCCAAACAAAACAGGAAATTATGTAGTAAACATGTACCTATTTGTCGGGCAAACAAATTTTATTCTCTGCTCTAGCCTCCTTGCTATGACCTGTTCAATGATATATATGTATATGCAAGCAAATGCAAGCAATTTTCAATATAATTCAATATGTGATTCAGTTAGGCTGAATGGTTAAAAATTAGCAAACAAATAAACAAACAACACAAACATCAATCAATTAGTGAATTAGAGTTTCAAATTCATAATTTTGATACATATGCAAAAATCCTGTTTTTGATGCCAAATCACAACAATAGGCCCTACCTAATTTTTGGTTCTCACACCAGTCAATAGGAAATATATAGAAATCACACCTTCGGAGCACGAACATAAATATTGATGATGCCATGGTCATTATCAACATCATCTCCGGGCGACTAGAGTGTGATGCTATATCTATCCAATATATTAAAACTTTGAATACACGCGGATCAGACGTATACGCAAAATCTATATATACTGGATTGTCCAACTCAATATAAATAGAAAATCAAATACGAATAATTGATTTAAATTTTCAAAACAAAAATTTGTTTTCACTTTAAAAATTTACTCTTCACACTCGTTCTAGGATACTACTGATCCCATCTCTAACGAGTCATCCCCATTGGATATTACTAATCCAATATCTGATGAATTCTTTCGTATGGTTCTAATGTGCCTTGTTCTCTAAGCTTTGTAAACCAAAGCTCTGATACCAAATGAAGCGACCCGAACTTCCCCGTGAAGGAAAGCACGGATAGAATTGAGGACAAGACAAAATAGAACGCAGACGGAAGAACATTTCATTGTTATTACAACAATTCCATCAGATACAAGAATATACAGAGTATAAATGAATAAATTACATTCGATAAATATCAGAGATTACAATAAATTACATAGCAGCGGAAAAATATACAAAACACAACCAGAAGTGATACACGGATACAGAGCTTTCCGAGTATCGTTCCAGCTGTTAATCAGGACCCTGTGAATATAAATCTGCAAAACCAAAACTACTAGCTGCCCGTGCGGAAAATAGGGGCACCCAGAGTTTAGGTTAAAACAATAAACTCCAGGTCAGTCATGGGACTGGTGTGAGAACTAAAACAGTTATAATTCTTTATTTTAAAGTTCGGTAAATCAAGGGACCACGCCTTATAACACGGAACGGGTTTCCTCCCAAGAATACCAGTGCATAAAACAAACAGCGCAATGCTAAATAAAGAAAAATGAAGCTGTTATAAGACCCAGGTCCCATCACACAATGCAACGCAAGCCGGAGGATAGGGTTTTTACCTTATAACAGCCAAAGCATGCTTGATACGTTTAAAACACATTATTTGATACTATTATAGGTGTATAGTGTCAAAACAATTTCAATCATAAATATCAATCATAGGCGGCATGAATGACCCATACCACTATGTCGCCATACTAGGTTCTACAAATAAAACCGCACTATCACGTATTGGAAATTGGGTTTCCGTCATGAGCCGAGGCAAGGGGCAAGCTCCTCTCCGATTCGAGACACTCTAGCAAATGCCTTGGGACCGCACACAGCAATCCCCTGGATCCTCCAAGGCCGGTCCTCTCTTACTTTTGAGGATTGGCAATTCCTGAACACACGTTTCCCGGTCCTTACAGACCTATATCCGAGGCGCCTCGTATCCAACAACCACACAGGTGAAAAGTATATAAATGTCAGGGCTGGTAGGTCACTGACACCACCCTAGCTAGAAAGAAACGTCGTGCACTCCTTGGGTCCGTATCCCGTTTTTGACTCATACCGAGATGTGAGGCTCGCGAATTCACGTTATACACAAAGCTACGCCACACAGGCCGTGCTTTGATCATCAACCACAAGACTTTGCTTTTCAACAGAAGCCTTGATCAACTGCCACTTACGCATGCCACACTGGCAATTCATTCCATGCGGCTGATGTCCATCGATATACAACCTCTGAGCTCGTACGTCTCAGAGAAGGGCGTTAAGCAAGAGAATAAATTCTCCGCCGCCAAACAGATGTATATTTAATAGAGATCAATCAACACAGAATAAAATCCAATGTCAGACACACAATCCATTTACAAGTTCGTTCTGGGTCTGAACGAAACCGGAGGCACTTCCCTCGCATATCCATCCATCTCCAAGTACGTCTGGACGATCACCAACTGATTCCCTCATCCTGGGTGTACAGCCCAATCAAGATCATCAGTAATCACCCAAACGATGTGAAGACTTCCGATCTTCTACCACCGTCTTCATCTTCGACATCTCGTCGAATCGGTTATTCAGAATGGGTATAACCCGGCCTTTCTGAATAACCCACGTATATAATAAACAAATGTTACACAAACACAACAAACGCCTCATTCCAATTCAGAATATTCTTTTATTCACAAAATCACATTCTTAGGGAAAAGGTTCCCATTAATTTTATCAAAGATAAATTCTTCTAAATTTATTCTTTAATCTTCCTTTGGATATCGTCTCAAACTAGTCGGGATTAACGAACCACACCGAAGTAATTATTTAGTTTATTTCCCAGTCCCAACCTATATATCCCATGGAGCAAAACTGGTAATACTCCACATCTAACACCACTGTGTTATCGGTAAAATTAATTACCATTTTACGTTCAAATCTAATTAAAGATTTAACTATCGCTTTGGAGCAAAACTGGTGGTACTCCATTCTCGATCACCTTTCAGATTTGATAATTTAAATTATCAATTCACATTTTAATCTAATTAAAGATTCATTAAAACTCCACTTAGTTTTAATCTTTTCAAAAATCAATATCCTGCCTTTAACTGGGTTAAAGAACCAATGTCATCAAAACACGATTCACGACAAACCCAAATCACATTTGATATTAAATACAAGGCTCTGAATAGAAAATATATCGACTTATATTCAATATCAAATTCTGAAACCAACAAATATCGTATTGGAAATAACGATATAAAATATATCTTTCAAATTCCCATAACAATATCTGTATAGTCACGGAATCCAACATCGAAATATCCCGAAGATAATTTCGATTCAGCTCCATTCCAATCCACGTATTGGAAATTATCGATTATTTTCAAAATCACTTTCAAATTCAATTTATTTATTTCAAAAATAAATTGATTTTAATTCTAGTTCAAAACTAGTTCATTTCGATAAAAATCTATTTTTATTCTTTCAAATGTGGAGTTTTTCACCCCAGTTCTTTCCAATTCACATATTATGATTTTACACAAATTATCGATATTTTTAATAATTTTATCAAGGCCCGTACAGTCGATTTCCATCAACGGTCATCGAACTGCACTTACAGCGACCTTTTCCCAATTTGATTTGGACATAATTCCAAATCCAACCGTTAGATTTCAAATTTCTGATATTCATTGGAAAGCTCTTTTCGATACGAACCCAACGGTTCCGGTTTTAGGAGAATCCGACGGTCGGATCTCCCGCAACGTCAATTCGAAGTTAATGGTCGAAATTCACGAACTGCCGCGGCGCGGCGCGTTCTATTCAAGCCATTATGTATATAATATATATATATATTATATATATTTCGTCGATTTCCTTTTTAAAACGGATTTTATAAATCGTTTTAAATTCGTTTTCAAAACCATTTCAACACTACATTCAATTTCAAATCGATTTGATTTCAATTCAATTCAAATTCTAATTCGTTTCAATTCAATTCAATTTGAATTCATTTCTATTCAATTCGAATTCAAATTCACTTTCTATTCAATTCGAATCGAGTTCATTTACTATTCGATTCGAATTCATTTCAAATTGATTTCAATTCAATTTCATTCTAATTTGTTTCAATTCAATTCGAATTTTAATCTAATTCAATTTGAATTTCATTTCAAAATATTTAGTTTTGAAATCACTTTTCAATATTCCTTATAAAACGAATAAAATCGATATAAACATCGTTCGCGTCCAAAATAACGCATCTCTAATCAACACGGCTTTATATTTCAATAATTCGTTATTCTATTCAACAAATGAATATTTATCCCATTCAACACATGAATCTATATTTCTTTCAACACACGACTAATCTCAACACATGAGTTCTGTCAACACATCACTATTTTTGTTATGTAAAATATTTTATAAAACTATGGTATCTATCGTTTGATTTTTAATTAGACTTCTACTGGGAAGTAGTTCTAATTTTGAAATATGATAAAGATGTAATTTATTTAAAATATTTTACTCAACACACGAATATTTTCAACACATGAACATCGTCAACACATGACTATTTTTATATTCAACACATGAATTTTCTTTTCTAATATTCATTATTTTCCCGATTGGAATGAGGCCCAATCAATCACCATATAATATTAATTATATGGATTTCCATACAAAACATGTATATAATAAACAATCAACCATCAACCAAAGTGCACTACACTGTATAAGCATCAAATATAGATATCTAACGCTTATAACAGCCTGTCAATCAATCGATCGACATATTTGATCAATCAGGATGAGTGAACTTCAAATTTCATCCCAACACCCGTGTGGGGTTTCAAACAATCAAACACAGATTTTATTTGTGCAGTTGGGCGATGTGTAAAATTTATCGACCCAATCAATGTCAGTCAAATCAGTGTACATAAACAAACCGTCCGGTTTGTAAATGAATATTTTATTTATTCACTTCCACGTTAAAAATTATATTTTTAACGATAAAATATTCTATTTCAACAAATGAATTTCTATTCAACTCATTTACTCAATAAAAATAATATTTTTATTTTTCTAACATATTTTAGAAAATTTCGGCGGCATAACGGCACGATACTAGAAACGGGACGAGGCCTAGCCTTATCCCCAGTCTAGTGAAGGCCCACGCCATTCACACATCAATCAAATCAATTCATTTCACCAACCAATTCAATTCAACCCAAATATTCTAACTAACTACACAACCAAACAATTTAACAAACAAGCCATCCATGGTCTGTGGATGACGGGTGTCGGGTGCTACTAAGCACCGTCTGCATCCTAGTATATATATATAACTAGAAAAAGAGAATTGAAAGGTGAGAAGTTCTCACCGACTAGCTATCCAACTTCACGACACTTCATTAATAGAAATCTTCTTCGTTATCCCATCTTCGTCATCTTCGTTGCCCGTAGTCACTATATATATAAAAATCACACATTTTTATATTTCGATGTCTTTAAAATAAAAATCCTATTTTTATAATCGCTTCCTACATTTAAAAATCGAATTTTTATTTTGTTATTCAATATATAAAAATCGAATCTTTACTACTATGTTATATAGATAAAAATTATATTTTTATCACGCTATTTTTCCATATAAAGATTTCGCCTTTATAAAAACATAGACTTCGCTTTTATAAAAATAAAGTTTTCGCCTTTATAAAAATAAAGTTTTCGCCTTTATAAAAATAAAGTTTTCGCCTTTATAAAAATAAAGTTTTCGCCTTTATAAAAATAAAGTTTTCGCTTTTATAAAAATAAAGTTTTCGCTTTATTTCACTACATATATAAAGGTGATAATTTTTCCTATCTTACCTATATAAAAATTATATTTTTATACTTCCTATGATGTAAAAATTATATTTTTACTTTAAAAATATAAAAATCATATCTTACATCTCTTACTAAATAAAAATTTCGTCTTTTCTATTTTAAAGATCACATCTTTTCTTTTATAAAGTTTAAATCTCTTCCTTCATAAAGTTTAAATCTTTTCAAAAAAATCAGTTTTTAAACAAAAAAAAAAACAGTTTTTAAACTTAAAATCGAAATTAGTTTTAAACTTTAAAATAAAAACAGTATTTAATCCTTTTTTTTTCAGTTTATATAAAACAAAAATAAAATAATAAATAAAAAGAAAAAAAAGACTTACGGGGGGGGGGGGGGGGGGTTCTTGGCGTCGGCGCCAACCAGTGGTGGCGCGGGGGCTCGAGTTCGGTGGTGTCGGATGTGGGTGAGGCTGCGACGCCTGCTGTGGCATTGGACGGGGAGGACGACGGGTCCAGATAGGGGAGCGTCGCGATTTTCTGGGGGAGGCTCGAGTTCGAGAGGAGAGAGGGAACGAAGAAGAAAAGGAGGAGGAGATGAGGGAGGGGCGGCGACTCCCTGGGCGCGGTGGCCATCGATGGCCAGCGATGACTTAGGGCTCCGCCCTTTGGTTTTTTTTTTTTTTTTTTTTTTTTTTTATAATCGATCCGAAATGAAATTTAGGGGGGGGGGGGCCAGAACCAATAAAGGGGAGGATATATATTTTTTTTAATTTAAAAAGTTGACTTTTACAAACGAACTCGAAACGAGGTCCACCTCCTGTCGTTTATAGCGTTTCACCCCCATTCCGAACACAATGGGATATGTATCGTAGGTTGATTCGACCGTTTGAATCAGTTTCCGTTAAATTTACATTTAAATCACTATATTGAATTTTAAACGTACATTTCAAATCACCGGGGTCCCATATTAACTTTAAAAATTCTGGAAAAATATTTTCTAGCTTCGTATTGACGATACGGTCCTAACAAAACTAGTTTCGTCGAATTCTGAGACCGTATGAAAAATGGCCAATTTCCAGTCGATTAAAATCAACTAAAACTGGTCAAACGCGTTTTCCTTTGCCACGCTCACATATTGATTCGAAAAATTATGAAATTTGGGATCTAGCAATAACTTGACATCACGGACCCAACAAAAGTGGTTTCGTCGAAATCCGAGGTCATTTGCAAAATGTCCATTTTTAAGGGCCTGAATTCCATAGCGACTATTCAGAATTTTCAACTGGACATATCTTTTGATCCCCGCTATGAAACCTTGATTTTTTTGATTCGTTGGAAAGATATTATCAATTAGATCCTATCATTTTTGGTTTCACTAAAATCCGGATTGTTTTGCACCCGGTACATTCATTTGAAGTTTGAAATCGAATTATCGAACTACCGCGCCATTTTCAATTCTATTTATAATTATATATAATTATTTATATTTTAACGACGACACGTACATTATATACGTTCGAATTCTATTCAAAATAAATTTCTCGTCGATATTATTTAAAATAATCTATTTTAAATATTCAAAATTCGCTAAAATTGCCAAAATAAAATTTTTAAACTGGCCCAGATTTTCCGGGTTATTACAACTTCCTCTTAATCAACAACCTGAATCTGCAAAAAGCTCAACAAACTATTAGTAATTTGTCACACACATATATATGGAAATATATGTGCCTATATATATATATATATATTATATAAGCATATATATATATATTCATACATATTTATTTACCATACATATATGTGTAGAAAAAAATACAATGAAAAACTAATAAAAGAAATTAGTAACCAATGCGATATCTATTGCGGAAAAACCTGTTGATTCTAGTAAATAGATACAAATTGAATCTAAACTTTATCAATAAACTCTCAAAGCTCGATCTCCCAAATAGCTTGTAATGTGAATCAGACATCCAATTCAAGCAAAAATAAACTATTTTAACGATTAAATTATCCGTAGAAACAGAATTAGAATGGAAAGATCTCTGATTTCTCTCGGACCAAATGAACCAACATACGATAGTGACTAAAGAATCTAACATGTATCTTTTACCAGCATTACAAACAAATCTATAAGAATCCCAATAATTAGCACAACAATTGAAATAATAATGACAATCAAAAACAAATATCCGTAAAACCATACTAAGTATAAAGTTTGTGATATTTCATGAGAAAAATAAATGATCAACATCCTCATTCATAAGATTACAAAAATAACACTTAACATCAAAAATGATATTCTTCCTCTTAAGAAACTCAACCGTATTAAGTTTCTTATGAGTGATTAACCACATTAGAAATTTAGCTTTAGGAGGAGAATTAGATTTCAAAATAAACTTAAAAGGCCAAAATGAGATTCCCGTAAAATTTATAAAGTTATACATAGAATTAACCGAATAAACTTGACTTTTATCCATACCCCAACTAATAAAGTCCTTACACTCATCTATGTGATATAAGGATAACTTAGCATAAAGTAAAGCTAATTGTCTTAACATTTCCCCTTCTAATATATTATCAAAAGAAAACTCCCATGGGGGATCCAAATCTCTTCTAAAGATATCTTTTATCAATGCATTTTTAAAACTACAATTATTAAAGAGTTCTCTAAATTCAATTTTAAGTGGTAAACGAGAAATCCACCTATCATGCCAAAAGTAAGTCGTATTACCAGAATGAACAATCACCTTATAACCTAAGTTAAAAAAGTCAAAGCATTTTAATACTGACTTCCAAAAGTAAGATAATCTATTATACCAACTACCACTAGTTCCAACAATGAACTCTCCTCCTGAATAGTAAAATTTAGATACAATAACTTTCCACGTTGTCGACACTACAAGAGACCTAAATTTCCATAACCATTTGGCTAATAAGGCAGAGTTAAAATTAAATAAATAAATTATTCCCAAACCCTCATCTTTCTTAGGCTTACAACACACCTCCCAGTTTACTAAACATTTGAAACCCCTACAAATAGGATCTCTACCCCCACCGCATAGATAATTATGTCTTATTCTATCAATCTTATCAATAACCCATTGAGGAAATCTATGTACTGACAACCAATACGCAGGGATAGCCGATAGTACTGAATTAACCAAAACTAATCTACCTGCTCTAGACAAGAATCTATTGTTCCAACTTGATAGTCTATTATTAATCTTATCAATTATGATTAACTAATCCTCCTTCTTTAATTTTGATGGCCTAATCTTAAAACTTAAATAATCAAAAGGAAAATTCATGACAGAACAGTTTAAGGTGTTAGCAACCATAGCCTCAACATTATCAAAATCATTAATGACCATAACAGAACTCTTGTCAAAATTAATTCTAAGACCAGATAACATCTCAAAACAATAAAGTATAAACTTAAGAGCAATAATGTGTTTGGTAGATGAGAAGAAAATAATAAAGTATCATCCGCAAATTGGAGAATTGATAATTCATTGTTAAATTCGTCATTACCAACACAACCCAAAACACCTAGTCTCCCAGCTCGCTTGATGATTCTAGAAAAAATGCCAGCTGCTAGATTAAATAGTAGAGGTAACAGGGGATCTCCCTGTTTAAGACACCTTTTAGATTGGATCTTCTTTCCCACAACCCCATTGACGACAATATTAGAACTACCAGACCTAAGTAAAAGCATTATCTAGTTAATCCGTCTAACACTAAAGCCTCTAACTAGACATACTTCACATATGTAATCCAAGTCAATAGAATCAAATGCTTTCTCAAAATCTAATTTCAAAATAGCACATGGAAAATTATTTTTAACACACACATTAATGTACTCCTGTACCGCTGCCACTCCATCTACTATTTGCCTACCTTTAATAAAGGCAGTTTGTGAATGATCTATAAGATCATTCATCTTTCCACTTAGCCTATTCGCTAGGATTTTAGAAATGATCTTAACAAATACATTTATCAAAGAGATAGGTCTAAAATCCTTTAAAAGTTTTGCACCCTCTCTCTTCTTAATAAGTATAACATTAGCAAAATTAAAGTTACCTAGGCAAAAATCTCCGTTATAAAAATCATTAAGTAAATTAATAACATCATATTTCAAAACCTCCCAAAACTGTTTGTAAAACAAAACGGAAAAACCATCTGGCCCCAGAGCTTTGTCACTAGGCATATCACAGATAGCCTTCCAAATCTCATGCTCAGAAAAAGGTTTATCTAAATCTAATAAACTCTCCACTAACATCATTAGGGTAAATGTTCTTCCAATTAACGTTATTTCTTCTCTTTATCCTAGTCCCAAAATTTTGTTTGTAATAATTGGTGAAAGCTTCATTTAAATCACGCTGAACTGTCAATTCCTCATTATTTAAGAAAATAGAATGAATCAAATTATCCCGTCTCCTCTTATTAGCCATACTATGAAAAAATTTCGTATTATTATCCCCTTCCTTAATCCATTGAACACGTGATCTTTGCTTCCACATTATTTCTTCCTCTTCCTAAATCAGTTTGAAGTCATTTCTAAGATTACTAAGTCTATCTTTCTCGACTAGGTTAAGAGTTCTAGATTCACCCAACTTATCTAAATCTAACATCTCACATAAAATCTTATCTTTCTTAATTCGAACACTTCCAAAAATATATTTATTCCACCTCTTAAGAAAAAATCTTAATTTACCAAGTTTTGTGACAAAAATCTTTGCTGAATTTCCTTTGTACAAATTATTAAAATAAAATAACGAATTCCATTTAACAGTGACTAGTTTAACAAAACTGGTATCCAGAAGCCACAGCTTTTCAAACTTAAAATTGTTACTAATTAAAATGTTCGAATCACACGAGAGAATTAGAGGACAATGATCCGAATACAAAAAAGGTAAACCCTTTACTTTACAAATTGGAAATCTATCATCAACCTCAGTACTTATAAAAAATCTTTCTAATAAGGCATAAGACGGACTATCCCTATCATTAGACCAGGTGAAAGATCTATTGCTAAGCGGAATCTCAATCAAATTATTATTAAGAATGAAGTCATTAAATTCCTCCATGTCTGAGAAATCGCCTTCTGTAGGAGATCTCACTCCTAAAAACCTAGTAACATTAAAATCCCCCCTACAATCCAAAGATTTGGAGCAAGATCCCTAAATTCAGAACATTCATCCCACAAATGTCTCCTCTCAATCTTAGAGTGAGGGCCATACACATCCGTAATGCACAATAGAGAATTATCACTAAGTGAAGTTAATATAATGTGTAATGAATGTAACTTAGAAAATTCCTGCACTAGTCTATATTGATTATCTTTCCAACCAATCATAAGTTCTCCTGCACTGCCAATTGACGGTAGATAGGCCCAATTATGAAAATGGGATCCACCTAATCTAACGTAAAAACTAAAGTCAGGACTTTCAATTTTAGTCTCTTGAAGCAAAGCAATATCAATATGATAATCTACAAAGAAAGTCCTAACTTTACCACATTTTTTAGGTTCATTTAAACCCCTAATATTCCAAATAACAATCCTCATCTACTCAAAGAAGACACTCTCTCTAATTCTCTACATCTAATAAAATCAGCATCCAACTCAATATCAGTAAAAATAAATGCAGTATCACTGGCAAGCTATAATAACTGACTAGTCGAAAGACTACCTAAGACATAAGGAGAATACTCACTACCATAAACAGAAGTCATACCTGAGCCCAAAACCGAATTGCTACTACTAGAATTCGGACTCTGGGACCTACATCGGAAAGTAGAGGAGCTAGATCTGATCTTAGCACTGTGTCGAATCAAACCCGAACTAGGAACAACTCTCCTACGCCTCCCCCTCCTTGATGAAAAGGAGGAAACATCACTGCTCTGAATAAAATCTCCCCTTGGTACTATCAATCCATCGCTACTCGAAAGACTAGATTCATCTCCAGTAATAGAATCCGAACGTGAAAAATCACCCTCCCGACTGAAAACACTATAACTCGGTCTCAAATACAAGAAAAAGAGATTCATAAACTTCTCACCCACAATAGCCATGCCTGAACCAATATCCCATGTTACCATACTAGGCTCTACAAATAAAAACGAATTATCACGTATTGGAAATTGGATTCCATCATGAGTCGAGGCAAGGGGCAAACTCCTCTCCGTTCGAGACACTCTAGCAAATGTCTTAGGACCACACACAGCGATCCTTGGAATCGGTTGGGCCGTCCTCTCTTACTTTTGAGGATTGCAATTCCTGAACACATGTTTCCCGGTCCTAACAGATCTAAATCCGAGGCGCCTCGCATTCCAACAAGCACACAGGTGAAAAGTATATAAATGTCAGCCAGTTAGAGCACTGACACCACCAATAGCTAGAAAGAAACGTCGTGTTCTCCCAACGGTACGTATCCCGTTTTTGACTCATACCGAGGTGTGAGGCTTGCGAATTCACGCTATACACAAAGCTATGCCACACAGGCCGTGCTTTGATCATCAACCACAAGACTTTGCTTTTCAACAGAAGCCTTGATCATTTGCCACTTAAGCATGCCACACTGGCAATTCATGCCATGCGACTGATGTTCATCGATATACAACCTCTAAGCTTGTACGTCTCAGAGAAGGGCGTTAAGCAAGAGAATAAATTCTCCGCCGCCAAACAGAGGTATATTTAATAGAGATCAATCAACACAGAATAAAATCCAATGTCAGACACACAATCCATTCACAAGTTCGTTCTGGGTCTAAACGAAACCGGAGGCACTTTCCTCGGATATCCATCGATCTCCAAGTATGTCTGGACGATCACCAACGGATTCCCTCCTCTTGGGTGTACAGCCCAATCAAGATCATCAATAATCATCCAAACGATATGAAGACTTCCGGTCTTCAACCACCGTCTTCATCTTCGACTTATCGTCGAATTGGTTATTCAGAATGGGTATAAACCCGGCCTTTCTGAATAACCTGCGTATATAATAAACCTATTTTACAAAAACACAACATACGCCTTATTCCAATTCAGAATATTCTTTTATTTAAATTTTCACATTCTCAGGGAAAGGTTCCCATTAATTTTATCAAAGATAAATTCTTTTAAATTTATTCTTTAATCTTCCTTTGGATATCATTTCAAACCATATTATGGTTTTCCAAACTAGTCGGACCACACCGAAATAATTATTTATTTTATTTCCCAATCCCAACCTATTTATCCCATGGAGCAAAACTGGAAATACTCCAAATCTAACACCACATTGTTATCGGTAAATATTAATTACCATTTCACGTTCAAATCCAATTAAAGATTTAACTATCGCTTTGGAGCAAAATTGGTGATACTCCATTCTCGATCACTTTCTAAATTTGATAATTTAAATTATCAATTCACATTTCAATCTAATTACAGATTCATTAAAACTCCACTTAGTTTTAATCTTCTCAAAAATCAATATCATGTCTTTAAATGGGTTAAAGAACCAACGTCATCTAAAACACGGTCCACGATAACCCAAAATCACATTCTATTGTTAATCGGGTTAAAGAACAGGTGTTATTCAAAACACCGCTCACGATAAACCCAAAAACAAATTTAAATTCAATTCCAATTATTATTATTTAATTGGTACACTTCATTAAATCTAAATAGAAAGATTTAATCTTTTCTACACTGGGTCCAAGAACAGTGTTATTCAAGACACCATTCACGACGAATCCAAAATCCCATTTGATATTAAATACAAGGCTCTGAATAGAAAATATATCGGCTTATATTCAATATCAAATTCTGAAACCAACAAATATCGTATTGGAAATAACGATATAAATACATCTTTCATATTTCCACAACCATATCTGTATAATCACGAAATCCAACATCGAAATATTCCAAAGATAATTTCGATTCAAATCCAATCCAATTCACGTATTGGAAATTTTGATTATTTTCAAAACCACTTCGAATCCATTTTATTTAATCGAAAATATTGGATTCCAATTCTAGTTCAAAACTAGTTCATTTCGATAAAAATATATTTTTATCCTTTCAAATGTGGAATTTTTCATCCTAGTTCTTTCCAACTCATATATTATGATTTTACACAAATTATTAATAATTTTAATAATTTTATCAAGGCCTGTACAGTCGGTTTTCAATAACGGCCACCGAACTGCACTTACAACCACCTTTTCCAAATTTGATTTGGACATAATTGCAAATCCAACCGTTAGATTTCAAATTTCTAATATTCATTGAATAGCTCTTTTCGATAAGAACCCAACGGTTCCGGTTTTAGGAGAATCCGACGGACGGATCTCCCGCAACGTCAATTCGAAGTCAATGTCGAAATTCGCGAACTGTCGCGGCGCGGCGCGTTCTATTCAGGCCATTTAATATATATAATATATATGTTTCGACGTTTTCAATTCAAAACATATTTTATAAATCGTTTTGAATTTGTTTTCAAAACAATTTTAACTTCATATTCAATTACGAATCAAAATTGAATATTCCACATCATCGATATACAAATGATAATATTTTCAAAACGTTATATTTTGAAATCACTTCTTTTTTTTATAATTATTATAAAAACAAATATAATCTATATAAATATCACTCGCTTCAAAATGGCGCCAATCTAATCAACACGGCTTTATATATTTCAATAACTTCGTTATTCTTTTCAACAAATGAATATTTATTCTATTCAACACTTGAATCTATAACACATGAATATTCTCAACACATGAGTATCGTCAACACATGACTATTTCTATTATTTAATATATTTTATAAAATTTTGGTATCTATCATTTGATTTTTAATCAGACTCCAACTGTAAAGTAGTAAGAGAATGATTCCCTAAATATCAACCCCAAAGGCCGAAACCAACATCAGATCAATACCCGGGAAACCACTCATCTTATCTAGTTTTCAATTAGTTTCTAATCTTAAATATGATAAAGATGTAAATTTTATTGTTACAATATTTTACTCAACACATGATAAGTTTCAACACATGAATATTCTCAATACATGAGCATCTTCAACACATGACTATTTATCTTATTCAACACATGAATCTTTATTTTATAATATTCTTTATTTTCCAAATTGGAATGAGGCCCAATCAATTACCATATAATGTTAATTATATGGATTCCATACAACACATGTATATAATAGCAACGATAAATAATCAACCATCATCCAGAGTGCACCACACAACTGCCTAAGCATTAAAAATAAATAATTTTATTCTAACGACGATATATATAAATATATATGTTCTAATACTATTCAAAATAAATTTCTCGTCGCTATTATTTAAAATAATTCATTTTAAATATTCAAAATTCGCTAAAATTGTTAAAATAATTTTTTTAAATTGGTTCAGAATTTCCGGATGATTACAATCTCCCCCACTTAAAACTTTTTATCCCCGAAAAGGAATGAAGCCGAAAGTTGTTTAACTAACTAACCCAACTTCCATTATTTTCTTTACAGCTTAAGTTCTTCAACTTTTCAGTTTCTAAGAACTTTTCAAATTTTTCAAAAATTTGGCTAACACCCTAAATTTCCGATTTTTTTTGCCATAACCTCCCCCGCACCAGGGACTTCGGGATATTTCATATAGCCTCCCATGGCCTTCTTCAATCCAAAAAGAAAAAGAAACAGCCAAGAGGCTAGTCAATCGACTCATAAAATCATCCAACCCCAATAAATTTATAAACGTGTACCTATTTGTCGGGCAAACAATTTTATTCTTCTGCTCTAGCCTCCTTTCTATGACCTGTTCAATGTAAGTACATGTATATGCATGCAATTGTAATCATTTTTCAAAACAGTTCAATATTCGGTTCAATTAGGCTAAATGGTTCAAAATATCAAACAAATAAACAAACAACACAACCATCAATCAATTAGTTGATTATCATTTCAAATTCATAATTTTGATATATATACAAAAAATCATGTTTTTGATGCCAAATCACAACAATAATCCTATGTAAGTTTTGGTTCTCACACCAGTCGATGGAAATATATAGATATCACACCTTCGAAACATGAACATAAATATTGGTGATGGAGCTTCATCATAAAAATCATCTCCGAGCGACTAGAGTGTGATTCTATATCTATCCAGTATATTAAAACTTCGAATATACGTTCATGATGCGTATATGCAAAATCTTTATATACTCGATTGTCCAAATTCAATACAAATAAAATATTCAAATACGTATACTTGAATTTAATTTTCAAAACAAAGTTTGTTTTCAATTGAAAAATATACTCTTCGCACTCGTTCTAGGATACTACTGATCCTATCTCTAACGAGTCATTATAATTGGATATTACTAATCCAATATCTAATGAATTCTTTCGTATGGTTCTAATGTGTCTTGTTCTCTAGCTTTGTAAACCAAACTTTGATACCAAACTGACACGACCTAAACTCCCCCGTGAAGGAAAGCACGGATTGCGTTGAGGACAAGACACATCGGGACGCAAACAGAAGAACATTTCATTGTATATTACAACAATTCCTTCAGAATACAAGAATGTACAGAGTATGAATAAATATTACACAATTACTAAATATCAGATATTACAGTAAATTACAAAGCAGCGGAAAACAATACAAAACACAACTGAAAGTAATACACGGATACAGAGCTTTTCGAGCATCGTTCCAGTTGTAAATCAGGATCCCGTGAATATAAATCTACAAAACCAAAACTACTAGCTGCCCGTGTGGAAAATAGGGGCACCCAAAGTTTAGGTTAAAACAATAAACTCCAGGTCAGTCATGTGACTGGTGTGAGAACTAAAACAGTTATTAATCTTTATTTTTAAAGTTAGGTAATGTAACAACCCGGAATTTTGGGGTCAATTTAAAATTTTAGAAATTTTAATGGATTTTTAATATTTAAAATAATTTATTTTAAATAAGAACGACTGAAAATTTATTTTAAAATGAATAAATTTAATTTAATTATAAAAGGAGTTTAAAACAGCGCTGCAGTTTGAAAATTTGAATTTGAACTTTGACTGAATGTACAGGATTCATTTTAAATCAAAATTTAGCGAAACAAGAAATATTTGAATCTGTTTAATTATATCTTTCTAACGAATCATAAAAACTAAAATTTCACTTTATAAATTAAAAGTTATGACTAGTTTAAAATTTAGAAAAGTCGCTGTAGAATTTATATATATTTTAATTAAATATATAGCCCTTAAAATAGTCATTTTTCAAACGACCTCTGTTTTCGACGAAACCACTTTTATTGGAACCGGAATGTCAAATTATTGCTAAGTTTAATTTTCCAGAATTTTTTGGGTTAATATGTGAGCATGACAAAGGAAAATATGTTTTGTCAACTTTAGTCAAATTTAATCAACCTGAAAATGGCCACTTTTCAAACAGTCTCGGAATTCGACGAAATTAGTCTTGTTAGAACAGTATCGTCAAAACAAAGCTAGAAATAATTTTTTTGGAATTTTTAGAGTCTGTATGTGGCCCCGGTAATTTAAAATGTACGTTTGAATTTAATGATTAAATGATTTATAATTTAATTTAAAGAAAAACATATCATAACAGCCGAACTGGGTTACGAAACGTATTCCATTGTGTCCGGGACGGGGGTTATTAGCTAGGGGCGACACTCGTTGGGTTTGATTTGGAGTATGTAGCAACATACAGATGAATTTGGAAAATAAATAAATTAAAATAAATTAAAATACACTACATATATTAGTATAAATACAGTCTGAAATACGCTTAAATACAGAACCCTAATTCTTATTCTAACAGCCGCCGCTCCTTCTAAATCTATGGCTGAAATCCTCCTATTTTAATTCAATAATAACTCCCCATCTAATACGAATCAATCAAGGCTTATCAGGGAAGATCAAAGAGGATGGTGAACTCTACAGTTTGGTACGGCCTTGATAAGAAATCATGACCCCTGGCGACCGAAACTGGGGCTGAAAGGCGGAGGCTTTGGAGCGGGTTTTGGGCCGCCACCTGGGTGCGAGTGGGCGGGGCTTCTCGTTGACGTTGGAGGACAGGCAGGGCTTCGACGTGGAGGTGTGCGATCCCGGTCCGGCGCAGCATGGTGGGGATTTAATCGAATCCTATGTTTGGAAGACTGTTAGGTTGTTACAGAGAGGAAGAAGATGATTAAAGGGGCAAAGGAAACGCATAAGAAGTGTAATTAATTTAATTTAATTTAATTCTAATTAAATTGTGTTAAAATAAAAATGATCATATCTCATTCAAATCATATCGGAATTCGATAATTTCTGGTTCGTTAGAACCGAATTGACGAGTTCTACAACATGACATTGACGATATCTGAAACAAAGCAAATCATAAATTCAGGAAAATTCAGATCTGATTTATTCAGAATCAAATAGCAAAGCGAGAAATCTATTTTTTTATTTATTTAAAAATAATCATGAATTTGTTATCACAAATCTACATTTATTTCCTGTTTGTTGTTATTCGTGCTTGTTCTATGTTGAATGTAATGTATGGATCTGTTTGTTTGGTAATGTCATTTGGTGATAAATGGTTAAACATATTTATTTATCGTGAGATAATTTATTAGAAACATTTAGATCGATTTGTAGTGATAAAGGAAGTAAACTAAAATATATAATTTTTGGTTAGATAAAATGATCAAAACTATGAAACACCAAATTTTGTTAGTTTGTTGAATTAGAAATTTCAACAAACATATGAAACACCAAATTGGGTTAAGTTGTTGAACTAGTATATTTCAACAAAAATGAAATGTCACTTTATAACCATTCTTGTTAGATTAGAATCGTCACTAAAATGAGGTACCAACTTTTATACATTTTGTTGGGTTAAGAATAGAAAAGAAAAAGAGGTTCATGTTTTAGAATTAAAACATGATTTAATAAAAAGTAAAATTTAATGTTTTGAATAGAAATTACATTCTTATGTAAAATGTGATATTAAAAATAGAAATTACATTCTTATGTAAAATGTGATATTAAATTAGAAACTACATTCTTATGTAAAATGTGATACTAAAATTAGAAATTACATTCTTATGTAAAAGGTGATATTAAAATTAGAAATTAACATTTTCATTGTAAAATGTGACATTAAAGAAAGATTAACATTTTCATTGTAAAATGTGACATTATAGCAAAATTAACATTTTTATTTGAAAAGTATTATGCATATAAAAAAAATGACATTTTTGATTAAAAACATGTTGTATAAATAAAAACAACATTTTTATTGAAAATATATTATGCATATAAAATAGACATTTTTATACATTGAAAAGAATTAGTTAAAGATATATTTTTTCATTCATTAAAAAGAATGAATTTAAAATGGACCTTTTTGTCACTTCAAAAAAATGAGTAGTGAATTAAAATCACATTTTTGTGAAAGAATGATCATAGAAATAAAAATCACATTTTTGTGAAAACATGATTATGGAAATAAAAATTCATTTTTGTCACTTTGAAAGGAATGAAGTAAATTCATTCATTTTTGTCACTTTAGAGAAATGAATTAGAAAACATTCATTTTGTCACCTTAGAAGATTGAATTAAAATTAGGCATCTTTGGCCATTTAAAAAGAATGATTAGAAATGTATATTTTTTTATACATTAAAAAGAATGATTTAGAAATGTATATTTTATACCTTAAAAGGGAATGAATTAGAAATGGACATTTTTGTCATATTAAAAAGAACGAAGTAAAAATCACATTTTGTCATTAAAAAGGACTAAAACAAAATATACATTTTTGTTCATTTAGAAGAAAGATCACATTTTGATATTAAAAAGGATTACATAAAGATGAACATTTTTTATATATTAAAAAGGATTAAATCAAAATAAACTTTTTTGTGCATTAAAAAGAGTTAAACAAATATTAAGACATTTTTGTTTACATTAAGAGAATTAGACAAGATAATCATTTTTGTCTACATTAAAAGAATTAGACAAATTTACTGTAATAACCCGCAAATTCTGGGCCAGTTTAAAATTTTTATTTTGGCAATTATAGCGAATTTTGATTATTCAAAATGAATTATTTTAAATAATATCGACGTGAAATTTATTTTGAATATAATTCGAACGTATATATTATATACGTCGTCGTTAGAATATAAATATTTATATATAATTATAAATAGAATTGAAAATGGCGCGGTAGTTCGATAATTCGATTTCAAACTTCAATTGAATGTACCGGGTGCAAAACAATCCGGATTTTAGTGAAACCAAAAATCATAGGATCTAATTGATGATATCTTTCCAACGAATCCGGGAAATCGAGATTTCATAGCGGGAATCAAAAGATAGGTCCAGTTGAAAATTCTGAATAGTCGCTATGGAATTCAGGCCCTTAAAAATAGATATTTTGCAAACTACCTCGGATTTCGACGAAACCAGTTTTGTTGGGTCCGTGATGTCAAGTTATTGCTAGATTCCAAATTTCATAATTTTCTGAATCAATATGTGAGCGTGGCAAAGGAAAACGTGTTTGACCAGTTTCAGTTGATTTTAATCGACTGGAAATTGGCCATTTTTCAAACGGTCTCAGAATTCGACGAAACTAGTTTTGTTAGGACCGTATCGTCAATACGAAGCTAGAAAATATTTTTCTGGAATCTTTCTAGTTAGTATGTGGCCCCGGTAATTTGAAATGTACGTTTAAAATTCAATATAGTGATTTAAATGTAAATTCAAAAGGAAACTGATTGTAACGATCAAATCAGCTTACGATACATATCCCATTGTGTTCAGAATGGGGGTAAAACGCTATGGACGACAGGCGGTGGGCCTCGTTTCGAGGTCGTATGTAAAAGTCAACCTTTTTGAATAATTAAATAATTAAATAAAAAAAATATATAAAATATATTCTTCCCCCCCCTTTTCTTCTGCTTGCCCCCCCCCCCGATTCATTTACCAGAAAAAAAAAGAAAAAGGAAAGAAAACCTAAATCAAATCGCCGCCGCCCCCTGACCTCGACGCCGACGAGCACCATCGCGAGCCCCCTGGAAGCCAGCGCCTCTTACCACCACCGTTCGAAACCCTAGAGCAGCCCCTGGAAGCCAACGCCTCCTGCCACCGAAACCCCGAGCGCCCCCACCTCCAGCTGCGACGATCTGCGAGACCCCCCCTTTTGCAGCTAATTCGGTGAGCACTTTTTTTTTTTTTTTATTCTGTAAAACTGATTTTGTTTTTAAAGTAAAAACTGATTTTTATGTTTTTAGATTCTGATTTTAAAGTAAAAACCTGATTTCTATAAACATTTTAAAAACTGAGTTTTTTTTTAAGAATTTTGAACTGAATTTTAAAAACAGATTTTAAAGGATTTTTAGACTGATTTTTTTTATATAAAAGGGAAAAACTGATTTTTTATAAGGAAATAAAAACCTGATTTTTAAAAGGAAATAAAATCCTGATTTTTAAAAGGAAATAAAAACTGATTTTCAAAAGCATATAAAAACTGATTTTTGGAAAAGGTTTAAACGTCAAAGAGAAAAAAGATTTGAACTTTAAAAAGGAAAAAATCATATTTTTATATATTGAAAGTCGAAGTAAAAATCATATTTTTATATATTGAAAGTCGAAGTAAAAATCATATTTTTATATATTGAAAGTCGAAGTAAAAATCATATTTTTATATATTGAAAGTCGAAGTAAAAATCATATTTTTATATATTGAAAGTCGAAGTAAAAATCATATTTTTATATATTGAAAGTCGAAGAAAAAATCATATTTTTATATATTGAAAGTCGAAGAAAAAATCATATTTTTATATATTGAAAGTCGAAGAAAAAAAATCATATTTTTATATATTGAAAGTCGAAGAAAAAATCATATTTTTATATATTGAAAGTCGAAGAAAAAAATCATATTTTTATATATTGAAAGTCGAAGTAAAAATCATATTTTTATATATTGAATAGCATCGTAAAAATTTGATTTTTACATATGTAGAGAATACGGGCAACGAAAGCGACAAGAAGGCGAAGTAGGCGAAGATTTCTATAAGGAAGAGTCGTGAAGTTGGATAGCTATTTGTGAGAATTTCTCACCTTTCAAATTAATTTTCTAGTTATATATATACTAGGATGCAGACGGTGCTTAGTAGCACCCGACACAATCGTCCACAGACCATGGACTTGTTTGTTTGGTTGCATAGATTAGCTATATGATGTGATTTGAATTGGTTGTTTGGTGATATTGATTGATGTGTGAATGGCGTGGGCCTTCACTAGACCGGGGATAAGGCTAGGCCTCGTCCCGTTTCTAGTATCGTGCCGTTATGCCGCCGAAATTTTCTAAAATAAGTTAGAAAAATAAAATATCATTTTATTTAAAGAATGAACTGGATAGAAATTCATATGTTGAAATAAAATGTTTTATCGTTAAAAATATAATTTTTAACGTGAATGCGAATAAATAAAATATTCATTTACAAACCAGACGGTTTGTTTATGTACACTGATTTGACTGACATTGATTGGGTCGATAAATTTTACACATCGCCCAACTGCACAAATAAAATATTTGTTTGATTGTTTGAAACCCTACACGGGTGTTAGGATGAAATATGCAGTTCACTCATCCTGATTGATTAAATATGTCGATCGATTGATTGACAGGCTGTTATAAGCGTTGAATATCTATATTTGATGCTTATACAGTGTAGTGCACTTTGGTTGATGGTTGATTATTTTTCAATGCTTATATGTGTGCAATGTATGAAAATCCATATAATTAACTTTATATGGTAATTGATTGGGCCTCATTCCAATTTGAAAAATAAAGAATATTATAAAATAACAGTTCATGTGTTGACAGTACTCATCCACTGAGATTGGTCATGTGTTGAACGAAATATTTTAGTAATAAAATTTACATCTTTATCAATATAAAATAAAGGTTCATGTGTTGACAGTACTCATCCATTGAGATTGGTCATGTGTTGAACGAAATATTTTGATAATAAAATTTACATCTTTATCAATATAAAATAACGGTTCATGTGTTGACAGTACTCATCCTTTGAGATTGGTCATGTGTTGAACGAAATATTTTGATAATAACAACTATTTTGAAAAAGAAATATTTGAAATAGAATATTTGAAAATAGAATATTTGAAAATAGAAATTTATGAAACCGTGTTGATTAGATTGACGCCATTTTGACGTGAACGATATTTATATCGATTTGAAAACGATTTCGAAATGAAATGAATTGAAAACGATTTCGAAATGAAATGAATTGAAAACGATTTCGAAATGAATTGAAAACGATTTCGAAATGAAATGAATTGAAAACGATTTCGAAATGAAATGAATTGAAAACGAATTCGAATTGAATTTAAAACGAATTGAAATGAATTCAAATTGAATTAAAATTTGAATTGAATAGAAATGAATTTTAAAACGAATTTATAAAGAAGAATTCAATTTTGATTTGAATTGAAAACGAATTCGAATTGAATTTAAAACGAATTGAAATGAATTCAAATTGAATTGAAATTTGAATTGAATAGAAATGAATTTTAAAACGAATTTGTAAAGAAGAATTCAATTTTGATTTGAATTGAAAAGGAAGTTGAAATTGCTTTTGAAACGAATTTAAAACTATTTAAATAATTCGTTTTAAATAGAAATCGACGAAGTATATATTATATATATTATATATATAATATAATGGCCTGAATAGAACGCGCCGCGCTGCGGCAGTTCGTGAATTTCGACCATTTATTTCAAACGGACATTACGGGAGATCCGACCGTCGGATCCTCCTAAAACCGGAACCGTTGGGTTCGTATCGAAAAGAGCTTTCAAACGAATATTAGAAATTTGAAATCTAACGGTTGGATTTGGAGATACGTCCAAATCAAATTCGAAAAAGGTCGCTGTAAGTGCAGTTCGATGGCCATTGATGGAAATCGACTGTACGGGCCTTGATAAAATTATTAAAAATAGTAATAATTTATGTAAAATCATAAGAAATGATTTAGAAAGGATTGGGATGAAAAACTCCATATTTGAAAAGATAAAAATAGATTTTTATCGAAATGAACTAGTTTTGAACTAGGATAGTAATTTATTTATTTTTAAAATAAATAAATTGGATTTGAAATGGTTTTGAAAATAACCATAATTTCCAATGATTGCATTGGAGTGGATTTGAATCGAAATTGTCTTCGGAATATTTCGATGTTGGAATTCGTGATTATGCAGGTGTTGTTATGGAAATTTGAAAGATATATTTGTATCGTTATTTCCAATACGACATTTGTTAATCGTAGAATTTGATATTGAATATAAGCTGATATATTTTCTATTCAGAGCCTTATATTGAATATCAAATGTGATTTGGGTTTGTCGTGAATAGTGTCTTCACTAACACTGTTCTTGAACCCAGTTGAGAAAAGATTAAATCTTTTTATTTAGATTTAATGAAGTGTACCAATTAAATAATATTTAATTGGAATTGAATTGATATTGATTTTTGGGTTTATCGTGGACAGTGTTTTTAAATAACACTCGTTCTTTAACCCGATAATTAATGAAGGTGATTTTGGGTTTATTGTGAACTGTGTTTTTAAATGACACGGATTCTTTAACCCAGTAACAGATTAAAACTAAGTGGAGTTTTAATGAATCTTTAATTAGATTGAAAAGATCGAGAATGGAGTATCACCAGTTTTACTCCAGACGATAGTTAAATCTTTAATTAGATTTGAACGTGAAATGGTAATTGAATTTACCGATAACACCGTGGTGTTAGATATGAAGTATTACCAGTTTTACTTCATGGGATGAATAGGTTGGGATTGGGAAATTAAAATAAATGATTACTTCGGTAAGATTCGCTAATCTCGACTAGTTTGAATTGAGATTCAAAAACAGAATAAAGAATAAATTCAAGGAATTTATCTTGGATAAAATTAATGGGAACATTTCCCTATGAATGTGAAATTTAGAAACTAACTGTCGGTTGGCCAAGCAGAATGGTTTTCTGGATATTGATCTGATGTTGGTTTCGGCCTTCGGGGTTAATATTTGGGAAATTATTCTCTTAATTAATTTACGGTTAGTGACTGATGAATTGGAATGAGGCGTATGTTGTGTTTGTGTAACACTTATTTAAAATATACGCGAGTTATTCGGAAAGACCGGGTTTATCCCATTCTGAATAACTGATACGACGATAAGTCAAAGATGAAGACGATGGTCGAAGACCGGAGGTCTTCACGTCGTTTGGGTAATTACTGATGATCTTGATTGGGCTGTACACCAAAGAAGATGGAAACAGTTAGTGATCGTCCCGAAGACCAGAGGTCTTCACGTCGTTTGGGTAATTACTGATGATCTTGATTGGGCTGTACACCCAAGAAGATGGAAACAATTAGTGATCGTCCAGACGTACTTGGAGATCGATGGATATGCGGGGTACTAGGTGCCTCCGGTTTCGTTCAGACCCAGAACGGACTTGTAATGGACTGTGTGTCTGATATTGGATTTTAGTCTGTGTGATTGATTTCTATTAAATATATATCTGTTTGGCGGCGGAGAATTTATTCTCTTGCTTAACGCCCTTCTCTGAGACGTACGAGCTCAGGGGTTATATATTGATGGATATCAAACGCATGGAGTGAATTGCCTGTGTGGCATGCCTAAGTGGCAATTGATCGAGGCTTCTGTTGAAAAGCAAAGTCTTGTGGTGATGATCAAAGCAAGGCCTTTGTGGCATAGCTTTGTGTAACGTTTACTTCGCGAGTTTCACACCCGGTATGAACCAAAAACGGGAGACGGACCTCAGGGAGGACTTGCGTTTCTTTCTAGCTAAAAAGTGGCGTCAGTGGTTTTACACGCCCTGACGAGTTTGACTTATGTGGTTGTTGCTGTTGCGAGGCGCCTCGGGTTGATCGGTCGTTCTCGAACCGATGGAGTCATTTAGTTGGCTCATTTACACCCCATAGGGTGGGGAAACGTAGTGTTCAGGCATTTTAATCCACATCGGTGGACCGGCCCTGTCGCTCCAAGGGCCCACCTGAGTCTGGGTCCTGTGGCTCGGGCTAGAGAGTCACGAATCGGTTGAGGACTATCTTTTGCCTCGGTTCATAGACGGAAATCCAATTTCCAAATACGTGACATTTGCGGTTTTATTTGTAAACCTATATATGGCGACATGATATATGGTACCCATGTCGCCTATGATTGATACTTATGATTTGAAGTTGTTTTATACACTATGCACTTATAATAGTATCAAATGATTTGTTTTAAACGTATCAAGCATTCTTTGGCTGTTATAAGGGAAAACCCTATCCCCCGGCTTGCGTTGCATTGTGTGATAGGACCTGGGTCTTATAACAGCTTCATTTTTCTCTATTTAGCATTGCGCTGTTTGTTTTATGCACTGGTGTTCTCGGGAGAAAACCCGTTCCGTGTTATACGGCGTGGTCCCTTGATTTACCTTTGAAAATAAAGAATAATAACTGTTTTAGTTCTCACACCAGTCACATGACTGACCTGGAGTTTATTGTTTTAACCTAAACTCTGGGTGCCCTTATTTTTGACACGGGCAACTAGTAGTTTTGGTTTTGCAGATTTATATTCACAGGATCCTGGTTTACAGCTGGAATGATATCCGGAAAGCTTTGTATCCGTATATCTCATTCTAGTTATGTATTGTATTATTTTCCGCTGCGATGTATTTAAATGTAATTTAAGCCTCTGATATTTCTGTGTAATATTTATTCTTTTCACTCTGTATATTCTTGTAATCTGATGCACTGTTGTAATGTACAGTGAAATGTTCTTCTGTATGCGTCCTGTTTTGTCTTGTTCTCAAACGATAGGGCGTTTCGAACGGCCTGGATCGGTTTAGCGACTGGTTCGGACCGAGCGAAATTCCTTGCCGTCACAGTTGGTATCAGAGCTTTGGTTTACAAAGCTCAGAGAACAAGGCACATTAGAACCATATGAAAGAATTCATCAGATATTGGATTAGTAATGTCCAATGAGGATGACTCGCTAGAGATGGGATCAGTAGTATCCTAGAACGAGTGTGAAGAGTATATTTTTCAAATGAAAACAAATTTTGTCTTGAAAATCTAAATCAATCATTCGTATTTGACTATCTATTTATATTGATTAGGACAGTCCAATATATAAAGATTTTGCGTATGCGCCTAGCTAGCGTCTATTCGAAGTTTTAATATACTGGATAGATATAGAATCACACTCTAGTCGCCCGGAGATGATTCAGATGATGAGGCCTCATCATCAGTGTTTATATTCGAGTGACGAAAGTGAGATTTCTATATATTTCCTATTGACTGGTGTGAGAACCAAAAATTAGATAGGGCCTATTGTTGTGATTTGGCATCAAAAACATGATTTTTGTATATGTATCAAAATTATGAATTTGAAACTCTAATTCACTAATTGATTGATGTTTGTGTTGTTTGTTTATTTGATTGATAATTTTGAACCATTATGCCTAATTTGATCAAATATTGAATTGTATTGAAAATTAGTCGCATTTGCTTGCATATGCATATATATCTTTGAACAGGTCATAGCAAGGAGGCTAGAGCAGAGAATAAAATTTGTTTGCCCGACAAATAGGTACATGTTTACTACATAATTTCCTGTTTTGTTTGGGTGATGATGATTTTGTGAGCCTATTGGCTAGCCGCTTGGCTTTTTCTTTTTCTTTTTGAGATCTGAAGGACCGGGGAAGCTATTTGAAATTCCCCGATGCTCCCGGTGTAGGGGAGGTTATGGCGAAATTTTTCAAAAATTTAGGGTGTTAGCCAAATTTTTGAAATTTTGTAAATTCTCAGAAACTGAAAAGTTGGAGAATGGAAGCCAGATCGAGTGTAGAGCTTATTAATCAAACCACTTTCGACTTTGTTCCTTTTCGGGGACGAAAATTTTTAAGTGGGGGAGATTGTAATAACCCGCAAATTCTGGACCAGTTTAAAATTTTTATTTTGGCAATTATAGCGAATTTTGATTATTTAAAATGAATTATTTTAAATAATATCGACGTGAAATTTATTTTGAATATAATTCGAACGTATATATTATATACGTCGTCGTTAAAATATAAATATTTATATATAATTATAAATAGAATTGAAAATGGCGCGGTAGTTCGATAATTCGATTTCAAACTTCAATTGAATGTACCGGGTGCAAAACAATCCGGATTTTAGTGAAACCAAAAATCATAGGATCTAATTGATGATATCTTTCCAACGAATCTGGGAAATCGAGATTTCATAGCGGGAATCAAAAGATAGGTCCAGTTGAAAATTCTGAATAGTCGCTATGGAATTCAGGCCCTTAAAAATAGATATTTTGCAAACGACCTCGGATTTCGACGAAACCAGTTTTGTTGGGTCCGTGATGTCAAGTTATTGCTAGATTCCAAATTTCATAATTTTCTGAATCAATATGTGAGCGTGGCAAAGGAAAACGTGTTTGACCAGTTTCAGTTGATTTTAATCGACTGGAAATTGGCCATTTTTCAAACGGTCTCAGAATTCGACGAAACTAGTTTTGTTAGGACCGTATCGTCAATACGAAGCTAGAAAATATTTTTCTGGAATCTTTCTAGTTAGTATGTGGCCCCGGTAATTTGAAATGTACGTTTAAAATTCAATATAGTGATTTAAATGTAAATTCAAAAGGAAACTGATTGTAACGATCAAATCAGCTTACGTTACATATCCCATTGTGTTCAGAATGGGGGTAAAACGCTATGGACGACAGGCGGTGGGCCTCGTTTCGAGGTCGTATGTAAAAGTCAACCTTTTTGAATAATTAAATAATTAAATAAAATAAAATTTATTCTTCCCCCCCCCCTTTTCTTCTGCTTGCCCCCCCCCCCCCCGATTCATTTACCAGAAGAAAAAAAAACCTAAATCAAATCGCCGCCGCACCCTGACCTCGACGCCGACGAGCACCATCGCGAGCCCCCTGGAAGCCAGCGCCTCTTACCACCACCGTTCGAAACCCTAGAGCAGCCCCTGGAAGCCAACGCCTCCTGCCACCGAAACCCCGAGCGCCCCCACCTCCAGCTGCGACGATCTGCGAGACCCCCCCCCTTTTGCAGCTAATTCGGTGAGCACTTTTTTTTTTTTTTTATTCTGTAAAACTGATTTTGTTTTTAAAGTAAAAACTGATTTTTATGATTTTAGATTCTGATTTTAAAGTAAAAACCTGATTTCTATAAACATTTTAAAAACTGAGTTTTTTTTTAAGAATTTTGAACTGAATTTTAAAAACAGATTTTAAAGGATTTTTAGACTGATTTTTTTTATATAAAAGGGAAAAACTGATTTTTTATAAGGAAATAAAAACCTGATTTTTAAAAGGAAATAAAAACCTGATTTTTAAAAGGAAATAAAAACTGATTTTCAAAAGCATATAAAAACTGATTTTTGGAAAAGGTTTAAACGTCAAAGAGAAAAAAGATTTGAACTTTAAAAAGGAAAAAATCATATTTTTATATATTGAAAGTCGAAGTAAAAATCATATTTTTATATATTGAAAGTCGAAGTAAAAATCATATTTTTATATATTGAAAGTCGAAGTAAAAATCATATTTTTATATATTGAAAGTCGAAGTAAAAATCATATTTTTATATATTGAAAGTCGAAGAAAAAATCATATTTTTATATATTGAAAGTCGAAGAAAAAATCATATTTTTATATATTGAAAGTCGAAGAAAAAAATCATATTTTTATATATTGAAAGTCGAAGAAAAAATCATATTTTTATATATTGAAAGTCGAAGAAAAAAATCATATTTTTATATATTGAAAGTCGAAGTAAAAATCATATTTTTATATATTGAATAGCATCGTAAAAATTTGATTTTTACATATGTAGAGAATACGGGCAACGAAAGCGACAAGAAGGCGAAGTAGGCGAAGATTTCTATAAGGAAGAGTCGTGAAGTTGGATAGCTATTGGTGAGAATTTCTCACCTTTCAAATTAATTTTCTAGTTATATATATACTAGGATGCAGACGGTGCTTAGTAGCACCCGACACAATCGTCCACAGACCATGGACTTGTTTGTTTGGTTGCATAGATTAGCTATATGATGTGATTTGAATTGGTTGTTTGGTGATATTGATTGATGTGTGAATGGCGTGGGCCTTCACTAGACCGGGGATAAGGCTAGGCCTCGTCCCGTTTCTAGTATCGTGCCGTTATGCCGCCGAAATTTTCTAAAATAAGTTAGAAAAATAAAATATCATTTTATTTAAAGAATGAACTGGATAGAAATTCATATGTTGAAATAAAATGTTTTATCGTTAAAAATATAATTTTTAACGTGAATGCGAATAAATAAAATATTCATTTACAAACCAGACGGTTTGTTTATGTACACTGATTTGACTGACATTGATTGGGTCGATAAATTTTACACATCGCCCAACTGCACAAATAAAATATTTGTTTGATTGTTTGAAACCCTACACGGGTGTTAGGATGAAATATGCAGTTCACTCATCCTGATTGATTAAATATGTCGATCGATTGATTGACAGGCTGTTATAAGCGTTGAATATCTATATTTGATGCTTATACAGTGTAGTGCACTTTGGTTGATGGTTGATTATTTTTCAATGCTTATATGTGTGTAATGTATGAAAATCCATATAATTAACTTTATATGGTAATTGATTGGGCCTCATTCCAATTTGAAAAATAAAGAATATTATAAAATAACAGTTCATGTGTTGACAGTACTCATCCACTGAGATTGGTCATCTGTTGAACGAAATATTTTAGTAATAAAATTTACATCTTTATCAATATAAAATAAAGGTTCATGTGTTGACAGTACTCATCCATTGAGATTGGTCATGTGTTGAACGAAATATTTTGATAATAAAATTTACATCTTTATCAATATAAAATAACGGTTCATGTGTTGACAGTATCATCCTTTGAGATTGGTCATGTGTTGAACGAAATATTTTGATAATAACAACTATTTTGAAAAAGAAATATTTGAAATAGAATATTTGAAAATAGAATATTTGAAAATAGAAATTTATGAAACCGTGTTGATTAGATTGACGCCATTTTGACGTGAACGATATTTATATCGATTTGAAAACGATTTCGAAATGAAATGAATTGAAAACGATTTCGAAATGAAATGAATTGAAAATGATTTCGAAATGAATTGAAAACGATTTCGAAATGAAATGAATTGAAAACGATTTCGAAATGAAATGGATTGAAAACGAATTCGAATTGAATTTAAAACGAATTGAAATGAATTCAAATTGAATTAAAATTTGAATTGAATAGAAATGAATTTTAAAACGAATTTATAAAGAAGAATTCAATTTTGATTTGAATTGAAAACGAATTCGAATTGAATTTAAAACGAATTGAAATGAATTCAAATTGAATTGAAATTTGAATTGAATAGAAATGAATTTTAAAACGAATTTGTAAAGAAGAATTCAATTTTGATTTGAATTGAAAAGGAAGTTGAAATTGCTTTTGAAACGAATTTAAAACTATTTATATAATTCGTTTTAAATAGAAATTGACGAAGTATATATTATATATATTATATATATAATATAATGGCCTGAATAGAACGCGCCGCGCCGCGGCAGTTCGTGAATTTCGACCATTTATTTCAAACGGACATTACGGGAGATCCGACCGTCGGATCCTCCAAAAACCGGAACCGTGGGTTCGTATCGAAAAGAGCTTTCTAATGAATATTAGAAATTTGAAATCTAACGGTTGGATTTGGAGATACGTCCAAATCAAATTCGAAAAAGGTCGCTGTAAGTGCAGTTCGATGGCCATTGATGGAAATCGACTGTACGGGCCTTGATAAAATTATTAAAAATAGTAATAATTTATGTAAAATCATAAGAAATGATTTAGAAAGGATTGGGGTGAAAAACTCCATATTTGAAAAGATAAAAATAGATTTTTATCGAAATGAACTAGTTTTGAACTAGGATAGTAATTTATTTATTTTTAAAATAAATAAATTGGATTTGAAATGGTTTTGAAAATAACCGTAATTTCCAATGATTGCATTGGAGTGGATTTGAATCGAAATTGTCTTCGGAATATTTCGATGTTGGAATTCGTGATTATGTAGGTGTTGTTATGGAAATTTGAAAGATATATTTGTATCGTTATTTCCAATACGACATTTGTTAATCGTAGAATTTGATATTGAATATAAGCCAATATATTTTCTATTCAGAGCCTTATATTGAATATCAAATGTGATTTGGGTTTGTCGTGAATAGTGTCTTCACTAACACTGTTCTTGAACCCAGTTGAGAAAAGATTAAATCTTTTTATTTAGATTTAATGAAGTGTACCAATTAAATAATATTTAATTGGAATTGAATTGATATTGATTTTTGGGTTTATCGTGGACAGTGTTTTTAAATAACACTCATTCTTTAACCCGATAATTAATGAAGGTGATTTTGGGTTTATTGTGAACTGTGTTTTTAAATGACATGGATTCTTTAACCCAGTAATAGATTAAAACTAAGTGGAGTTTTAATGAATCTTTAATTAGATTGAAAAGATCGAGAATGGAGTATCACCAGTTTTACTCCAGGCGATAGTTAAATCTTTAATTAGATTTGAACGTGAAATGGTAATTGAATTTACCGATAACACCGTGGTGTTAGATATGAAGTATTACCAGTTTTACTTCATGGGATGAATAGGTTGGGATTGGGAAATTAAAATAAATGATTACTTCGGTAAGATTCGCTAATCCCGACTAGTTTTAATTGAGATTCAAAAATAGAATAAAGAATAAATTCAAGGAATTTATCTTGGATAAAATTAATGGGAACATTTCCCTATGAATGTGAAATTTAGAAACTAACTGTCGGTTGGCCAAGCAGAATGGTTTTCTGGATATTGATCAGATGTTGGTTTCGGCCTTCGGGGTTAATATTTGGGAAATTATTCTCTTGATTAATTTACGGTTAGTGACTGATGAATTGGAATGAGGCGTATGTTGTGTTTGGGTAACACTTATTTAAAATATACGCGAGTTATTCGGAAAGACCGGGTTTATCCCATTCTGAATAACTGATACGACGATAAGTCGAAGATGAAGACGATGGTCGAAGACCGGAGGTCTTCACGTCGTTTGGGTAATTACTGATGATCTTGATTGGGCTGTACACCCAAGAAGATGGAAACAGTTAGTGATCGTCCAGACGTACTTGGAGATCGATGGATATGCGGGGTACTAGGTGCCTCCGGTTTCGTTCAGACCCAGAACGGACTTGTAATGGACTGTGTGTCTGACATTGGATTTTAGTCTGTGTGATTGATTTCTATTAAATATATATCTGTTTGGCGGCGGAGAATTTATTCTCTTGCTTAACGCCCTTCTCTGAGACGTACGAGCTCAGGGGTTATATATTGATGGATATCAAATGCATGGAGTGAATTGCCTGTGTGGCATGCCTAAGTGGCAATTGATCGAGGCTTCTGTTGAAAAGCAAAGTCTTGTGGTGATGATCAAAGCAAGGCCTTTGTGGCATAGCTTTGTGTAACGTTTACTTCGCGAGTTTCACACCCGGTATGAACCAAAAACGGGAGACGGACCTCAGGGAGGACTTGCGTTTCTTTCTAGCTAAAAAGTGGCGTCAGTGGTTTTACACGCCCTAACGAGTTTGACTTATGTGGTTGTTGCTGTTGCGAGGCGCCTCGGGTTGATCGGTCGTTCTCGAACCGATGGAGTCATTTAGTTGGCTCATTTACACCCCATAGGGTGGGGAAACGTAGTGTTCAGGCATTTTAATCCACATCCGTGGACCGGCCCTGTCGCTCCAAGGGCCCACCTGAGTCTGGGTCCTGTGGCTCGGGCTAGAGAGTCACGAATCGGTTGAGGACTATCTTTTGCCTCGGTTCATAGACGGAAATCCAATTTCCAAATACGTGACATTTGCGGTTTTATTTGTAAACCTATATATGGCGACATGATATATGGTACCCATGCCGCCTATGATTGATACTTATGATTTGAAGTTGTTTTATACACTATGCACTTATAATAGTATCAAATGATTTGTTTTAAACGTATCAAGCATTCTTTGGCTGTTATAAGGGAAAACCCTATCCCCCGGCTTGCGTTGCATTGTGTGATAGGACCTGGGTCTTATAACAGCTTCATTTTTCTCTATTTAGCATTGCGCTGTTTGTTTTATGCACTGGTGTTCTCGGGAGAAAACCCGTTCCGTGTTATACGGCGTGGTCCCTTGATTTACCTTTGAAAATAAAGAATAATAACTGTTTTAGTTCTCACACCAGTCACATGACTGACCTGGAGTTTATTGTTTTAACCTAAACTCTGGGTGCCCTTATTTTTGACACGGGCAGCTAGTAGTTTTGGTTTTGCAGATTTATATTCACAGGATCCTGGTTTACAGCTGGAATGATATCCGGAAAGCTTTGTATCCGTATATCTCATTCTAGTTATGTATTGTATTATTTTCCGCTGCGATGTATTTAAATGTAATTTAAGCCTCTGATATTTCTGTGTAATATTTATTCTTTTCACTCTGTATATTCTTGTAATCTGATGCACTGTTGTAATGTACAGTGAAATGTTCTTCTGTATGCGTCCTGTTTTGTCTTGTTCTCAAACGATAGGGCGTTTCGAACGGCCTGGATCGGTTTAGCGACTGGTTCGGACCGAGCGAAATTCCTTGCCGTCACATTTACCAGTTTTGGCAAATGTAAAAAGAATTTCACCAAAATATCCATTTTGGTCATTGGAAAGGATTACACAAAGGATATGAAAATTAATATTTTTATTGTCGATTAGTCACAATAAAAAGATCATATGTTTAAATATGACATTAGTGATACCTTGTAATGTATGCATGTAATGTTGAAAAGTTTGATGTATCCAATATATTAATGATATCCAAATTGAATATTACACTTCCATTTACAAGTCATCCGACTTGTTTATGTGATTGGATCGATAATTTTCACACATCGCCCAAGTGCACAAATAATTTATTATTTGTTTGTTGGATGAAACCCCACACAGGTGTTGGGATGATATTTGACCTACACTAGTCCCAATATTTAGTATAGAATCCACTCTGGTTGTATTTGGATGTTTGATAATATTTATCATTGATTACATGCAGTATATGGTTGTTGATTGAGTCACATTCCAATAAAGAATATCCTAGAAAGAATATATTTTAGAAAATATATTTTATTTAAAATGAACTAGTTATTAATTAGAATAAATCATTAAATTTAGATTTAATGAAGTCTTCCAATTTGTTAAGATTTAATTGAAGTTAAATTAAATAAATTGGATTTTGGGTTTGTCGTGAATAGTGTCTTAAATAACACTGTTCTTAAACCCCGCATGAAAAGAATAATCTTTTCTTTAGATTATTAAAGTTTTCAGTTATATTTAGTAATTGAAATAAGATGAAAGATGAGTTGGTTTTATTGTGAACTGTGTTCTTAAGTGACATGTGTTCTTTAACCCAACCGACAGTGAAAATATGATTTGGAATTTATAAATCTTTTATTAAGAATTAATGAAGATTTTTTTTCAAAGTAAAGCTTTCCAATTTAATATATTAAATTGGAAATGAATAGATTTCGAATTAATTATAACCGAGATAAGCTTCTGTAAAAGAAGACCGAAACTATATATGGAATTTAAAAGGCTTTGCCGTTATTCCATTTATATTATTGGTCGGATACAGAAATTTATAATGATTATATATTGATATGATTTCTGTGAGGATTCCATATTTTATGGGAGATGATTTTGGGTTTACCGTGAACTATGTTTTAAATGACATTAGTTCTTTAGCCTAGTTAAAGATAAGATTAATTTCTTAAATTTAAATAATCATTGAATAATGATTTTTGATATTTAAACCCAAATTGGAGTTTTGATAAATCTTTAAAGAAAAGATTTAACGATAAGTTAAAGAATTTATCTTTGATAAGATAATGTGAATATTTTATTTAAAAGAATATTCTGAATTGGAATGATACGTTGGATGTGCTTTTATAGTACTTGATTTTATTTATAAAAATACGTGAGTTATTCGGAAAGAACGGGTTTAACCCATTCCGAATAATTACTACGACGATGAAGAGTCGAAGATGAAGACAGTGGTTGAAGACCGACGATCTTCACATCGAATGGATGTGTTGCTATTGAGACCCATGATGGGAGTAGCTACCTTGAAAGGGCTTCAGTGGTAGCCCTCCAGATGTATTGTTGATTGTCTGGATATGCGAGGACCTCTCAAGTGTCTCCGGTTTCGTTCAGACCCAGAACGGACATGTAAATGGATGCATGTCTGACATTGGATTTCGTTCCATGTGAATTAAATTGATTTTTATTAATGTATGTCTGATTGGTGGTGGAGAATTTATTCTCTGCTTAACACCCTGGTATATATTAATAGTGATTGATCGCATGGCGTGAATTGTCAATGTGGCACACCAAGATGCAAATGATCAAGGCTCTTGTTGAAAAGCAGGGCCTTGTGGGATGATCAAAGTATAGCCTATTACGGCATAGCTATGTGCATAGCATGACTTCGCGAGCCTTACACCCCGGTATGAGTCAAAAAGGGGATTAGGACTGCAGGGAGTGCATACGTTTCTTTTTAGCTAGGAGTGGTGTCAGTGCTTAAATTGGCTGGCATTTTACTTATGTGGATGATGGATTTTGAGGCGCTTCGGATTTTTATAGGCCGTTAGTGGTCATACTATAGGTCCAAAGGGACCGGGAAGCGTGTGTTCAGGCATAATTAATCCACTACCCTTAGGTATGGACCGGCCCTGAAGATCCAAGGGTTGCCCATAGGTGTGATCCTGAGGCATTTGCTAGAGTGTCTCAAATCAGAGAGGAGCTTGCCCCTAGCCTCGACTCATGATGGAAATCCATTTTCCAGTACGACCTTGCGGCTTTGATTGTAGAACTAGTATGGCGACATAGTAGGATGGGGTACTATGCCGTCTATGATTGAACTGTTTTTGAAATATATATACCCATAGATATACACACTAATATTAAATCTGTTTTATCATATCAAGCATCTTTTGATCGTTATAAGGTAAAACCCTATCCTCCGGTTTGCGTTGCATTGTGTGATGGGACTTGGGTCTTATAATGGTTTCATTTTTCTAAAAAGCATTGCGTTGTTTAACGATTTACTTTATTTTATGCACTGGCAATCCAATGGAGAAAACTCGTTCCGCGTTAGCGGTGTGATCCTGCGATTAACCATATTTATTAGTTAAGTTAAGATTTCTCATACCAGTCCCATGACTGACCTGTAGTTTGTTTCACTGGCAAACTCGGGTGCCCATATTTTCCACATGGGCAGTCGAGTAGCTTTTTGCAGATATATTTACAGGATCCTGGTTTACAGCTGAAGCGGTATTCGGAAAGCTCTGTATCCGTTATTCCTTTCAGTTATATATTTGTATTATTTTTCCGCTGCTATTTAAATGTAATTTAAGTCTCTGATATTATTGTATTTCTTTTGTGTAATGAGTTCTCATACTCTATTATTTTCTTGTACTCTAATGTAATTGTTGTAATCAGCAATAAAATGTTCTTCAGTTTGTGTTCTAATGTGTGTTGTTCTCAGAGCAATCCAGTCTTTCCTTTACGGGGAAGGTTGGGTTGTCACAGGTAAATCAAGGGGCCACGCCGTATAACATGGAACGGGTTTGCTCCCAAGAACACCAGTGCATAAAACAAATAGCGCAATGATAAATAAGGAAAAATGAAGCTATTATAAGACCTAGGTGCCATCACACAATGCAATGCAAGCCGGAGGATAGGGTTTTACCTTATAATAGCCAAAGAATGCTTGATACATTTGAAAACACATTATTTTGATATTACTATAAGTGTATAGTGTCAAAACAATTTCAATCATAAGTATCAATCATAGGCGGCGTAGCTACCATCTACTATGTCACCATACTAGGTTCTACAAATAAAACTGAACTATCACGTATTGAAAATTGGATTCCATCATGAGTCGAGGCAAGGGGCAAGCTCCTCTCCGTTCGAGACACTCTAGCAAATGTCTCAGGACCACACACAACGATCCTTGGAATCGGTTGGGCCGGTCCTCTCTTACTTTTGAGGATTGGCAATTCCTAAACACACGTTTCCCAGTCCTAACAGACCTAAATCTAAGGCGCCTCGCATTCCAACAACCACACAGGTGAAAAGTATATAAATGTCAGCCAGTTTGAGCACTGACACCACCACTAGCTAGAAAGAAAAGTCGTGTTCTCCCAATGGTCCGTATCCCGTTTTTGACTCATACCGAGGTGCGAGGCTCGCGAATTCACGCTATACCCAAAGTTATGCCACACAGGCCTTGCTTTGATCATCAACCACAAGACTTTTCTTTTCAACAGAAGCCTTGATCATTTGCCACTTAGGCATGCCACATTGGCAATTCATGTCATGCGACTGATGTCCATCGATATACAACCTCTGAGCTCGTACGTCTTAGAGAAGGGCGTTAAGTAAGAGAATAAATTCTCGCCGCCAAACAGAGGTATATTTAATAGAGATCAATCAACACAGAATAAAATCCAATGTCAGACACACAGTCTATTTACAAGTTCGTCCTGGGTCTGAACGAAACCGAAGGCACTTTCCTCGCATATCCATCGATCTTCAAGTATGTCTGGACGATCACCAACTCATTCCCTCCTCTTGGGTGTATAGCCCAATCAAGATCATCATTATCATCCAAACGATGTGAAGACTTCCGGTCTTCAACCACCATCTTTATCTTTGACTTATCGTCGAATCGGTCATTCAGAATGGGTATAAACCCGGCCTTTCCGAATAACCCGCGTATATAATAAACCAATTTTACACAAACACAACATACTCCTCATTCCAATTCAGAATATTCTTTTATTCAAATTTTCACATTCCCAGGGAATGGTTCCCATTAATTTTATCAAAGATAAATTCTTTTAAATTTATTCTTTAATCGTCCTTTGGATATCATTTCAAACCATATTATGGTTTTCCAAAATAGTCGGGATTAACGAGCCACATCGAAGTAATTATTTATTTTATTTCCCAATCCCAACCTACTTATCCCATGGAGCAAAACTGGTAATACTCCATATCTAACACCACAATGTTATCAGTAAATATTAATTCCCATTTCACGTTCAAATCCAATTAAAGATTTAACTATCACTTTGGAGCAAAAATGGTGATACTCCATTCTCGATCACTTTCTAAATTTGATAATTTAAATTATCAATTCACATTTCAATCTAATTACAGATTCATTAAAACTCCACTTAGTTTTAATCTTCTCAAAAATCAATATCATGTCTTTAACTAGGTTAAAGAACCAACGTCATCTAAAACACGGTCCACGATAAACCCAAAATCACATTCTATTGTTAATTGGGTTAAAGAACAGGTGTTGTTCAAAACACCGCTCACAATAAACCCAAAAACCAATTTAAATTCAATTCCAATTGATATTATTTAATTGGTATACTTCATTAAATCTAAATAGAAAGATTTAATATTTTCTACATTGGGTCCAAGAACAGTGTTATTCAAGACACCATTCACGACGAACCCAAAATCCCATTTGATATTAAATACAAGGCTCTAAATAGAAAATATATCAGCTTATATTCAATATCAAGTTCTGAAACCAACAAATATCGTATTGGAAATAACGATATAAATATATCTTTCACAATTCCACAACCATATTTGTATAATCACAAAATCCAACATCGAAAAATTCCGAAAATAATTTCGATTCAAATCCAATCCAATTCACGTATTGGAAATTTTGATTATTTTCAAAACCACTTCGAATCCAATTTATTTATTCGAAAATATTGGATTCCAATTCTAGTTCAAAACTAGTTCATTTCGATAAAAATATATTTTTATCCTTTCAAATGTGGAATTTTTCATCCCAATTCTTTCCAACTCATATATTATGATTTTACACAAATTATTAATATTTTTAATAAATTTTTCTTTGGGCAGAGCCGATGGGGTTGAGTGGTCCCCTTCCACTTTATTGATAACCAAAGACGAATACAGAGAAACAAGGTAAGAAAAAGGAAAAAAAAGAGTACAAAGATCACACAGTTATCAACCACAGCGAAATACAACAAAACAAGACACGCAAGAAAAGAATGGGCGGAAAAAATCTCAGACACGTATGCCAGGATCATAAACTTGAGACATGAGTTCAATGCCGTTCCTGAGCTTTTGCATCACAAAGTTTTGCATCCTCTTATTCCCTATTGCCTTGTCTGGGTTGAATATTATGTCATTTCTTATTTTCCAGATAATGAGTATGAACTTCTTCAGTAGGAACGCTATACATTTAGCTTTAGCGTCCCCCTTATTTATGTGCTTGTAGAGACAGTCCCATTCTTCTTGACTATGCATGCTAGCATCAGTACGTTCAACTTTCAGCATAACCTCCTTCCATATCATGAAGATGTGTAGACATTCAAAATAAAGATGTCCTATGGTTTCTGGTTCCACTTCGCAGAATGTAAAAAATATCGGCACCAGGATTCCTCTTGACACCAGCTTGACTTTCGTAAACAGTGCACTGCGTAATACTTTCCAAAAGAACAGATTCTCTCTTGCTTCATTAGCTCCACTCTAGATAATTTCCTGCCACAGACATGGAGGCAAAGCTGATATACATGTTAAAGAAATGTATAATTTCTTAATGGAGAAGGATTCACCTGACCACTTCCACCCAGTCCTTTGTTGAGTTGAGCCGTCGAGAGACAGTGCATTGATCCTCCTCCGGAGCGCGTTACATACATTGGAAGAGGTTCTCGGCAAATTAAAAAAGTTGTTAGCAAAATAATTACTAACGGTGGCATTAGCATTTACACCAGAGCAGTGTTTGTCGTGATAAGAAACTAGGTTGTTCAGTATAACACCATAGTCAATCCACGGATCCTCCCAAAAGTTAATACTAGGAAATGCAGCATACTTATATTTAAAAAGGGTAATATGTCTTTTCTTATTTTGAAGATACTTATCCAAGTCCATCTAAGGTTTGGAGGAGGGTTCATGGTCCAAAAGTGTTGGTTACGTAAAACATTATTCCTCGACCATACAACCCAAATGCTCACGGAATTTTGCAGCATGTTATCAATGTGTTTAACAAATGCCGCCTTGTTCCATTGTATCATATTAGTAATGCCTAATCCACCTTTGGAAATAGGCATTTCCATCAACTTAAAGGAAACGGGTGAATGGTACTTGGCATGTATGTTGCCTTTCCAAAAAAATTTCATAAAAGTTGTTCTTTTCATTTTTTATATCTTTTGAGGTAAAATGTAGGTTCTACTCCAATATGTATGCATGGAAATAATTATAGATTTGATCAGAATTAATCTACCTATCTGGGTAAGGAATTTATTGGACCAACATTCCATTCTACCGGTTATTTTCTCGTACAACGGCAGACATTGGGTGGTGGTGATTCTCGCCGTTGTTAGAAGAAGACCAAGATGAGAAGTGGTATTGTGATTGATGCTCAAACCCGTAATGTTGTGAAGCTCATTGGAGATTGATGTAGTGACTCCAGCAAGGTTGAGTTCCGATTTTGCTGCGTTTATCTTTAAACCTGTTATTCTGTAAAATTTATCCAAAGTACTCATGATTTTACTCATGGTAGCGGTGCCAGGTTTGCAGAAAACCACTAAGTCATCTGCAAAAAGAAGCGATGTAATTTTGGGATCATTACATTTTGGGTGCAGTTGGAAATTGCCACTACCAACGTCTTCATCAAAAAGCCTAGTAAGGAGCTCCATAATTGTGATGAATATATAAGCAGAAATGGGGTCTCCTTGACATATGCCTATTTTGCTTTTAAAGGAACCAACTACACTACGATTAACGTTAATAGAGAAGTGCACAGTGGACATGCAAGCATAAATCCAATAAACTGTATTTGATGGAAAATTCATATAAGCCAAGATTCTAATTACTGCATCCCAGTGTAGGGAATCAAATGCTTTTCTCACATCAAGTTTAAGCATGGCTCTAGGACTAATGTTCTTCCTATTGTACCGTTTAAGTAATTCGTGAGCCATTAGAACATTATCCAAAATGTTCCTATTGGGTAGAAAGGCTGACTGATTAGCGGAAATAATATTAGGCAGCACATTTTTAAGCATATTAGCTATTATTTTGGCTATACATTTATATATAGTGTTATAGCATGTTATAGGCCTAAAGTCACTAACGTGCATAACATTCTTGTTCTTGGGAATTAAAGCTATGATTGTGTTATTATATGAGTTCATCAACTTGGCAGTTTTAAAGAAGAAAACAATGGCACTACAAACATCATTTCCTACTATGTTCCAACATGAGGTGTAGAAATTAGCATTATATCCATCAGGTCCACCACAAGATGATTTGTTAAGTGAAAACATGGCAGATTTTATTTCGTCATTAGAAACAGAGCATTTCAGATAGTCATGATTAGACTGATTTAGTTTAGGAAGAATGTTAGGATTTAACTCATCGAAACAGGGAGTAAAACAGTCAACATTCCCAAATAAATTAGAGAAGTACCTGATGAACGCAAGTTGAATACTTTCGACAGTGGAGTGCTTTTGTTCCTGCTGATCAACAATAGTGAAGATGTTCTCTCTAACCTGCTTAGCTTTAAGAGCTTTATGAAAAAATGCAGTATTTTTATCGCCCTCTTGAATCCAGGTGAGTCTGGCTTTTTGTTTCTTCATATGAGCTTCAATGTACATTGCATTCTTCAATTTTTGAGTTATTTCGCTCTCTTGTGCAGCATAAATGGGATTTCCAGTGTCAACAAGCATGGCATTCTGAACCCTTTCAAGTTGTACAGTAAGAGTGTCTGACAGTTTAGTACCCCTACCAAATCTTTCTCTTTCCCACTGGTTTAGCTTTTGCCTAAGAGCTTTATTCTTTTTGTGAAGCACAAACATGCAGTTGTCATAACATGGTAGTTTCCAGTTGGCTTCAACTATGCTATAAAAATCTGTTTCTTTCATCCATGCATCAAAAAACCTGAAGCAAGGTTTCCAAAGCAAAGAATGGTCATCCAGAGAGATAATCTGCGGAGAATGGTCAGAGACGAGTTGCATAGGGATAGTGTTGTGTAGAGATGGCCACGTCACCATAGCTTTATAATTACAAAAGGAATGGTCGATTCTCGTGAAGGTTCTCGGACCATCCCTTTTCTTGTTATTCCATGTAAATTCAGCTCCGGTTGCATTGATTTCAATCAAATCATTGTCTTTGATGGCTAAATTAATAGGGTTAATTTCATGAAGGGAAACAGAGGTTCCACCCAGTCTATCTGATAGCCTAAGCGGAGAGTTGAAGTCTCCACTTACAATCCAGGGGTGTGAAGATTGTCTAAAATTAAGCATCAGTTTAAACATAGCATCTCTAGCATCCACGGAGTTGCATGCATAGACAAAGGTTATGAAATAAGAGGTTTGGGTTGGTATGTGCAGGTTATGACAGTGGATGAGTTGGTTAGAGGATAAAATTTTGGTAAGATTATGACAAGAAGGATCATATAAAACACAAATTCTACCATAGTTTGCTTCGACAAGGTTATTAATACATATCCAGGAGGGGTTAATGTACCTTGCTGCTCTTTCCGTGAGAGAGTGGTTGAGCTTAGTTTCCAGTATAGCCAGAATACTCAGGTTGTGCTGCCTAATCAGATTCTTGCAAGCACCAAGTTTGTAGTCCTGATGGGCACCTCTAACATTCCATATCCCAATGTTTTGTATCATTGGGATAACTTTTGTTCTTCTGTTTTCTTTGACCTGGCCCAAGTAACAGGGATGGAACTGTGGATCATGCTATTTATGGCTGTAGCTTTTTTACTTGTTTCATACTTGTTGACTTCAGTTGAGGCCTGCATATTAAGGGAAAAGCTTCTAACAATTGCTTCAACTTGATCAGCATCGATGTAAGCTGCAGGAGGAACTATTTCTTTGTTTTCAAAAGGAGGTGATACTTTCCTCTCTGAAGTTCTTTTGCTGTTATCAATACTGTCATTCTGTGCAGCGTCTTTATCAAGGAGGGTTACATTTTTACTAGATGAGGTAATTGAGGCACTGGATGTTGGACCTTTTCTATCTATAATAAAGGCAGACTTTTCCAGTGGATTATCAACTTGGATCACTTGATGAACTAGAGCGGGGGAAGTGGTCAAAGTGAGAGGCACACTCTGTTGCATGTTGTCCGTTTGAGCTGAATCACATCGCATTTCATTGCGCTTGCTACATTCTCCTCTTTCCATTGCGGCATTTACTGGAAGTAGAGGTGCTTGGCTTACTGAGAAGTGAGTTGATGAATATTCCGTCTCTTTCATCTTATTTTCTTTACCTTGAGGATTTGGATCTTTCACTGTTTCCATTGGTATTATTTCATTAGGATCAGTGCAGCTTATGTCACCAATCCTCGTCTGCTCTTTATCAACATGATTTACTCTGGTTTGAATTTCGATGTCCTTTGTATTTACGCATGCAGCGTTGCTAATAACTTTGTTACAACTAGATGCACCTTGCATTTCATGGTCGATAGTATCAATGATTTTATTCGCTTGTTTTCCTGAAACATCAGTTGCTTGATTTGATGAGCTTTCAGTAGCAGGTTTTGCATATGTAACAGTCTGCACCGATGAAGCATCAACTTCTATGCCTTTCCTCTGGACCTTGCTTTGCTCACTAGGTTCTGCCGTATATTTGTCCAGATTAAGATACACATGGACATTGTTCATTTCCTCAATAAATTTGTCAAGATTACGATTAGCTTGAACATTGTTGTTTTCCTCAAAAGATTTATAGTTTTTATTCATCCCCTTCTGCATTTCTGCATCTACTTCAGTTTCATCCTCCTCCAAAGAAGCGGTGACATTAACCTCCTCTATAACATTGTCCTCAATAAATTTCTCAATGATTTTCTTCCCTTTAACTCCGACGTTCACTTGGATTGGATGTTTGAATGTAGTGCCACTTGATTTATTTTTTCCTACCCTTTGCCATCTTTGAACTGTCTTGTAAGCTTCTCTTCTGATCATATTGTTTCCTTTCCTGTATACGTTCATATCAGTCTTAACCTCCTTGCTCACTTACGTGTTGGTTTCTTCCTTGCTTTTTGTTTCTTCTGCTACTATTTTGACGCTAGCTTTCTCACATGTTTCAGTCATATGTACGAACACCTTACATGCAGTACAAACCTCCGGTCTCCAGAGGTATCTAACTTTTATGGATTGCGTAGTTCCATCGGGACATTCAATTAGGAAATCATCCACTAGTTCTTGATTGGGGTTTACAACGAACCCAAGCGTTAATGGGTACTGCTGAATAGAATAATGAAGTTCCAGCATGTTGCCAAGCGTTGATGGGTACTGCTGAATAGAATAACAATGGTATCTAACAGTGTTATTCAAGACACCTTTTACAACGAACCCAAAATCCCATTTGATATTAAATACAAGGCTCTAAATAGAAAATATATCGGCTTATATTCAATATCAAATTCTGAAACCAACAAATATCGTATTGGAAATAACGATATAAATATATCTTTCACATTTCCACAACCATATCTGTATAATCACGAAATCCAACATCAAAATATTCCGAAGATAATTCCGATTCAAATCCATTCCAATTCATGTATTGGAAATTTTGATTATTTTCAAAACCACTTCGAATCCAATTTATTTATTCGAAAATATTGGATTCCAATTCTAGTTCAAAACTAGTTCATTTCGATAAAAATATATTTTTATCCTTTCAAATGTGGAATTTTTCATCCCAGTTCTTTCCAACTCATATATTATGATTTTACACAAATTATTGATATTTTTAATAATTTTATCAAGGCCCGTACAGTCGGTTTTCAATAACGGCCACCGAACTGCACTTACAACGGCCTTTTCCAAATTTGATTTGGACATAATTCTGAATCCAACTGTTAGATTTCAGATTTCTAATATTCATTGAAAAGCTCTTTTCGATACGAACCCAACGCTTCCAGTTTTAGGAGAATCCGACGGTCGGATCTCCCGCAACATCAGTTCGAAGACAATGTCGAAATTCGCGAACTGCCGCGGCGCAGCGCGTTCTATTCAGGCCATTTAATATATATAATATATATATTATATATATTTCGACGTTTTCAATTCAAAACGTATTTTTTAAATCGTTTTAAATTCGTTTTCAAAACAATTTTAACTTCATATTCAATTTCGAATCAAAAATGAATATTCCACATCATCGATATACAAATGATAATATTTTCGAAACGTTATATTTTGAAATCACTTCTTTTTTTCATAATTATTATAAAAATGAATATTATCGATATAAATATCGCTCACGTCAAAATGGCGCCAATCTAATCAACACGGCTTTATATATTTCAATAACTTCTTTATTCTATTCAACAAACGAATATTTATTCTATTCAATACATGAATATTCTCAACACACGAGTATCGTCAACACATGACTATTTCTATTATTTAATATATTTTATAAAATTTTGGTATCTATCGTTTGATTTTTAATTAGACTCCAACCGTGAAGTAGTAAGAGAATAATTACCTAAATATTAACCCCGAAGGCCGGAACCAACATCAGATCAATACCCAGGAAACCACTCATCTTATCTAGTTTTCAGTTAGTTTCTAATCTTAAATATGATAAAGATGTAAATTTTATTGTTAAAATATTTTACTCAACACATGATAAGTTTCAACACACGAATATTCTCAACACATGAGCATCGCCAACACATGACTATTTATCCTATTCAACACATGAATCTTTATTTTATAATATTCTTTATTTTCCCAATTGGAATGAGGCCCAATCAATTACCATATAATGTTAATTATATGGATTCCATACAACACATGTATATAATAGCAACGATAAATAATAAACCATCATCCAGAGTGCACCACACAACTGCCTAAGCATTAAATATAAATAATTAACGCTTACACAGTCTGTCAATCAAACGATCGACGTACCACTAAACAATTGGGATTAGTGTACGCCAAATCTCATCCCAACACCCGTGTGGGGTTTCAATCCACAAACACTGAATATTATTTGTGTTGTTGGGCCACGTGTAAAATTTATCATCCCAATCAATATCCTTCAAATAAGTGTACATAAACAAACCGTCCGGTTTGTAAATGAACATTTATTTATTCACATTCACGTTAAAAATTATATTTTTAACGATAATTAATTTATTTCAACACATGATTTTTATTAATCTATTTCACATCAACATCACAAACAAACTTCACAACACATCAAATAAGCATACAAGTCGTCCATGGTCTCTGGACGACGGGTGTCAGGTGCCGCTAAGGACCGTCTGCATCATAGTATATAATTTTAACTAGAAAACAAGATTTAATGTGAGAAGTTCTCACCGACTAGCTAAACCAAACACCACAACTCTTCTTATGTAGAAATCTTCGTCGTGCTCTCCTTTTGTCACTTTCATTGTCCGTAGTCACTACACATATAAAAATCACATTTGTATATTGTTGAAAGCATACAAAAATCATATTTTTATATTCACTCTATATGGATAAAGATCACATTTTTATACCGCTACTATATAGATAAAAATTCTATTTTTACAATGCTACTATATAGATAAAAATTCTTTTTTACACCGCTACTATATAGATAAAAATTCTATTTTTACACCGCTACTATATAGATAAAAATTCTATTTTTACACCGCTTGAAATATAATAAAATTTATATCTTTATCACGCTATTCTCTATGTAAAAATTATATTTTTAACTTCATACATACATAATAAAAATCCTATTTTTATTCTAAATCATTACTATAAAAATTCTATCTTTACATCTCTAAAAATTCTATTTTTACATAAAAGAAAAATCTAATATTTTCGCTAACCAAAATCCATTCTTTCCGCTAACAAAAATCTCATCTTTTCACTTTATAAAAATCACATCTTCAAACAAATGAAAATATAAACTTTATATGAATAGAAATCAAATCCTTTTATGTTAAAAATAAAAATAAAAATCAAAGCTTCCTATGTTAAAAATATAAATAAAAATCAAATATTTTGTCCTTATAAACAAGATCATATCTTTTCCTATTCGCTACGCCTATAAAGATTCCACTTTTATTTTGCTAACAAATATATAAAGAGTTGATTTTTATCTTGAATTTTCATACATAAAGTCCCACCTTTCATTCAAAATCATTCATATGAAGATCCTATCTTTATCATGATTAAAAACCTACTTTTTATTCTTTGATAATTTATATAAAAATTATGTTTTTTTATATCTTCATACATATATAAACTGAAAATAATAAAACAAACAACAACAAAAAAACAGATTATATAAATGAATGATTAAAAAAAACATGCACCTTTTTCTTTTTCAAAGGAGGGAGAGGCTGCATTGGGGGAGGGGGGATCGAGGCAGGCGGCTAGGGGATGGTCGGAGGGGATCAGAGGGCGGCGGAAGTGGGTTGCGTGGCGGGCTAGGGTCTCGTGGCGTTCGAGGTAGCCGGTTTCGTGGGGAGAGGGAGGGAAGAGGGAGAAGGAAAAGGGAAGGAGAGGGGAAGTGGCTAGGCAGTCGGCGCCGCCACCTGGGGGGTCGCGATGGGACGACAGCGGCGGTTCCCCCCTCCCCGTCGCTCCTTCCCTTTATTCTTTTTTTTAAATCGATTTGAAAATAAGGTGAACGGGGGGCCTGAAGGTTATAGGAGATGAAAGGGGAATTTTTTTATTTATTTAATTATTTAATTTCAAAAAGCAACTTTTTATTTCGACCTCGAAATCGAACCCACCGACTATCGTCCATAGCTAATTACCCCCATTCCGAACACAATGGGATATGTATCGTAAGCTGATTCGATCGTTTCGATCAGTTTTCATCAAAATATAAATATATATATTGAATTTGAACGTGCGTTTCAATTTACGGGGGCCACATACTAACTAGAAAAATTCCCGAAAAATATTTTCTAGCTTCGTATTGACGATATGGTCCTAACAAAACTAATTTCGTCGAATTCCGAGACTATTTGAAAAATGGCTATTTTCCAGTCGATTAAAATCAATTGAAACTGGTCAAACGCGTTTTCCTGTGCCACGCTCACATATTGATTCGAAAAATTATGAATTTTGAAACCTAGCAGTAACTAGACAACATGGATCCGAAAAAAGTGGTTTCGTCGAAAGCCGAGGTCGTTTGCAAAATTTCCATTTTTAAGGGCCGAAATTCCATAGTGACTATTCTGAATTTTCAACTGTACATAACTTTTGATTCCCGCGATGAAATTTCAATTTTTCGGATTCGTTGGAAAGATATCCTCAATTAGATTCTAATATTTTTGGTTTCGCTAATCCGGTTTATTTAGAATCCTGTACATTCATTTGAACTTTGAAATCGAATTTTCGAACTACCGCGCCATTTTCAATTCCTTTTATATTTAAAAATAAATAATTATATTTTAACGACGATGTATATAAATATATACGTTCTAATACTATTCAAAATAAATTTCTCGTCGCTATTATTTAAAATAATTCATTTTAAATATTCAAAATTCGATAAAATTGTTAAAATAAAAATTTTAAATTGGCTCAGAATTTTCGGGTTATTACATTAATAATTTTATCAAGGCCCGTACAGTCGATTTCCATCAACGTCCATCGAACTGCACTTACAGAGACCTTTTCCAAATTTGATTTGGACATAATTCCAAATCCAACCGTTATATTTCTAATTTCTTGTATTCATTAGAAAGCTCTTTTCGATACGAACCGAACTGTCCCGGTTTTAGGAGAATCCGACGGTCTAATCTCCCGTAATGTCCATTCGAAGTCAATGGTCGAAATTCGCGAACTGCCGTGGTGCGGCGCGTTCTTCAGGCCATTATATATATATAATATATATATTTCGTCGATTTCCTTTCAAAACATATTTTATAAATCGTTCTAAATTCGTTTTCAAAACAATTTCAACTTCTTATTCAATTTCTAGTCAAAATTGAATATTCCATATCATCGATATATAAATGATAATATTTTCAAAACATTAGATTTTGAAATCAATTCCTTTTCGATATTCATTATAAAAATGAATAAAATTGACATAAATATCGTTCACGTCGAAATGGCGTCAATCTAACCAACACGGCTTTATATATTTCAATAACTTTATTATTCTATTCAACAAATGAATATTTTCTTCGTCACATGAATATACACTTTATTCAACACATGAATATTTATTAATTCTTACGTACAATAAAAATGTGAACTTTATTGTATAAATATTTCATTCAACATATGAATTCCCTTTTATTCAACACATGAATATATATTTTATTCAACATATGAATTTTCTTTTATTCAACACATGGAAATATTTTATTCAATACATGAATTTTCTTTTATTCTTTATTTTCCAAATTGGAATGAGGCCCAATCAATTACCATATAATATTAATTATATGGATTCCCTACAACACATGTATATAATAGCAACGATAAATCATCAACCATCATCCAGAGTGCATCACACAACTGCATAAGCATTAAATATAAATAATTAATGCTTACATAGTCTTTCAACCAATCGATCGACGTGCATCTAAATAATTGGGATTAGTGTACGCCAAATATCATCCCAACACCCATGTGGGGTTTCCAATCAACAAACACAGATTCTTATTTGTGCAGTTGGGCGATGTGTAAAATTTATCGTCCCAATCAATATCAGTCAAATGAGTGTGCATAAACAAATCATCCGATTTGTTTATAAATATTTATTTTATATACACGTTAAAAAAAATATTTTTAACTATAAAATATTTATTCATTCCACATCACATAATAAAATTTCACAACACACCAATCAAACAAACAAGTCATCCATAGTCCGTGGATGACGGGTGCCGGGTGCTGCTAAGCACCGTCTGCATTCTAGTATATATTTCAAACTTGAAATTAAAATAAAAGTGAGGAGTTCTCACCGGGGGTTCCACTCCGCCATTCTTTCCTTCTGAACGGTTTGGATTTTCCAGAAATTCCAACGCAGTCTTTTCTACGCTATTCATATTAAAAATCACATTTTTATTTCAATGCTATAAAAATCACATTTTTATTTCACTATATATGTAATAAAAATCAGATTTTTATTTCGTTACATATATAAAAATCATATTTTTATATCCTTAATTATATAAAAATTCAATTTTTAATCCGCTACTCATATGAAAATTATAATTTTACTTTCTATATAAAAATTATATTTTTATAACTTTACTTCCTAGACAAAAATCTTATTTTTATCGCCAGTTCATACATAAGAATCTTATTTTTATATGGCTACCTTTATAATAAAAATCATATTTTTATTCTCTACATACAATAAAAATTATATTTTTATTCTCTACATACAATAAAAATTATATTTTTCTCATGAATAAAAATATATTCTTTGCTATAAGAATCCTTTTCGATATTCAATGCTTCATATAAAAAAGTATACATTGATTTAAAACTACAATTTATATAAATTAAAACTTACAGTTGGATTCGGGAGAAGGAGGGGGGTTTCACTGCCGACGGTCAGAGGTGGGGGAGGCCATCAGGCGGTCGGAGCTCGCGGTCAGATGGTGACTAGGGCGTGGGGTTGGGTTCTGGAGTTGGGCGCGAGGTTGAGTTCTCGAGTTTGGCATGGGGTTGGGGTTTCGGGCTGAGGAGGGTTTGGGAGGGTACGGCGCCTCTAGCGGCGGTGGGGGAGGGGCTCCGACGAAGGGGCGTCGGTCGTGGGGAAGCCGCGGTGGCGGCTAGGGTTCTACGCTTTTGTTTTTTGTTTTTTTAAATCGAACGAAGAGTGACGGGGAGAGAGAATGGCAAAAGGGGTGAGAGAGTTATATATAGTAATTATATTATTTTATTATTATTTTTCCATATAAAGTTGACTTTGTATACACACCCCAAACGAGACCCATCGACTGTCGTCCCTAGCGTAATACCCCCATTTCGAACACAATGGGATATGTTTCATAAGCCAATTCGACCGTTACGATCAGTTTTCGCTAAATTTAAAATATAAATCACTATATTTGATTTTAAACGTACATTTCAATTTACCGGGGCCACATACGGACTTTAAAAAATTCCAGAAAAATTATTTCTAGCTTCGTATTGACGATACGGTCCCAACAAAACTAACTTCGTCAAATTTGAAGACCGTTTGAAAAATGGTCATTTTCTGGTCGATCCAAATTGACTGCAACTGACAAAACACGTTTAGCTTCGCCACGCTCACATACTGATTCTAAAAATTATGAATTTTGAAACCTAGCAATAATTCGACATCGCGGATCCAACGAAAGTGGTTTCGTCGAAAAAAGAGGTCGTTTGCAAAATGGTTATTTTAAGGGCTTTATATATATTAAAATATATATAAATTCCACAGCGACTTTTCAGAATTTTCAACTGGGCATAACATTTTATTCCCGCTATGAAATTTTGAATTTTCGGATTCGTTGGAAAGATATTTTCAAATAGATTCAATACTTTTGTTTTCGCTAAAATTAGGTTTATTTTGAATCCTGTACATTCAGTTGAACTTTGAAATCGAATTTTCGAACTACCGCACCATTTTCAATTCCTTTTATAATTATAAATAATTATTTATATTCTAACGACGATTCAAATAAATATATACGTTCTAATTCTATTAAAAATAAATTTCTCGTCGTTATTATTTAAAATAATGCATTTTAAATATTCAAAATCCAATAAAATTGCCAAAATAAAAATTTTAAATTGGCTCGGATTTCCGGGTTATTACAATCATACTAAGAATCTAAATCAAGTGTTCGCTATAAAAATCAAGTGAGAAATCCTTTTTTTTATTGGTATAATTTACAACGAAGTTATGTATCCAAACCTTAGACCATACACCTTGCGTACTAAACAACTTACGTATATCCTTCTTACTCTTTATTGACTGGTTTCTTAATTGTACTAGTCATTACTAACTCACTTTCAATATTTTATTAAATTATTAATTACTAATTTACGAACTATCAAATCGCAATTTTCCTGAAAAATGAATTTTGAGATAACTCAAAACCTACAAGATGAAATCTTAATTTGTCACTTTCAGTAGGAAATTATAATCTAATAGATCCGAAAGATTCTTGCTTCAAAGAATTTCGACATATGTTGGATCCTATACATTGTTTTGAACTTCAAAACGTAAATTATGAACTACTGGTATGTGGCGAGCTTTTTTTTATTAAATTTAATTTATACTTTCAAACTTCGTTAAATTAATAAATTTTAACCATCGTCTCTTTAGTTTTCCTATAAACTAAGTTATATTTCTGTGTTCAACCTGAAAATCTCGACTATCCAAAATCGTCGAATTTTCCATTTCAATTGCAATTGACATATGAAATATCAAATCAAATGAAAAAGAAAATTGAACAACTCAAATTCAACTTACTTATCGATTTACTTATTTTAATCTAAAACTCATATATATACTAAACCAAATAAGAAATTTTCAACTGGGTCAACACTTCAACACATTTTCCTTAGGGTATCTAAACAAAAGATGTCTAATGGATTAACACAAACAACATCAATCGATTTGTAAAACTTAAATGTTTATACCAAGTTATGGTTTTAATAAACCGAGCTTGCTAAAACCTTCCTACCAACTTAACTCGCTTGAACCTGAGTTAATAATGTTTTCTTCCCCAGTTAGGGATTTAAACGTTTCTAATTATGAACTTATTATTAAAAATGGATTTTTAATTCAAAATAATTTCTTTTAAGGAAATCTAAAATTTCGGAATGTCTAAACTTTGAAATATTTTTAAGTAAAAGTACTATTTCTATTCTAATAAATCTTGTTCAAGTCATTTTAAACCATTTGAAAATATTTTAATCATCTACATCTTATTAAAAATTTCTTTTCTAAATAATTTGTTTATAATTCTGATTACAATAACCAACTTCTGCTAAATGTTGATTTTAACTTACTATTTATATCGAACACCTTGTAATCAAATGTGAAACTTAACTCATGAGGTATTCAATTTCATTATACTTCAATTGTTAATGAATGCCTATGAATTAATTAAACAAAAACTAATAATCAACAGACAATAGTCAACGCATCTAAATTAAATGAGCATGACCAATCAAACAATAATGATAATAATTTAATATTATAATTCACAAACAACGCTATATATATAATTATATGGTTGCATAGTTAACAAAATTGTTTCTTTATATATAATATATCTTAGGTAAAATATTTTCATTTACAAATTTTCAAAAATCGATATCATGTTTACTTTCCTTGTTTAAGTGTTTAGAAATCCCTATCGACATTGTGGCGTCCCACGTCTCGACCAGAATTCATAAACAACTGAACAGACGAATTAACACAACAAATTTTTATAACATTAACAAAAATGCTCTCATATTTAATTATACAGTCTCACTTATCCATTCTTAATGAATTTCCCCACTTGGGCCAAGGTTCTCGGCTAACCTCCAGCTCTGATACCAAATGTAATAACCCACCTTTCTGACCATCGAAAGTCAACACTAAATACGACCTCTGTACTTTAATATCGAACATCTAATCGTCGGAAACATTGATTGTTAGGGTAAGAAGAAAAAGAAAAACCAGAAGGAACACAAAATCTCATAGCGGAAACAATAACATAAAATAATATTGCTGATAGATGAACTATCACTCTAAGATACAAAGTATATTAGAGTTAATACAAATCCTATCAATTTGACTGTTATAAAATTATAGCCTTACAATAATGATAGGTAAATTTAAATACAGAAGAAATAAAATATTGCAACTTGTAAATTCAATTTCTACTCCATGAACTCCACATCCAACAGAAGATAACCTGGAAAGAAGCTCGATCTGAGCATAGTATTATGATAAATAATATACAGATCAGTCTAGAATACAACTTGAGAAAGCTCAAGTAAAATAAATTATATAATAGTTCTTTGAGACCACGCCACTGATCGTGGAACGGTTTTTTTTACCTTACAAAAACAACATAAAACAGCAACGACCCAATATACAAATGCCGAAATAAACTAGGAAACAATTTCCATTTATAAACTATATGAATATCAACTAAAGGGAAATACCCAAACAACCCATAAGAGCATACAACAGTTCTCGATGGAAACAAAGATACTAATCCAAGAGTTTGGATCCAACAAGTTAAAGAAATTTTAGAAAAGAAAACGTGACAACACCTTAAACACGGACTAGGTCAATCTCAACATTAACCAATCTCTTCATGGATTTAAACTATAAAAAAATCGCGAAAGGTTTATATCTTCACGACACAAATTTAAAATAGGAAAAGTTTTAATTGTCTAATCAATTGAATCGAATGAGAAGTTTTCCAACAAATAATGAGTAGCAGAGTGTGCTCCCCTGATCGAAAGTCTAATACATGCTGAGAACTCTGATTGCTCTCGGAAATATTCAAGTCGGACCCCATACAAAATATGAGAATCTTGTATTACACATCTGCGCGGGAACATAACTGTAACGACCTGGAATTTTGGGCTGAATTTAAAATTTTTATTTTAATTATTTTAATGGTTTTTAATATTTAAAATAATTTATTTTATATAATAACGACTAAAAATTTATTTTAATCGAAGTTAAAATGAATGAATTTTATTTAAATTATAAAAGGAGTTAGAAATAGCACGATAGTTTGAAATTTTGAATTTTAAATTTGACTGATTGTACAGGATGTGAAACAAATCGGATTTTAGCGAAACCAAAAATATTAGAATCTATTTAAAAATATATTTCCAACGAATCTGAAAAATTGAAATTTCATAGCAGGAATCAAAAGTTATGTCCAAATCAAGATATCAAAAAAATACGGGAAAATTTATATATATATATATATATATATATAATATGGCCCAAACAGCTACTTTTTGCATATGAATGAATTTGGACTCGAACCCACTTCCATTGAGCTCAAAATGACATTTCTGAATCCAGAAAGTATAAACATTGATATATTTCGAGATACGGAATTCATTTATTTATATAAGTATTTTTAATATAATATATTTACGCCTTAAAAATAGCCATTTTTCAAACGGTCTTCAAATTCGACGAAATTTGTTTTGTTAGGACCGTATCGTCAAAACAAAGCTAAAATAATTTTTTTGTAATTTTTGGAGTCAGTATGTGGGCGTTATTAATTTTTCATTGAAAACGGTCAATTTTCAGACTTTAAAAATTCATTAATAACTCATACAGACCCAGAATTCAACGAAACCAGTTTCTTTGGATTCGTATCGTTGAGAAATAGTTATGTTCCAGTTTTCAACAAAATTTAATAATGTATGTATTCGTATAGATTTTAAAATACTGAAAAGGACTTAAAATAATAAAATAATAGAACATATGGGTTATTAATTAAATGGGTTATATTACACATGGACTTAATTAAAAATTAACAACCTCCATATAATATCTCATAATCCCACCCTAACAATTTCTCTAAACCTAATTCTAGTCTCCTTCTTCATCTCTCTCATGGCGGCTACCTTCCTCTTCTCAAAATCTTCTTTGCAAATAAGACCCTGATTCTTCAAAAATTTATATCTCTCAAAAGAAACAAAATCAAACCAAACCCTTTTTAGGTTTTGTGCATCTCTATCGTCTCTACCTCCCATGAAAAATCAAAGGCCTAACGTCACACGGATTTGCCGGGATCTGAGTTCAGCGGTAGAAAACTGCTGTTAGAAATTTGGGTTTTCTGGCCAATCCGTGAAGAATTAGGCGATGGCCCAGTTGGGAAAGTTGTAGAGGGGAGATAGATGCACAACTTTGTCGAAGGAAGTTTGGTCTGAAAGTGTACGGTTTGGCGAGAAAATGACGAAAACAGCAAAACAACAATTTCGAAACTGAAAACAAAAATGATTTTTTTTTCCATCGATCCGTGCATTTTCAGGCGAAGTGACCTGAACGAAAGTTGTTCGGGAGGTCGAGATCTTGCTAATGACAAAAATTGGTGGCATTTGGAGCACCGAGGTGGCCGCAACACTAAGATGAACGGAAACTGCACTTTTCTGTTCATTTACAGATCGTGGGCCCCACATGGCGAATTAGAGGGGGCGACCACCCTACATGGAAAGAGGGGGAGAAGCCGGAGTGAATGGCACTGGTTTTGTGCAATTCCGACTTACGGTTTGGCCGTAGTGAGCATTTTAAGTTGAGGGTGTCGTTTGTAGAAGAAGGTGAATAGTAATTTTATTATATAAATAATATTCCATGTTCATATATTAATATCTTTCTGCAACGAACTCAGAATCACGCAAAAATGGATCCGCTGCGATCGTGGCGACGAGATCTTCGCTAGGACACTAACTACATTCAATTCTGAGCAAGTTGAATATTTGGGTAATTTTCATAATTTAAATTAGTGAATATTAGGCTCACATCCCTATTTTGAAACTTAATTAGGCTCACATCCGGTCATAAACTTAATATAAATTAGGTCCCTGTTTTCAAAACTTATAAAATAATAATTTAAAAAAAATAAAAAAAAATCGTAAATTACACTACAACAAAACAGTCCTTTTACAATGGGCAAAAACCGTTGTAATATGTATTTCACAACTGGCATATGCCCGTCTTAATATGACCCGTCGTAATAGCTCCTGACTATTTGACAACGGGCAATGACTGTTGTAAAAGACCGTTGTAATAACTGGCTCTGTCATGTGCAATGACTCAATGACAATGGTTATTAACCCGTTGTAATAGCTAATAAATTACAAGCGGCCTTTGCCCGTTGTAATATAGTATATTACAACGGTTTTTCCCCGTTGTAATAGAAAATTTAAATATAACTGCTGCGATATGCATCCATAATAATAATGAATATTTTAACATGCAATAAATACTGTAATGCAACAATCAAAATCACATAATAACACATACTAAAAGACTGAAGCAAGAATCATATAATTCCAACACATTTCAAAAAGTTCGATAAGTTTATACTCCAAAAGACTAGATAAGTTTACATTCCAAAAGGTTACATAAGTTACGTCGACATAGTTCTAACATAAATTACATAACTAGTTTCATAAGTACCAAAACTAGACCAAGAAATGTAATCTTTGTGCCACGCGACGGCAGATCCAACGGCCTGTTGATCTTGAGACTGCATATATTTACTAGCACGGTGTGACTGCAAAAAAAAGAAAAAAAGTTACCACATTTTGATGAGGAATTAGCATTACCCAAATAAACCTTTGTAGCATGCATGTCCACTGGTATGGAATTAATCTCTGCAAATACCAATTTTGATGAGGAATTAGCATTATCCACATATCTAAGTTGTTCTAGAAATTAAGGCATAACTATTTATTGATTTGAAGGCAATTTTTAGACCCATAAATCTGAAATGCATTCTATAATGAACTACATCAAAGCTATGTAATGGATGTGTTTATGTATATAACCAAATGACATAATTGGGGAAGGGTAAGAAACTCGTATATGCTCTGTCTATAATCTTACAGATATCAATAGCAATTCTTACCACATTAGTTTAGTATCAATCAAATTAAGCTGATCAAAGAACCTAAAAGATTTGATGCATCAGCCACTAATTGGTAGTAATAGAAGAGGGAAAATTTGCTAAATAATTTATCCCTTATTGACTAATGTTTCATTTGCAAGAAGTGAAAAGACTAACTTTATTCTTAAATCCCAAGTCCAACCCAAAATTAGACATTAATAGGGATGAGCAACATCTCTATTATTAAGTTAATGATGTACTCCCAAATTATAAATGCTTTTCTTAATGATCTATCCATTAATATTGTGTTTTCAACTAAATTTTGAATAAGAACAATTCTTAACATTTTATGGGTCTTGTTGATTTCAGATTTATAAAGAGAAAATGCTGCGCTAAAATTTTGTATAACATATGAAACTTTTTATTTTAAGATTTTGCAATGCTTTTTTACACATGTATATTTATTTAAGACTGGAGGTGCTTTCTTTCCTTTTCTTTTCTTTATATCAATAGTTCGCAAAATAAAATTCACTTATTGCTTCAGACGGATCTGGATGCTTATTATTTGGTCCAATGTTATTTACCCTAAAAAAGTTGCATGCACACGCATACCCATACCAACACTACAGGTAGAAAAAAATTATAAATTAATCATAGGAACATTTGCAGGAACAACATTTGTATGCTGGTTAGGAAATGATGTTTATTGATACAATTAAAAATAAATAAATATATCCCCTTACCAGAAACCAACGGTAAATTGAACTTCCCTCTTCTCCTCCCCAGTATTTCTTCTCAGCAGTTAGTTTAGTGCCTTCGACGCAACTGCCCAATATACGGAGAGACAACAATCTCGGACTTCCTACAAAAATGAAGGAAAAAGGATTTTCTTTGAAATTGTGGACAAGAAAAACATGGATTTTGCCACTAGAAAATAAAGAAATAGGATAAAATTCTGCAACCATCAAGCATTTAATCATTAGTTTTACGCAATGACCATAAAGTAATTTATAGGCAAGCGATACAGCATACTGATGTATGGAAAACGGCACTTTTTCTTATCAAATTGTAAACAATTATAGGATACTCAATCATAATTTGATGCAAGCTACAACAAAGTTGTCTTTACATGATTCTGTACAAGTCACAAGGTGGTCAGTTATAACCACTGATCGCATATTATACAGTTATCAACACTATTGGTGTCTAGATGATAGAATTTGAACACTATTCAGCGCATGAAAAAGTAGAAATACTCGATCATAAATATACAGAATGGTGGAACCTGCATAATGGTACAATTCAATTCATATTTCATATATTATAGTGAAAAACCACAACTCGAATAAATTATATACGATACCTGGACGAACTCGCTCTTGTGCAAATGAAATTTTGGGTTCACCAATACAACCATCATCTCGCACAGAAGTGCATTTAAAACAAACAAACTTGCCAATAACATCTTTAGTTATGCGATACTGAAGAAGGTCGGAGGCTTCCAGTATTAATAATCCTTCATCGGCTTCTACCTGTAAAATCAAGAAAAAAATAAGTGCAAAATGTAACTACTAAGTAATACAAATGGATTTGATCCACAAGTACTTTTTGAATTGAATAGAGAAAGGCACAAAGACATATAAGGATGCTTACATCATGAATATACCAATCATATAAAACTTTTTCCCTCATGACCACCTATATATCCATATGAAGCAGTCAACTGCTCACCCTCGCAATAATCACCAGTGACTGACAGAAAATTTAGGCTTGGTGGAAGTGCTGTAAAAAATAGCAGCGATCATCATCGATGAAAAATAGCAGACAAGTATTACGGGAGAAACAATCAAAGGACATTACAACATCCGGTTTTCAGAAGAGAAAAACCAAAATAAAAATAAAAAAATGCGTTACTACAATCACTTGATCTATATTGTTGACAGACACTATATCGGTGCTCTTCCTACTCCACACTGAACTCAGTCGGCTAACTTCAGCAAATACCATCTTAACCTTAATCCACCTCTCTCAGTTTCTACCATCTCCGTTTTGTGTATTAATACAATCAGTTATGGTCATCCCCCTTAAACACTTGCATTCCGTTTCACTATGACATGTATATTGCTTTTAAAGGAAAATAGGACACAAAGAAGATAAAAAATCACATAACTAGCTCAAAGTCAAGAACACTGAGTAAAACACTAAATAGCACATTAATAATTCTTTGTATCTTGCAGGTGACTGAAAAGAAATAGGACAAATTATAAATAAAATAGCAATATTGTAAAACGCTAAATAATATATTAATAATTGTAGCGACAGCTTTTAAAATTGGAATTAACTTACTATCAACAACTTTTTCAGATATCACGTATGCTGGCTCTCCAGTTTCTCCATCAGGAGACATAGGAGTTAATTTAGCAACAATATAATACCCAACGGCACCAAGAGGAATACGAAATGCCTATACAAAAACAGCAATTGAGTTCTCCAAACTTCATCAAAAGGTAGATTTTACATAAGACTCCTTGAATTTGATAATAAAACTAGTGCAAATAAGTAGGCAATCACCACATATTAGTTTATTTTGACGAGTTCACAGTTCAATCATTTTGAATTCTTGTGCTCCTACGACAACTGTATATCCAATATATAATCAAGGAAAACTAGTGGCACATGAATACTCAGGTAGACAACCGAACAACAATTACCCAACAACAATGCACACAATAAATCAACTACCCTATTTAGTTAAATCGAGGTCCAATTCTTGAAAAAAAATCAATTGTGAGTCGAAACTCACCTTGAAAGGCAGAACAAGATGCAGACGATTAAGGCCCGACTAGGTGGAGGCGAACTCGATAGAAAGGAGGGGAACTGGCCGAAGCGAAGCTCAGGTTGGTGGCTGCAAGCACAGGGCAGCAGCGCGGGGTTGGAACAGGATATGGCGGCGGCTTGAGGGGGTCGGAGCGCTCGCATCGGAGCTTGCGGCGGTGGGATGCTTGCGATGACAGCCAGTGCGTGGGTGGCTCCAGGTTCGATAGTGAGGAGATGCGGCTCAAGCTATTGACGTGGCGGAGTGTGGAAGATGCAAACAAATAAGCGGAGGGAGGACTGCGGAGATGGATGCCGGTCTCGGGTGGCGCGGCTATGAGGAGAGCAGGGGTTGGGCGATGGCATCTTGAAATCAATTGGAGTTCGTTGGTGGCGGGATGAAGCTGGCGAAGCGATTTGGATTGATTTAGGGATTTGATTTTGAGGAAAAGCTATTTGGCTGGAAATGGAAAGTGAAGAGGACGAAGGATGGAGTGATGGATAAAATGAAAGGAGGCGGTGGATTAAAAGTAACGAAACCGGGTAAAGATATGTGGTGCAAAATACAGAATTTTTTTTTACACATGGTAGATGTTGCCTTAGTAGTTGAACAAGTGGCTACACGATTAAACAAATATTTTTAAAGTGTAAATATCATTTATTTATACCATATACATATACCAAACCCAAGTTGATTTTTTTTTCCTAAACCAAATTCAAATCCAAAAATTACACAAGTAAATCCCAAACTAAATTTAGAAATCAAAATTTTGATATTTCTCTTAATATATACATATCATATACCATACAAACACCATACACGTATATTTTATATTTCAAATACATATCAAAATGGATTTTCAAAAGCTAAACTCTAGTCTAAAATAAATTACTATCCAAAGTTTAAATTTTTTTAAACAAATTTATAGTTTCTCAAATAATGTATTCCAATAAATTTTGAAATACTACTATCAGTAAGTTTAACAAAACAATTCTAATTTCAAACATTAAAATTTTAAATTCGCTTATACAAATTAATTCAAAACTACTAAAATTCAAATTAAAATCAAATATCATGTATGAACATAAAAATTTTCAATACTAATTCAAATTAACTTTAAAATTTTAAATGTCAAAATTCTGGTTCGTTACAAGGAAAGATTTGTGAATTGCTGAGAGTACGACGAAGAACGGCCTTCAAACCTAATCGCGATGATCAGTGAAGCACCGTTCGTCAATCAGATATTTAGTTCCACTGAATCCCCAATTTGAACTTAGGGTTAGGGAATAGATGTGCAAGGAATCAAAAGGCGAAATTTTTGTTGGGACGGTTCATCGCCAGAATACACTTGGCACAATCTCCTGCATTTCAGCGCCAGAATACACTTGGGACTGTTAACTGGCCGACAAAAATTTGGTTAACCGAACCGAAAATATTCGGTTGAGATGGTCGGTTAACTGATGTTTTAATAACACAATTCAAAATAAAATTAGGTTTACGGATAACTAAGTTTAATAACTAGACCAAAAACAAAAATTATATTATATTATATCAGTTGAAATTGACTTTAATTTCTCATCATTTCTAAATTAAATAAAAAATAAAAAACAACCTTTAAAATTAAAAATTAGCATAAATTATTAATGTTTATTGTTAATTAGCATAAATTTATATGATTACTGGAAAATTAACATCGGTTAAAATGATTATTTTTCATATAGTGTAGTAATATTATTAATCATAAATTATTAATGTTTATTGTTAATTATAAATTATTGATATTGATTACTGGATATATATTATTTACTAATAACTGGAAAGTAAAATTAAGTTTGTTGGAATATTGATTATATATAATAATTAATAATTAGAGATTATTTATTAATAATCATTAATTATTATAATTTATAAATGATTAATATAATATTATTAATGATTGATTATTAAATAATAATAAATAATATAATATATTAATAATTAGTAATTAGTAATATGATATTATACTTAATAATAAGTAATATATGACTAATGATTAATTATTAAATAATCATAATTAATTTTATGGAAGTATTGTAATTATTAATTGTCAAAAATTAGTGTCTATTACAACGGACATTTTGTGACCGTTGTAAAATAGACATCTATTACCACGGGCGTTTTGTGACCGTTGTAAAATAGATATTTATTACAATGGGCCTAAAAATGACCGTTGTAATATCATTTATTACAACAGGCATTATATGCCCGTTGTAGAAAGAGTGTTGTACAGGCATCTATTACAACGGTCCAGAAAATGACGGTTGTAACAGCAGTCTATTACAACGGGCAGCAAACGCCCATTGTAAAATGGACGTTGTAATAGATCTGTTTTGTTGTAGTGTTAGTAATAAAATATATTATGCATTATACAAAAAATTCAGTTAAAAAAACAACAAAAATAATGTTAGAAAGAAGAAAACAGCAAAAAAAAAAAAAAAAAAAAAAACTGCAGTTAAATGCATAATATTATGCACGTTTTTGATTTTACTGCATGCATATGTGCAATTATTGCAGTTCTTCCAGCACATAGATTTAAGTTAATATTTCAGTTCATTTTTATTTGCATCCAAATGTGCAAATTTCTCAGAAAACATGCACACATGTGTGCAACATTTTTATAGGATAACACACTGGCTAAAAGTAGGGACCTAATTTATTAAAAAAAAAAGTTTTGAAAATTTTAAACTCGCCCACTATTTTATTACTTCCGCCTTTTTTTATTTTTTTTTAAAAAAATGTGCTTTCGTTCATTAAAAAAAAAAATCTAAAATATGGAAATAATGTCAGGATTGTATGGAAATCAAAAAAAAAATAGTTGCATACATTTATGCAATTATTACTGATAATTGCATATATATATATATATATATGCAACTTTTCCGTAAGCTGTGTTCGGATTAAAATATGAAAATAAACCTGCACAAATGTGTGCAAGTATTTGAAATATTTGCACACATGTATGCACGTATTTGCATGAAGAAAAATCAACGAAGATGAATGTAGTGAAAAATAAGCACGGATGTGTGCAGGAAAATGATATATGTGCATATTATTATGCATTTAAGGAAATTTCGTTTTTTTTCTGTTTTTATTTTTTTATTTTTGACGCCTTGTTTGATGATTTTTTGTTCTGAATTTTTTAGCGTTTACATGTTTTATATAAATACGAATTTACATGATTTTTTATATATTTTTTTATATTTTTTTGATGAATTTTCATAAAATAGGGACCTAATTTACAGTAAGTTTATGACCGGGTTTTTTTCAATTTTGAAACTATAACAGGGACCTGTAAAAAACGCACCCTTTAAATTAATTATTTAATTATTACAAACTTCGAAAATTCATATCTTTTTGATACGAACTCGAAATCGTGCAAAATAGGATTTGCCATGATCGTTAAGTCATAAGCTTCGCGTAGACACCAAATTCGTCATAGAGCATGTTGGATTTTGAGCCAAAATTGGGCCCGAACCGTCAATTAAAGCCCGACAAAGGTGAGAACTTTTATCTTACTCAAACTTTTGAACAGTTAATTATTTTTATTATTAAATATTAATTAATTATCTGTGTTGGAATTATTGTTTGTTGGATAAATGTTGATTTGGATGACTATTGTGAATTGTTTGAAATTTGAAATATGTAACATGTTGTTATGACATTTATGATATTTAAAACATGTTTACACTGCCATTTACAAGTAGCCTGACTTGTTTATGTTGATTGGACGATAAATTTTCACACATTGTCCAAAGGCACAATTAATAATATATTATTTGAATTTGTGTTGGTTGAAACCCCACACGGGTCTTGGGTTGATATTCTGACTACACATCGCCCTTGTGATTAGTTTAAAATGCATTTGGTTGTTACTGAATATTTTATCATTATTATAGAATTAATGCGATGTCTGAAATCCATATAATTAAAATTATATGGTAATGGATTGGGTCCCATTCACATTTTGAATAATTTAATATTCAGTTAATGGAATTAATTGACGTATGAATTAGAAAGATTATATCTTTATTATTTAAAAGCTACAATAAAAAGGATTCAATCAAAAAGATTACATCTTTACTGTCAGTATGTTAAGATAAGAAGGTTTAATTTCAAAATTTTGAACATTTTGAAAAGATTATTATTATAATATAATAATAAAATAGAAAGTTCAATTTTTCATTAAAAAATTGAAATGTCAGTTAGGATATTCGGAAACAAAGGGTTTTATAAAATTAGTAACAATTTAATGTAAAGATCATATCTTTATTTTAAAAGAATATTTTAAAATAATATTTTTAGTGAATTAATTATAATTATTAATTATAATTGTACTTGGACAAGAGGTTAGGTTACATTTGTGGTATAAGTCTGCCTGGACCCCCCCCGGCATATCCAGCAGCCACTAATGTTGAGCCTAATGTGAGAGGTCCAAATGCGCAAATACGAATTAAGCCATGACACGAGGTTAAGCCCAACTTGTGGGATAAGTCTGCCCGGAACCAACCGGCATATCCAGCATTCGCAGGTTGTAGGCTTAATTTGAGAGGTTTGGCCCATAACAAAATATAAATGGATAAGATAATGAATTGAGCTTTTTAGTCCAGTAACGCCATTTTAACTCGAACGTATTTATCGATTTACGTTATCCATTTTATTATGAATATTAAAAGAGAAATTTCAAAATTAATATTTTGGAAAATAATATTATTCAAAAAGGATAATATATAGAATATTCAACTCATTTTTTTAACTTTAAATATAAGTTGAAATCATTTTCAAAACGAATCTATAAACGTTTTAAAATACGTTTAGAAAGAAAATCGACAATAATATATATTAATATATATAATGGTCTAAATAGAACGTTTCGCGCAGGGACTTTTCGTGAATTTCGACACTTTGATTAGACATAGTGGAAGATCCGACCGTCGGATTCTTCTGGAACCGAAACCTATGGGTTCCTATCGAAAAGAGCTTTTAAATGAGTATTTAAGATTTGAAATCCAATGGTTAGATTTTCCGAAATGTTTATATCAAATTGGAATAAAAAAATAATAGCGGCCGTGTAGTTGAATGATCTGGAACGTCGTTTAAATTAAAATGGCCTATTTTTAATTAAAAATAGGGAGAAATTATGTAAAATCATAATAAATGTTTTAAAGGGGTTTTTGATGAAAATTCCAAGTTTATAAAGATAAAAGATATTTATGGCAAATAGGTGATTTTTTTATTTTATAAATGATAAAAAGGGATTTAAATGGATTTAATTTTAATTAAAATTTTCCAATAAATAGAGTGAATCGGACTTGAATGGAAATTATCAACGGATTATTTCAATATTGATTTTCTGTTATTTTATGGATATTAGGTTGGAAATTTGGAAGATATTTAATATCGTTATTTCTGATATGATATCCATTGGTTTTAGAATTTGATATTGGATATAAGTCGTTATAATTCCTATTTGAAGCCTTATATTTAGTATCAAATAAGAATTTGGGTTTTTCGTGAATAGTGTATTAATTAACACTATTCTTGAACATTTTTGAAGAATAAATCTTTTAATTAAGATTTAAATGTGATTTCCCTAATTTAATATATTAAATTAGAAATTAATGAAATACGAATCTGGGTTTATCGAGAATTATGTTTTAATTGACAATTATTTTAACCCGGATTAAGGATAAGATTAATTCCCAAAAGTTGATGATCATTTAATAATGATTATATAAAATTAAAACTAAATAAAGTTTTAATAAATTTTTAATTAGATTGAAGGGGAATTAAGTAGTTAAAATTACGGAATTAAGGAAGTGATTGAAAATGGAGAACTACCAGTTTAACTCCATGCGAGATTAGATTTAAGTGGAAAATGGTAATTAAGTTTACCAGAACAAATCGGGATGAGTAGGTTGGGATTGGGATTAATTAATAAATAATTACTTTGGTAAGATGTAAATCCCGACTAGTTTGGATAAACCATAACTTGGTTAATATGGAGAAAGGATAAAGTAAAATCTTTTGAAACAAAGATCAAAAGGAAAGATTAAAGAATAAAGTTGAAGGATTTATCTTTGATAAAATTAATGGGAATCTTTCCCTAAGAATGTGAATATTTTATTTTGAATTGGAATGGGGCGTATGTTATGTTTTTATAGCACTTGATTATAAAATATGCGAATTATTCCGAGAGACCGGATTTAACCCATTCTGAATAATAAATACGATGATCAAGAGTCGAAGATGAAGACGGGGGTTAAAGACCAGAGTTCTTCACATCGTTTGGATGGTTATTGCTATCTTGATTGGACCGTACACCTAAAACGATAAAAAAGTGGTGATCATCTAAATGTACTTGGAGATCGGTGGGAATGCGAGGAATTAAGGTGCCTCCGGTTTCGTTCAGACCCATAACGGACTTGTAAATGGATTGCGTGTCCGACATTGTATTCCTTTATGTTGTATTCGTTGATCTCTGCTAAATATATATTTGTTTGGTGTTTAACACCCTTCTCTGAGACGTACGAGCTTAGAGGTTATATATTGGTAGGAACCAATGGTATGGTATGAATTGACAATGTGGCATGCCAAGATGTAGATGATTAAGGCTTTTGTTAGCTTTGAGTATAGCGTGACTTCGCGAGCCTCACACCTCGGTATGAGTCAAAAACATGATATGGACCATAGGGAGTGCACACGTTTCTTTCTAGCTAGAGTGGTTCAGCGACTTACCAGCCCTGATATTTTTTACTTATGTGGATGATGGATTATGAGGTACCTCGGATTTATAGGTTGCTAGTGGCCATATTGAGGTCCAAAGGGACCGGGAAACGTGTGTTCAGGCATAATTAATCCACTAACATATGTGTGGACCCGCCCTACCGCATCCAAGGGTTGCCCATAGGTGTGATCCTGAGGCATTTGCTAGAGTGTCTCAAATCGGAGAGGACGATCCCTAGCCTCGATTTCATGATGGAAAACCAATTTCCAATACGACATTACGGTCTTGATTGTAAACTTATATATGGCGACATAGTTTATTGTAACTATGCCGTCTAAGATTGATACACTTACTTTGAAGTATTTTAAACTGCTTAGACACTAATAACAATATTAAAATATTATCTTTACGTATTAAGCATATTTAATCATTATAAGGTAAAACTTTATCCTCCGGTTTGCGTTGCATTGTGTGATGGGACTTGAGTCTTATAATGATTTCATTTTTCAAAAGTCATTGCATTATTCTATATCAAATTTGTTTAATTATGCACTGGCAATCCAATGGAGTAAACCCGTTCCGCGTTAGCGGCATGATCCCGTGGTTCGCCATATTGTTAGTTAGTGTAGAAAGATTTCTCATACCAGTCCCATGACTGACCTGGAATTTATTGTTTTAACCTAAACTCTTGGTGCCCATATTTTCCACACGGGCAGCTAGTAGTTTTGGTTTTGCAAATATTATATTCATAGGATCCTGGTTTACAGCTGAAGCGATATTCGGAAAGCATTGTATCTGTGTATTCCTTTCGGTTATATTTTGTATTATTTTTCCACTGCTATTTAAATGTAATTTAAACTCTGGTATTGTATTTCCAATGTATATTATTCATTCGTACTATGGAATATTCTTGTACTCTGATGTAATTGTTGTAATAGCAATAAAATGTTCTTCTGTTTGTGTCTTGATGTGTGTTGTTCTCAAAGCAATCCGGGCTTTCCTTTTCTGGGAAGTTTGGGTTGTCACATTTGGTATTAGAGCTTTGATTTATAGAGCTCGAGAACAAGACACATTAGAACCAAACAAAAGAATTCATCAGAGGTTGGATTAGTAATGTCCAATAAGAATGACTCGTTAGAGATGGGATCGGTAGTATCCTAGAATGAGTCCGAAGGGTGTTATTGTTAAAAATAAAAATGAAAAAAAAAATTAATTTCGAATATTTCAATCTAAATACATGTATTTGAATAGATTATTTTAATTTGGACAATCGAGTATATAAAGATTTTGAATATATGAGTAATTAACGGATATTCGAAGTTTTAATATACTGAGTAGATATAGAATCACACTCTAGTCGTCCGGGGATAATTCTGGTGATTGATCGATCATCATCAGTATTTATGTTCGAGTTTCGAAAGTGGTATATCTATATATTTCCATTGACTGGTGTGAAAACCAAAACTAGATAGGGTCTATTGTTGCAATAAAAACATGATTTTTGATTATATATAGGAATTATATATGTTTGAAAAGTAAATCACCTAATTGATTGCTGGTTGTGATGTTTGATAATTAGTTTAACTAATTAAAATATTGGAAGGATAATTAACAAAACCAATAAATAATAGAATGATAAATTTAGCTAAATCAAATTTAATATTGAACTGAATTGGAAATCGATTAGAATTGAAAGTTGAGTTGGTTAATTAAACGACTTTCAGCTATGTTCCTTTACGAGGGCAAAAAGATTTTAAGTGGGGGTGATTGTAACGACCCGGAAATTTGGGCCGAATTTAAAATTTTTATTTTAATTATTTTAAGGGGTTTTTAATATTTAAATAATTTATTTTATATGATAACGACTACAAATTTATTTTAATCGAAGTTAAAACGAATAAATTTTATTTAAATTATAAAAGGAGTTAGAAATAGTGCGGTAGTTTGAAAATTTGAATTTTAACTTTGACTGACTATACAGGATCTGAAATAAATCGGATTTTAGCGAAACCAAAAATATTAGGATCTATCTAAAAATATCTTTCCAACAAATCTGAAAAATTGAAATTTCATAGTGGGAATCAAAAGTTAAGTCCAAATCACGATATCAGAAAAATACGGGAAATATATATATATATAACATATATGGCCCAAACAGCTACTTTTTGTATATGAATGAGTTTGGACTCGAAACCACTTCCATTGAGTTCAAAACGACATTTTTGAATCCGAAAAGTATAAACATCGATATATTTCGAGATTCAGAATTTATTTATTTATATAAGTATTTTTAATATAATATATTTACGCCTTAAAAATAGCCATTTTTCAAACGGTCTTCAAATTCGACGAAATTAGTTTTGTTGGGATCGTATCGTCAAAACAAAACTACAAATAATTTTTCTGTAATTTTTGGAGTCAGTAGTGGGCGTTATTAATTTTTCACTGAAAACAGTCAATTTTCAAACTTTAAAAATTCATTAATAATTCATACGGACCCAGAACTCAACGAAACCAGTTTCTTTGGATTGGTATCGTCGAGAAATAGTTATATTCCAGTTTTCAGCAAAATTTAATAATGTATGTATTCGTACAGATTTTAAAACACTGAAAAGGACTTAAAATAATAAAATAATAGAACATATGGGTTATTAATTAAATGAGTTATATTACACATGGACTTAATTAAAAATTAACAACCTCTATATAATATCTCATAATCCCACCCTAACCATTTCTCTAAACCTAATTCTAGTCTCCTTCTTCATCTCTCTCATGGCGGCTACCTTCCTCTTCTCAAAATCTTCTTTGCAAATAAGACCCTGATTCTTCAAAAATTTATATCTCTCAAACGAAACAAAATCAGACCAAACCCTTTCTAGTTTTTGTGCATCTCTATCGTCTCTACCTCCCATGAAAAATCCATGGCCTAACGTCGCACGGATTCGCTGGGATCTGAGTTCAACGGCAGAAAACTACTGATGGAAATTCGGGTTTTCTGGCCAATCCGTGAAGAATTAGGCGATAGCCCAGTTAGGGAAGTTGTAGAGGGGAGGTAGATGCACAACTTTATCGAAGGAAGTTTGGTCTGAAAATGTACGGTTTGGCGAGAAAATGATAAAAACAGCAAAACAACAATTTCGCAACTGAAAACAAAAACGATTTTTTTCCCATCGATCCGTGCATTTTCAAGCAAAGTAACCTGAACGAAAGTTGTTCAGGAGGTCGAGATCTAGCTACTAACAAAAATTGGTGGCATTTGGAGCACCGAGGCGACCGCAACACTAAGATGAACGGAAACTGCACTTTTCCGTTCATCTACAGATCGTGGGCCCCACGTGGCGAATTGGAGGGGGACCACCCGGCATGGAAAGAGGGGAGAAGCCAGAGAGAATGGCGCTACTTTCGTGCAATTCTGACTTACGATTTGGCTGTAGCGAGCATTTTAAGTTGAGGGTGTCGTTTGGAGAAGAAGGTGAATAGTGATTTTATTATATAAATAATATTCCATGTTCGTATATTAATACCTTTCTGCCATGAACTCAGAATCACGCAAAACTGGATCCGCTGCGATCGTGGCGACGTGATCTTCACAATAGCACTAACTACATTCAATTCTGAGCAAGTTGAAAATTTGGGTAATTTTCATAATTTAAATTAATTATTTAATTATTACAAACTTCGAAAATTCATATCTTTTTGATACAAACTCGAAATCGCGCAAAACAGGATTTGCCATGATCGTTGAGTCATAAGCTTCGCGTAGACACCAAATTCGTCAATTTTAGAGCATGTTGGATTTTTAGCCAAAATTGGTCCCGAACCGTCAATTAAAGCCCGATAAAGGTGAGAACTTTTATCTTACTTAAACTTTTGAACAGTTAATTATTATTTTTATTAAATATTAATCAATTATCTGTGTTGGAATTATTGTTTGTTGGATAAATGTTGATTTGGATGACTATTGTGAATTGTTTGAAATTTGAAATATGTAACATGTTGTTATGACATTTATGATATTTAAAACATGTTTACACTGCCATTTACAAGTAGCCTGACTTGTTTATGTTGATTGGATGATAAATTTTCACACATCGTCCAAAGGCACAATTAATAATATATTATTTGAATTTGTGTTGGCTGAAAACCCACACGGGTCTTGGGTTGATATTCTGACTACACATCGCTCTTGTGATTAGTTTAAAATGCACTTTGGCTGTTATTGAATCTTTTGTCATTATTATAGAATTAATGCGATGTTTGAAATCCATATAATTACAATTATATGGTAATGGATTGGGTCCCATTCCAATTTTGAATTAAAGGAATATTTTAATTTAATATTCAGTTAATGGAATTAATTGATGTATGAATTAGAAAGATTATATCTTTGTTGTTTAAAAGTTATAATAAAAAGGATTCAATCAAAAAGATTATATCTTTACGGTTAGTATGTTAAGATAAGAAGGTTTGATTTCAAAAATTTGAACATTTTGAAAAGATTATTATTATAATATAATAATAAAATAGAAAGTTCAATTTTTCATTAAAAAATTGAAATGTCAGTTAGGATATTCGGAAACAAAGGGTTTTATAAAATTAGTAACAATTTAATGTAAAGATCATATCTTTATTTTAGAAGAATATTTTTAGTGAGTTAATTATAATTACTAATTATAATTGTACTTGGACACGAGGTTAAGTTACATTTGTGGTATAAGTCTGCCCGGACCCCCCTGGCATATCCAACAGCCACTAATGTTGAACCTAATGTGAGAGGTCCAAGTGCGCAAATACGAATTGAGCCATGACACGAGGTTAAGCCCACTTGTGGGATAAGTCTGCCCGAAACCAACCGCCATATCCGGCATTTGCAGGTTGTAGGCTTAATGTGAGAGGTCTGGCCCATAATAAAATATAAATGGATAAGAAAATGAATTGAGCTTTTTAGTGCAATAACGCCATTTTAACTCGAACGTATTTATCAATTTACGTTATCCATTTAATTATGAATATTAAAAGAGAAATTTCAAAATTAATATTTTGGAAAATAATATTATTCAAAAAGGATAATATATAGAATATTCAACTCATTTTTTTAAGTTTAAATATAAGTTGGAATCATTTTCAAAATGAATTTATAAACGTTTTAAAATACGTTTAGAAAGAAAATCGACAATAATATGTATTAATATATATAATGGTTTGAATAGAACGTTTCGCGCAGGGACTGTTCGCGAATTTCGACACTTTGATTAGACATAGCGGAAGATCCGACCGTCAGATTCTTCTGGAACCGGAACCTATGAGTTCGTATCGAAAAGAGCTTTTAAATGAGTATTTAAGATTTGAAATCCAACGGTTAGATTTTCCGAAATGTTTAAATCAAATTGGAATAAAATAAATAATAACGGCCGTGTCGTTGAATGATCTGGAACGTCGTTTAAATTAAAATGGCCTATTTTTAATTAAAAATAGGGAGAAATTATGTAAAATCATAATAAATGTTTTAAAGGGTTTTTTGATGAAAATTCCAAGTTTATAAAGATAAAAGATATTTTTGTCAAATATGTAATTTATTTATTTTATAAATAATAAAAAGGGATTTAAATGGATTTAATTTTAATTAAGAATTTCCAATGAATAGATTGAATTGGACTTGAATGGAAATTATCAATGGATTATTTCAATATTGATTTTCTGTGATTTTATGGATATTATGTTGGAAATTTGGAAGATATTTAATATCGTTATTTCCGATATGATATCCGTTGGATTTAGAATTTGATATTGAGTATAAGTCGTTATAATTCCTATTTGAAGCCTTATATTTAATATCAAATAAGAATTTGGGTTTGTCGTGAATAGTGTCTTAATTAACACTATTCTTGAACCTTTTTGAAGAATAAATATTTTAATTAAGATTTAAATGTGATTTCCTTAATTTAATATATTAAATTAGAAATTAATGAAATACGAATCTGGGTTTACTGCGAATTATGTTTTAATTGACATTTATTTTAACCCGGATTAAAGATAAGATTAATTCCCGAAAATTAATAATCATTTAATAATGATTTTAGAAAATTAAAACTAAATAAAGTTTTAATAAATTTTTAATTACATTTAAGGGGAATTAAGTAGTTAAAATTACGAAATTAAGAAAGTGATCGGAAATGGAGAACTACCAGTTTAACTCCATGCGACAGTTAAATCTTTAATTAGATTTAAACGGAAAATGGTCATTAAGTTTACCAGAACAAATCGGGATGAGTAGGTTGGGATTGGGATTAATTAATAAATAATTACTTCGGTAAGACGTAAATACCGACTAGTTTGGATTAACCATAACTTGGTTAATATGGAGAAAGGATAAAGTAAAATCTTTTGAAACGAAGATCAAGAGGAAAGATTAAAGAATAAAGTTGAAGGATTTATCTTTGATAAAATTAATGGGAATCTTTCCCTAAGAATGTGAATATTTTACTCTAAATTGGAATGGGGTATATGTTATATTTTTATAGCACTTGATTATAAAATATGCGAATTATTCAGAAAGACCGAGTTTAACCCATTCTGAATAATAAATACGACGATCAAGAGTCGAAGATGAAGACGGTTATTGCTATCTTGATTGGACCGTACACCCAAAACGATGGAAAAGTGGTGATCATCCAAATGTACTTGGAGATCGATGGGAATGCGAGGAATAAGGTGCCTCCGGTTTCGTTCAGTCCCAGAACAGACTTGTAAATGGATTGCGTGTCCGACATTGTATTCCTTTATGCTGTGTTCGTTGATCTCTGCTAAATATATATATGTTTGGTGTTTGACACCCTTCTCTGAGACGTACGAGCTTAGAGGTTATATATTGGTAGGAATTAATGGTATGGTATGGATTGACAATGTGGCATGCCATGATGCAGATGATCAAGGCTTTTGTTGAAAAGCAGGGCCTTGTGGTTGATGATCAAAGCATTGCCTGTTTAGGCTTAGCTTTGAGTATAGCATGACTTCGCGTGCCTCACACCCCGGTATGAGTCAAAAACAGGATATGGACCATAGGGAGTGCGCACGTTTCTTTCTAGCTAGAGTGGTGTCAGCGACTTACCAGCCCTGACATTTCTACTTATGCGGATGATGGATTATGAGGTACCTCAGATTTTTAGGTTGTTAGTGGCCATATTGAGGTCCAAAGAGACAGAGAAACGTGTGTTCGGGCATAATTAATCCACTAACATATGTGTGGACAGGCTCTACCGCATCCAATGGTTGCCCATAGGTGTGATCCTGAGGCATTTGCTAGAGTCTCTCGAATAGGAGAGGACGATCCCTAGCCTCGATTTCATGATGGAAAACCAATTTCCAATACGACATTACGGACTTGATTGTAAACTTATATATGGCGACATAATATATGGTAGCTATGCCGTCTAGGATTGATACATTTACTTTGAAGTATTTTAAACTGCTTAGACATTAATAACAATATTAAAAATATTATTTTTACATATTAAGCATATTTTATCATTATAAGATAAAACTCTATCCTCCGGTTTGCGTTGCATTGTGTGATTTGACTTGAGTCTTATAATGATTTCATTTTTCAAAAGTCATTGCGTTATTTTATATCAAATTTGTTTAATTATGCACTGGCAATCCAATGGAGTAAACCCGTTCCGCGTTAGCGACGTGGTCCTGTGATTCGCCATATTGTTAGTTAGTATAGAAAGATTTCTCATACCAGTCCCATGACCGACCTGGAGTTTATTGTTTAAACCTAAACTCTGGGCGCCCATATTTTCCACATAGGCAGCTAGTAGTTTTGGTTTTGCAGATATTATATTCATAGGATCCTGGTTTACAGCTGATGCGATATTCGGAAAGCTCTGCATCCGTTATTCCTTTCGGTTGTATTTTGTATTATTTTTCCATTGCTATTTAAATGTAATTTAAACTCTGATATTGTATTTCCAATGTATATTATTCATTCATACTCTGGAATATTCTTGTACTCTGATGTAATTGTTGTAATAGCAATAAAATGTTCTTCTGTTTGTGTCCTGATGCGTGTTGTTCTCAAAGCAATTCAGAATCTAATCTAGAGTAGATGTGATAATAGCCTAACGGGAGCAACCCCACATAGCTTGACTTCTACTTGCTCTTTTTGTTCAACCATTTTAACAAAGGATAATAGTGCTCAAAGAGCAACAAATCATTTTGATTTGACGATACAAATCAAAAAAGCTGAATCAATAGCTGTTGAATCAAATATCAGGAATTTTGAAAAATGATCATATATGGAAACTAAATCACATTAGCTATCACTATTTATCGATCCCAAACGTATTCTATCTCTTAGTGAAAAATAAAGTCGGACAAGTTGAGGTAGTGTTACCCTTAGGCATCATCCGAAAAATGTTTCCATGCTTTGAGGTAGAGGAAAGTTTTCATACTTTGACATCTAGAGGTAAGAGTATAACTAAATATTTTCCACATAAGCGATATTGTTTGCGAGAATTTCTTTCCATATTCGTATCAAAAACCTTTAAACTTCAAAACTCAAACTTATGCTTGGTTTTCACATTTTAGATATTTGAAAGTAAACACTTTTAACAACATTCTTTAAAAATTAGTTTTAAAGGGGTAATTATAATTCTAAGCATATTTAAAGAAAATTTAAAACCAATGTTAATTTGAAAACATCGACTTCGATAAATCTCAACTCATCTTACGCTTAGATTTAATTTCAACTATATATAATTAAAATAGACATTAGTTTTTGTAAAATTATCATTTATAAGAACTAAAGATATTATTTATCCAAAAGCTATTTCATTGAATTTAATTACTTTAACCAACTTAATGTAAACATTAAACATCAAGAAAGACAATTTATAATTTAAAAATTATCTTTAATACTCTCAAAGGAAAATAAACGAAATATAAAATTGTTTATAACTTTTAAATCACATTCACTACCAGAAAAAACAGATTTTCTGACCGTAAAATCCATCACTAAACTCATATTTGCGACGAATTTATGACTGAGTTTTCCATCTCAATAAACATATGTAAGATCCATCACTAAAAAATGGTTATGGAATTTGTGAGAAAGTGGCAATAAAATTGTGATGGAATTTATTATGTTTTTAACATTTTTATAACGTCCCAGGTTTTAACCATCTTATTTAGTATTTAAAAATGGTATTAAATATTGTTTTGGTATTTAATTAGCTTGAATTCAATAATTTTGGATATTTTATATGTAAAAACCCGTTACTTCCCCAGTAAGGAAAGACCAAATACTTCGAGAAAAACACACTAAAGAACGCAGACAGAAGAACATTTCATTGTTAATTACAACAATTCCATCAGAATACAAGAATATACAAAGTATAAATGAATATTACACAGAAATATCAGAGATTTAAATTACATTTAAATACATAGCAGCGGAAAATAATACAATACACAACTGAAGGAGATATACGGATACAAAGCTTTCCGGATATCATTCCAGCTGTAAACCAGGATCCTGTGAATATAAATCTGCAAAACCAAAACTACTAGCTACCCATGTCAAAATAGGGGCACCCAGAGTTTAGGTTAAAACAATATACTCCAGGTCAGTCATGGGACTGGTGTGAGAACTAAAACAGTTATTAATCTTTATTTTAAAGTTAGGTAAATCAAGGGACCACGCCGTATAACACAGAACGGGTTTCCTCCCAAGAATACCAGTGCATAAAACAAACAGCGCAATGCTAAATAAAGAAAAATGAAGCTATTATAAGACCCAGGTCCCATCACACAATGCAACACAAACCGGAGGATAGGGTTTTTCCTTATAATAGCCAAAGCATGCTTGATACGTTTAAAACAAGTCATTTGATACTATAATAAGTGTATAGTGTTTAAAACAATTTCAATCATAAATATCAATCATAGACGGCATGGGTACCATATATCATGTCGCCATACTAGGATCTACAATTAAAATCGCAAAGTCACGTATTTGGAAATTGGATTTCCGTCTGTGAACCGAGGCAAAAGATATTCCTCACCGATTCGAGACTGTCTAGCCCGAGTCTCAAGACCCAGACGCAGGTGAGCCCTTGGATCGTTAGGGCCGGTCCACCGATGTGGATTAAAATGCCTGAACACTATGTCTCCCCGCCCTATGGGGTGTAAATGAGTCCAATGACTCCATCGGTCCCGGATCGACAGATATATCCGAGGCGCCTCACAACAGCAACAACCACATAAGTCAAACTCGTCAGGGCGTGTAAAACCACTGACGCCACTTCTAGCTAGAAGGAAACGCATGCACTCCCTGATGTCCTCTCCCGTTTCTGGTTCACAACTGGGGTGTGAGGCTCGGGAATCAACGTTACACAAAGCTATGCCAGACAGGCCATGCTTTGATCATCACCCATAAGACTTTGCCTTTCAGCAGAAGCCTTGATCATTTGCCACTTAGGCATGCCACACAGGCAATTCACTCCATGCGTTCGATACCCATCAATATATAACTCCTGAGCTCGTACGTCTCAAAGAAGGGCGTTAAGTAAGAGAATAAATTCTCCGCCGCCAAACAGATATATATTTAATAGAAATCAATCACATAGAATAAAATCCAATGTCAGACACACAGTCTATTTACAAGTTCGTTCTGGATCTGAACGAAACCGGAGGCACCTAATACCCCACATATCCATCGATCTCTAAGTACGTCTGGACGATCACCAACTGATTCCCTCGTCTTGGGTGTACGGCCCAATCAAGATCATCAGTAATTATCCAAACGACGTGAAGACCTCCGGTCTTCAACCACCGCCTTCATCTTCGACACCACGTCGAATTAGTTATTCAGAATTGGATAGACCCGGTCTTTCTGAATAACTCGCGTATATAATAAACAAGTGTTACACAAACACAACATACGCCTCATTCCAATTCAAAATATTCTTTTATTCAAATATTCTTATACTTTGGGAAAGGTTCCCATTAATTTTATCAAAGATAAATTCTTTAAATTTATTCTTTAATCTTCTTTGAAAATCAATTCAAACCAGTCGGGATTAACGAACCTTATCGAAGTAATCAATTGTTAAATTTCCCAACCCCAGCCTATTCATCCCATAAAGTAAAACTGGTAATACTTCACATCCAACACCATGGTGTTATTGGTAAATTCAATTACCATTTCACGTTCAAATCTAATTAAAGATTTAACTATCGCCTGGAGCAAAACTGGTGATACTCCATTCTCGATCTTTTCAATCTAATTAAAGATTCATTAATACTCCACTTAGTTTTAATCCTTAACTGGGTTAAAGAATCAGTGTCATTTAAAACACGGTTCCCGATAAACCCAAAATCACATTTGATATTAAATACAAGGCTCTGAATATAAAATATATCGGCTTATATTCAATATCAAATTCTACGACCAACAAATATCATATGGGAAATAACGATAAAAATATATCTTTCAAATTTCCTTAACAATATCTGTATAATCACGAAATCCAACATCGAAATATTCCAAAGACAATTTTGATTCAAATCCATTCCAATTCAATTATTGGAAATTCTGGTTACTTTTAAAACCCTTTTCAAATTCAATTTATTTATTTAAAAATAAGTAGAATTATAATTCTAGTGCAAAACTAGTTCATTTCGATAAAAATCTATTTTTATCTTTTCGAATATGGAGTTTTCATCTCAATTCTTCACAACTCATTTCTTATGATTTTACACAAATTATTACTATTTTTATTAAATTTATCAAGGCCCGTACAGTCGATTTCCATCAACGGCCATCGAACTGCACTTACAACGACCTTTTCCAAATTTTATTTGGACATAATTCCAAATCCAACCGTTAGATTTCTAATTTCTAATATCTTTTAGAAAGTTCTTTTCGATACGAACCCAACGGTTCCGGTTTTAGGAGAATCGGACGGTCGGATCTCCCGTAATATCCATTCGAAGTCAATGGTCGAAATTCACGAACTGCCGCAGCGCGGCGCGTTCTATTCAGTCCATTATATATATATTATATATATTTCGTCGATTTCCTTTTAAAACGTATTTTATAAATTGTTTTAAATTCGTTTTCAAAACAGTTTCAACTTCTATTTCAAATTCAAATCAAAATTGAATTTTTCCTTATAAATTCTTTTTAAATTCATTTCAAATTGATTTCAATTCAATTTCAATTCGTTTTCAATTCAATTCGAATTCAATTCTATTCAATTTCACTTCGAATTCATTTCAAAATATTCGATTTTGAAATCACTTTTCAATATTCATTATAAAAACGAATATAATCGATATAAATATCGTTCACGTAAAAATGGCGTCAATCTAATCAACACTGCTTCATATATTTCTATTTTCAAATATTCTATTTCAAATATTTCTTTTTCAAATATTTATATTCAAATATTTCTTTTCAAATATTTATTTTTCAAATATTTCTATTCAATTATTTCTTTTTCAAAACTGGAATGAGGCCCAATCAATTACCATGTAATGTTAATTATATGGATTTTCTACAACACATGTATATATCAACAACGACAAAAAATCAACTATCATCCAAAGTGCATTCTACACTGTATAAGCATCAAATATAAATATTCAACGCTTATTACAGTCTGTCAATCAATCGACCGACATACAACTAATTAATTGGATTAGTGCATGTCATACATCATCCCAATACCCGTGTGGGGTTTCAAACAATCAAACACAGATTTTGTTTGTGCAGTTGGGCGATGTGTAAAATTTATCGTCCCAGTCAATATCAGTCAAATGTGTGTATATAAACAAATCGTCGATTTGTTTATAAATATTCATTTCATATACACGTTAAAAATTATATTTTTAACTATAAAATATTTTATTTCATTTCACATCACACAATCAACTACACATCAAAATCAAACAAACAAGCATACAAGCCGTCCATGGTCGGTGGACGACGGGTGTCGGTGCTACTAAACACCGTCTACATCCTAGTATATATTTTAACTAGAAATAAATTTAAAAGTGAGGAGTTCTCATAGAGGGTTCCACTCTACCGTGCTTTGCTTCTGAACTGCTGAACATCTGGATTTGTTTTGAAATTCCAATGCAGTCCCTTTAACGCTGTTCATAATAAAAATTATATTTTTATTACTTCATTTCAATAAATAAAAATCATATTTTTATTCCTTTTTATAATATAAAAATATCGCCTTTTCATGTATAAAAATCATATTTTTAATTTCTCTACATATATAAAAATCATTCTTTTCCAAATCAAAAATCATTTCTTTTCATGATTCAAAAATCAAACTTTTTATAAATAAAAATCTAACCTCTTCTATATTTCAAAATCAAAGCTTTTTCAATTTCAAAATCAAAGCTTTTCCTTTTCACAAAAATGATACTTTAACAAATTAAAAATCCTAGCTTTCTTGAAGTAAAAATCATTACTTTGTATGCTAAAAATCAAATTTTTACATGAATAAAAATCATATATTTTCAAATCAGATCTTAACCTTATTAATTAAACTAAACAAATAAATGTACTATGAAATTTAGTTAGTCGATTACCTTAATTATTCTCTTCGCACTTCACAGCGTTGTTTGTCGAGATAGGGGGGAGTGTCACGCCTGACAGAGGGGTGTCAGAGAAGCTGGAGGCGGCTAAAGGGTTTGGTGCTTGGCGTCGGTCTTAATTTCAGAGGAGGAGAGAGAAACGAGGGTGGAGTGGGTTGTCGGGGTCATCGGCGGTGGTGGTTGCCTGGCGGCGCGACGTGCCTGGAAGGGGGGGAGGGTGGTTCACTTTAAGGCTTCAGGGAGGGTTTTTCCGTGGGGGGGGGGGGGGGCTCGAGATTGAGAAGAGAGAGGGAATGGAGAAGAGAAGGAGGAGGATGGGTGGTTGAACGGAGGGGAAGGGGCGTTGGCGGCGCACGCAGGGCCCTCTGACGGGGTAGGGCACAGGCGGGTTACGGGCTTCGACAATTTTTTTTTTATATTTTCTTTTCTGAATGGGAGAGAGAAAGGGAAAAGGGGGGTGAGCTTATTATATAATTTAATATTTTATTTTAATTTTATTCTCTAAAAGTTACTTAACAAATTCGAACTCCTTTTTGAGCCCACCGACTGTCGTCCCTAGCGTAATGCCCCCATTCCGAACACAATGGGATATGTATCATAAGCTGATTTGATCGTTTCGATCTGTTTTCATCAAAATCAACATACAACTCTATATATTGAATTTGAACGCGCATTTCAATTTACTGGGGTCACATACTAACTCGAAAAATATTTTCTAGCTTCGTATTGACGATACGGTCCTAACAAAACTAATTTCGTCAAATTCTGAGACCGTTTGAAAAATGACCATTTTCCAGTCGATTAAAATCAACTAAAACTGGTAAAACGCGTTTTCCTTTGCCACACTCACATATCGATTCGAAAAATTATGAAATTTGAAACCTAGCAATAATTTGACATCCCGGATCCAACAAAAGTGGTTTCATCGAAAACCGAGGTCGTTTGCAAAATGGCCATTTTTAAGGGCCTGAATTCCATAGCGACTATTCAGATTTTTTTAACTGGACATATCTTTTGATTCCCGCTATGAAATTTTGATTTTTTGGATTCGTTGGAAAGATAATCTCAAGTAGATTCAAATATTTTTGGTTTCACTAAAATCTGGTTTATTTTGCACCCAGTACATTCATTTGAATTTTTAAATCGAATTATCGAACTACCACGCCATTTTCAATTCCTTTTTTAATTATAAATAAATATTTATATTCTAACGACGTCGTATATATTTATATACGTTCTATTTCTATTCAAAATAAATTTCTAGTTGTTTTTATTTAAAATAATTCATTTTAAATAATCAAAATTCATTAAAATCGCCAAAATAAATTTTTTAAATTGGCCTAGATTTTCGGGTTATTACAATCTCCCCCACTTAAAACTTTTCGTCCCCGAAAAGGAACGAAGCTGAAAGTTGTTTCACAAATCAACTCAACTTCCAGTATTTTCAATACGGCTTAAGTTCTTCAATTTTTCAGTTTCTAAGAACTTTTCAAATTTTTCAAAAATTTGGCTAACACCCTAAATTTTCTAAAAATTTCGCCATAACCTCCCCTGCACCGGGGACTTCGGGATATTTCGTATAGCCTCCCATGGCCTTCTTCAATCCAAAAGAAAAAGAAAAAGCCAATCGGCTCATAAAATCATCATCACCCAATCAAAACAGTAAATTATGGTAAACATGTACCTATTTGTCGGGCAAACAATTTTATTCTTCTGCTCTAGCCTCCTTGCTATGACCTGTTCAGTGTAAGTACATGTACACGCATGTAATTGTGACAAATTTTCAATACAACACAATATTTGATACAATTTGGCTAAATGGTTGAAATTTTAATTAATCAACCAATAATCAAACAACACAACCATCAATCAATTAGTTGATTATCGTTTCAAATTCATAACTTCGATATATAGTCAAAAATCACATTTTTGGTGCCAAGTCGCAACAATAGGCCCTATCTAATTTTGGTTCTCACACCAGTCTAATGGAAATATATAGAAATCCCACTTTCGTCACTCGAACACAATACTGATGATGCCATGGTCATTATCAGCATCATCTCCGGGCAACTAGAGTGTGATTCTATATCTATCCAGTATATTAAAACTTCGAATACCCGTGGATCAGACGTATATGCAAAATCTATATATACTGGATTGTCCAAATTCAATATAAATAAATAATCAAATACGAATAACTGATTTAAAATTTCAAAACAAAAATTGTTTTCACTTTTAAAAATATACTCTTCACACTCGTTCTAGGATACTACCGATCCCATCTCTAACAAGTCATTCTCATTGGATATTACTAATCCAATTTCTAATGAATTCTTTCATATGGTTCTAACGTGTCTTGTTCTCTAAGCATTGTAAACCAAAGCTCTGATACCACTGTAAAAACCCGTTACTTCCCCGGTAAGGAAAGACCGGATACTTCGAGAACAACACACTAAAGAACGCAGACAGAAGAACATTTCATTGTTAATTACAACAATTCCATCAGAATACAAGAATATACAGAGTATAAACGAATATTACACAGAAATATTAGAGATTTAAAATACATTTAAATACATAGCAGCGGAAAATAATACAATACACAACTGAAGGAGATATACGGATACAAAGCTTTCCGGATATCATTCCAGCTGTAAACCAGGATCCTGTGAATATAAATCTGCAAAACCAAAACTACTAGCTGCCCATGTCAAAATAGGGGCATCTAGAGTTTAGGTTAAAACAATAAAATCCAGGTCAATCATGGGACTGGTGTGAGAACTAAAACAGTTATTAATCTTTATTTTAAAGTTAGGTAAATCAAGGGACCACGCCGTATAACACGGAATGGGTTTCCTCCCAAGAATACCAGTGCATAAAACAAACAGCGCAATGCTAAATAAAGAAAATGAAGCTATTATAAGACCCAGGTCCCATCACACAATGCAACACAAACCGGAGGATAGGGTTTTTCCTTATAATAGCCAAAGCATGCTTGATACGTTAAAAACAAGTCATTTGATACTATAATAAGTGTATAGTGATTAAAACAATTTCAATCATAAATATCAATCATAGACGGCATGGGTACCATATATCATGTCACCTTACTAGGCTCTACAATTAAAATCGCAAAGTCACGTATTTGGAAATTGGATTTCCGTATGTGAACCGAGGCAAAAGATAGTCCTCACCGATTCGAGACTGTCTAGCCCGAGTCTCAGGACCCAGACGCAGGTGAGCCCTTGGATCGTCAGGGCCGGTCCACCGATGTGGATTAAAATGCCTGAACACTACGTCTTCCCGCCCTATGAGGCGTAAATGAGTCCAATGACTCCATCGGTCCCAGATCGACCGATATATCCGAGGCGCCTCGCAACAGCAACAACCACATAAGTCAAACTCGTCAGGTCATGTAAAATCACTGACGCCACTTCTAGCTAGAAGGAAACGCATGCCCTCCGTGATGTCATCTCCCATTTCTGGTTCACAACCGGGGTGTGAGGCTCGCGAATCAACATTACACAAAGCTACGCCACCCAGGCTGTGCTTTGATCATCACCCTCAAAACTTTGATTTTCAACAGAAGCCTTGATCATTTGCCACTTAGGCATGCCACACAGGCAATTCACTCCATGCGTTTGATGCCCATCAATATATAACCCCTGAGCTCGTACGTCTCAGAGAAGGGCGTTAAGCAAGAGAATAAATTCTCCGCCGCCAAACAGATATATATTTAATAGAAATCAATCACACAGAATAAAATCCAATGTCAGACACACAGTCCATTTACAAGTTCGTTCTGGGTCTGAACGAAACCGGAGGCACCTAGTACCCCGCATATCCATCGATCTCCAAGTACAGTTGGACGATCACCAATTGATTCCCTCCTTTTGGGTGTACGGCCCTATCAAGATCATCAGTAATTATCCAAACGACATGAAGACCTCCGGTCTTCAACCACCGTCCTCATCTTCGATACCACGCCGAATTAGTTATTCAGAATGGGATAGATCCGGTCTTTCTGAATAACTCGCGTATATAATAAACAAGTGTTACACAAACACAACATACGCCTCATTCCAATTCAGAATATTCTTTTATTTAAATATTATTATACTTTGGGAGAGGTTCCCATTAATTTTATCAAAGATAAATTCTTTAAATTTATTCTTTAATCTTCTTTGAAAATCAATTCAAACCAGTCGGGATTAACGAACCTTACCGAAGTAATCAATTGTTAAATTTCCCAACCCCAACCTATTCATTCCATGAAGTAAAAGTGGTAATACTTCATATCCAACACCACGGTGTTATCAGTAAATTCAATTACCATTTCACATTCAAATCTAATTAAAGATTTAACTACCGCTTGGAGCAAAACTGGTGATACTCCATTCTCGATCTTTTCAATCTAATTAAAGATTCATTAAAACTCCAATTAGTTTTAATCCTTAACTGGGTTAAAGAATCAGTATCATTTAAAACACGGTTCACGATAAACCCAAAATCACATTTGATAATAAATACAAGGCTCTGAATAGAAAATATATCGGCTTATATTCAATATCAAATTCTACGACCAACAAATATCGTATGGGAAATAACGATATAAATATATCTTTCAAATTTCCATAACAATATCTGTATAATCACAAAATCCAACATCGAAATATTCCAAAGACAGATTCGATTCAAATCCATTCCAATTCAATTATTGGATATTCTGGTTACTTTTAAAACCCTTTTCAAATTCAATTTATTTATTTAAAAATAAATAGAATTATAATTCTAGTTCAAAACTAGTTCATTTCTATAAAAATCTATTTATATCCTTTCAAATATGGAGTTTTTCATCTCAATTCTTCAAAACTCATTTCTTATGATTTTACACAAATTATTACTATTTTTAATAAATTTATCAAGGCCCGTACATTCGATTTCCATCAACGGCCATCGAACTGCACTTACAGGGACATTTTCCAAATTTTATTTGGACATAATTCCAAATCCAACCGTTAGATTTCTAATTTCTAATATCCATTAGAAAGCTCTTTTCAATACGAATCCAACGGTTCTAGTTTTAGGAGAATCTGACGGTCGGATCTCCCGTAATATCCATTCGAAGTCAATGGTCGAAATTCACGAACTGCCGCAGCGCGGCGCGTTCTATTCAGGCCATTATATATATATATATATGTATATAAATTATTGATTTCCTTTTAAAACGTATTTTATAAATCGTTTTAAATTCGTTTTCAAAACAGTTTCAACTTTTATTTCAAATTCAAATCAAAATTGAATTTTTCCTTATAAATTTATTTCAATTCAATCAATTTTCGATTCAATTTCAGTTCGTTTTCAATTCAATTCGAATTCAATTCTATTCAATTTCACTTCGAATTCATTTCAAAATATTCGATTTTGAAATCACTTTTCAATATTCATTATAAAAACGAATATAATCAATATAAATATCGTTCACGTAAAAATTGCGTCAATCTAATCAACACGGCTTCATATATTTCAATTTTCAAATATTCTATTTCAAATATTTCTTTTTCAAATATTTCTATTCAAATATTTCTTTTCAAATATTTCTTTTTCGAATATTTCTATTCAAATATTTCTTTTTTCAAAAATGGAATGAGGCCCAATCAATTACCATATAATGTTAATTATATGGATTTTCTAAAACACATGTATATATCAACAACGACAAATAATCAACCATCATCCAAAGTGCATTCTACACTGTATAAGCATCAAATATAAATATTCAACGCTTATTATAGTTTGTAATCAATCGATCGACATACAACTAATTATTGGGATCAATGCATGTCATATATCATCCCAATACCCGTGTGGGGTTTCAAACAATCAAACACAGATTTTGTTTGTGCAGTTGGGCGATGTGTAAAATTTATCGTCCCAGTCAATATCAGTCAAATGTGTGTATATAAACAAATCGTCGATTTGTTTATAAATATTCATTTCATATACACGTTAAAAATTATATTTTTAACTATAAAATATTTTCCACTATAAAATATTTTATTTCATTTCACATCACACAATCAACTACACATCAAAATCAAACAAACAAGCATACAAGCCGTCCATGGTCTGTGGACGATGGGTGTCGGGTGCTACTAAACACCGTCTGCATCCTAGTATATATTTTAACTAGAATTAAATTTAAAAGTGAGGAGTTCTCACAGAGGGTTCGACTCCACCGTGCTTTGCTTCTGAACTGCTGAACATCTGGATTTGTTTTGAAATTCCAATGCAGTCCCTTTCACGCTGTTCATAATAAAAATTATATTTTTATTACTTCATTTCAATAAATAAAAATCATATTTTTATTCCTTTTTATAATATAAAAATATCGCCTTTTCATGTATAAAAATCATATTTTTAATTTCTCTACATATATAAAAATCATTCTTTTCCAAATCAAAAATCATTTCTTTTCATGATTCAAAAATCAAACTTTTTATAAATAAAAATCTAACCTCTTCTATATTTCAAAATCAAAGCTTTTTCAATTTCAAAATTAAAACTTTTCCTTTTCACAAAAATGATACTTTAACAAATTAAAAATCCTAGCTTTCTTGAAGTAAATATCATTACTTTATATGCTAAAAATCATATTTTTACATGAATAAAAATCATATATTTTCAAATCAGATCTTAACCTTATTAATTAAACTAAACAAATAAATAAACTATGAAATTTAGTTAGTCGATTACCTTAATTATTCTCTTCGCACTTCACAGTGTTGTTTGTCGAGATAGGGGGAGTGTCATGCCTGACAGAGGGGTGTCAGAGAAGCTGGAGGCGGCTAAGGGGTTTGGGGCTTGGCGTCGGTCTTCATTTCAGAGGAGGAGAGAGAAATGAGGGCGGAGTGGGTTGTTGGGGTCATCGGCGGTGGTGGTGGGGGTTGCCTGGCGGCGCGACGCGCCTGAAAGTGGGGAGGGTGGTTCACTTTAAGGCTTCAGGGAGGAGGGTTTTTCCGTGGGGAGGGGGGCTCGAGATTGAGAGGAGAGAGGGAATGGAGAAGAGAAGGAGGAGGGGAGGTTGAACGGAGGGGGAGGGGCGTTGGCTGCGCGCGCGGTGGCCCTCCAACGGGGTAGGGCACAGGCGGGTTACGGGCTTCGACATTTTTTTTTATATTTTCTTTTCTGAGTGGGAGAGAGAAAGGGAAAAGGGGGTGAGCTTATTATATAATTTAATATTTTATTTTAATTTTATTCTCTAAAAGTTACTTAACAAATTCGAACTCCTTTTTGAGCCCATCGATTGTCGTCCCTAGGGTAATACCCCCATTTCGAACACAATGGGATATGTATCATAAGCTGATTTGATCATTTCGATCTGTTTTTGTCAAAATCAACATATAACTCTATATATTGAATTTGAACGCGCATTTCAACTTACTGGGCCATATACTAACTCGAAAAATTCCCGAAAAATATTTTCTAGCTTCGTATTGATGATACGGTCCTAATAAAACTAATTTCGTCAAATTCTGAGACCGTTTGAAAAATGACCATTTCCCAGTCGATTAAAATCAACTAAAACTGGTCAAATGCGTTTTCCTTTGCCACGCTCACATATCGATTCGAAAAATTATGAAATTTGAAACCTAGCAATAATTTGACATCCCGGATCCAACAAAAGTGGTTTCGTCGAAAACCGAGGTCGTTTGCAAAATGTCCATTTTTAAGGGCATGAATTCCATAGCGACTATTCAGAATTTTTAACTGGACATATCTTTTGATTCCCACTATGAAATTTTGATTTTTCGGATTCGTTATAAAGATAATCTCAACTAGATTCAAATATTTTTGGTTTCACTAAAATCCGGTTTATTTTGCACCCGGTACATTCATTTGAATTTTGAAATCGAATTATCGAACTACCGTGCCATTTTCAATTCCTATTTAATTATAAATAAATGTTTATATTCTAACAACATCGTTTATAAATATATACGTTCTAATTCTATTCAAAATAAATTTCTCGTCGTTTTTATTTAAAATAATTCATTTTAAATAATCAAAATTCATTAAAATCACCAAAATAAAAATTTTAAATTGGCCCAGATTTCCGGGTTATTACATTATAAATATTAAAATAATAATTTAAGTTCCAGAATGGTCGGAATTTATTGGATTTTCAATATAATGTGAACTTGCAATTTAAAAGAATTTAATATGGATTGTTTTTGAAATATATTAACGGTTTCGTTTATTAAACGACACTTGAATGTTTAATTTATAATTTAATTATAAAACAAGCTGCAGCAACGCAATAGTTCGCAATATAACGTTTTGAACTTTAATTGGAAATACAGGATCCAATATAAGTCGGATTTCTTCGAAACAAGAAACGTCCGAATCTATTAGATAATATTTTTCAAATGGAAGAGAAAAATCGAGTTTTCATGTTATTGATTTTGTTTTATGTACAAATCAAATTTTCAAATAGTCGCTTTGGAATTTGTTTATAAATTATAACATTTATTTATATATAGTAGAAGGCTTTTTATTTTATTTTATATCGTTTTAGCTTGAAATTCATTCTGGAGTATTTTATTACGCAACTACATGAAATTCTTGTTAAGTATAACCAATAATATTATTTTATTATTATTATTATTACATTGAGGTATTTTTAAATTGATTTGCTTAATTTAAATTGGATCCTTAAAAAGGGACTTTATTCAAACGACCTCCGTTTTCCACAAAACAGATTTTATTAAGACCGTAACACGTACTTATTGCTAGATTACAAGTTTCGCGTCAATTAAAGTTAATATGTGAGCGTAAAAAAATTAAATACAAATAAAATGACCCTTTAGACGTGAACGAGCACCGCTTTTACAAATGAATCCGGAATTCAACGAAACAAGTTTCATTAAGATCGCAACGTTGAATTATAACATGATGTCCATTTTCGTCATGAACGGAGTTTGTATGTAGTTACAGTAATCAATAAACAGTGTCCATAGATGGCGACAGACACGAAATAAAAATCAGTAGTCATCATTGTTTATCATAACCGCGTAAAATATATTATTTTTATTTATATATACTGCCTAACTCTTCAGTGTTCCGTCCAAACCATTCTCCACGTTCTGATATTTGCAAATTAACCCAGTTTCACAAAATTTTTTTAATCTATCACGAATTGGAGGAGGTGATCAAAAGGAAACCTGCAGAGGAGGCCGAGGGCTAGCTACATTTAAAATTTGGGAAGGTTTTTTCAGTTGAGATGGCCGAAAATCGCAAATTACAGAGAAAAACTGATTTCTTTTTTATGTATTTTGAGGAAGTTGTGATCGATTTTAGGTGTTGGGTCCTGAAGAAAGTTTGTAGAGGACAAGGAGAGGGATGTTTTCTCTTTTGAGTCGAAGGCCTGACATTGCCTGTGGTAATCAAAAAAGAGAGATGATCGGAGTACCGGTTTTTTTGGAGATTTTTAACAAAGTGATGATCGGATTTAATGGGATTCCGGCATCGACGTTGGTCGTGGGAGGCTCAGGTTTGAAGATGAAATGACGGCTATGGCGAGGCCTTTCGATTGGTGGCGGTATCCAAGGTTCCGGTGATCTCTGGTCGGAGAAACGGGGGTCAAAATACTTTCCGTTTGAAGTGAACCTGCGGCGTCGTAGAGGGGTTCTAGGTGTCGAGTTTCACGGTGAAGAGGGAACTCAATGTTCTGGTGTCAGCGGCGATCTCAGGTCAGTGTCAGGAGGTGTCGAGGAGGCACGTTGGGCTGTCAAAATGGGGCATGCTTTTACAAATTGGGTTCGAAGGGGAAGACAATCGTGGAAAAAAACGATGGTTTGGAATGAAAACGCATGAGGAAAGTAAGGTTGTTGACATGGCTTTATTCAAAAAGGGACCGGTCATGGATTGTTTTTAGGAGCAGATTGGTTTCAGGTATTTATTAGAGTGTTAATTTTGGTTCAGCATGTGGATTAGTAGCTGACTGTTTGACAAATGACTATTAAGGTAAGATAATTATATTTTTAGTTAATGATTTTTAAATTATACGTTAAATCTTTTATAGGTGATAACTCCTTCATATGTTATCAGAACTTCATGAAATCGGATTCGTTGGGATTATGTCATATGAAACGACACTGAAACCATCGAATGAAAATAAAACATGAATTAACTCTCACACTTTTCCGGAATCTTATGATGTGATTAAATTCATATAACTAAGTGTATTGTTGATAATATAAATTGCTTGATCGGTTGCCTTGGATGATATTTGTCTATTATTGGGTGACGCTAAATATATTTACATCATTTGAAATATATTGGATAAAAATTCTATTTCCATATATTATAATAAAATGTTATAACGAGCTGTGATGCAGGGATGAACAGGTTGGAGGGATCTGAATGGATTCCTCAAGTGTTGTGTGTGTTTATTTTATATCATTTATATATGAATTGATTGAACCGAATGACATTGAAACCTATTTGGATGTTGACATTGAATTTAAAATTCAACGTTCTTGTGATTTAAATTAATAAATGGTATTAATTGAGGGATTGACAACAAACGCCCTAAAATCCACATTTTTATTAAACCAGCTGACTTGCCGTTAGGCGAATTAACAAAGTTAAGTTATAAAATTTATTTTATGACTGAAGTGAGATCTTTAACTATATTTTATGTATTTTAATGATGCTTAAAAACAAATCAATGTTTTGATTTTTTAAAATATTTTGAATGATTATCTAATAGATTTGACGATATAAGCAAATAAAGCCCTAATTAACCTATGGGTTAATATTTTTGAATAATTACTTTTAGGAAAATAATTAAGCAATAATTTTAGATTAATTTGATTAATCTGATACGAAGGAGTAACGAATATCAGTTAACAAATTAGTTGGTGGAATAAAGTTGACTATGTCAACTGTTGTTTACCCAAAATGTTATTAATAAATAGTTATTTAAAAGTAGCAATTTATAAAATTTGACTTATTTGTAACAAATGATACCTAAATATTATTATTATTTAAGAATTTCAAATGAGATTAATGGATATTTTTCATTAGTGAATAGGGAAACTGCTTCCACTTCAATAAACGATGAAGTTAACTATATTTAAAGTAATTACTTGTTAAAAATTTATTTAAGAAGTAATTGAGTATGCAATGAAATTTAATTAGTTTCAGAAGAATTTGCGAGGGAATTTTCTAATAAAAATCCGAGTTTTATGAACGTAGCTATAAGAGGGATTTGAGCTCAGGCGATCTGTTTAAACAAAATATTAGTATTCAAATGGAAAGAAAGGGATTGTTTTCAAGAATACAAACGAAATTATGTATTGATTTGGTAAGATGTTGATAAATGGATTTTACTTATAATATCCAAGAAAATGTTTATAATATGACATTGAATGTTTTTGGGCGAAGTATTTGGAAATGGATTGTCGTAAGATAACTCCAAATTACAAATGGGATTTTACAACGAAGTTGAAATATATTAAATGGTCATAGTCGACCAAGTTTTATAGAAGTAAAGGTACGATTTATAAAACTATAGTTTAAATAAAAGTATAAGATTTGAATGATATTATGAATAAGATGAGTTTCTAAGTTACGAACTTATATCTATTCTAAGATAAGAGCGTTGTCGGTCAAGGTCTGAGAGGTAATTAAAATACCCCAATTTGAACGATTTCACTATTATCGAGGGAAGGTATGAGTTTGTAATGGTAAAGGATGTTGGAATCAGATTATTATTTCCATAATGTAAATATAAGAACATTAGTCGCGAGATTTTGAAATGAAATAAAATTCAACATTATTAGCAAGATATTGGAATATAAACAAAACTATTGGGTTTTAAAAGGTAAACCAGTGTGTAACTCAACATTGTTTGGCCAAGTTTGAGTATGAATTATATTCATACCATTTGATAAGAGGTATAACACTATTATCAAGAAATGATACATTTTGGAATATTAAGTAAAAGGCGTTGATTTTCTAAAGAAAAGAAAAGAGTTATTTTGGGTTAAAATTGGAAAATAATATTAGAAATATAAGTATATATTCCCATAAGCATCATTGTTAAATGGAGATCTTTAAAGTGAAGTTTGGTTAAAAAAACGTTTGGTTTATGGGATAATAAATATACCAATTGACATTTTTTTCCTGCATCATAAATGGGAAATTAGATTTAGATTGTTGAGTCATAAATATACGGCAATATTTCCAAAATAAAGGAAATAAAATGGGTTATAGGAAAATATAACCATATTTTCAAAGGAAAGAGGGGAGTTGGGTAAATATGATTATTTTGAGGAATTAGGACAAGTTATGGTTTTTAAATAATGAAAACAAAAATGATTTATCGACGTATGTAAATTGAAATCGATTTCTAAATCGATAAATAAAGTTCAAAGATTTTTAATGAATGATTATTGAATAATAAGACCTGAGCTGCCAATGTACTTGACGATGCCAGTTTGAATTGATACTTAAAACACTGACTATCAACGAAATATTATTGGACCTTTTTGACGTGTTGTTTCGAAGGGATCGGGATGGGAACTAGACCCAAAACCACTTCGAATCAAAGTTCCATATGAAACTGATCTTCAGAGATATGAAGAAAGATGGAGCGTTGAAGACTGTAAATCTTCATGAGCTGAAGAACTACTTGTTGAGTTTCTCTAGCTGATCCCTAGAGATATTTCGATAGTGATTCTAACATGATTGAAATCTGCGGATTGTAAGGACTGCTCACTTTTATAGGGTGATTCATAGGATGCGGTAGGAGGGTGCCTTCGGTTCATCATGTTCTTGAATGACTTGTATGGACGAATGTCTGACAGAATATTTCTTGAAAACTCATGTACATTGATTTTTACAAATATACCAAGTTTGGTGGAGGAGAAATTCTCTTGCTTAACACCCAGAGTATATTTTTTGATGTCAATTAGTGATTTGACAGGTCTGACGATGTGGCATTCAAAGTAAATGATGATGTGATGTTCTGAAAAGGTAAAAGTGACCTCAAGCCTCATCAACTGGGAAATGACCAAAATCGGGCAGGCAGGATAACTAGGTAGGCCATTCCCAAGCAGGGTGTATTGTCACAATCTATAGAAAATTCATATTTGTTCTTCATTCGTTTTTGTATCTCCGTGGATGTATGGTGGCGCCATGAAACCATACGGTGACAATACATTCGATACACTCATGCTAAATGAGTGGTCGGTCATATGTGGTCAGTTGTAAGAAATTCTTTTTGAACCCTAGTTTATCCCCTCTAGAGTACATTGATTGGAAGATGGTCCCATACCTTGTCATAGTTGGAATCCAATCTCCAATAAGCGCCTTACGATTTTTGATTTTATAATTAATATGCAGAGCGTGAGATGCAAGCTTTCTGCTGGATGATTATTTATTTGTGATTTGATAGACACTATTATAATATCACTGAATTTTGATATATCAAAAAAGTTTTGGGTTATAGTAAGGTAAAAACCGTCCGTGTTTATGTGTGGACTGGTCTTACTATTATCCTTTTCTTTCAAAAGGATTTTTCAAAGTTAAGCAAGTTGTTTGTGCTATGAATTTATCACTGAAAGTATTCCAGAATGATCCGGGTGAATTTTGCTTTGCTTTACATGTGCTCAGGTCAGACCGAGTATATTTCCAAGTTAGATTTCGCTTGGAGTTCCAGAGAAGGAGTTGAAGTCGAGACGTATTCCATATATTTACTGATACTAGTTTTATTTCCGTTGTGTGATGTATTGACATGTATATATGCTCTGATGTTGTAATATATGTATATATACAGTTCTTTGTATAACGTATTTGATAAATTATATTCTGTCCATTTCGCTGTGAGACGCTAATCTTCTTATTCTTATATTCTAATATTTCTTTCTTTCTTATCTCACCCTCTAACTTCTTTCTATTAAAAATCTGATGTTTGATACTTGAGTTTTTGGCATGTAATACGAAGTTATGTCGAAAATTCGAGCATCGAATTTTCTGGGTCATTACAATTTTACTTTATGATAGAATTGTGATGGAAAAATTATATATGATGCATTACATACTCGGTTTGGTATTCCTGTGCAAATCCATCACTATATTGATTATTTCTAAAAAATATTTTGCAAAAACATTAACAAAAATCCATCACAAAACCGTTGCAAAAACATTAAAACATCAACACAAAAACATTAAAATCCATCTCAAAACCATAAAATCATCAACGCAAATCCATTACAAAATCAATAATATTTTTTTTACTTGATCCAATCATCATATGATTCAACATATGCATATATATTCATTTTAAGAAAATACATGATATAATCAAAGATAATCATAACACCACCAAAATACAATATTGTATACTATTACACAACCAAAAAAATAATGTAATACAAAAATTCATGAAGTAGTCAATAAACATATAAAAAATAATGTAATGCAATAATATTACATGAAGTAGTAAATAAGTACTTATGTTAGTCCCTCATAGACGAAATTGTGATGGAGGAGAAGGTTGCAACAATCTTTGCTCGATTTGAATCATTCTCCGCTCAAATGCCTGTCTTGTGTCAATGCTCCTCTTCCATTTGTAGATGCTCATGTTCAAATCTTAGACGCTTGACCTCCTCAAGCTTAACATTGACATGTTGTACCTCCACCTCCACTACATGAAACTTGGGTGATATATGATTCGTTGTTGTTGAAACATATGAATGACTGCCACTACTGCTACATACCGTCCTTCGTCGTTGTGTAGCAGAACCCACCTATAATTTTAACGAAATGATTATTACTTAATAAACCAGAAGTTGGTGACATGTTATACAAGCAATAAGGATAATTCAATATATGAATAACGTACATATACTACATATCTACTTACTAATAAAATTATCAAATATGTTAATATATCACTGCTTAATTTACTTACATCATTCGGGAGGCCGCCAATAGGATATGCATGTCCTTTTGCATTTGATGGAGCAATGGACTGAAAAATCTCAATCTACTGCTTTGGTAGAAGCACAACTGCCTCTACTTTCATTTCAGTTCAAATAGCAGTCAATTGCTCATCATATGCAGCTTTGCATTTGACCTACGAATGTAAAAATTATCGTATTAATTTACATAAAAAACAAACAACTCAAATATATGTGATAATGCAGTTCTTGAACTTGTATTAGTTGCAAAACCATATGCTCATTCATTTGAACGGATCAGTGAGTTAAGTTTGCACTGCCTTTCAAGGCAGTGCAATTTTTTTTAGTTTGAATCTCGTGAAAAATTCTGATAAAGCTGGTACAAAATTAGCACCGTGCACATAAAGTTTGGGATAAATTGTCTAAGCATATACCTTAACGTGCAAGCCTTACCCTATTTGTAAATTGCCATACAAGCCGTACAATGAATATGGACATATGTTATCATCTCAATATAATGAATGAATATTGTTACACGTGGTTTGCAATTAAATTGAATAGGATGGGCGCAAAAACCCATTTGAATCTTTGAATGAAGGAAAATATTGATTCCTGGATGGGAGCTGAAACAGAATCAACCCAAGATGCGACAATTCAAAACTAGAAGCAACAAAGCTGACCAATTTTGAACTCAATAGCGACTTCTAGAAACAAATCTGCCCTACCTTGAAAGGCAGTACTACACTGCCTTTGAAAGACAGTGCAAGTTCCCACTGTCTATAGGTAGTGTGTTTGCACTAGGCAGTGCAAACTTGCACTACATGCGCAAATTTGCACTGCAAATGCAGTGCAAATGTGCACTGCCTTTCAAGGCAGTGCAAACTTAATTGCCTTTCAAGGCAGTGCAAAATTGCACTGCTTGAAGATAATGCGTTTGCAATGCCTGGAAGTGCAAACTTGCACTGCCTGTCCAAGTTTGCAGTGCAAAGGCAATGCAAATGCTCCATAACAGTTGCCAAAATAAGAATATTACCTGAAAATTTTCAGCATTAATTAGTGTCTACGCACAGCTCCATAATGGTTGCCGGATTATTTGTCGTTGCTTTCTCTTTCTTATTTTTTTATATGGGTCATTCTAAACACAACGAACACTGACACTGGCTTTCTATGTTCCAGATTCTGTTTTAACAACATTAAATAAGTTATTCATATTCAGTTCTAATCGAGTGAGCACTTTAACATAAATTTGCACAAAATATTTGGTTTTATTGCATTAAGAAACTTGCAGAGTACAATTAACTATGCTTAAGATATTGACAATATGATTGACATATTAACATAAATATTTAATATAGGCTCGAAGCTAAGATTTAATTCAAAGAAGGATTTCAATCATGCATATAGGCTAGAAGCTAAGATTTAATTCAAAGAAGGATATCTATGTTTTAGAGAATATTGCTTTTTAAAGAACAGTTGCGCAAGTTGTACCTATGAAAAAGGGATTGATAATATAAACTTCATCAAACAATAATGGCAATAAATTGAATATATTGTTAAAGCCTAACTAGGTCAAAATCATAGTTAATGAGCATCAAAATACAAGGGTGGTTCATTTGTATATTATATAAGAAGAGACAATACACTCGATAAACTAAGAAACTACACTCAACAAAGCAATATTTTTCAAGGAAAAAAAAATACTATGCTCTAATTGAATTAAGATTAGATCCCGTAACAATAAACTAAACAAATTAGATGAACTTACGACATGTACATGTTGCCTGTGAAGTCGCTGAACACTCAACGTTCTTCTTACCTTTACAAAGTTCAAGAATTAAATCTTTGATGTATCATGTTATCACTTGAAAATATTACCACGTCATTTAATGGGTAATTAACAATATACAATCACCAACAACACCATTGGTTGCATTAGCAACTAGTTTCATAAGGCTAGCACTAATTTTCTTCACTATATCTTTGAACTCAATGATATTTGCAGTGAGAACACCATCTTTTGTCACTATTGGAGCACCAAAATTTTTCTCTATTGCAACGTTCCTTCCCTAAATCCAAAAAAATAAATAAATCCATTTATACGTGACATACTTTAGAATTGGGGATTTCCAAACGCTTTTTAACATCAATGAAATTGTATTAATTACCAATAGTATTTAAAGCATACCAGTAAATTAAAACAAATAAGGAAACAAATTACTTATAATTCATTTATCGTGCTTTGCTGAACAGCAGCCCTAAATAATTGCGCCACATCCGGACACCTAGCCTCCCGCCACCTTCTCGCGACCACCGAGACTGACCGTCCACCCGACCGTGTCCATACTACTGTCGATCGCCTGCCTATTGCTTCCAACCTTGAGCTGTCAATACCTAGACGCGACCACCTAGCTGCGTCATACCCCTATCCAACATCCATGTGATGATACCCGACTTTACTAGGATAAGGTTAACCCGAGACTTAGTTTTAGGGATAAGGATTTGGGAATTAGCGATTGGGTAATTGTGGTTTTTCTAGTTTCATACAACTGAATGGGAGAGAGGAAATTGTGAGGGGGACGATTAGCTTAGTCAAATTAGTTAAGGTCAGGTTAGCGTTTTATTAGGAAGCCATGACAGATTTTGTGAATTTGGGTGACGGGGAAATGAAAGAGGTTATTTGGGGGAAAAAATGAAAGGAAGCAATGGAAGGAGAAACAAAAAAGTCTGATTGGTTGGAATGCTATTGATTGGATTACTAAACGTATCGCTGAGGTGGGTGATTATAACACATTGATATATCGATAATTATGTAAAATTGGAAGGACAGATTTACATTGTGATTTGTAATATTTACGGTTTTCAATTCCATTGCAAACCCGAGGCTAATTTGTGATCGATTTGCCATGGAATTATTTCCCCCCAAATTTTACATTCCCTACCATTTTTATAGCCGAACTCTAACTACTTTTTTTTCATTGCAGATTCGTAGCTAGTTTGTCATGGATTTTCCACGGAATTATTTCCCTTTAAATTTTACTTTTCCCGCCATTTTTTGGAGCCAACCACCAGCTACGTTTTTACTTTTCGTTGAAAATTCGCGGTTGTTTTGCAAGGGAATTGCCATGGAATTATTTCCCTCCAAAATTTACTTTTTCCACCATTTTTGGAGCCAACACCTAACTACGTTTTTACTTTTCGTAGAAAATCCGCAGCTGTTTTGAAATGGATTTGCCATGGAAACATTTTTCTCACTTTTAATTGAACTTGTTAATAAATTCAGCTACGGCTTTATTGTCCATGGCAAATCCAATGCTAAATTGCAATGGATTTGCCAGGGAATATAAATCAGTTGTTATTCCTCTTGTAATCCATAGCAATATAGCCATGGAAAATTCCGTCACAAAAACCAATATCACTAAATTCAGCATTTTTGGTAGTGATTTATGGTTTTCCATGATCAATAAATTGATTCTTTGCAAGCATTTTATTAACTAAGTTCAAAACCTTATAATAAATCTGTTAATTATTCTTAAACCATTTATAATCGATCTATTAAAGTGGTTTTATTCATTTTATTAAACCAATTCAATTTCAATTCAAATTCCTTTTAAAAGTAAATAAAAACTGACCAATCAATTTATATCTCATTAGTTAAAAGTAAGTTATTAGAACTAAACACCATTTATTTGAACAATAATTAAGTTTCAATTATTCATTAATTAAAGTAATTAATTAAAATAAAGTTTCAATAATATAATAAATAATTCAATTCTAATTTACATTTATTAGATTGAAAATCAATTCTCGGTTTGTTACTTACGCAAAATCAGGCTCAATTATCATTTGTTAAAATAGATAATCGAATCACATTATTATTAACTAAAATAATAATTAAATTTAAAAATATCATTAGTTAAATTGATATTTTTATTCAAACCTAAATTCTATGAATACATATGCTAAACCAAAAAATTGTTTAATTTGCTTCTATTATCGACAATACAATTAATATGGGAATATGCATAAGTCAATTTTGGATGATAAACGAACATAATCAATAAATGCAAGAAAAATAAAATACAGATGAATGGTTGGTTATCGATAACATATGAATATAATCAAACGAATTATTAATCCCGTAACAACCATACGTTGATGTGTAAATTTCGGAGTGTTACGTCGTGACCTAATTCGATACGTATACTATGCTTTTCCTTTTATAGTCCCCTGCAACAAAAATGGTTATTTATGTGCAGATAGAACATATAATATAATTCTTTTAAGATGAATCGTATGCTTAAAAGCGGGTAAAGCCAATGGTCATTCGTTCATAGATAGGAATATATATCAACATCCACTAACAAAGTAGTAAATCAACCAATCAATCAAACATATCAGATAAATAAATATCGATTCAACAATAGATATTTATATTATATTATATAAAAATTGTACTCCAGAAAGTGTGAGAGTTAACTCACAATCCGTTCCAATTCGTCAAATTCACGTTGATTTATACAATTCTAAACAAGCGTTCGAAATTACATAAAGTTCCCAATAGCTCCAAATCTTTCCAAACCAACTCGTATGCACAGTGTTCACGAATTCAAACCCAACGCAACTTGTTTTGCATGAAACCGATCTCAAATGAAAAAATACATGTTTTTCAGTTCTTTGTTAATTTAAATTAAAATCGCAACACTAATTACTCTATTAACTCCACTAATTACCTTCATTACGCTAACTCATCTTCTTTCTATGTCAAAAATAAAACCTGCTTTGGGTAAAAATTTCGAACCCACTAGCCTAACCTCTCTCCTCCTATTTTCATCTACATTCCACGAAACGCTACAATAAATCCAGTAATATGCTTCCCTTCTTGATATCCACCAGCTAAGCACCTTCATTGCCAACCCGCAACTCCACTTCGAAATGCGTTTGCGACCGACAACACACACAGAGGAGAAAGGTGCGACATATTTAGGCGCTAAAACCCTCACAAGTTCATTGCAAGGTGCTAAACTACATCGCAAACTTAAAAACGATCACCATTTTTCCAAAAGTCGACGTTAAAACACAAAAACACTAACCATAGATGATGGCGGCTTGCTTCTTAGATGTGTCTTTATCTAAGTCTAAAGAATGACTCTCTTCAGTCGTTCGTGAGAGTGATCAACTTCGGGAGCTTTCTTAGTCACCTTTTTGGAGTTGACTTTCTTCTTGGGACGTTCGAGCAGAGAGTCAATGTCCAAGAAGCACGCATTTTAGTTAAAGCATATAGATTTGGAAAAACTCTCTAAAACAAACTCAATACATTTTATTTCATGATTTTTGGTTGAATAAACAAATTGTTCTTGATTTTACTTCTTTGAGGTGAGGCCATTTTCTTTGATTTCATTTTGCAGTCAAAGGAAGTGAAGATTAATTGACGTGAAAAGAGGAATAAAGAAGAGTAGTTAGAGATGATGAGTTGTCTAATTTTTATAAGGCTTGGTTTTATTTTTATTTGTAGGAACAAGTCAACTTTCCTTTCAATTACAAGTTACCAAAAAAATTGGGTTAAGCAAACAATTTCATTCCAACATCCCATCACCATCTTATCACGCCATGACAAAATTTCGAATTTTAATTAAATTTTAAAGTGTAGTTCAGTTTTACTAATTTAATTCAAAACAATAAACACTATGCGTTTTGCGCTCGCTTGACCACACAACAAGTTCGATGGATCCGAAATTTTAAATCTTATAATAATTTATTATTACAGATCCGATGAAGCTAGTTTTGTTGAATTCTGAGACTGTTTGAAAATTGGCTATTTTCTATATTAAAATATTATGTTAAAATACGATCTAAATATCGATTTAAACCTAAATAATTTATTTTCGTAATGGATTTAAAATCAATATTGGTTAACTAAACGATGATAAATGAAATTATCGAATTCATATTAGTTAATACTTAAATCACAAATTCCAATACTGGGATTTACATACATCCGAAATTATTGATAATAATTTCTTATTATGATTCATAATCAATAAGGATTGCCCATCGATTCAATAACTTAAATTGATTTTAAACTCAAAGGTTTCAAATTTAAGTTGAATCAACATTCCATATCTCAATTAAAATATAATCCAAATCAGTAAATATTAAAATCAATCATTTTGAATATATAAATAATTAAACATTCCCATTGCAAAAATCCAGGTTGTTAAATTAATCCTACCGATTTTGAATATACTTTTACTCCATAAGCCTAATATGCATAATTACTACCAATAAATAGTGGTGGTCTAACAATTGACTGACCCTCTATAAAATAACTAGTATTACTAGTGTTGACATTTCCATTGTTGTCTTCCATTTAAAACTTTTCAAAAATTAGATTATGATAACTTTGAAAACCAGTGTTTTGATACCAATGTTGGAAAATGCAGTTTAAGGACCTTAAGGTGAACTTAACACTACAGGGGTGAATAGTGCTTAGTCGAATTTTGTAGTTTTTATGAAATCTATTTAAATTAATCAGAAACAAATGCAAATCACATAAATTTAACAATCACATAATCAAATACAGATGCATAATAAAAAGTAAAAGCATAAAGAAAAGAACATACTAGGATTTTTATATTGATATGGAGTTACCCAACATCGAGTCCCACACAACTCTAGGTTGATGCAGATTTCTTTTCAATATAATCTCCAAACTACAGTCCTCAATTTCATAGGCTACGAGGTACACCCTACATGTTTTCGGAGTATAGTGAGACTCAATTGATTTATGGGCTACAGTCACACCTACTTATTTCGTATGGGCTACAATGACACCTTTTCAGTATCAGTTTTGGAAGAAAAATTCGATAAAACTCTAATACTGTGATCTTTGACTATAGAAACTCTAGTACTAAATATCACTTGAATATTTGAGAGAGGATGATAGAGAATCAAACTAGAATTGAATTGGTTTAATTCTCTTTGAAATTCGGCTGGAGTTTAATTATAGAAATTTGTTGAGAGTAAAAGTGGAGAGGGGAAAAGAGAAAAAGATAAATGAAGTTACTGTTGGATCTAGATTAACCCTAGAGGGGGGGGGGTGAATAGGGTTTATCACAGTTTTTAAACTGAATTGAAAAACTGACAAGATATTAAAATAATAAACAGATCACAGAATGCAGCAGAAATAAAAGTGCAGAAAATAAATCACACACAGATATACCCAGCTTCGGCAAAACCCTGCCTACTGCTGCATTCCTAAGGTTTCTACTAGGTGTTATAAACAGATCCCGCATACAAGACAATGTACACTCGCAACGCCTGCTCCTGTCCTAACCCTACGCTCAAAACCCTAGACTGATCGATATTCACTCAATCAGATTTCCCAAATTACAAAACTCTGTAACTCGTAACCCAGATTTTACTGACTTTGAAGCTGACAGTCAATACCCTGACTGTTTCATTCTAGTTTATACAGACACAAGAAAACTGTTCAGATGATTTTTACAAAGCAAATTAAACAATACAAATTTTAAAACCAAACTCAAGAAAATCCCTTTAGGAGTTAAAAATAAAAAGGGTTCATCCCCTTTTATATTTGTGTTGGCGGGCCCCTTTGTATAATCGGTGCACTCTCTTTTGTTTTGTCCGATCCCTTTCTCTCTTTTGTTCTGGAAATTAAAAATGGCAGCTGTGAGAAACTCTAGGGTTTCCTTTATCCCCAAAATCAATCGGTTGTCTCTGGAATTTATCTCTGAAGTTCGAATCGAATGATGGTTGGTTCTCTCTCTTGTCACCAATTTGAGGTTTTGGTTCTGCGATTGAAAACCGATGTGAGTTTTCTGGATTTTTCTTTGATTTCCTTGAAATTATTTTGTGGGTTTTTCGATCTGACTGCCTGTGATGTATTGGTGTAAAATAAATATAGGGTTTTCAAACCCTTTGATTCTCTCTGATTTCGTTTAATGGCTTGAGATGATTTGCGTGTTTTCCCTATTTGATTTTCCTTGATTTCTCGGCTTTGATTGATAAGAGTAATTCTGAAAATTATTTGAGATTTAAATTGTGACCCCCCTTGCTTGATTTATTGTTCTTGCGTGATTTCTGGTCTGCCTTGAATTGCATTCGAGTTTCCAGATTTAACACTTGCCAAAAATGAATCTCTTATTTGTTTTCCTTTGGTCCACTGTGATTTTCCCATGAACACATTCCTGAAAACTATTTGTTGCCTTTTTGTTCATCATTGAATACGATGCACTGATGGATTAAATAAAAGATTTCTTGCTAAGTTCAATTGTGTGACATTGGTCCCCTTAGTTTGATTTCTGAAATTCGCCATAAGTGCTTTTAAACTTATGAACCATTCTCTGAAATTCCCTTGCACATTTCTGGAAAAAGCAAAAATAAAAAACCGCCAAAACAAATGAGTTGCTGATTTTTAGAAAGTCAGGATTATGTTTATTTCCTTTCCCTTTTGAAGTGTTGCCAAAATAAACTTGTTTCATTTCTTGCCAGAAACAGGAAACATGAATTTTGCAATTGCATACACCTGTGCTGTATATCCATGCTGAACTGATCATACTGATATGCTCCATTAATCACTTATAGCCATGCATGTCTGAACTGATTTGAGTCTTGCACTTGTACTTGTCCATCTATGCCACTCATACTTCATGCACTTGTGGTTCGGCTTTGACTTATACTCCAGCACCATTTGCTACTGTAACTTGTTGCTCATGAAAGCTAGAACATGAGCCTGCCTGCACTTGCATATTGACTCATTCCAGGCATCACATGATATTTCTGCATGTTTGTTTCATGACTTGTGGTCCATTCTTGGTTTCAAAAAGTAATTTCCATGATTGTGCTGAGAACTTGAAAGACTGTATATTAGTCTATTCATTTGATCCTATACATTTTTTGTATTCCACTTGCACACTTTCACCATGCATGCACCATACATGCCGAACCATTTTGTTGTGTAAACATATGTTGCATCCCCCTGCTCCACTTATGTTGTTCAACCTGTGTTCACCATTCCTGCTCGACCATTTGAACTGTTTTTGCTGAAAGTTGTTTGGGTACTTTGACTTTTTCATTTTTGCATGAAAACTCGACCACTTTTGTTTGTTCTTGTATGTTTTTGTGCTGTCATGCATTTAGCTGTCTTGATTATGTTGTCTTGAACACTTTGCGGCTGCACCATCCATTGTACTGCTTGTTCCACCATTGTTGTTTTCTTGAGTCAAATGCCTCGACCATGTCTGCATGTAAGTGGTCTGTCATCATGTTTGAATTTGGTCTTGCTTCATTATTGAAGGTCATGATGCTTGCTGCATTTACTTTAATGTGTTTTTAATCATGTTGGCACATGTTTCTTGACCACTTTGACTTTCTTCTTGGACTTTGACCTGTCTTGTGTCAATTTTGACCACGCTTCTTGACATTTTGTATAAGTGTATATATGTGCATATCACCAGCAGACTGACTGTACTGAGTTGGGGCTGGTCAGAACCAGCTGAGTTTAATGCTGGTTCTGATCAGCAAACCAATATGGTTATGTCGAGGCTGATCAGTGGGTACAAGAAATATATCAGATCAAGTCATGAAAAATGATGAGAAACACACCAGAATTCTGAGGCAAATAAAAATTTTAAAATTGAAATTTATATTTGCATATATTCAATATTATTTCTATTGCAGTGTACTGTGTGTATGTTTATTTGTATGACAGGTATGAAGACTGGACTAACTGTGAAGACTGAAGACAAGAAGACAAAAGGCAGAAAAACAAGAACAGTGTGTGTAACAATGAAAGTGTTTGTATATTGGGTCTGTGAATGTATAAGTGAAAAAAATATTGAGTGTTGAGTGATATAGTGAGGAGCTAGTTTATATGAAAAAGTGATTGTACTGATTATTTGTAATAAACAAAATCTGTTGAAATAAAATATTATTTCATTGTTGTCAAACAGACTTGTCTATTCTATTCTATTTATTTATAAGTACAAAAATATGAAGTGATTAAATAGTGGAGTTAATATAGATGTACTGTTCGATATTGAAATAAAATATTCTATTCAAATAAAATACTGTGAATAGTTAAATTTCTATACAGTTGTATTTTATTTAAATATAAATATTATATTCCAGTCTGTGATTTACAATAACAGTACAATATCAAACACATTAAAATAATATTTATTTGGTTGTTATCATCAAACAAAAATCATATAATTGTGTATACAACACCGTTATATACAACAATCTCTCCCTTTTGATGATGACAAACAAATAAAAGATTTTGTATACAATAGATGTGTTTGACAGTGAATATTGAACTCCCCTTATTTATTAGCTCCCCCTACAACAGACAACTCCCCCTATAACTGTGCATGAGTGGAATGTATGAATAATAATAAATTTTCAAAATTAAAAATATTTATAAGATATTCACTCATAAATCAAAATCTCTATCCATTCTCCCCCTTTTGTTATCATCAAAAGGATACAGAATTTAAAATATAGATGAAAAATGACTAACAAATACTATATCAGCTTAAGAGGAAGAACAGTCATCATAAATCTCAATTAGTCAAACAAAAATCATAATAAACTAAGAACTGGTGGCATATCTCACATTGTAGAGAATGACGGATTTACAATGAATTTTATATAAAATGGGGAGAGAAAAAAAAATGTATTCCAATTATTTTCCAAAAAAAATGAGGTTCAAAAACAGAGATGGAATTTGGACTATAATTAATAATTCAATTTAAGTGACAAGATCGAATAACCTCAAATCCCAATACCCATCAATCAGCAAATCATAATACGTCATAAAATATTAACACATTTCACAGATTAGAAAATGGATTGGTAGGCTGGCTTTTATACACAAAGGAGAATTTCAAGTTTATTTCAATTTATAGCACATTATTCCTTTTTCTTTTATTTTTATTTAAGAGCACACTGACCACGCATAACCAGAGTTTGGATTTTTAAATGAGGTCAGTTGCAGCTTAAATTATAAGTTGTCTCTTAACCATGCATGACCAGAGCTTGGATTTTTAAATGAGGTTAGAGACACACTTATATATTAATTCTATTTATTACTTTCAGCATTTAAAGGAAAAACTCCTCAGTATGTAAAACCAATATATGAATGATAGAAAATGGGGTAGGTACAGAGATGGACTGTGAAAATAAATTTCTAAATTAATTATATTATGAAATATGATCAACTGTACCGAGATAATTGAAAATTCTCAATTTCACTAATTCTGAATATAACATAACCACAATTCCATCACAAATATTTTCACTATTTATACAAAAAGATTTTAAAAATATTAAACTCTCCACATTAATAAAAAAACATGATGGATGGCAGACTGGTGATGGATAAAGGAGATGGTCGAGAAATAATTGCCAGTTCAAAGATATTATAATAAATATTCAATCATCATGAAAAATTTAAATAAAATATCCTCTTGTTGTGAAATATACTGCAGTCACAATTCATCATAATTTCAAAATCTGATAATTATTTTGATGAATTATAAACACAGCACAAATTGGATATTGATTTCAATTTCTGAATGAATAAAAAATAGATAATTTTAAAATTGAAAAACAATTACAAGAAGAAATTAAACAGATTTATAAAAAGAATTGAATCTATACAAGGTGATAATTCAAAAAACAGATGAGTTAAAAAGGCTGATACCAAATGTTCTCGCTTATCGAGGAATTTAATTACACTCTGATGGACTATCATAGACATCTCACACCAAAGAACTTTAAATACAAACCCAGCCAGACAAATTTAGCACATTTATTTGTATAAGGCAAAAAAAAATGTGTGGATCTATACAAGGTGAAAATTTGATTCTCAGTACAGATAGGTGAAACAAAAAAAAATAAGCACTTCTGATACCACTTGGTGTCTCTATTTACGAGGAATTTTAACATGATACTGAACAAGAATGTCCTAGACAGAAGAATTATTGAGTACCAAGCCCAAACAGACGAGGTAATAGATTATGCACATGTATCAGAGCAACAAGCATGTGATTCCAGAACAAACATTTTTAAAGCAGCATCAGAGCAACACAGAAAAATCAATATCACAACAGACTTGTCAGACGATGTTTCTGAAGGTCACAAAAAAAATATATTCCATGATCCATGATTATAAAGTTTAGTTTATTTTAAATCATTTGAAGAAATGTGAATATATCAGGATTTAATGAATCAATCATACAATATTATTTTTCAGATTCAAGATATGTGTGCGATTCAATAAATCAATAATTTCAAATGATTTTAAACAAACATATATTAAAATCAAATAACTATGAAATAATAGAGAATTTTAAGACCATATTTTCAAAGAAATTTTCACAGGTATTTCTGACAAACCCAAAAAAAAAACAGATCATTTACATCAGGTTTGATAAATATTCATGATCCAAAATAATTTATTTAAAATCACTTGAATCAATGTCAAGTTTTGAAATATAATGAATCAGTCACACAAGGTTGATAATTTCAAATTTAGGAGGTGTGTGATTATTCGAAATATTAACAAATTCAGATGATTTCAAATAAACAATTCTAACCATGATGATCATGAATAACAATGATTTTCAAGATGTATCACTGAGATTCTAGACAATTTAAAATTTCCAAGCCAATCTAAAAAATAATGGAAACATCGCTACTGATAAATAATAGAGTGCTGTAATGAGTGTAATATTTCAAGTTTTTCTAAAATGAATTAGAAGAATCTCAAAACAACAACGATGTGTGAATTTCCATTAAACTTTCAGATCTTCAAAAGTTTAGAATTCTAATTAACAGTGTTCAAGATTTGACAAGAATACATCAACACTGTTATGTATTCATAAATCAGAAAATAGACTTCAAAACAATTGCAGATATTTACAAGATTAACATCAAGATCTAGAAATAATTAACACATCAGAGTTCGATTCAAATAAAGCAAATTTCCACAAGATTATGAGAACTGCAATTGGAAGTTAAGAAAGCTCAAGAGAAAGGATATATGGCAGTGACAAGTAAAAAAAAAACAGAAGAGACAGAAGGAGATAGAAGAAGAAATAAACAAGAAAATTAAAAAGATACTTACAAAGATGAGTTCAGAGATCATACCTGAGATCAGTGTAAACCAGAATCTCTAACTCAACAGTCTTGGCTTAAGGAACTGTGAATGATTATAGAAGTATTGAGTAGCTTAAATTCAAATTTCTTTTGCTTTGCAGTTCCTCAGCCTCCTTTGGTACCTAACTGTTAAAAGGATCGAGTGGTCTGACAAAATTAGTAAAACCACTCATAGTTGGATTCATTTGTTTTGGTACCCAAACTTGTTTATATAACAAACCATTCGAATCTACCTTTGTACCTTTCGGGACCCAAACCTGTTTGAATTTAGTCGAAGCCCTTTTATTTTTATTTGGGATCCAAGATTGTTTAAATGATTTGTTATCAATCAAATTCACAACACGTTTTTTATTTAAGAATCCTTTGAGAATGTTAGAGTTCAAATTTTCAAAACAAACATTTCCAAAGTGATTTGAAGGATTTTTAAAACCAAATGAATTTCGTTTTTCAAACTCATTTGTTTTTCCAAGAACATCATTTTTCTCGAAGCCAAGACCAGATTTATTTCCAATAGAAACTTGGTTTTGTAACAGCATATTCAACGATTTTTCCCCATTAGAAAATTTATCCAAAATTGATTCTAATCGTTGAATTTTTTATTTTAGATCGCTATTTTCTTTTAGTAAATTTGAGCAGTTATTTATAGCGATCTTCTGTTCAGTATTAGACTGTTTCAAAACCAAATTCTCATTTTCAAGCGATTTAATTTTGACTTGAGATTTAGAAATTTCAAGTTCAAAATGATTTTGCTTTTCAGATTCAAGTTCGTTGAATTTTTCAATCTCAATTTCAAGCTCTTTTAAAATCGAATCACTTTTCAACAAATATTCTTTTTCAGCAATTTCAAATTTGGAATTTATATCAGTTTTAAAAACTTCAAATTCCTTTTGTAAAAGATTGTTCAAATTTGATAACTCAATCTTGTTTGCTTTTAAGATCAAAATTTCATCTTCAAACTTTTGAATATTTTTATTGAGATGAACAAGATTGGTTTTCAATTTCAAACAATTTTTACAATCTGAATCTGAAAGATTTTTAAAATATTCAAGTTGTGATTCCAAATCATTAATTTTGCTGGTCAACTCAGTATTCCTAGATTTCAGAGATTTGTTTTTAGATTTGAGTTTATCAACAGATTTAGTTAAATCAACATACATATAAATCAAATCTTCGTATGAGAAATTTTCAACTTCAGCATCTGTTGATTCTCCATCATCTGATCCTTCTGAATTTTCATTTGTAAATCCTGTTAAACAAAGTTCTGAATCTGAGTTGACTTTCTCAGGTTTTGAGCTGCCGTTGTCAGATTTTCCATACTTCGTATTGAGAGTATCCCAGATTTCCCGTGCAGATAAACAATGGCAGATAAGATTAAACTGTTCAGTACTAAGATAATCAAATATAATTTTCATAGCACGGGTATTGAAAGTAATATCTACACAATCAAATCCATGGATAACAACATTCCAACATTTAATATTAACAGATTTTAAATAAAATTCCATTTTGGATTTCCAGTTTAAATAATCTGTGCCATCAAAAATATTTGGAATGTGACTGGACTGACTCTCTATGGACTGATAACTAGGAATCACCATTGCTCTAGAGTTAACCGAATACCTGGCTCTGATACCAAATGTTGGATCTAGATTAACCCTAGAGGGGGGGTGAATAGGGTTTATCACAGTTTTTAAACTGAATTGAAAAACTAACAAGATATTAAAATAATAAACAGATCACAAAATGCAGCAGAAATAAAAGTGCAGAAAATAAATCACACACAGATATACCCAGCTTCGGCAAAACCCTGCCTACTGCTGCATTCCTAAGGTTTCTACTAGGTGTTATAAACAGATCCCGCATACAAGACAATGTACACTCGCAACGCCTGCTCCTGTCCTAACCCTACGCTCAAAACCCTAGACTGATCGATATTCACTCGATCAGATTTCCTGAATTACAAAACTCTGTAACTCGTAACCCAGATTTTACTGACTTTGAAGCTGACAGTCAATACCCTGACTGTTTCACTCTAGTTTATACAGACACTAGAAAACTGTTCAGATGATTTTTACAAAGCAAATTAAACAATACAAATTTTAAAACCAAACTCAAGAAAAACCCTTTAGGAGTTAAAAATAAAAAGGGGTCATCCCCTTTTATATTTGTGTTGGCCGGCCCCTTTGTATAATCGGTGCACTCTCTTTTGTTTTGTCCGATCCCTTTCTCTCTTTTTTCTGGAAATTAAAAATGGCGGCTGTGAGAAACTCTAGGGTTTCCTTTATCCCCAAAATCAATCGGTTGTCTCTGGAATTTATCTCTGAAGTTCGAATCGAATGATGGTTGGTTCTCTCTCTTGTCACCAATTTGAGGTTTTGGTTCTACGATTGAAAACCGATGTGAGTTTTCTGGATTTTACTTTGATTTCCTTGAAATTATTTTGTGGGTTTTTCGATCTGACTGCCTGTGATGTATTGGTGTAAAATAAATATAGGGTTTTCAAACCCTTTGATTCTCTCTGATTTCGTTTAATGGCTTGAGATGATTTGCGTGTTTTCCCTTTTTGATTTTCCTTGATTTCTCGGCTTTGATTGATAAGAGTAATTCTGAAAATTATTTAAGATTTAAATTGTGGCCCCCCTTGCTTGATTTATTGTTCTTGCGTGATTTCTGGTCTGCCTTGAATTGCATTCGAGTTTCCAGATTTAACCCTTGCCAAAAATGAATCTCTGATTTGTTTTCCTTTGGTCCACTATGATTTTCCCATGAACACATTCCTGAAAACTATTTGTTGCCTTTTTGTTCATCATTGAATACGATGCACTGATGGATTAAATAAAAGATTTCTTGCTAAGTTCAACTGTGTGACATTGGTCCCCTTAGTTTGATTTCTGAAATTCGCCATAAGTGCTTTTAAACTTATGAACCATTCTCTGAAATTCCCTTGCACATTTCTGGAAAAAGCAAAAATAAAAAACTGCCAAAACAAATGAGTTGCTGATTATTAGAAAGTCAGAATTATGTTTATTTCCTTTCCCTTTTGAAGTGTTGCCAAAATAAACTTGATTCATTTCTTGCCAGAAACAGGAAACGTGAATTTTGCAATTGCATACACCTGTAATGTATATCCATGCTGAACTGATCATACTGATATGCTCCATTAATCACTTATAGCCATGCATGTCTGAACTGATTTGAGTCTTGCACTTGTACTTGTCCATCTATGCCACTCATACTTCATGCACTTGTGGTTCGGCTTTGACTTATACTCCAGCACCATTTGCTACTGTAACTTGTTGCTCATGAAAGCTAGGACATGAGCCTGCCTGCACTTGCATATCGACTCATTCCATGCATCACATGATATTTCTGCATGTTTGCTTCATGACTTGTGGTCCATTCTTGGTTTCAAAAAGTAATTTCCATGATTGTGCTGAGAACTTGAAAGACTGTATATTAGTCTATTCATTTGATCCTATGCATTTTTGGTAATCCACTTGCACACTTTCACCATGCATGCACCATACATATCGAACCATTTTGTTGTGTAAACATATGTTGCATCCCCCTGCTCCACTTATGTTGTTCAACCTGTGTTCACCATTCCTACTCGACCATCTGAACTGTTTTTGCTGAAAGTTTTTTGGGTACTTTGACTTTTTCATTTTTGCATGAAAACTCGACCACTTTTGTTTGTTCTTGTATGTTTTTGTGCTGTCATGCATTTAGCTGTCTTGATTATGTTGTCTTGAACACTTTGCGGCTGCACCATCCATTGTACTGCTTGTTCCACCATTGTTGTTTTCTTGAGTCAAATGCCTCGACCATGTCTGCATGTAAGTGGTCTGTCATCATGTTTGAATTTGGTCTTGCTTCATTGTTGAAGGTCATGATGCTTGCTGCATTTACTTTAATGTGTTTTTAATCATGTTGGCACATGTTTCTTGACCACTTTGACTTTCTTCTTGGACTTTGACCTGTCTTGTGTCAATTTTGACCACGCTTTTTGACATTTTGTATAAGTGTATATATGTGCATATCACCAGCAGACTGACTGTACTGAGTTGGGGCTGGTCAGAACCAGCTGAGTTTAATGCTGGTTCTGATCAGCAAACCAATATGGTTATGTCGAGGCTGATCAGTGGGTACAAGAAATGTATCAGATCAAGTCATGAAAAATGATGAGAAACACACCAGAATTCTGAGGCAAATAAAAATTTTAAAATTAAAATTTATATTTGCATATATTCAATATTATTTCTATTGCAGTGTACTGTGCGTATGTTTATTTGTATGACAGGTATGAAGACTGGACTAACTGTGAAGACTGAAGACAAGAAGACAGAAGGCAGAAAAACAAGAACAGTGTGTGTAACAATGAAAGTGTTTGTATATTGGGTCTGTGAATGTATAAGTGAAAAAAATATTGAGTGTTGAGTGATATAGTGAGGAGCTAGTTTATATGAAAAAGTGATTGTACTGATTATTTGTAATAAACAAAATCTGTTTGAAATAAAATATTATTTCATTGTTGTCAAACAGACTGTCTATTCTATTCTGTTTATTTATAAGTACAAAAATATGAAGTGATTAAATAGTGGAGTTAATACAGATGTACTGTTTGATATTGAAATAAAATATTCTATTCAAATAAAATACTGTGAATATTTAAATTTCTGTATAGTTGTATTTTATTTAAATATAAATATTATATTCCAGTCTGTGATTTACAATAATAGTACAATATCAAACACATTAAAATAATATTTATTTGGTTGTTATCATCAAAAAAATCATATAATTGTGTATACAACACCGTTATATACAACAGTTACATATAGAATTTCGAATTTGGAAGCCTATTTACAGTGGTTCAATAGTCATATCCTTTCAGGAAAGGATTTAAACCAATATACACAACTTTTGAAATTTGAATTTATAAATTAACGGATGCCATGTCGACATAGGGGTTTGTGCATGTTGACGTGCCTAAGGAAATTTCTGAAATTTGATTTTTTTGAAAACAATGTAAATGATGTTGAAATAAATCAAGGTAATTCTGGAGTTTAAATATACTATTGCTCTTTATAAAAAATAGTTAATATTGTATAAATATAATTTCAAAACATATAATTATAATTTATAAAATAACTATTTAAAACTTATATATACCTATAAATATAACTATTATAAGAAATGTTTCAAAACTAAATGTATAAAGCTATAACTATAAATATAAGGAAACTGAAACTTATGTAAAATATATAAAAACTAAATTATAAGTAAGTAAATATTTAAACTAGTTAAAAAGTAAAATATAAATAATCAAATCTATAATATTCAGCCAACCCTTACTTCTGTTTTTATATGCTTTTGGTTTGGCTCATGTAACCTACCGTGTGATGTTGTTAACTCAGCACTTGCTTATGTATTGTTTTTCATGTAATTTTTTGTAAATATGTGATTGCCTGCATGGAACATTCAGTGGATGATCCACTATAAGCGACGGTGGATGGTCCACCTAAAAAACCGATTAGTTGACAACTAACTTCATTCGCCTGTACATATTGTAATTTCATTATTAGTCATAATAAAAAAGTGGTGCATCCACTATGAAAATGGCTTGCCTTGCTAAAAAAATCTATAATATTTAAATTAGGAGTTAGATTTAAAATCCAATATATGGATATATATTTTTTAAATATGAAGCAATTTTGAAACCAATTTTAAAGTAAGAGAAAAGAAGATTTGAAATGATAGGAGATTTAAAAATAGAAATTCTGTGCAATTACAGAGTTTTAATGAAAATTCTAGACTCTATAACTTATCTTATTTTCTTGAACTCTTGTTACTCATAAGTCTTCAATCTTGAACTCTTCGTCTTTAAAATTTTTAAACCGTACGGTCTTCAAATCATGCCTATATATCATTCTTGCATATACACTTATATATTTCTATAAAATAGTATTAGTATATATTTTATTACAATAATAGTTAAAACACGAACAAAAATCGCTCTTATTAAAAAAGGGTTCGGTTTGGGTAACCATTCATTAACCGCGTTAAGAGAAAAGTGCAACGTCCCGCCTTTTTGACCGCTTCAAATCGGTAATTAAACCAATTTAAAATATTCAAATTGACGGATCGTTATTTAACTTACAGAGTTCAAAAACAAAATCGACACAGAAACACAAAATAAATAAATATAGAGTATTGAATAATGAAATAAACTTTTATATATTAACAGAATTTTTGATACAAGAATTTTCAGTATATCAAAATTTAAAAATTTAATTTGAATATAGAAAAATCTTTACTGTTTAAACCATCAGAGTGCCCACGTTTTTGGATCCACGGCTTCACCGATCTTAGGATCTTAAATTGTAATCTTTAAATCTGAAATGCTCGGGTCTGACCCGAGTGTTCCATGCAAAAACATAAAATACTCAAGTCAGGATTAATCATAGTTCAAATAAATTAACTTTAATATAAACTAAAATATAACGGTTAATCCTAACATCAAATATGTCCTGCGCAAATGACATAATCGGATGTATCATGAGGGTATATGTTGGCAAACAGAACAATGACCATGCAACCCGCTGTATTTTACAAAAGGAATAATATTACTTTTATAACTAAAATTTATAATAATGGAAATACATCCTTAATTTGGACAAAAATAAGGGAAACTAGCAAGGTATATATATGTATAGTTGAGTTATCCTCATAAAAGAATGAAAATCATATTCATAATTTTGACAATGAGATGCATAATAAAGTTTGAGTAATAGTTACCAAGTTGCACTATCATAATGCACATACATAAAGGAAGGAATTCCTACAATCAAGCAATCATCATAAATGAAACACGCATTATCCCAAGTATTCTAATAGTCGTGTAACCTTGTGTTGCATTAGTCAACTTAGTTGCCTTCTGAATGAATGAACTATGAATTTCACTACATTTTCACTTAAATGCACTCGGGGCTTGATTATATTCAAATGACAATTCGATGATCGCCTACCTAATTATTAGTATCACGGTCTCAATCAACAAAATTTATCCCCTATGTGCTTCAAGCTACTTCAACTAGTATAATGTTAACTGTTCCTCAAATATTGACTTTACTCGGCTATTTAATTTGTAGGGCGAACTCAAATTTAAACAATAAGAAAGAAATTTAACCGAAGTAACCAATTTTCCCCTCAACGTAATTGAACCAAAAAGTCAGTTGTTGAATTAAGTTTGCAAAATCTAGCAAGTTGCAAGTTCAATCCAAAATATGTATCAAGCATCCACATAATTTAGTATAGACTCAACAATGCAGTAAGCTAAAACAATGGGAACCACAGGGCAATTGAGATTGGTCGAACAAAGACAAGTAACTTTTTTCTGTAGTCACTATTTTGTTTTGCAGGGTTTTATTTGTTTAGTATTACTAGCTTTAAATGCACTCACATATACCAATGTATATATGGATATAAACATGCAAGATAGTGTATATAGATATGCACGGTCATTGCTTCCACAATGCACATTGCATTTGCATTAGTAAACTGTATTCAAACCTATTTACAATATAAATAAGATTCAATGATAAATTACAAAACAATTTGGATGGCCAGTTAAACTATGTTTGTAATCCAAATATCTAACACTAATCCTACATGAAAAATATCATGTTTTTGCTATGTGTGATATACTTACTTTCAGCTTGCATCAAATGGAGCGGCACAACTGTCAAATCACTGAACAATCCATGCGCATGCTAGAAACAAATTTCTATTTGGAAACATCATACAAATAAATGGACATTTACTTGCTTAAATTCCACTTTTGCATGATTAACAATGGACTATTACACAATCTGGTATAGTGATGGCGTTATCTTACAAAATCCAAATATATGCCCGAATTCTATTTGATAAAAATGAATGGATAAGCTGAATCCAATATTCCATTGCACTCTGATTAGTTATTAATGCTGATCATTTAAAATCGTCTAATAAAAGATTTTCTTCATAGCCAAAATGACTGGAAGAGAATTTCAGTTATTGGAGGAAATTACGAATAACAAACTATATTGTGGCATTAATAAAAAGAAACACTACAAATCATAAATAAAACCAACTGCATACCAATATTAACCAAAATAAACAGAACAAGAAGATACTAAATATCACCAAAACAGAAGAACTAGTAAATTATTGCATCAAATATCGTCGTCGACAATGAGATGAACTGTTATGATCTATGTAATTCGATCGATTAAAGACCAATGGAAATTTTTACCGAAGTTTAAAACTTGCACTAGTTTTCTTCTGTAAAATAAAGAGACAACATCCTATCCTTGGAACAAAAAGCCCATGAAGTCCACCTCGGTAGTGTTTCAAATTTTTTTAATATATATATATGTATATATATTTGTTATACACATTTACAGAATCAGGTTGTTACATATTCTTTTGATCCACTTCTAATGATCATTGGGAATACGTTTGACATAATGGATATCAATATAAATCGGACTGTACTGTTCTACAATTTAACAATGAAGCAAAACAGCATGCAGTCCTGGCACCAACACACAGACTCAATGATGCAAAATAGCATGGCCATGGCAATCGAAAATGACAATTCAACCATGAAGCAAATCAAATCAGTCCAGCAAACAAACTCTACTTTAATTATAGAAGTTAAATCACTTGATCACAGATTAATCGTGAGGGGTACTCACCTTGAAACAGCGTTGCAGCTTTAATTGTCGGAGTTCAACCACGATTACGAAAGCAGTAGGTAATCAACATGGTTGATGGCCAGGCCGTAGTGGATGCATGACTTCAAGGTGGAATCTTGCCTTGCGACTCTCCCCCTTTGCTTCGATACGACGACCAGCTTTGAATTGGTCAATGAAGGAAGGCGATTTGTGCTGAAAAAATGATTCATTTCTATAAAGATGAATTATTTGAAAAAATTGGATAAGTGTGAGGTGACTTATATGTGAATAGTCCCACATCATAAGACTATATGAGGAGAAAAAACCAGTTTTTTTAATTGACTTGGTAAAAAAATTGAGATCCATTTTTTAGGATCTGAACCAACATCCTCTACATGTATTACCATGTTTATTTATTGCCGAACTACTCAGAAAAAACAACAACTTTTTATTCTTATCTCTCTCTTCTTCTTCCTCCACCATTAAAAGTTCTTCAAAAATAAAATCAGAACAAGCAGTTAAATTTAAATTGAAAGTGCAAATCTGAATTGGTTTGTTGTGCAAGCAAATCAATTATTTTTCTCAGAAGGTTGTTTTATCCCAGAGGCAATGACGACAAGTACGAACTGGTTTGCACCACCGATCAGATCGCCGAATCGTCTTCAAGAAAGCGACCTAGTCCGCGACTCAGCCATTGTTTCACAACAATTTGAAGATGAACTCGAAACAATGGCTACAACCCTAACTTGCTTGAAGGTGCCGCCATCTTCCTCTATCTACTCAACGCTTTGAAATACTCAATGACTTGAAATCTTACTCAATTTGTAACTGCGACTCCTTCTACTATCTTCTCTGGCAACGAGATATCGAAAGAAAAAGTAGAAAGATTTGATGTGAAATCCGGATTTGCCGTCATCTACATGAAATCGAGGTTAAAAGGTGGACAATTTGGTATGCATGGAAGGTGGCTTCGCGTTGTAGTTACGTAGTAGCATCATGAAATCCAAGTTTGTGAGAAATGGATCGATGGACTGCAGTATTCTTTATTGTTGTGGCCCCCACCAGGATGAGCATCAGAGAAAGGTAATATAATTTTTTAAACCCTTTCTAATGCATGCTTAAATTGATAGCTGATTGTGCCTGGTATATGGAAAATTCACTAGAAAGGTATCAGGTATTAAGTAATTAACATATTCTATTTTGGCTTGTTAAGTACGAACATAGAGGTTTCTTGGCTGTGCCTTCTTTTTCCAACGAGCTTAAGTCACCTTCTGAGTTGCATTTTAATCAGAATCCTTAAGAAAAAGAAAAATAGAAGTAAAAATGGAAGCTTATTTTTATGAATTTCATTGGACATAGAATGATACAAACTATAAGTTACTATTGATTGTCATTGATCCAGTAGCCTTAAAGAACTGTAAGCATGTCATCTTTGTAGTTGTAAAATGGTAGCATGGTGGAAATTGGTTTATAAAACTTCGAAACTAATCATGAACCCTACTCATTATCTTGTACTGTAGTTTTGGGACAACTAATCGCTTTGCTTGAGTCCTAAGAGTGTACATTATTTTATTGGAACAATGTTAACTGACTGAACCTAAGTAATTTTTGAACCCAAGAGTTTTGATACCTTGGTTTATGTAGTCCCTATATGTGATGATTAAATTTACCTTATAAGTTGTTTACCATTAATATAGTTCACAAGTGTGGTGGAATGGTACAAATGCAGAAAATAATATTTTATGTGAATAACTTATGTTAGTCTATGAGTTTGCGTGTATTTTTCTATAAGAAAAATATAATTTTCAAACATATTAACATCTCAAGCAATAGTAAGCCTCCACAGCGGGTCAGTTGAGAATAGAATGGGAATCCACAAGGAAACCATAAAGGATAGCAGCAACTAACCAAAATGAATGATTCTGGACAGTTGCTTCTATATTACAACTGTGGAAAACCAGGTCATATGGCACGACAATGTCGGAACAGGCTAAGCCCTACACCATAGGAAAACTTGACTGAGAAGCCTTTAACAGTTACGACTACTAAGATTCACTTTGATGGTGGATCAGAGAGTTGGTGGGTAGACACTGGTGTTTCTTGCCATGTCTGCTATGATTGTGATATATTCACAATATACACGGCTGCTGATGATCAGAAAGTGTTGTTGGGAGATCCTCACACAACTAAAACTGTAGAGATTGGTAATGTGAAAATAAAGCTTACAATTAGAAAGACAGTGTTTCTTAAAGTTGTGATGCATTTGACATGTTTGAAACATTAAAAACTGAAATTGTGTAATAAGAAAATTAACAGAATTCATAGTGATAGAGAAACAGAATATGAATCTAGTTTATTCTGATTTTTTTACATGGTATAGTACATGAGAGAACTGCGCCATATTCACTTGAAATGAACGGTAAAGCTGAAAAAAGGACCTTTACCGAATTAGTAATTGCCATTTTATTAAATTTTGGTGTAGCAAAACATTGGTGGGGGGGGGGATAGTTTAATTGACTGCATGCTATGTTCTGAATAGAATCCCCTAATCTAAGAATAAAATTTCACTTTATGAAAATTTAAAAAATCCAATGTGTCATATTTTAGAACTTGGGGTTGTTTAGCATATGTTCGCATTCCATATCCTAAGAGAATAAAATCGGCAAGTAGAGCATATGAATGTGTATTTATGGGCTATGCTATTAATAGCAAAGCATACCGATTTTATGACCTAAATGCACATAATATAATTGAATCAAATGATGCCGATTTTTATGAAACAAAATTTCCTTTTAAATTAAGGAATAGTGGGGGCACATTAAGTATGCCTATTAAAACAGAACTTAATAAAAGTTCTGAAACTGAATCTAGAAGAAGTAAAAAAGCAAGAACCGTAAAAGATTTTGGTTCAGATTTTTGTGCCTTTACTATAGAGGAGGATCCCTTAAACCTCCAAGAGGCCTTATCTTCTTTAGATGTCGATTTTTGGCAAGAGGCTATAAATGATGAAATGGATTCTTTGGAATCCAACAAGATCCATGACATTTAGTAGATTTATTCTCTAGTTGTAAATCTATAGGTTGTAAATGGGTGCTTAAAAAGAAATTAAAACCTGATGGCACTATTGATAAATATAAAGCACAATTAGTAGCTGAAGGTTTTAAGCAGAGAGAAAATATAAATTTCTTCGACAATTTTTCTACCTGTAACTAGAATTACATTCATTTGGGTATTAATCTCACTTGCTTCTATTTTTTATTTATTAATACATCAAATGGATGTTTTGAAAAAAAATAGCTTGGGTCGTCTGCCTTAGGATCGACCACCGCTAGGAATGATCGACCCAAAACAATGTACTTGGCCTATTTTTTAGCTAAGTACATAATGAATAAGAGCAGATTTTGAATATATTAACCTACTATTTAACGGTTAGATTTGAACCTAAGAACTTAGGTTTATTGCTAGATTTAATTTGAAAGAATTAAATCTAAGGCCAGATTTTAACCTAAAAGATAACCTAATTGCAAGGATTAGAACTATGAAATGGCAACACTGGATTAGATCTAGTTATATCAAATGTCCCTAGATCCTTAACTTAAACTATTAAGTAGGAGGCTGTGACTAAACTTTTTTACCCTCTCTATTTATTTTAGAGGCTGTGACTAAAACAATTAATTTTAGAAGGATAATAAAAAAAATTTATTAAAGACAATAGGATAAAGACGATTTGCAAAGGCAAAAAGGACAAGAGCTTAAAACCTTAGTAGAGTAAGAAATCACTATTTTTTAGAATCAAGGAGATTAATGAAATAGGATTAAAAGTATTTCTAGTTTACATTTAATTTACATGTATAAGGAAGTTGACTTGTTCTGCAGTTGTTAGACTTAAGAATAATTTTATATCTACATGAACTTATGTGATAAAAAGACTTCACGTAAACATGGATTTAAATAAAAGATGCAGACTTGTAAGCAACAAATTGATTAATTCTTATGTGAATTAAATCTGCATGTAATGAATTTGAATTTGTAAATAGGACAATGACTATTATAAAAAGTTATAATAAAGTAAAGACATAAATTTTACAACTGGGGTTGAATTATAACACTAGTTATAACAGAAAAATATAGTGACTATAATGATAGGTAAATACATATATTTTCATGATAGACAGATGACCAACATTATTATGATGGGTAAAGATTATACAAGCACTTTCATGGCAGATAAATGACTATCATGTCAGGTGAAATATATATAGACACTTTCATGATAGATAGAGGACTATCACAACTCTGATAGATAAAGATTTTACAAAAAATGACTATCATGATAGATTAGAATTCAAAAAACAAAGAATATCATAATAATGGTAGATAGAGACTTAAAAATAGCAAACACTCTATGAGGCTAGGTCCCCATCTCCTAATGATGAATGGACACACATCGACGTTGGAAATAATTGGCCTAGAAAAGACGAGAACTTGAGGAAGTGCTTTCTAATGATATTCGAACATGAAAATATTGGTGTTGGCAATAAGACGCTTTGGGTTCTTGAGAGACTCAGTGGGCATTGAGGTGGAAGTACAAGTAAAATACTATTTGGAGGCCCATCCTAAAGATGAACTGACACGCACGTTGAAGCTGGAAATAAGTGGCCTCAAGAAGACGAGAGACGGAGGAAATATGTCCTGACAATGTCTAGGCATGCAAGCATCGGTGCTGGGAATATGACAATATGGGTTCTTAAGCGCTAATAGGTAGATGTGTGTCTAAACAGATATGAAAACGACTTTGTTGCTGGATATAAGGGATTACAGCGGTGGGTGGCTCGCCCAAGTGATGTTTATCAATGTGGTTCCAAAAGTAGACTATTATGTACATCCATGGTAGAGTAGTTGAGGATAGAGGCCTGATAGGCCGACCATCGGGTGGCTAGTCCTGACTTTCAAAGTAAGAACTTATATATTAAACAATCACTTCAAGAAAGCACGAACAAAAAACATTTATGACACCTAGGATAGTTTTGAGACTATTATCACTTGATCTTTCTCTTTCCAATAATCTACTTCTCATTCATCCAACTTTTACCTTTGACCCATTCCTTTTCTCTTCCCCCACCATAGGCATGCCGAGAAGTAGTCGATTCTTTACAGCTTGGAGAATTGCTTGGACGCTCGTTTCTTATTAGGTGTTCCCGTTATCGTTTAATCCGCATCTTAGGATCAATGTAATTATATTTGAGAGCGAGATGTTTTAGTATATTTTGTACTCTAATGTTATACTAATTTGAGACTTGGAAGTATTGACATTAATCCCATTATAACAAATTGAAATGATACTTTTTTCGTAAATATTTTGATCAAGTTATTTTTTTTCATTGCGACATGTGATTTAATATCATGTTATCTAAGTCTCTACATGCTTTAGCTATACCTAAATGACCCCGCTCTTTCACATGACCTGGCAGGGGTATGTTAAGGTATGTGGGTTGTCACACCGTATATGGGTAAGCAACTTAGTCATTTATTATCTGATTTTCATGCCATCGGTTGATGATGATACCTTGCCTAGATTTGAGCATGCTCTGACCCTACAAGTTCGAATACTTCTCTCATTCTGTCATTGCGGCTCTATTCATGACATACCAGGTTAATTGCTTTTCTTGAGTAGCTCCTTGATTTCATCTCTTATATGGTTTCGTTCATTACTTTCGTGTCCATCAATTTTATGGAAAAAACAATGTTCTCGAAAGTCCTTTCATTCTTTGAGGGCTCCCCCTTGCCGACATTCGATATGGAAGGCATTCCCTGGTGTCCAAATAAATCCTTTCCAAGCTACCAATCAAACCGGTATAAGAAGAGTATCTTGGTCCTCTCCTCATTCTTTTTGGCTGACCATATTCATCGTTGTCCTTCTATTTTCCGTTATCTTTTTATAAGATGGATGGTCCTTCGCCCTTCATAATATTCACGTCTAAGACTTCATGATCTTCCTTCTCACTTCCTATCATAAGAGTCAGTCGGCCTCATGATAAAATTCTCTATGAACACTCCGAATCCAAAAATATCTTAAAATCCAAATTACCCAAAATTCTAGAAATAGTCGTTATTAGAACCACCGATAGATTTGGCATATCCACCAAAGCCACTGCTGCATTAAACATAGCAAATAACTCTGTAGGTTTTCTCCAATTCTTTGTTTGATTATTTTAGTTGGGTCGAGTGATATGGACCCTAAGCTGACTCATAAATCTATCCACCAGCTCCGACCATGTTCTGATGGTTCCATTCTCATGCTGCTTGAATCATAACGCCGCGATGTCCGATAGATACATAGAAAGCATATTTCCATGACTTCCTCAAATACCTCACTACCTCCAAATGTCTCATGTACCTAATTAATTGAACATTTGGATCCATTCTCTTGCTTCTGAAGTTTGAGGCACAGTGGGTTCCTTGAGTTCCTAATATTTGGGTGAATGGACTCTGATGCATGTTATTTATGTCTTGATTCACTATTCTAGCCCTTATAGCTCGACGAATAACATAAGGAAATCCATCGTTTTTATTCAGAAGTAATCTGCAATCTGCACCCTAAATTCCTTTCATGTGAACATTCGTATTAGCCATAACTCCATTTATGCCTGAATTTACCCATCCTGAGGGAGTGCCCCTATGGTTCAAGGGAATGATACTGACCCCTTTGGGGAGTTCAGTTCCAACCCAATCCCTTTAAATAGTTTTTCCCTCATTGATTCATATTTATACCTGACGAGTGCTCGTCATTGCATTTTACAAATCATGAATTCCAGTAGTCCTTCCACCAAGTGTCAGGACCAAGCCCCAATTAGATAGGGATAAGTGTTGACTCCTTAAGAGAGATTAATACTGACCCATGCATTTGCTCTATGTGTCAGTCTTGCCCATTAAGATCTATTTCCTTTAGTCCTAGCTTCATTGTCAAATGGTCAGTTCTAGCTTCTACCTTATCCCACTTGTCCAGTTTTCCAAAGGGAATTTATCACCATATCCTCTATCTCTTTAGCATCTATTCTTGTCTCTCAAACCTAGCTTTCAATTTGGTTACTGCATCATCCATATCCTCTTTAGTCAAGTAAATGGAAAGATTACCATCAAAGGAAGCCTCCCGACTACTTCCTTGTCCAATTTCTTCTGCCTGAGCTCCATCCCTTTTCTTCTTAGTCGTTGTTAGCCATAAGCTTTTTTAATTTCAATCCAAGGTACCTCCTTCCTAGCATGCCAAAATATTAGCATTTTTTGGTCAAACAAGCACTAACGTCCAAATGAATATAATTACATATACTACTATAAATCATATATGTTGCTTCGCCTCATGTGCACTAGTTGTGTCAACAAACAAAGTAAATACAATTTTTTTCTCCTATTCTAGGATAACAACTAGTGCAATTGGTACTAAAAACCAATATGATAGGGGAGAACGTAAGTTTCTTCGGTTTTAATTGAAACTCGATGCACATACGAAGAAGCAAATACGTTTATTTGCACCGGTCATATGTGAAACCGGTGCAAATATTATGTTTGCATCGGTTTTCCACTCGATTTCCACCAACTGGTGCATAAAATAAATGGCATTTTGCGGTTTACTTTCTTTTTACATTGCGTCTTGCCTCTAATTAATTTCCGCCACTTCCTTCCGCAAAAACTTTCCAAACTCTCAAGGAAAAAATTAAACCAAAAAATTGTTCAATTGTTCACATCTATTTAGGGATTTATATATTGTCCGCCATTTTCAATCATAAGGTACGAAACCCTAGTTGTAAATAGATTTTGATTTAGGCCATGTATGCTTTAAAGAAAAACAACCTCGTAATCATTTTCTTTTAAGTGTAAATAAAGCTGTTAGTTTATTTAATCTAATTCATTATGATATATGCGGCTCTAAAATTGTGTAAGCTAGTAATGGTGCTAACTAATTCTCGACTATTGTTGACAGCTGTTCAAGGGCTACGTTGGGCTTTTTTCATGGTTAGAAAATATGGAGTGGCGTAATTGATTAATTTATTTGCACTATAATGAAAACCCAGTATGATAAAAATGTAAAAAAAATTGAGAAGTGACAATGGGAAAATTTTATGTATAAGGAAATATTATGTTTAATGTGGTATTATTTACCAAACATCTTTTGTTGACACTGCCCAAATGGTTTTAATATTGCTCATGCTTTATGTTTTCTATCCCATCTTCCTAAAAAAAATTGGGTTGAGTGTGTTTCAAATGCGGTTTATCTAATCAATAGAACACATACTCCTATTCTTAAACCAAAAATCGACCCTATGGTAAAGGTAAATTCCAGTCCCATTCTAGAAAGTGTATTATTATGGGTTACCCATTTGAGAAAAAGTCCTGCATCTATTTGATTTGGAAATTAGTGAATGTTTTGTGAGTAGGGATGCATAATTTTCTGAGGAAGTTTTTCATTTTCTATGCCTGATATAAATCTGGATGATGCCCCTTAGCGGAATTTTTATATTTACCATCCTTGGATGAAGATGAGTTGGTGACGAGTAAAATTGTGGTCGTTGACTATGCAAATGACCAGGTGGGCCACCTATTTCAGTCGCTGATGGCATGGGAAGTGGTGGCGTAAATGGTGAGCCAACGTTTCACATGCATGTTATTGGAGAAGTTCCCTTGGAAAAACAAAATTAACCTTTTGAAATGCATTGCAACCACATATACTTATTATCAGACAATGAATCCAAAATTTCTTTAATTTTTTATTATTTTATTTTATGATTTGACGAAAGAAAATTCAACTTCCTCAAGATAGTGCGTACAATTATTTTATCAAAAATAAAACTTATTCTTTAATGGTTAATTTCCTCTCCGTAACACAAGAAGTTAAACTTTGTACTCATTAGTTATATGCATTTTTCAGTAAACCCTTAAGATTTATCAACGAATGAAATATGCAACACAATATATCAAACCAAGAGAAGTTTGTTGCAAAGATTTCCATATTTTAATTTTCACACCCTCTAAGACTTTGACATCTCTAATTATATAAATATGAATAGAAACAAATAGCAAGTCGTGTCTACATCACATATATATACTTCACCTTAGCTTATATTTCCAAAAAAAATTGAAGTTTTATTTTAGTAAAGATATTTTATTATAATAGTTATGCATGTCTTCGGTAATTATTTTTTTGCTTATGTAGTGTCTCTTGCATTTGCACATGGATCGTAATTGGAAGTACAATGTAAAACATGGTGATGAAGAGTTTGTAAGCAAAATGGTATAGATCATCAATTGGGCATTGAATAATCAATTAAGGAAAGTGGAAGAAACCACTTTTTGTCCTTGTAGACACTGCAAAAATAAGAGGAGGCTTCGCAACATCGATCAAATTAGGAATCATATAATTTATATTGGGTTTAAGCAAAACTATACGTGATGGATATCCATGGTGAAAGTAAACTAGTAGATCTCGTTCTAGCAATCGTGAGAATGGTTAGAATGGTCAAGAAGATAACATGAATAATGAGGCAAATGATGAATATGATGAGAATGACCACATTCAGGAAATGTTTCATGATGCTGAAGATTAATTGGTAGAAGAGATGAAATTGTATGGAAAAATACTGATATCGAGAAGCCTTTATTTCTAGATTGTGTTAAGTTTGCAATACGGTCTGTTGTGCTCAAGCTTTTCAAATTGAAAGCAAAATATGGGTAAAGTGATATAAGTTTTACATCAATGTTGGAACATCTGAAAGACATGCTTTCGGAAGGTAATGAGCTTCCTACTTCTTACTATGAAGCCAAGAAAATTATGTTGGTATAGGATATAAAAAGACACATGCATGTCCAAATGATTATAGATTGTATCAAAATGAATATGAGAAGTTGCATGAGTGTCCTAAGTAACATGTTACAAGTCATGAGGGAATGTTCATAACGAAGCAAATATAAAGAGTCTCCAGCAAAGGTCTTATGGTATTTTTCCGATTATACCAAAGTTTAAATGCTTATTTGCAAATAAAGAAAACGCAAAAAGCTTAAGATGGCATGCAGATGTAAGGAAAGATGTTGGATTACTAAGACATCCAGTCGATTCTCCACAATAGAGGAACATTAATGCAATGCATCCTGATTTCGGTAGAGAAATTAGAAATCTCATACTTGATCTTTGCACAAACGGCGTAAACCAATTTGGAAACCTAAGTAGTCAACGTAGTACTTAGCATGTTCTTTTGGTGATTTACAATCTTCATCTCACTTGAGTATAAAGTGCAAGTACATCATGTTGTCTATTTTGATCTATGGGTCCCGACAACCAGGAAATGATATTGATGTTCACCTAGCTTCTCTTATTGATGATATAAAACTTTTGTGGGATAAAGGCGTGCGTGTATTTGATGCATAAAATTGATTTTATGTTCCATGCCATGATATTTTGTACCACGAATGATTTCCCCGCATATGGTGACTTGTCTAGCTATAGTTCAAAAGGTGTCAAAGTATGTCCAATTTTTCAAGATAATATGGTTGTTGAATGACTGCATAGTTACAAGAAAAATGTGTATATGCATCATCACAGATTTCTCCTTCCTAATCATCATTATCGTAAAAACAATAAGCCTTTCAATGGGGAGACAGAAATGGAGTTGCCCATTTTTCATTAGTGGGAAATGATGTTTGAGAATATGTCAAGGATATCGATAATAAATTCAGCAAAGTTTTTACTCTTCTAAAAGGCTCATGGAAGAAGAAATTTATTGTTTAGGAACTTTCATATTAGAGACATTTAGAGATTAAGCATTGTCTAGATGTAGTGCATATAGAAAAATATATTTGTGAGAGTATCATTGGGAACTCCTGAATATGCCTGGTAAGACAAAAGATATGGAGAAAGCTAGGCAAGATATGGTGAAAATGGGTATTCGGAAGGAGTTAGCACTAGTGCAGCAAGGTAAACGCATCTATTTTCCCTCTACATGTTATACATTGTGCAAAAAAAGAGAAAACCACTCTATGTGAGTGTCTTCATAGTGTTAAGGTTCCATTAGGTTATTTTTCAAACATTAGCAGTCGTGTATCAATTGAAGATCTGAAATTAACTGGCATGAAGTCTCATGATTGTCATGTATTAATGCAAATTTGTTACTTATTGCAATTCGAGGCATATTGCCTAAACATGTTATCACAAAGATTTTTATCTTTTTAATGTTATTTGTAGCAAGGTAATTGTTCCTGATACGTTGGATGCTCAACATGCTAATGTTATTGTTACTTTTCCCAATTAGAGATAAATTTGACCCCTTCATTTTTTGACGTTATGGTACATTTGATTGTTCATCTAGTAAGAGAAAACAAAATTTTGGTCCAATTTTTAAGATATATATGTATCCATTTGAAACGCACATGGGGACTTCAAAAATGAAAACCCCAAATAGATATACAGCCGAAGATAGCTTCGTAGAAGGTACTGTAGCAGAGGAGGTTATTGAATTTGTCACTCAATACTTAACTGGTGTTGAACTTATTTGACTTCACAAGTCTCGGTATGCAGGACGACTTGACGACCATGGCACACTTGGGTCAAAATCGATTTTAATTAATGAGGAAATGTTTCACAAAGTCCACCTACTTGTTTTACAACACCTCATTAAGGTTCATCCTTACATGGAGGAGGAGCACATGGAAATTCTAAAGTCCAAGAATCCTTCGGAGAAAGGAGTTGTTGATAAATGAACATAACCGCTTCATTGTCGTATGATTTAAAGTCATAGTAGTGTATCAATTGTCTCAAGCAAATCATGATATTTTCGATACAATAAAGTGGTTGGCATATGGGGCACAAATTCAAGTTAACTCTTATGAAGTATATGACATGAGTGGTTATGTCTTTTATACGAAGCGTAGGATAAGTAGAGAAGAATACAAAATAGCAGAGTTAGTGTCATGACATGTTTAAGAGAATTTGGTTATGCTAAAGATAACAAGCCAATAAATGCGACAATGTCATATTACGTGGTAATCGAGAGTATTTGGGAGCTTGAGTATAAGGAGTTCACAATCCCACTATTTCAATGTAAATGGGTTGACAACCATCGTATTACACGAGTGGATAACTATGGACTCCCACTTGTTGACTTTGGTCGAGTTAGCCGTGATAATGATCCACTCGTCTTGGAGATGAATTTGCAAATATATGCAAACGTGATTTACAGAGGTGAATTATGTTTAGAATGAGAGAGTATACTTGAAATTGTAATTGAGAATAATAATTTACAGTGTTGTATATGTGGGTATTTATAACCCAGTGTATAAAGCCTTATTGGGCTGAGTACAATGTAATAATAACAGTAAGGGTTAAGCCCAATACAGAACTGATTTAATGTATGTAGCCTGCTATTCTATTACCCCCCCTCAAATCGTATTGAGAAATAGGGTTTGCTGAAATAGTTAGGTCAAATAATGGTGGCGGCGCATCCTTCAAACTCCAGAAAAGTCACTTCGAACTTCAGGAAAAATCACTCCAAGCTTCAGTAAAGTCACTTTGTTCTTCAACTAGAGATCATTGGCTGCTACTCTGGCACGAATACGAGTTGGCGACGCATCCCTCAATCTTCAGGAAAATCACTTTACTCTTCAATTAGAGATTGTCGGCTGCTACTCTGGCATGAATACGAGAATATCTGACCTCTTGCATGGATCTTCATCATCAACATTAAGTTCCAACCTAAGTCTGGTGAAGTTCGCCTTCGAGAGTGGTTTTGTAAGTATGTCGGCTTTCTGATTCTGAGAAGGTATATATCCTATTGACAATTTATTTTGCATAACCTGCTCTCGTATGAAATATAAATCCAATTCGATATGCTTGGTTTTAGAGTGTAAAATAGGGTTAGCAGTCAGAGAAATTGCACTGGTGTTATCACACCAGATTGTAGCTTGTTTGTTCACTTTAACCCTAAGTTCACTCAGTAATGACTTTATCCACATTAATTCAGCAGTAGTACTTGCCATACTTCTAAATTCAGCCTCTGTGCTGGATCTTGATACAGTGTTTTGCTTTTTAGCACACCATGATACTGGATTTTTGCCCAGATATATACAGTAACCTGATGTAGATTTTCTATCGTCTTGATCTGTTCCCCAGTCAGCATCTGAATATGCATTGATATTGAGTGTTTTGCTATGCTTGAGTATAAGCCCTTGTGTTAGAGTTCCCTTTAGATATCTGAGTACTCTCTTTAACGCCCTCCAGTGTTGATCCAATGGGTTTTGCATGTATTGACTTATTTTATTCACACTGTATGATATATCTGGTCTTGTTATTGTAACATATTGCAGTGATCCAACTAGGCTTCTGAACTGTTTTCCATCTTGAATTGCTTCACCTTTTGTTTTAGACAGTTGAGGACTTGTGACCATAGGAGTAGGAAATGGATTTGCTTTATCCATCTTTGCTCTAATTAAAATTTCATAAATGTACTTCTTTTGGCTAAGATGAATTTCAGAATTGTCTTTTCTTTTGACTTCAATCCCTAGAAAGTAACTCAGGTCACCAAGATCCTTTATAGAGAATTCTGAATTTAGAGCTGTGGTGATGCTGTTAATTTCAGTGTCACTGTTCCCTGTTATAATAAAATCATCAACATATATAAGTATATAAGTAGTAGAAACACTGGTAAATTTTGTAAAAATTGAGTTATCAGATTTAAGGGAGTTGTATCCATGTTTGACAAGTGTTGATTTCAACTTGTCAAACCAGACCCTTGGAGCCTGCTTTAGCCCATATATAGCTTTGTTCAACTTGCAAACAAATCCTTCTTTTCCTTGTTGTACAAAACCTTGTGGTTGCTCCATGAAAACCTCTTCCTGTAAAACACCATTTAAAAAGGCATTATTCACATCAAGCTGTTTGATAGGCCATCTCTTGTGTAAGGCAATGGTCAGAACAATTCTTATAGAAGTGGGTTTCACAACAGGGGAGAATGTTTCCGTGAAATCAAATCCATTCTGTTGTGAATATCCCTTTGCAACCAGCCTTGCCTTATACTTTGAGATAGAACCATCTGGATTCTTCTTAATTCTAAATGTCCATTTACAGCCAATAATGTTTTTATGATCAGGTGGGGCTGTTAATGTCCATGTATTATTTTTCATTAAAGCCTTATATTCTTCATTCATGGCAGTAGTCCAATTAGTAGATTGGACTGCTTCATGATATGATGCTGGTTCTTGCAAATCTAGTGTGGTGTTGTAAATTTTTGGTTTGAATATACCACACTTTGCTCTAGTCATCATGTGATGTTGATTTGCATTATCATCAGCTGCATTGCTATGCACAGTACTACCTGATTCACTGCTATCAGTACTATTACTTGATTGACTTTTCTCGCTATCATTTTGTTGCTGAGGTGTTTGATTGGTGCTGATTGGTGAGCCTTGCATCTCTTGACCTGGTCCACTGGATGACACTGTGTGTTGAGAGTTGCTGTCATTGCTGACCTGGCTCTGCTGTGTTGGTATGACTATGTCTACCACATCAGGTATGGCTAAAGTGTATTGTTTTGGATTTTGAACTTTTTTACTAGATATGATTTCTGAGTTACTGAATGGAAACACATGCTCGTTAAATACAACATGTCTAGACACATAGAGTTTGCCTTTGTTATCTAAACACCTATAGCCTTTTTGGTTACTCGAGTAGCCTAGAAAGGTACATGGAACAGATCTAAAATCAAGTTTATGGTTATTGTATGGTCTTAAATAGGGAAAGCATTGACATCCAAATATTTTTAGATGATTGTAATCTGGAGCGTTACCAGTTAGGATCTCATAAGGACTTTTGAACTTGAGAACTTTAGAGGGTAGTACATTAATTAGGTATGCTGCAGTTGCAAAAGCTTCAGGCCAAAATTTAAGAGGCATTGAGGCTTTTGCAAGCAGTGTTAGCCCAGTTTCGACGATGTGTCGATGCTTTCTCTCTATAATACCATTCTGTTCAGATGTATAGGGGCAGGTTGTTCTGTGAAAAATACCTTTATTTAGAAAGTATTGTTTAAGAGGAAGAAATTCCGTACCCCCATCTGTTTGAAACACCTTGACTTTATTGTTGGTTTGATTTTCAACATATGTGATAAAATGTTGTACTGTTTTGCAAGTATCTGATTTGCTTTTAAGCATATATATCCAAACATATCTAGTATAGGCATCTATGAAAGAGATGTAATACTTATAACCATAATCAGAGTTAACTGGGGCTGGACCCCACAGATCAGTAGCAATCAATTCAAGTGGTTTAGAATAAGTTGTGTTAGAATCTGGAAATGCAATTTTATGACTCTTTCCCATTTGACAGAATGTGCAAACATGTGTAGTTGGAAATTTACTAATGTCAATGTTGCTGTTCTTTTCAATAACATGTTTCACAATTTTTATACTGGGGTGTCCCAGTTTATTGTGCCATAAGTCAAATTCATCACAGTACACAGAATTGATAGTGGTAGTCAACATATGATTGTTAGAAGCACTCAATACATGATCATTAGAGCCAGTCAACAAATGATTAATGTCTTTACAATCATTTTTTTCAGATTTACTTGCAGAAAATTTGTATAGACCATCGGTCTCATTACCCTGCAAAATTATTTCTTGAGTCAGTATATCTTTAACTAGGCAAGCATTAGGAAAGAATTCAAAGTACACATTATTATCTTTAGCAAATTGGGAAACACTCATTAAATTTCTTTTAATTGATGGTACCCTTAAAAGATTCTTAAGATAGAGTTTTTTGGGTCCATCAATTATTGCATTTCCAGTGTGTGTTATGTGAATACTTTTACCATTTGCGGCAAGTAAATTTTGCGTACCTTTGTAGTCACGATTTCCGAGATTTAGGTTGCCCAGATTATTGGTTACATGATTGGTAGCTCCTGAATCAGGGTACCAACTGTCATCATTAATGTCTTCAATCCTTGCTGTATCATTATTCTGCCCTTCAGACTTGTTGTCACTCTGATTACTGATATTGTTCACACTTGAACTGTTGCCTGAATTGTTCTTTTGCTGGGTAGGATTATAATTTGCATTAAATCTGAAATAACACTTGTTAGCACTGTGCCCGTATTTTTCACAAATCTGACATCTCACTTTGCTATTGTTGCTTCTTCCTCTACCTCTGCCTCTAAAAGTTTGACCTCCCCTTTGATTGTTGAATTGATTTCTTGACGAATTTCCTTTTTCTTGAAATTTCCCTCTTCCAAATGAGGTGTAATTGATAGACAGGTCAGAATTGACACTCTTTTTGTGATCAATTCTGCCTTCATGAGCTAGTAGGGTTGAGTACACATATTGTAAGTTTGGTGTGGGGTCCATGGATAGAATTATAGCTGTAACAGCTTCATAGTCATCATCTAAACCGCTAACAATAGATAATACCTGTTCAGATTCAGGTACCTTTTGTCCTGCTGAACTCAATTGATCACATATATTTTTTACTTTAAGAAGATACTCGTTCATAGTTGACTCACCTTTCCTGATACTGTGTAATTGTCGTCTGTAGTGCATGATTCTTGCAGACGATTGTGCAGAAAAATTTCTTTCAACAGTAGTCCATACTTCTTGAGCAGTTTTTACACCAATAAGTTGTGGCAATATAGTTGGACCTATGGATGACATCATCCAAGAGCAGACAAGGCTATCTTGTCTTTGATACGCCAAGAATTCGGGGTTTTGCACTAATCTTTCTCCACTGTCTCTGATGAATTTTGGCGGCACTGTCTTCGTACCATATATAAAATCATCTAAACCGTATCCTCTAACTGCTGTTTCAATTTGTAATTTCCATAACAGGAAATTGGATTCATCAAGCTTTTCAGAGATTAATTGACTCTGTGGCTTTACTATGGCTTTCATCAAGTCCACTGTGGGATCGGGTACACTAGTTGAGGCTCTGTTGCTTGAAGCTTGAGGACTGGTTACGTCTCCTTGATTTGTCATTGCAGAAATAAAATGCACAAAGGTTCAACTGGTGAGGAAACAGGTATGTGATTCTGAACTAGATAACTTTTGAATTGAGATAATCTTCAAGAAATGTTTTTAGTTGATCACTGTTGCAACCAGAAGGTTTATGAATGATGACTAAATTGATTCTTGATAAGAGAACTTTGTCTGAAGGCTTTCTTTGGACGGCACTGTGATCAACTGTCTGGTTTCTTGGGTTTTCTTGATCGGGTTTTCTATGTTCAGAAATCTTTTTACCACCAAACTCTATTGAAAGCAATTGATGCAGCCACAGTGAATGGCGAGGTACAGATGCCTTCTAATAGAGTCACAACTCTCAAATGATAAGATTCAATAATCTTTGATGAGAGGAGTCCAAATGATGAAGCTCCTCTGATGGACTGTTGCTCGATAACACCTCTTAATGATCTTTGATGATCAGAATAGATGGTGCAGTTAGCACACACTTAGCTCTGATACCAAGATGAATTTGCAAATATATGCAAACGTGATTTACAGAGGTGAATTATGTTTAGAATGAGAGAGTATACTTGAAATTGTAATTGAGAATAATAATTTACAGTGTTGTATATGTGGGTATTTATAACCCAGTGTATAAAGCCTTATTGGGCTGAGTACAATGTAATAATAACAGTAAGGGTTAAGCCCAATACAGAACTGATTTAATGTATGTAGCCTGCTATTCTATTACTTGGCATATCAAACAAAGAATGTTTTTACCTCATCGATCCAGTTGATAATAAGTGGTCTGTTGTTCTTCCTAGTAGAAGATGCATTGTTTAGATTATGAAGTTGTAGATGAATAAGAGTGTAGTCAATTTGATGAGAACCTACCTTTCTCCGTTGGTGTAAATCTACAGGAAAAGAAGTTCATTTAAATGCTAATTATACATGTTTTGATCACGACGAAGGGATTTGGATAGTGAGGTAATTTTGAAGTGATACAGTTAATTTACCATAGCTATACTTTGGGCTAGTGGTTTTATTTTCGTGTTGTCCATTTTGATGAACAGGGAGAATGATGACCTAGAATCGTGAATGTGATGTTCACCGTCTCGTTTGGGCTTTAGCAAGTTGTTTCAGGTCTACTGATATTTTTTTCAATTAAGTTTACCAAATCTGTAGCTTGGTACAGGCTAAAAATCTGTATTTATAAAATCTTAAGTTAGTGATAATCATTAACAAGAGGAGTATTTTGAAATGGAATCCACTGTTAATGATGATTTTGCTAAATATATGTACTAATCCGAAATATTTGTTTGAGAAGTATATGTATGTTAAATGACTTTATATGAATAGAAGAGCAACTTAATAAAAAATCAATTTCGAATGTAGCAAACTCCATCAAATTATAATAAGTAAAATGATAATTTGATGGAGTTGTAAACAATATATTATTATTATTATTATTACTGGAAAAAGTAATATAAATAATTTCTCTTACTGCTAAAGAATTAGTGATGGCCAAACTATGAAAAATATAGAGACTCTTTCAAGACTGTTCTCTTTGTTGGTAGAGAACATAGTGCATAATAATGCCTTGTAAAAATATTTCTAACCATATCCTGTCATTTCACAATAATAGTTAGTTACTGTATTAATTCTGTACTTTATGCATATGTTAAGATATACTATAGCATGGCTTGAATAAATACTGACAATATTCATGAATCTATAGCCAATCATTAATAAGTATATATTTTTTGGCAGAGAGTAAGTATTATTTTTTATTGTTATATTATGTTTAAAATGTCATATTACATATTTCTGCCTTATGAAATGTATATTGCTTCAGTTGACAATCCAAATTTATATAATTAATTAATATTATATTAGATTGGAATTTTAGTTATTTCCATGAATTTTGCACAAGTTTCAATATCCGATACTAATAAACGAGAATATCACGAGTTTATTTATTTTTCATGCAATTTGAATTGCTTAGTAATGTAGCCATCTCTAGTCCGCGGGAGTTAATTAACCTCACAAGAATTTAATGGAATTTTTATATGTAATCAGTTTATAAGCGCTTTTTTGTTAGTTGCAGAAAAATTATTTTTATGCTGAAAATAATATTCCTACTAAGTCGATCAAACACAGGGCCAAACTAGGAATCATTCATTCATCCCTATAAAACATTCGTTCGAGGTCTTTTTGGTTTTTCTCGATTTCTGAATTCAAAGCTGGTATGATTAAACGGTGTATGGGGGTATGAGGAAGGGAAGTTATGGTTTATGTTCAGTAGTAAGGAGAAAGTGGTGAATCAGGTATTATTGAAGCTTATATGCTGCCGATCGAGGTGAATGGTACATTTGTAATGACTAGTTGGTTTGTGTTTGCAGACAATGTTGGAGTTGTTTTGGTGTGTTACTTGCGGGTTGTGCGGTGGATGCAGTTGTGATGAAAAAAAAAATGAAATAAGACTGCATATTAAAGGCGTACGTAAGAAAATAAAGGTTGTCTTGATTGTAGTGGGGAGTTGTTCAGGTGTTGAACCTGATTGTCAGAGATGGGCTGCTGGTTGAAGGAGTTGGTGATTTGAATTGAGGGGATATGGGTAATAAAGTCTGGCGATGATGTAGGCGAAGGAGGAGTTTGAGTTAAAATGTGATATGGGCAATTTTTTAACTAGCCTGTTTAAAACATTTCTCCATTAAATTAACCGTCTAACAAGCAGTTCGACTGCAAATTATAAATGCAATCAGGATGAAACCTAGCCCATGTCATCAACAAAAATTTATCCCAAGGCACAGCTAACATCTCAACAATAGAAAATTCAATATAATTGTGGTTTTATTGTACACTATTAACTTTATTTGCAATGGTTTACTATAAAAATCAAGTGGAGGGGTGTGTGGTAAGGCCTCTACTTGCCTCTTATGTGGCTTCCTCCCTGATTGTACTAAGGAAATCTTATAGTAAAGAACGTATAAAGCTTGAATTTCATGTAAGATACGCGAATTTGTGTCCAAATATTTTGAATTGATGAAGATCCTATCAAGCTTGCTAAGAGTCTTTAGTGCACTCCTAGTTGTATAATGGAAAGTGTTGAAGCACTTACCTTTCAATATCTAGTCGGTTAAAAAATTGGTAAGTAATAATATAAAGGATATTGAAATGCCAAGAGCAACTGTAAAGGTAACGTGTTGTGATGGAAAATTACAGATTGTCGTTGAACTAAATTAGCATAACTGTGGAGTAATGTTTAATTTGAATAATAGGTACAAGTGTTACGTTATATTATATGTAGTGGATGATGAATTCATTTCTTAACCAAGATAAAACGTTAGTGTTGACCATTTCATCCAGATCTGGCATTGAATATTATCATCCTTTTTATCTTGTTCTTTCATTTACACGTCAGATATAACTAAGCAGATTATGGATCAAAATCAACGTTTTATGTTGCACAGTTCTACATATATAAAATTTTAATTCAATGTAACAAATGTGAATTTCAACTATGAGTACTGGATTTGCGAGCATAAAAGATCTGGATGTAAATATAGTTAATAGAATTGTGCTCAAATTTTGATATAGGGACAATGGAGTTACAACAATACGAACACAGTGAAAAGCATAACCCTTCTACTTCGCAGTTTCCATCTAATAAGGGGCGAAGAGATCCATCAATCGGAAAGAAATATAGGTCATAAGAGGCAAAGGACATCGAGTGGAGTGATAATGGAAAACCTACTATAAAGTGGGCAAAGTCTTATAAGGCGTATGTTGGTGACAAGTTACATTTTAAATTGATATAAATATTAAGACTTGGGACAATAAGGGCTTGAAGGTACCATTTGGAAGGTGTCAAGGTTTATATGTTCTATGATATATAGATATCTTCTTCTTTTATCTTCTGCTCTCAAATAACAAAACAATAACTTATGTTTACTTCATAAATCTGAATAAAATAAAAGGACAAACTGTTAATATTTGCTTAAACGTGGCATACGCTTCTGTTTTTTTAATACTATGAGCTCATATTGGACTCTTTTCAATGTCGTTTCTTCATTTTGAGCGACTTGGCTAAAGTATTATCCTTATCATCCAAAATTTTGATTCAGGTAGGTGTAACTCTCTTATGTTACAGTTATATATGTTGACTTAATTTTAAAATAAATAACTTACAAACCTAGATTTAGGTGGATTTTTTGTAGAATTTAAACATAATGCAACATCTGGCAATTAGAAAGAAAATATTGTAATTCAGTTTCTATGGTACCTTTTTTCCCAGTTTCGCGTAAGAACAATTAGCTGACCTCAAGTTGACAAAATTAACCTTTCAAGTAGAGTCAATTTAGTGTTGAATAGTAACATTGTATCTGTGTTATATAATATGTTCCATGATATATAGATATCATTGAACACAAGTACTGCTTATGATTTAGAGTGTAGCTCTTAAACAATATATTATCGCAGAATGATAACTTATGTTTATATCTTTTCTTTTATTATCTCAGACCGAGTACCATATGGATAATAAAACGAAAGACATTACGTTAATGTATGTTGGTAGACGATGGATTGATTTCAAATGAAATTGGTTAGTGATTGTATTATGAAGACAAGAAAGCTTATGCAAGACCACAAAGAGCCGTAGGAGTTTTATGATGGTATTACTAAAGCATAGTGGGAAACATTTAATAAGAACTGTGAAACCGAGGAATTTAAGGTGTGTGAGCATATGTGTGTGTGTGTGTGTGTGTATACATATATAATTGCATGCAAAGATGAATTTACTGTTAGAATTGCTTCGCATGTTGTTAAGGTAGGGATGACGGTTTGAATAAACAGTCTCACATTAGGGAAAAAATTGAAGGAGTCAGGTACAAATATGAGTTGGTAGGCACGTAACATCAGGGATTCCTTTGGTTACAAAGACGTTTGTAACAACTCAGAAAATACGAGCCAATTTAAAAATTTTAAATTGGATATTTTAAAGGAATTTAAACAATTGAAATAGAATATTTCAATAAAATAATGAATTAGAAATAGTGTGGCAGTTTGAAAATTTGAATTCAATCTTGGACTGATTGTACCGGGTGCAAAATGAAACAGATTTTGGTGAAACCAAAAATATTTAAATCTGTTTATGAATATCTTTCTAACGAATCTGAAAAATCGAAGTTTCATAGCGGGAATCAAAAGTTATGGCCAAATGAATTTTCAGAAAGGTCGCTATAGAGAATTTATAGCCCTTGAAAATGGACATTTTGCAAACGACCTCGGAATTCGACGAAACCACTTTGTTGGATTCGGGATGTCAAAGTATTGCTAGGTTTCAAATTTCATAATTTTTGAAGCTAGTATGCGAGCGGGGCACAAGAAAATGTGATTGGTTAATTCCTGTTAAATTGGATCGACCAGAAAATGACCATTTTTCAAACGATCTCAGAATTCGACGAAACTAGTTTTGTTGGGACCATAGCGTCAAAACATAGCTAGATTTATTTTTCTGGAATTTTCCGAATCCGTTTGTGGCCCTGACAAATTGAAATGTACGTTCAAAATAGAATTTGAATGTTTTATATTTTAATTTGAAGAATAACTGACTGTAACAGTCGAATTGGCCTATGAAACATATCCCATTGCGTCCGGGATGGGGGTATTTAGCTAGGGGCAATAGTCGTTGGGTTTGAATTGGTGTCCATGTGGAGAAACATTAGTTTAAACTTTAATAAAACCATCGACCAATGGAAATTTTCCATTCATAAATTAAAATAAAAAAAACATCAGAAACCCTCGTTCCTTCTCTCGACCGACGACACCGCTTGCTCCATCCTTCCCAACCTAATCGCCGCCGCCACAGGCCACGTTAGCCCCCGCCACCGCCCTACCTCGAAAGCCCTCCCTTCCCTCTTCAAATCCGACCAACCTTCGCCCTCCCTCTCTCCGCCATCGTCGAGCACGAGCCCCTCCAACATCCGAAATTTCCCCTGCCGCCACGAGCACTGGGCCATACCGAGTTGGACGCCTTACCCATACGCCTGAAGCCCTCTCGACGCTCTTCCACGCTGTGCCCTCCGATCGTAGTATCGAGCCTTGGTTTTCGCGAAAACTGAAAACCTAGTTTTGAACAATCGTGAAAGGTATCGGCTTTATTATATTTGAACTGAAAATAACACTTTTAAGTGTTGCAAACTTTGAAAAATCATATCTTTATCGTGTGTTAACGAAATTCGATGAAACAGGGAACATCGTGACCGCAAGGAGAATCTCTACATCCTAGAAGTGACCGCAGATTTTTCTGAGCTAGCCACGATTTTTTTAGCATCTCGAAAACCAATGTGACATTTCTAAACTAAAATGTGAATGGAAATGTGACGTATAAATTATATAAGTGAAATATAAATTATACACGTGTCGTATACCTCATGTACATGCGTTGTGTAAGTTATATGAGCGAAGTATGGATTATACATGCATTGTATAAATAATATGTGTGTTGGAATGGAAATAAAAAATATATATATATACTCCCCTCGTCCACAAACCATGGACAATATTTATTGATTGTGAATTGATGGAAAATTGGATGAATAATGCGAATGGTTGATAGAATTGTTTGTGGTTGATATTATTTGGTTGTGGTTGAAAAATACCCATTTGTGATTGAAATAAATTGTGGAAAAGAAAAATCATACTCGCCTGCGTGCGAATTAGATGTATGAAATCCCCATTGTCAAAAACCGTGAGGTTTTAAGGTAGAGCGAGGAGTCGTACTCGGGACGGTGTCGGTTTTAAATACCCTGCCGTTATGCTGCCGAAATTTTGAATAATATTCATGTGTTAGAATTATTTTCATATGTTGAAATTATTTTCAAGTGTTGAAATGAAAGTCGTGTGTTGAAACTATATCCATGTGTGGAAATGCTCATGTGTTGAGAGGTTCATGTGTTGAAAAATAGTTCATGTGTTGAATAAATAAATAGTTTTAACAATAAAAATCACATTTTTATATATATGAACTATGTAAAATATTCGTATTATAAATAAATTGTTTCAACAATAAAAATAACATCTTTCTTATATATATACAAACCATATAAAATATATCCATGTGTGGAAATGCTCAGGTGTTTAGAAGCTCATGTGTTGAGAATTTCATGTGTTGAACAAAATGATCGAACAATAAAAATTACATTTTTATTGAGGATAGGAAGTGTTAAAACATTCATGTGTTGAATAAATATTTTTGGTGATAAAAATACCATTTTTATCATGTGTGTGAATTGCTAAAAATATACAACTGTTGAAATAAATATTTGTTTGCTAAGAAGATTATTTTTAACATGTATAGGAACTAAATAAAATAGTCATGTGTTGAAATATATTTTAATTCGACAAAAATATCATTTTTAAGTGAAACGTGAAGTGTTAAAAATAACCATAAGTGGAGATAAACCTTTGTTCGCTGGAAATATATTTTTTAGCTTAGTTTTGCATATATATATATATATATATGTGTGTGTGTGTGTGTGTGTGTGTGTCTGTGTGTGTGTTGAACATGAAATGGATTAGCTGTTGAGTAAAGAATTTATTTGCGTGCCCGACAAATAGGTAAACCTTAATGAGTTGGATGTGCAAATTTTATTATTATATCAACTCCTGTGAATGTCATTGGATGCAGAGTGCTAGTTGTTCTGTGTGTAATAATAAACATCGCCATAGGATAGTAACAATTAATTTTGAACTACACTACATGACATACTTCTTGACGATAGGCATACTTCATCATATACCACATAAGCATTTGGAGCTTGTGTGACGAGGTTGAAGATTTGCTATACGAGTGAGAGGCTTGTATGGCGATGACTATATATTACAGGTTGAACTGATGACTGATCTGGACTGTATAATTGTAACTGTAAATTGCAAGATTAATAAAAACCCCACACGGGTCTGGAGATGACAATAAACACGTCTCTCTGGTCATTAAGGCACAAAAACCATTTATAGGGTGGCGAGAATTTATTCTCGGGAGTTATGATCTATACACACTCCCCTGTGGACACTGGAATATATCACTATAAATATGTGTGTGCTTATTAGGATTTATTGGGTACCTAATACGGCCCAATAAATTTCCAAACCCCTTCCCGTACAAAGGAGGTTATGGCGAAATTTTTCGAAATATAAAGGTGTTAGTGAAATATTTGAAGTGAAAACGATATTGAAATCGTCGAATGAATTATATTTATATATATATATAAATATAAATTAAATTAAAACGATTCGAGGCCGTGCAGTTCGTGTTTTGAAATCGTAACTTCAAACGATTGTACCGAAAGATCCGACCATCGGATTTTGACGAAACTGGGAACGTTGGGTTCTCTTTGGGAATATCTTCCCAATGATATAAACTTTGTTGAAATCCAACGGTTAGATTTTCAGATATGTGTAAAACAAATTTTGGGAAAAACAGCGCCAGTGCCTCGGCACGACCTAAAACGTCGTTTAATTAAATATGGTCGTTTTTAAAATAAATAAAATGGCGATATATCGTTATAAAATATTATAGACAATATAGGGTGGAAATAAAACGATTCTGCTTGGTTTGCTTGATATTTGATGGTTGAATGTGTTTGACATGAAAACTATACTAAAGAACTGAAATGTGAATGTCGAATGATTTAACCATGTGAAGAAGTGATTTGAAAATCTAAATATACGTAGATTATTTGAAAAGGCCGAGTTTATTCTCATTTCAAATAATCGATCGACGGTGAGAAGTCGAAGAGTTGAAGACGGTTCAAGACTGACGATCTTCACATTGGATGGATGGGCGCTACTGATGCTCGTGATTGGAGTAGCTACCTTGAAGGAGCTGAAGTGGTAGCCGTCCAGACGTATTGTTGATTATGCGGATATGCGAGGAATTTGGTGCCTCCGGCTTCGTTCATACCCAGAATGAACTTGTAAATGGACTGTGTGTCTGACATTGGATTATGTTCTGTGCTGATTGATCTCTATTAAATATATATCTGTTTGGCGGCGGAGAATTTATTCTCTTGCTTAACGCCCTTCTCTGAGACGTACGAGCTCAGAGGTTATATATCGATAGAAATCAGTCGCATGGAGTGGATTGCCTGTGTGGCACGCCCAAGTGGCATATGATCAAGGCTTCTGTTGCAAAGCAAAGTCTTGTGGTTGATGATCAAAGCATGGTCTGTGTGGCGTAGCTTTGTGTATAGCGTGGATTCGCGAGCCTCGCACCTTGGTATGAGTCAAAAAGGGAGAAGGACCGCTGGGAGAACACGACGTTTCTTTCTAGCTACGGTGGTGTCAGTGACCTACCAGCCCTGACATTTATATATACTTTTCACCTGTGTGGTTGTTAGAATGCGAGGCGCCTCGATTATAGGTCTGTAAGGACCGGGAAATGTGTGTTCAGGAATAACTTATCCTCAAAAGTAAGAGAGGACCGGCCCAGCCGATTCCAAGGACCACTGTATGCGATCCTGAGGCATTTGCTAGAGCGTCTCGAACGGAGAGTAGCTTGCCCCTTGCCTCGACTCATGATGGAATCCAATTTCCAATACGAAATTGCGGATGTGATTGTATTACTGGTATGGCGACATAGTAGATGGTAGCTATGTCGCCTATGATTGATATTTATGATTGAAATTGCTTTTGAAACATATATGCACTGGTAATAATATCAAACACTTTTGTTTTATACGTATGAAGCATCTATTGCCCATTATAAGGTGAAAACTCTATCTTCCGGCTTGCGTTGCATTGTGTGATGGGACCTGAGTCTTATAATGGCTTCATTTTTGTAAAAAGAATTGCGATGATTTAATCATTTACTTTATTTCATGCACTAGCACTCATTGGAGTAAACCCGTTTCGCGAAAGTGGCGTGGTCCTTTGATTTGCCTTATTATTGTTGTTTAATAAGTTAAGTAGATTTCTCATACCAGTCCCATGACTTACTCGTAGTTTGTTTCACCTTGCAAACTCGGGTGCCCTTATTTTCACACGGGCAGCCTAGTTATAGGTAGTTGACATATTTTGGCTTGGCACCGCAGTAGAGGTGCACTTTTGGCTCATGTCGAGGCTTGACTACATGTTGATGACTATGATTTTTCCGCCATTATTGTATATGTATATGATTCCGCCATGGGCGATGTAGACTGATGTTTCGTTTATGTACACTCTCTATATATGTGATTCCGCCACAGACGATGTAGACTGATTATGTATTATTATGCACGAAGTTGTATCCTGCACTGTGCTCTCTAATGTGGTGATATATATATGATTCTGCTGTCATATTTGTGTAAATTATTCTAATTCTTGTTTATGTTATTATCTGTACTCTGCTAATGATGATTAATGTGTTATATTCCAATGATTATCCTTAACACCGTAGCACGGGGTTTTGAGATCGTCATAGGTGGTATCAGAGCTTTGGTTAACCTTAGTTTTGGAATTTAACACGTTAAACACTTCGTCAGAATAGAATCAGTAGTATTCTAAGGCGAGTAGCTCATTAGAGATAGGACTAGTAATGTCCTAGAATGAGCTAAGCAGAATAGCAAAAATAATTTGATTAGTACATCGTTGTCTTTCCTTAACTTCTTCTGCTTTACCATACAATAAAATTATCGTTTCTGTAGGTTGACTCTTTTCTTGCTTATACAGAACTTGAACAATGGCTACCCGAGCAACCGCTGGTAGAGGAGGCCGAGCTCGCCATGGCAGAGGACGAGGAGAAGTCCCAGCCTGTAACACCCCGTATTTTCGAAATTCTGCATGGAAATGAGTCCGAGTTTTCGAAAAACGGATTGCGTCATTGTGTTCGTCTCGAAATTCTGCATGGAAATGAGTCCGAGTTTTCGAAAAATGGAGTCCGTATGAGGGAGATATGACCCTCCGAAGTTTCAGGAATTTTCAAAATCGAAAACAGCTCGAAATTCGAATTCGAACGCCAGCGCAGACTAGGCGGGAATTTTCTCGCCCAGGACCAGATCGACCTGGGGATCGACACTATGGTCGCTCTCCCAGGGACCGGGTCGACCTGGGGGTCGACCTGGTGACAGAACCCAGTTCTGAGCCTGGGTTCATTCTGATGTATCTGGTCATTTTTCTGTCTAGATTAGTCCGCCTAATCCTATATAAACAGCCTCCTAGCCTCATTCTCTTTGCACCATTATATTCTCTCCTTATGCTGCTTCTGGAATAATTGAAATAAATAAATAAATAAAAATAAAATACGAAGACTATTTCTTGAAGACTACGGCTAGGAGTTGCAAATAGGAGATTCGAAACTATAAATCAAAGCAACGTTTATCTACCCAAAGGAAAGCATCTCAATTCCAGAACTCAGAATCCAGAATTCAAGTTCGTTGTTTGTTGTAAGTCAGCTACTTTTTAGATTTGAATGTCTAGATCTATTTGTGGCATGTAATTTAATGGATATAAGAATATGCCTAATCCTTTCGCTTGAATCGATGCTTGTATATGCCTCTGGATCTGATTCTCGATTATGACGTTGAAACTATTGTTAATAGCCTATGCCTATGCCTATGACTGTGAACATGATACTATGTCTATGCCTATGACTGAACATAAGACTATGCATATGCCTAAGACCGTGAACATAAAACTATTGCCTATGACTATGACAAGGACCATTGTGGCTAATCACCTATGATTCATGACTATGAGATTACTGTCTATGATTATAAGACTATTATCCATGACTATTGTGTTTAATCGCCCATGATTCATAACTATGAAACCATGACTATGACTATTGAGGTTAATTTCCTATGACTAGTATGGTTAGTTGCTTATGCCCATAACACTATAGTTGTAAATCATGTTGTACACCGAATTGGCATTATGTTAGACCAAATCACCTATGCCTATTCCCTAAATTGTGTTGATCTTGTATTTTTGATGTAACTTGTCTAGTTTATTCCTATTCACTATTATGTACATCAAACTTATTGGAACAATTATCTTTGTAATTGGTTCGCTTTCGCATGCCTATTCTTTTATGTCAAATTCTCGTGCTTATCCCCTGATCCTTTTGCTAGTTTCATTTCATAAGTACTTAGAAACTTGTGAAATCATGTTATACGTATGACTACGGCAGGGGAATTTGGGCGTAGCTTAATTTATATAATTTGGCATAATAAATTTGTTGATATAAATCCGAATTGGCTATAATAGTAAATATTACATGCATATTAGACTTGGGCGTATAATGGTAAATTGTTAATTGGCCGCAAACCATGTAGTTGGCATGTGAGTCTAGTTTTGGCATAAATTGTAAACTAGAATATTAAATCTAGTTCTAACATGAATTGAAAATTTGGATATTTAATCTAAGTTGGGCCAAAAATGTAAATAAGAACATTAAGTCTAGATTAGGCTTAACAACTTATTTGGAACGCCAAATATATGGCATAGTGATTTTGGGCATAACTATTATGGCAAGTTTGGGAAGGTAGGTTATAGCCTATTCTGATTAAAAACTTGAAATTACATGTAATTGTCATGTTTAGCATAACCATGGTTAGTGACACTTAATTTGGTATAATCTTATAAACATGGTTTAGAGGGAAAGTGGGCCATAATAATAAATGTTGACAATTTACAATAAAAGAGTAATTATGGCATAAGTAAATTAGTAATAATTTATAAGAAGAATTTGTCCTAAATGACAAATATGTACATTGTAGAAAATACGAATATGCCTAACCCGAGGTTAGATTGAGTTACGGTATAAGACTGCCCAGAACCGCCCGGCAAATCCAGCAACCGTAACAATACCTATCTAATGTGGGTGGTTAGAGCATTGAACCCAAAAAGGACCCGAGGTTAGACTGAGTTGCGGTGTAAATCTTCCCGGAACCGACCGGCACATCTAGTGACCGCAACAATATCTGTCTAATGTGAGTTGTTGGTGCTTTAAATGAATAATTTAAAGCTAAGAAACAATTAAGCTAGACAAGTAGGTGAGGTTAAGTAAAATACACTTAGCCAATTTGACATGTTTACTAGACTAGAAAGTGGAGTTAAGTAAACTTAGAACACTTAGCCATCGTGGTGTGCCGAATGAACAAGGTTAAGTTAAAACAGGGAGGGAGAATACTTAACCATTAGAACATGTGAATTAAACAGATGTTAGGGTTAAGTTAACTAAGAGAATACTTAACCGCTTTAGCAAGTTAGCTAAACAGAAAGGGCAGGGTTAAGTAAAAGGGAACACTTAGCCAACACAAGGTGAAGGGGTGGGGTTAAATAATAAGAAATACTTAACCAATATAACTTGATTTGTGGTAGGGTTAAGTCAACATGAACTACTGATAACACTTAATCAGTTTATCATGACAAATGAATGGGTTAAGATAACTTGAATTGACTAATGACACTTAACCAATCCAACTTGACGAGAAGGAGAACTAAGTAGTAAACCTTAGTTAAAAGGACTAAGTTGTAAACCTTAGTTAAGAAAACGATGGTTCGGGGACTAAGTAGTAAACCTTAGTTAAGGGAACTAAGTAGTAAACCTTAGTACGACACGAGAAGGAGCGAACGTCCATCTGATCTTAAAGAAGGCTCCAACGAACTAGGGGACGAAGCACGCGTCTTCGAGGGGACGTGAGGGTACTCTTGGAATCCCTCTGTGAGGATGCAGATGATCCGCCTGGGCTCACAGAGGTTAAGGTCTGCGTTAGAAGAACCAAGGGTATGCCTTGGTTGCAATATAGGGAAACCTAAAGACTAGCATGAACCAGCGTGATTCGGCGAGACCAGTAGCCCTGTGATAGCAACTCGTCATCTACCTACCATCTTAAGTCAATCGAGATACGTGAAGCGGAAAGGCGGAGAACTCCAACAGACCATATACTTGCTATCTAGTTATGGGTGCGGATGGCCATAGGTTAGTGGGGCATAGAGGGCATGCGTATAGTTCTCATTTTTCAAGGTGTGCCTTTCATTAGTTGAGGGAGGGGTCAGGTGGGACCATAGCCACTGGAAAAACAGACCTTAGCATCTGCATCGGCAGATATCTAAAAGCTCCCGACCGAGTTCCTTGTTTCTTGATTTGCCCTGCCACGAGACTCGGGTCGCACATATAGAGGACATGTGCATCTAGACAGCGATAACGATCCACGACACATACGTGGGGAAAGTCTAGGAACATATACCGCCCTAGGTATTGTGTCCTAGCGTAGGGGCGTCGTTCGATAGGTAGCATAATCCCTAGTTGGAACTAGGTCGCGTAAACCCTAAAATCCGAGAAGCATTAGATAAGTCGCGTAAATCCTAGTTAAATTTAGGAAGCACTCGATAGAAAAACCCTAGGTTAGACCTAGGCAATAAATGACAAATGTACACTTGAGACAAACAAAAATTTGGGAATTGGGATCACGTATCTGTTCTTGTCAGTTTATACGGATTACTAGTCAGGTGGTGCAGGGATATAAAAATTAGAATAACAAGGTAGTGGCAAAGCAGTGAACGTATAGGAGTGCATCTAGTTTATCTTACCTTATCCTATCTTGTGCTAACCTTATGATTCCCGTCATCATGGTGTAGTCTTTTATACAGTTAATTCATGCCATGTTGCTTTTACTTGTTCACATGCTGAAAGTTACTGAACTTACCAGACTTTATGTCTGACTCTGTTTTCTTTCGCTTTCTTGTCTTCCGTTCCCCCCTGGTTCGCAGGGAGGGAATATTACTACTTTGCCCAGTTTTCTTCCAAGCTGAAGGTTAGTTGAAGTTTTGCTTGGATTCTCTTTTCCATTGCTATGGCTGGCTCACGCTGCATTGGGGAATGTAAATGTATTTTTATGCTTCTTTATTTTGTAAGACAGATATCCTGGCATTGGAAAATAATTGTTGTACAAACTATTTTATCAATAAAGTAAAGTTCTACTTTCCGCTGTTTTAAATTTTGTCTGTCTTGTAATTTATCTGTATCTTTTACCTATAACTCTCCACCGAAGTTAAGGCATTCCCTTTGTGAGTGACCTTAACGGATGTGGGGTGTTACACGTGGTATCAGAGCTAAAGGTTACCAGATCAGATAAAAAAATTTGAAAAGTTATTTTCAACACGGTTTTTAAAAGAAGCATTTTCAAAAGAAAAGTTTTGTTTTAAAGGCATATTCCCCAAAATTCATACGCACTATCTTCTGATCCTCTGTTTGAATTCTTGTCCCCTTCTTTCTTGAATCTTAGGGGCTCCTGGCTTTCTGGGAGGTAACCTCATCGCGGCACGATCCCATAGGCTTGATAAGACTACCATACCTATAGAAGGCAAAGTAGTGCCCGACTCCCATCTATAGCCATAGTAGTTTCACCTGCAGCTAGTTTTGGAGGGTTTTCCATGCGATGGAGGAAGCTTTTGAGAAACTTGTCAATATGTTTCACAGGGATGGTAAAGATGAGGATGAGGGAGCTTGGCTAGGGAGCCCAACACAAGGATGAGAAATTCGTGGATATAAACTCGACTCACGAAGAAAGAAGGAATTATAAAACCTAAGGCGAGAGGAAGTATCTTTTCCATGGTATGATAGGACATATAATTAAGGACAAGGGCAAGGACGAGGGACAGGATTTTCAGAAGGGAGAGTGCATACTTCCACCATCAGAATACCTGGGAGAGTGATAGTAAAAGTCTCTGTTGGAAAAGTTTAGCCTCTCGTTTTGATCAACCAATTAGTACTCTTTTGATCTTAACGCTTCGCATTTGTTCATATCTGCTTCCATAGTTGAATCTCTGCACCTTAGTACTTGTATAGTAGAAGATCCCATTAGTGCCTCAAATCCAATTGGTGGTTCGGCCCGTTTACCTTTGGTTTGTAAGGATTTGATAATAACTATATTAAGGGTTGAGTCTAAGAGTAATACTTATGTTTTTGGTTCCACGGCCTATGAGTTGATTCTAGGCATGGGTCAGTTGGCTAGTAATTCTGAAAGGAGGGTAGTTAGACTTTTGACTTGCCTTGGAATAACCTCGAGATTCCGTGTAAAGAATCAGTCAGGCTTAGCTAGCTAGAATCTCTTAATACATTTATCGACGATTTGCAATCCGTTACGGTGGTCCATGAGTACGCAGATGGTTTTGATTAGGTTAGGAGTTTACCCGTAAGATGCGGGATAGACTTCCACATGTATCCAGTTGACAATGAAAAACCAACTATCCGGTCAACGGTAGTTTTGGGAATGAAGGTCAAGAAGCTTCGCAATCGTAAAGATTAATTACATAAGGTACACAATAGTGAAGCTCAAGAAGATGCGACTTAGAAGACTGAAGACTAGATACACGCATCATACCCTTTTTCTTAAGGGTACGTCCTTGATCTCTTTTTCTAGGAATTTTATACATACCTCCTAGCTTTTAAGGTATATCCGCTAGGGCGTATCATTAATCTTTAGGGAGAAGCCAATGGATATAAACATGTATTTGAAACATGTTATGATTGGTGGTTGCAAATGGTTGCTCGTGGATGCATATACACACCATAGGCGTTAGAGCGACTCAGTCACTTTCATATTTCATTAGCATATATGTGTTTGCTTAACGGATTTAATAGAATATGTTATCATATGGATATTGCATATGGATGAATGGCTATGCACACATGTAGTATTTACATAACTAGGTATGCTTGCATACATGATTGGACGCATTGCACTGACATAATTCGCATTAAGGAGGTCAACTGAATCAGTAGACCGCCTGATTTTTGCATTAGATAAAGACATATACACACACTATGCATATGAACATGAAAGCACTAGAAATCTTTTTAAGGACAATTAATGCCTGTGATTGAATGGTTGAATAGATGGGTGATTGGATGGTAGGATACATTCTTCCTAACTTGAAGATTTCGGAGACGAAATCCTTTTAAGAGGGGGAGAATGTAACACCCCGTATTTTTTATAACATGTTAAAACCATAAATCAAGGCATAATTAAATTTTAAAATAAGAATCAGGGGAAAACGGATTGCGTCATTGCGTTCGTCTCGAAATTCTACATGGAAACGAGTCCGAGTTTTCAAAAACCGGAGTCCGTATGAGGGAGATATGACCCTTCGAAGTTTCAGGAATTTTCAAAATCGAAAACAGCTCGAAATTCGAAGTTCAATTTCAAACGCCAGCGCAGACTGGGCGGGAATTTTCCCGCCCAGGACCAGGTCGACCTGGGGGTCGACACTATGGTCGACCTCCCAGGGACCAGGTCGACCCTACGGTCGACCTGGGGGTCGACCTGGTGAGAGAACCCAGTTCTGAGCCTGGGTTCATTCTGATATATCTAGTCACGTTTTCTGTCTAGATTCGTCCGCCTAATCCTATATAAACAGCCTCCTAGCCTCATTCTCTTTACACCATTCTATTCTCTCCTTATGCTGCTTCTGGAATAATTGAAATAAATAAATAAAATACGAAGACTATTTCTTGAAGACTACGGCTAGGAGTTGCAAATAGGAGAGTCGAAACTATAAATCAAAGCAACGTTTATCTACCCAAAGGAAAGCATCTCAATTCCAGAATTCAGAATCCAGAATTCAAGTTCGTCGTTTGTTGTAAGTCAGTTACTTTTTAGATTTGAACGTCTAGATCTATTTGTGGCATGTAATTGAATGGATATAAGAATATGCCTAATCCTTTCGCTTGAATCGATGCTTGTATATGCCTCTGGATCTGATTCTCGATTATGACGTTGAAACTATTGTTAATAGCCTATGCCTATGACTGTGAACATGAGACTATGCCTATGCCTATGACTGAACATAAGACTATGCCTATGCCTAAGACCGTGAACATAAAACTATTGCCTATGACTATGACAAGAACAATTGTGTCTAATCACCTATGACTCATGACTATGAGATTACTGCCTATGATTATAAGACTATTATCCATGACTATTATGTTTAATCGCCCATGATTCATAACTATGAAACCATGACTATGACTATTGAGGTTAATTGCTTATGACTAGTATGGTTAGTTGCTTATGCCCATAACACTATAGTTGTAAATCATGTTGTACACCGAATTGGCATTATGTTAGACCAAATCACCTATGCCTATTCCCTAAATTGTGTTGATCTTGTATTTATGATGTAGCTTGTCTACTTTATTCCTATTCACTGTTATGTACATCAAACTTATTGGAACAATTATCTTTGTAATTGGTTCACTTTCGCATGCCTATTCTTTTATGTCAAATTCTTCTGCTTATCCCCTGATCCTTTTGCTAGTTTCATTTCATAAGTACTTAGAAACTTGTGAAATCATCTTATACGTATGACTACGGCGAGGGAGTTTGGGCGTAGCTTAATTTATATAATTTGGCATAATAAATATGTTGATATAAATCCGAATTGGCTATTATAGTAAATATTACATGCATATTAGACTTGGGCGTATAATGGTAAATTGTTAACTGGCCGCAAACCATGTAGTTGGCATGTGAGTCTAGTTTTGGCATAAATTGTAAACTAGAATATTAAATCTAGTTCTAACATGAATTGAAAATTTGGATATTTAATCTAAGTTGGGCCAAAAATGTAAATAAGAACATTAAGTCTAGATTAGGCTTAACAACTTATTTAGAACGCCAAATATATGGCATAGTGATTTTGGGCATAACTATTATGGCAAGTTTGGGAAGTTAGGTTATAGCCTATTCTGATTAATAACTTGAAATTATATGTAATTGTCATGTTTAGCATAACCATGGTTAGTGACACTTAATTTGGCATAATCTTATAAACATGGTTTAGAAGGAAATTGGGCCATAATAATAAATGTTGACAATTTACAATAAAAGAGTAATTATGGCATAAGTAAATTAGTAATAATTTACAAGAAGAATTTGTCCTAAATGAGAAATATTTACATTGTAGAAAATACGAATATGCCTAACCCGAGGTTAGATTGAGTTACGGTATAAGACTGCCCGGAACCGCCCGGCAAATCCAGCAACCATAACAATACTTATCTGATGTGGGTGGTTAGAGCATTGAACCCAAAAAGGACCCGAGGTTAGACTGAGTTGCGGTGTAAATCTGTCCGGAACCGACTGGCACATCCAGTGACCGCAACAATATCTTTCTAATGTGAGTGGTTGGTGCTTTAAATGAATAATTTAAAGCTAAGAAACAATTAAGCTAGACAAGTAGGTGAGGTTAAGTAAAATACGCTTAGTCAATTTAACATGTTTACTAAACTAGAAGGTTGAGTTAAGTACTTATAACACTTAGCCATCGTGGTGTGCCGAATGAACAAGGTTAAGTTAAAAAAGGGAGGGACAATACTTAACCGTTAGAACATGTGAATTAAACAGATGTTAGGGTCAAGTTAACTAAGAGAACACTTAACCGCTTTAACATGTTAGTTAAACAGAAAGGGCAGGGTTAAGTAAAAGGGAACACTTAGCCAATACAAGGTGAAGGGGTGGGGTTAAGTAATAAGAAATACTTAACCAATATAACTTGATTTGTGGTAGGGTTAAGTCAACATGAACTACTGATAACACTTAATCAGTTTATCATGACAAATGAATGGGTTAAGATAACTTGAATTGACTAATGACACTTAACCAATCCAACTTGATTAGAAAGAGAACTAAGTAGTAAACCTTAGTTAAAAGGACTAAGTTATAACCTTAGTTAAGAAAACGACGGTTCGGGGACTAAGTAGTAAACCTTAGTTAAGGGAACTAAGTAGTAAACCTTAGTACGACACGAGAAGGTGCGAACGTCCATCTGATCTTAAAAAAGGCTCCAACGAACTGGGGGACGAAGCACACGGCTTTGAGGGGACGTGAGGGTACTCTTGGTATCCCTTTGTAAGGCTGCAGATGATCCGCCTGGGCTCACAGAGGTTAAGGTCTGCGTTAGAAGAACCAAGGGTATGCCTTGGTTGAAATATAGGGCAACCTAAAGACTAGGATGAACCAGCGTGATTCGGCGAGACCAGTAGCCCTGTGATAGCGACTCGTTATCTACCCACCATCTTGAGTCATTCGAGATACGTGAAGCGGAAAGGCGGAGAAATCCAACAGACCATATACTTGCTATCTAGTTATGGGTGCGGATGGCCATAGGTTAGTGAGGGCATAGAGGGCCTGTGTATAGTTCTCATTTTTCAAGGTGTGCCTTTCATTAGTTGAGGGAGGGTTCAGGTGGGACCATAGCCACTGGAAAAACAGACATTAGCATCTGCATCGGCAGATATCTGAAAGCTCCCAACCGAGTTCCGTGTTTCTTTATTTGCCCTGCCACGAGACTCGGGTCGCACATATAGAGGACATGTGCATCTAGATAGCGAAAACGATCCACGACACATACGTGGGGAAAGTCTAGGAACATATACCGCCCTAGGTATTGTGTCCTAGAGTAGGGGCATCATTCGATAGGTAGCATAATCCCTAGTTGGAACCAGGTCGCGTAAACCCTAAAATCCGAGAAGCATTAGATAAGTCGCGTAAATGCTAGTTAAATCTAGGAAGCACTCGATAGAAAAACCCTAGGTTAGACCTAGGTAATAAATGACAAATGTACACTTGAGACAAACAAAAATTATGGGAATTGGGATCACGTTTCTGTTCTTGTCAGTTTATACGGATTACTAGTCAGGTGGTGCAGGGATATAAAAATTAGAATAACAAGGTAGTGGCGAGGCAGAGAACGTATAGAAGTGCATCCAGTTTATCTTACCTTATCATATCTTGTGCTAACCTTATGATTCCCGTCATCATGGTGTATTCTTGTATATAGTTAATTCATGCCATGTTGCTTTTACCTGTTCACATGCTAAAAGTTACTGAACTTACCAGACTTTATGTCTGACTCTGTTTTCTTTCGCTTTCTTGTCTTCTGTCCCCCCCCGGTTCGCAGGGAGGGAATATTACTACTTAGCCCACTTTTCTTCCAAGATGAAGGTTAGTTGAAGTTTTGCTTGGATTCTCTTTTCCATTGCTATGGCTGGCTCACGCTACATTGGGGAATATAGATGTATTTTTATGCTTCTTTATTTTGTAAGACAGATATCCTAGCATTGGAAAATAATTGTTGTATAAATTATTTTATCAATAAAGTAAAGTTCTACTTTCCGCTGTTTTAAATTTTGTCTGTCTTGTAATTTATCTGTATCTTTTACCTATAACTCTCCACCGAAGTTAAGGCATTCCCTTTGTGAGTGATCTTAATGGATGTGGGGTGTTACACGGCCGAAGATGGACCCTTAATACAACCCTCGGCCGCTCAACAATTCGAGCTCGACCGCGTGGCTAAAAGGTACAAGAACCTAGGAGGCAAAACCTTCTCTAGAACGGGCTCTGTGATTGAGACCTTGGCATGGCTGAAAACATGCGAGAAGATACTAGGAGGCCTGAGGCTAGGTGATAAAGACAAAGCTTTCATGGGCGCTTGGCTTCCGCAAGAGGAAGCCGAATTATGGTGGGAAGCTCTTACCGCAGCGAACAAAGATGCTGGTAGGACATAGGATGAATTCAAAGATTTATTCAAAGAAAAGTACGTCCCAGAGCAAGCCCTTGAGCGCATGCACGATGAATTCGCAAACCTCCAACAAGGAGATCTTTCTGTGAAAGACTATCTGAACAAGTTTACATAGTTATCCTGCTATGCTCCCGAGCTCTTCGCCACCGCTAAGTCAAGAGGTTCATCCTCGGGCTAAAGCGGAAGTACCAAGATAGGGCAATGGCCCACATCAAGTTGGACTTTAATGAATTAGTGGATATGGCATGCAACTATGAGGACCTGGATCAAAGGAACCTTGATCTGGATCATGCTAAAAGCCAGGCGGGGAATAAGCGCAAGCCCTCCACAAACCAGCCAGAATCAAGCAACGTGGCGTCCACGAATCAGCAGACTAGCAGGCCGCCAAAGGGAAGCTGCTACAATTGTGGCAAGGTGGGGCACTACTCAAATGTTTGCACAGCCCCAAAAAGGCAGAAGACCAACTCTCAAGGTTCAAGCCAGAGCTCTTAGAACCCTCGTTCATGCTTTAACTGTCGCAGGACAGGTCATCTTGTCAGAGACTGTCCTTTGCTTAAGAAGGCCGAGGTTGCTCACGTATATGACGGGACGAACCCGCCGGCTGCTTCCGATGGAGCAAGTAAACCCAATGTTTTGGGTGGTACCCTTACAATTAAAAATATTCCTGTTTTTGTATTATTTGACACAGGTGCATCACGTAGTTTTATTGCAAGTAACACAATACACAAATTAAAGTTAAAACAAAGACAGCTTACAGAATCGGTTAGGGTGCATAATCCAATAAGGGGTTCTATTATTCTCAGTTCATATTGTAAAGTACCTGCTTCTTTTTCTCGATACCGGTTTCCTTTTAATCTAGTCGTTATGGAATTTCCTGAGTTCGATATCATTCTCAGGCTAGATTGGTTAACGAAATACGAAGCCAAAGTAAATTGTGCGGAAAGGATAGTAAACATTAAAACGATGCTTGGATATATTACTGTACCATGTCATGGTTTGAATCCAGATAGAAAGGAATTTTGGTCTGCGTTAGAAGTTATTCCCACTTCCTTAGAAAAGATTCCTGTTGTTAGAAACTATGCGGATGTGTTTGAAGAAGTCAAAAACTTACCTCCGCAAAGAGAAATAGAATTCAGAATCGATCTAATTCCCAATGCCAGACCAGTAGTACATCCAATTCGCAAAATGACTCCAAAGGAAAAAGAAGAATTAGGCGATCAAACTCGTCAACTGTTATGGAAGGGTCTGATCAGACCTAGCTTTTCTAGTTGGGGAGCAGCTGTAGTGTTTGTCCCAAAGTCAGACGGTACTCTTCGATTGTGTGTTGATTACCGAGACCTTAACAAACAGACGCTTAAAAACAATACCCGTTACCCTGCATCGATGATCTGTTAGACCAATTAAATGGGGCGAGAGTATTTTCCCGAATGGACCTAGCTACAGGTTTTCATCAATTGAGAATTACCGAAGAGTGTGTTCCTTTGACAACTTTCAGAGGTCCAGACATATTTTATGAATGGTTAGCAATGTCGTTCGGCCTATGCAACGCTCCAGCATACATTGTCGATCTAATGAATAGAGTGTTCAGGGGAGTTCTGAATAAATTTGTCCTTGTATTCATCGATGATATTTTAATCTACTCCAAATCAAAACCTGAGCATGAAAAACATTTAGAACAAGTATTGGAGATTCTAAGAAAGAACGTCTTCAAAGCCAAATTCTCTAAACGTGTCTTCTGGCAAGAAGAGGTGAAGTTCCTTGGCCATGTCATGTCAAAGGAAGGGATTTCTGTAGATCCCAGCAAAATTACAGCAATTCAAGACTGGAAACAGCCTACTACACCCACAGAGGTTAGAAGTTTTATGGGGTTGGCTAGTTATTATCGAAAGTTCGTTAAGGATTTTTTGAAGATATCCGTTCTATTAACAAAGCTTACGAAGAAGCACGAGAAATTTAAGTGGACTTCCGACTTTGAGGAAGCTTTCCAGGAATTAAAATCGAAATTGACAACCGCTCCAATATTAACCATTATCGATGGCAATTAGGATTTGATAGTTTGGACATATGCTTCTACTAGAGGTCTTGGTGCAGTGTTAATGCAAAGAGGCCAAGTAGTCGCTTATGTAAGCCGCCAGCTGAAACTGCATGAGAAGAATTATGTAACTCATGATCTTGGGTTGCTAGCTATCGTTTTCGCTTTGAAAATCTGGAGATATTACTTATTGGGTGAGAAATTCGAACTATTTACAGACCATCAATCATTAAAGTATTTATTCACCCAGAAAGATCCGAATTTGAGGCAGCAACATTGGCTAGAATTTCTTGCAGCGTATGATCTAGATATCCTGTATACACCAGGAAAGGCTAATGTAGTGACTGATGCGCTCAGTAGAAAGACTGAAATCATCGCCAGTATAACTGTTACATCTTCATTAACTGATAAGATTTCAGTCCTTCAGAAAGACGATGAATTTATTCAGAGTATCAGTCAAAGGATCAAGGATGGTGAAACCACAAGTTTCCGTATTGACGAAAAGGGAGTTCTCAGATTAAATGACAGGGTTAGCATCCCGAATATTCCAGAGCTTCGAAGAGAAGTCATGGATGAATGCCATAAGTCCAAACTCGGTATCCATCCCAGTGTGAGCAAAATGTACAATGATATTAAGCGCACCTTCTGGTGGAGGGCAATGAAGAGGGACATTTCTTTGTATGTTAGCAGGTGTCCTACTTTACAGTTAGTCAAAAGCGACCAACAAAAGCTAGCCGGATTGTTGCAACCGTTGGAAGTCCCAGGTTGAAAATGGGAACAGATTTCCATAGATTTCATAAATGGTTTGCCCCGAACCAAGAAAGGTAACGACAGTATTTGGGTGATCGTAGATCGCTTCACGAAGACTGCCCATTTCATATCTGTCAGATCCAATAGAACCACTCAAGGTCTAGCACAGATATATTTCAAAGAAATTGTTAAGTTGCATGGAGTTCCCATCAGCATAGTCAGTGATAGAGACCCAATTTTTGCTTGCGAATTCTGGGAGGCATTCCAGACAGAATTGGGAAAGAAACTAAATATGAGCACCGCTTATCACCCTTAGACAGATGGCCAAACTGAGCGAGTGAACAGAATTCTAGAAGATTTACTGTGGGCTTGTATTATTGATTTTGGTGGGTCATGGGAATATCACTTGCATTTGGCAGAATTCTCATATAACAATAGCTATCAGGCAAGTTTAAAAATATCGCCATTTGAGGCATTATATGGTAGACCGTGCAGATCTCCCGCATGTTGGGTAGAACTGGGCAACAGACTTGTGCTGGGACCCGATATGATTAAACAAGCATCTGATAAAGTCGATTTCATCAAGAAGCGATTGAAAACTGGGCAAAGCCGATAGAAAAGTTATGCAGATTCTAGAAGAAGAGATTTGACATTTGCTGTTGGTGATCATGTTTATTTGAAAGTTTCTCCGATGAGAGGAGTGATCCGATTTGGCAAAACTGTGAAGTTGGCACCCAGATTTATTGGTCCCTTTCCTATACTTGAACGAATTGGAACTCTTGCTTCTAGGGTTCAATTACCTGATTGGTTGCCTGGGGTGCATAATGTGTTTCACGTATCTCAACTTAGAAGACATGTGCATGATCTGGATCTTGTTGTAGAAGAAGCAGCGCAGCAGGACTTGGAAATTACTCCAGAATTAGCAGTCAGAAGAGAACCGTTAAAAATTGTTGGCAAAGAAACTAAAGAGCTAAGGAGCAAGAAGGTTCATTTAGTTAAAGTGCAGTGGAGTAGTGATCCTAGAGACTGTACTTGGAAGACTGAAGAGAGCATTAAGCGAGCTTATCCCGAATGCAGAATGGACCTCTCTGCATAACTCTGGTCCAAGGTAACTTCACAACACCTTGCATTTACATTTTTGTTTCCTACTATACTGTTGTTTCCTTTTCGGGGACGAAAAGTTTTAAGTGGGGGAGATTGTAACAACCCGGAAAATACGAGCCAATTTAAAAATTTTAAATTGGATATTTTAAAGGAATTTAAACAATTGAAATAGAATATTTCAATAAAATAATGAATTAAAAATAGTGTGGCAGTTTGAAAATTTGAATTTAAACTTGGACTGACTGTACCGGGTGCATAATGAAACGGATTTTGGTGAAACCAAAATTATTTAAATCTGTTTATGAATATCGTTCTAAGAATCTGAAAAATCGAAGTTTCATAGCGGGAATCAAAAGTTATGGACAAATGAATTTTCAGAAAGGTCGCTACAGAGAATTTATAGCCATTGAAAATGGACAATTTGCAAATGACCTCGGAATTCGACGAAACCACTTTTGTTGTGACCGTAGCATCAAAACATAGCTAGATTTATTTTTCTGGAATTTTTCGAATTAGTTTGTGGCCCTGGCAAATTGAAATGTACGTTCAAAATAAAATTTGAATGCTTTATATTTTAATTTGAAGAAAAACTAACTGTAACAGTCGAATTGGCCTACGAAACATATCCCATTGTGTCCGGGATGGGGGTATTTAGCTAGGGGCGATAGTCGTTGGGTTTGAATTGGTGTCCGTGTGGAGAAACACTATTTTAAACTTTAATAAAACCATCGACCAATGGAAATCTTCCATTCATAATTTAAAATAAAAAAAAACATCAGAAACCCTCATTTCTTCTCTCGATCGACGGCGCCGCTTGCTCCATCCTTCCCGATCGAATCGCCGCCGCCACAGGCCACGTTAGCCCCGCCACCGCCCTACCTCGAAAGCCCTCCCTTCCCTCTTCAAATCCGACCAACTTTCGCCCTCCCTCTCTTCGCCATCGTCGAGCACGAGCCCCTCCAACATTCGAACTTTCCGTTGCCACCACGAGCACTGGGCCCCACCGAGTTGGACGCCTCACCCACGCGCCTGAAGCCCTCTCGACGCTCTTCCACGCTGTGCCCTCCGATCGTCGTATCGAGCCTCGGTTTTCGCGAAAACTGAAAACCTAGTTTTGAAAAATCGTGAAAGGTATCGGCTTTATTATATTTGAACTGAAAATAAAACTTTTAAATATTGCGAACTTTGAAAAATGATATCTTTATCGTGTGTTAACGAAATTCGATGAAACAGGGAACATCGTGACCGCAAGGAGGCTCTCTACATCCTCGAAGAGACCGCGGATTTTTCTGAGCTAGCCACGATTTTTTTAGCATCTCGAAAACCAATGTGAGATTTCTAAACTAAAATGTGAATGGAAATGTGACGTATAAAATATATAAGCGAAATATAAATTATACACGTGTTGTATACCTCATGTACATGCGTTGTGTAAGTTATATGAGCGAAGTATGGATTATACATGCATTTTATAAATAATATGTGTGTTGGAATGGAAATAATATATATATATATACACATATATATATACTCCCCTCGTCCACAAACCATGGACGATATTTATTGATTGTGAATTGATGGAAAATTGGATGAATAATGCGAATGGTTGATAGAATTGTTTGTGGTTGATATTGTTTGGTTGTGGTTGAAAAATACCCATTTGTGATTGAAATAAATTGTGGAAAAGAAAAATCATACTCGCCTGCGTGCGAATTAGATGTATGAAATCCCCATTGTAAAAAACCGCGAGGTTTTAAGGTAGAGCGAGGAGCCGTACTCGGGACGGTGCCGGTTTTAAATACCCTACCGTTATGCTACCGAAATTTTGAATAATATTCATGTGTTAGAATTATTTTCATATGTTGAAATTATTTTCATGTGTTGAAATGAAAGTCGTGTGTTGAAACTATATCCATATGTGGAAATGCTCATGTGTTGAGAAGTACATGTGTTGGAAAATAGTTCATGTGTTGAATAAATAAATAGTTTTAACAATAAAAATCACATTTTTATATATATGAACTATGTAAAATATTCGTATTATAAATAAATTGTTTCAACAATAAAAATAACATCTTTCTTATATATATACAAACCATATAAAATATATCCATGTGCTCATGTGTTGAGAAGCTCATGTGTTGAGAAGTTCATGTGTTGAATAAAATGATCGAACAATAAAAATTACATTTTTATTGAGAATAGGAAGTGTTAAAACATTCGTGTGTTGAATAAATATTTTTGATGATAAAAATACCATTTTTATCATGTGTGTGAATTGTTAAAAATATACAACTGTTGAAATAAATATTTGTTTGCTAAGAAGATTATTTTTAACATGTATAGGAACTAAATAAAATAGTCATGTGTTGAAATATATTTTATTTCGACAAAAATATCATTTTTAAGTGAAACGTGAAGTGTTAAAAATAACCATAAGTGGAGATAAACCTTTGTTCGCTGGAAATATAATTTTTAGCTTAGTTTTGCATATATATATATATATATGTGTGTGTGTGTGTGTGTGTGTGTGTGTGTGTGTGTGTGTGTTGAACAGGAAATGGATTAGCTGTTGAGTAAAGAATTTATTTGCGTGCCTGATAAATAGGTAAACCTTAATGAGTTGGATGTGCAAATTTTACTATTATATCAACTCATGTGAATGTCATTGGATGCGGAGTGCTAGTTGTTCTGTGTGTAATAATAAACATCGCCATAGGATAGTAACAATTAATTTTGAACTACACTACATGGCATATTTCTTGACGATAGGCATACTTCATCATATACCACATAAGCATTTGGAGCTTGTGTGACGAGGTTGAAGATTTGCTATACGAGCGAGAGGCTTGTATGGCGATGACTATATATTACAGGTTGAACTGATGACTGATCTGGACTGTGTATGTAACAACCTTGAATTTTGGGGTAAATTTAAAAATTTATTTTTAAGTAATTTTAATGAGTTTTTGGTATTCAAACTAATTTATTTAAAATAATAATGATTAAAAATCGATTTAAATCGAAGTTAGGACGAATAAATTAATTTTCATTATAAAAAGAGTTAGAAATAGCGCGGTAGTTGGAAAAGTCAAACTTGAACTTTGACTGACCATACAGGAAGCAAAATCTAACGGATTTTAGTGAAACCAAAAATTTTGGAATCTATTTAAAAATATCTTTCTAACGAATCCGAAAAATTGAAATTTCATAGCAGGAATCAAAAGTTATGCCCAGTTTAAATTTCAGAATAGTCGCTGTAGATTTTATATATATAATATAAAGGTCCAAAATGCTACTTTTTGCGCATGAAGGAATTTGGACTCGAAACCACTCCCATTGAGTTCAGAATGATGTTTCTGCATTTAAAAAGTGTAAACACTTATATATTTCGAGTTTCGAAAATTATTTGTTTAAAAATGTATTTTTAATATTTAATATATACGCCTTGAAAATAGCTATTTTTCAAACGACCTCTGTTTTCGACGAAACCACTTTTGTTGGAACCGGAATGTCAACATATGGTTAGGTTTAATTTTTCATAATTTTTAGAATAAATTTGTGGCCGTGGCAAAAAGATTTCTGTTTTGTCAATTTCGGTCAATTTTAATCGACCTGAAAATAGTCATTTTTCAAATAGGCTCAGAATTGAATGAAATTAATTTTTCTAGGTTCGCAGCGTCAATACATAGCTAAATATATTTTTTCGGGAATTTTTGAAGTTAGTTTGTGGCCCCGGCGTATTCAAATGTACGATAATTATTTAATTAATTAATTTTTAATGTAAATTTAAATAATTTTTTTACAGATTTCGGAACTGGGCCACGAGACCTGTCCCATTGCGTTCAGAAGGTGTCAAAACCTTAACAACGACAGTAAGCAGGCCCAATTCGGAGACAACCCGCATTTTCACCTTTATAACACGCTTTACGATGAACAAATTAATAAAAAATTATTTAAAACCTTAAAAAATGGTCAGCTGCCTGCTATTGAAACTGAAGGCCACGAATGACCGAAAATTCAAACCTCAATGATCCGCTCAATGAAATTCAACATATTATATACCAAATCGAAGCTCTTGGAGAGATCTACAGATCCATACGGTTAAGATCGGGTTTTAATTCACGGATTTCACGAATTCTCAGCACGAAGTGCCGGCGCTTGGAGGCGTTTTCGAGGCATAGGGGGGCAGCGAGCGGGGCCCACTTCTGGGTGCAAGGAGAGGTCGGCACGGGCTTCGAGGTGAGGGTCTCCGATCGGCTGCAGGTGGTCGGATGGAGGTGCGATGAGATGCCCTAGACGTTGAGAGGTGGGTCCAAACTATTACGATCAATACCTGAAGTAACGATGAAGAAGAAAGGGGCTTGGCGGAAGTGACATGGCAGCATCCTAGTGGGTGAGATGGATGGTTTAATTATTTTTATAATTTAAATTTACAAATCTTTAAACATGTATAACTTCTCCATACGAGGTCTGTTTTGTGAACCATTTGTTGCGTTGGATTCGTCTTTCCGAGATCTTCGCGATGGCGCTGACCAAATCTGAAACGGAGCACTCTGAATTTTCAGCTAAATCGAGGTGAGAATCTCTTATTTTTACAACTTAATTAATTTAATTAATTGTTCTATCGTTGTTAAATAATTATATGTATGTTATTTGATCAGATCTGTGCTGTGACGAATTTCGCTTGTGTTCTGATGAATTTTATTGCATTGTATTGTTTAGATCTGTTATCGTACGATCTAGATCTGTATGAATCCGATAAAATCATCGTGTTCTGTAAATTAGATTAAACTAGAATTTTAATCCAATTAAAAATAGTGACTTGACTGTATATCGGATTAGATCCGAAAATTTTAATCCAATTAGAATATTATATAGACTGTGTTTATTTAGCAACATTAAAATCGTTTTATATATTCTGATTTACACTTCATGTGTAAATAAAAAAAGGACAAATGGTTAAACATTTTATTTGTAAATATAGATAAAATTAGAAAACCACATTTTATTTACACTACATGTGTAAATAAAAAGGCAAACTTGTTGTATACATTTTTATTTATATCCTATGTGTTAATAAAAAGGCAAAATTTGTAAACTCGTTTTGTTTTACATATAACATTTTAGATATAAAATGTTGAGATTGGTTAAAATAACAATTTAGCTATAAAATGTTAAGTAGACAAAATATAACTCTTTATATATTTTGTTGTGCAAGAATTGACGACAATCAAAGTTATCTTTTATTTGTTTTCGTTGAAATGTTAGAAAGATTTAACATAAAGTATTCCTTTTATGTTAAAATAAAATGTTAAGAAGAATTTAACATAAAATATCCTTTTTATATTAATACGAATGGTTAAAAATATTTACATATAAAATATGCTTTTATATGATATGAGAAAACATAGAAAAAGGTTAACATATAAATTTTGGCGTTGTGTCATTTTAGAAAAATGAATACATTTTTGCATTATGTAAATTTAGTTGAAAATGAATCAAATTTTAGCATTGTGTTAAATTATAGGAAAAATGAACATATTTTAGCGTTGTGTTAAAATATGTTTACCTTAGAAAATAATGATTACATTAGCAAATATGTTTACGTTAGAAAATACGTTTACATTAGTAATGTTTTCATTAGAAATTATGAATATGAATTCGGCGTTATGTCATTTCAGTTAAAATGAATATAAATTTAGCGTTATGTCATCTTAGTTAAAATGAAACTATTTTAAGCGCTATGTCATTACATTAAAATGATCATATTGTTAGTGTAATGGTTATAAGCGCTATATAATTTTGAATGATCATATTGTTAGTGTAATGGAATAAGTGAATTATAATTATATTTTTAGCTTAATGGAATAAGTGAATTATAATTATATTTTTAGCGTTAATGGAAAAAGTGGATTAAAAATATATTTTTAGCAGTCTTAGTTAGAATATGATTATTGTCATATTTCCTTCGTTTTAGTTAGAATATGTAAACAATCATTTTTTTTTTATCGTTTTAGTTAAAACATGAATAAAATTATATTTTTTAGCGTCGCAGTTAAGATATGAAAACAAACTTATTTTTACCGAATGTGTAGAAATAGGAAAATAAATATATTTTTAGCGTTTGAATAGAAATATGAAAATAGAATCATATTTTAGTATATGATAGTGCATATGATACAAAATCATGTTTTAGAGTAGCGTCAGAACATATGATATAATCATGTTTTAGAGTAGCGTCAGAACATATGATATAAAATCATGTTTTGGAGTAGCGCAAATGCATATGAAATAACCATATTTTAATGTCAAGTTAATGCATATGAAATAAAACCATATTTCAATGTCATGATAATGCATATGAAATCGAACCATATTTTAGTGTCAAGGTAATGCATATGAATCAAAATCATATTTTAAATGTCATGTTTGTGTATTTGAAGAGTAAATCACATTTTTATTAAGAATGAGAATTTGCAAGAAAAATTACATTTCTATATGTAATTAAAGAAGGATTTTACATTATATTGAAAATTACAATTTTAACGTAATTAAGAAGAATTGGATGATGTAATCAAATTTGCATTTCTTTAATGTAATTTAAAAAGTAAACTTATTCACATATGGTGTAAATAAATAAGAAAAAGAAATGTTTTTAAATGACATTTTCTATGCATTAAATGAATTGAAAATTACATTTTAGTTGTTGTTTATTAACAAATAAAATGAGGGAAGGGAATTGAACTGTTTATATAACATTATATTTTGATATAAACATGTCACATTACATCATTGTATGATAGGAACATGATTGTGTGATGTTTTTTTGGTTGATTCGTTGCCCTTATATGTTAATGACTACATGGAATGATTTATATCTATTCTTATCAAAATAAAAATAGTGATAAATAATAACGTTACGAAACAATTTAAATGATAATTATGCGAAGATTATTTGGAAAGTCCGAGTTTACTCTCATTCCAAATAATGATACGATGTTCGAAGAATTGAAGACGGCGATTGAAGACCGACGATCTTCGCATCGAATGGGTAACTAGTGTTGAGGCCCTTGATTGATTTGCTTCCAAGAGGGGCTAAGATGGTAGTTATCCGGACGTAGTGTTGATTTGTACGGATTTGGCTTTCGCTCAGACCCAGAGCATAAGCTTATAAATGGATGTGTGTCTGACGTTAAATTTTATTCTATGTAAATTGATTTCTATTAATATACGACCGTTGGTGGCGGAGAATTTATTCTCTTGCTTAACACCCTTAGAGGTTGTGTATTAGCAGTTATCAATCGCATGGCTTGAATTGTCAATGTGGCATGCTAAGATGAAGATGATCAAGACTTTGTTGAAAAGCAGGCCTTGTGGTTATAACGTTACTTCGCGAACCTCACAACCCGGTTGAGTCTAAAACGGGAGAAGGGAACACAGAGAGAGAAGCACGTTTCTTTCTAGCTAGAAGTGGTGTCAGTGCTTAAACTGGCTGATATTTACTTATGTGGATGATGGAATGTGGCGCACCTCGGATGATAGGTCTTATAGGATCGGGAAACGTGTGTTCAGGAATTGCCAATCCATGAAGCTGTATGTGTGGACCGGCCCTGCAGGATCCAAGGGTTAACTGCGGGGAATCCTGAGACATTAGTTAGAGTGTCTCGAATCGGTAAGAAGCTCCTCCCTAGCCTTGACTCATGATGGAAACCCAATTTCCAATACGACCTCATGCGGTTTTGATTGTATTACTAGTATGGAGGCATAGTATATGGTAGCTATGCTTCCTAGGATTGATACATTTACTTTGAAATGTTTTTGAAACATACATACACTAATAATAATATCAAATTCGTCTTTATCGTACCAAGCATGTTTAATCATCATATGGTAAAACTCTATCCTCTAGTTTGCGTTGCATTATGTGATGGGACTAGTCTTATGATGATTCCAAGTACTTGAGTCTTATGATGATTCCATTTTTATAAAAAGCATTGCATTGTTTAAACGATTTACCTTAAGTTATGCACGACAATCCATTGGAATAAACCCGTTCCGCGTTAGCGGCGTGGTCCTTGGATTTGCCTTATTGCTATTAGTTAAATTAGTTAAGAATTCTCACACCAGTCCCATGATCGACCCGTTGTTAGTTTCCACCTTACAAACTCGGGTGCCCTCTTTCCACACGGGCAGTCGAGTAGTTTGTCTACAGGTTCTTATCTTGTGCAGGATTCTGGATTGAAGCCTAAAGTTGTGTCCAGAGCATAGTTGTCTTCCGCTACCTTAGTTATTTTATTTCCGCTGCAATGTATTAAAATATTGTAATTTATCTTCCACTGTAATTTTATTCGATGTACTCTGATATTCTGTACTCTGATGTAATATTATTGTAATGTTTATAAAAGACTGCTGCTATTGTTCTGATGTGTTGTAGCCCAAAGTAAACGTATCCGACGATTTCCCGCAAGGGCGATTTTCGGGTTGTTTCAATATAAATTGTAACGGTAAATTGCAAGATTAATAAAAACCCCACACGGGTCTGGAGATGACAATAAACACGTCTCTCTGGTCATTAAGGCACAAAAACCATTTATAGGGTGACGAGAATTTATTCTCTGGAGTTATGATCTATACACACTCCCCTGTGGACACCGGAATATATCATTATAAATATATGTGTGCTTATTAGGATTTATTGGGTACCTAATACGGCCCAATAAATTTCCAAACCCCTTCCCGTACAAAGGAGGTTATGGCGAAATTTTTCGAAATATAAAGGTGTTAGTGAAATATTTGAAGTGAAAACGATATTGAAATCGTCGAATGAATTATATTTATATATATATATAAATATAAATTAAATTAAAACGAATCGAGGCCGTGCAGTTCGCGTTTTGAAATCGTAACTTCAAACGATTATACCGAAAGATCCGACCATCGGACTTTCACGAAACTAGAAACGTTGGGTTCGCTTTGGGAATATCTTCCCAATGATATAAACTTTGTTGAAATCCAACGGTTATATTTTCAGATACGTGTAAAACAAATTTTGGGAAAAACAGCGCCAGTGCCTCGGCACGACCTGAAACGTCGCTTAATTAAATAGGACCGTTTTTAAATAAATAAAAATGGCGATATATCGTTATAAAATATTATAGACAATATAGGGTGGAAATAAAATGATTCTGCTTGGTTTGCTTGATATTTGATGGTTGAATGTGTTTGACATGAAAACTATACTAAAGAACTGAAATGTGAATGTCGAATGATTTAACCATGTAAAGAATTGATTTGAAAATATAAATATACGTAGATTATTTGAAAAGGCCGAGTTCATTCTCATTTCAATTAATCGATCGACGGTGAGAAGTCGAAGAGTTGAAGACAATTCAAGACCGACGATCTTCACATTGGATGGATGGGGCTAACAATGCTTGTGATTGGAGTATCTACCTTGAAGGAGCTGAAGTGGTAGCCGTCCAGACGTATTGTTGATTGTGCGGATATGCGAGGAATTTGGTGCCTCCGGCTTCGTTCATACCCAGAACGAACTTGTAAATGGACTATGTGTCTGACATTGGATTATGTTCTGTGCTGATTGATCTCTATTAAATATATATCTATTTGGCGGCGGAGAATTTATTCTCTTGCTTAACGCCCTTCTCTGAGACGTACGAGCTCAGAGGTTATATATCGATAGAAATCAGTCGCATGGAGTGGATTGCCTGCGTGGCACGCCCAAGTGGCATATGATCAAGGCTTCTATTGCAAAGCAAAGTCTTGTGGTTGATGATCAAAGCATGGTATGTGTGGCATAGCTTTGTGTATAGTGTGGATTCGCGAGCCTCACACCTCGGTATGAGTCAAAAACGGGAGAAGGACCGCTGGGAGAACACGACGTTTCTTTCTAGCTACGGCGGTGTCAGTGACCTACCAGCCCTGATATTTATATATACTTTTCACTTGTATGGTTGTTGGAATGCGAGGCGCCTCGATTATAGGTCTGTAAGGACCGGGAAACATGTGTTCAGGAATAACTAATCCTCAAAAGTAAGAGAGGACCGGCCCAGCCGATTCCAAGGACCGCTGTGCGCGATCCTGAGGCATTTGCTAGAGTGTCTCGAACGGAGAGGAGCTTGCCCCTTGCCTTGACTCATGATGGAATCCAATTTCTAATACGAAATTGCGGATGTGATTGTATTACTAGTATGGAGACATAGTAGATGGTAGCTATGCCGCCTATGATTGATATTTATGATTGAAATTGATTTTGAAACATATATGCACTAGTAATAATATCAAAACACTTTTGTTTTATACGTATGAAGCATCCCTTGGCCATTATAAGGTAAAAACTCTATCCTCCGGCTTGCGTTGCATTGTGTGATGGGACCTGAGTCTTATAATGGCTTCATTTTTGTGAAAAACATTGCGATGATTTAATCATTTACTTTATTTCATGCACTAGCACTCATTGGAGTAAACCCGCTCCGTGAAAGTGGCGTGGTCCTTTGATTTGCCTTATTATTGTTGTTTAATAAGTTAAGTAGATTTCTTATACCAGTCCCATAACTGACTCGTATTTTGTTTCACCTTGCAAACTCGGGTGCCCTTATTTTCACACTGGCAGCCTAGTTACAGGTAGCTAACATATTTTGGCTTGGCACTGCAGTAGAGGTGCACTTTTGGCTCATGGCGAGGCTTAACTACATGTTGATGACTATGATTTTTCCGCCTTATTGTATATGTATATGATTCCGCCACGGGCGATGTAGACTGATGTTTCGTTTACGTACACTCTCTATATATGTGATTCCGCCACAGGCGATGTAGACTGATTATGTATTATTATGCAGTAAGTTGTATCCTGCACTGTGCTCTCTGATGTGGTGATATATATATATATATATATATATATATATATATATATGATTCCGTTGTCATATATGTGTAAATTATTCTAATTCTTGTTTATGCTATTATCTATACTCTGCTAATGATGATTAATGTGTTATATTCCAATGATTATCCTTAACACCGTAGCATGGGGTTTTGAGATCGTCGCAATGTTTGTACAAACTCATATGCGTGCACCCTATGCTGGAAGGAAGGGGGACTTTGTTTCGACAGTCGTTACATAATAGTGGTATCAGAGCCGAAGGTTACGGACTGGGCCTGCAGGTAAGGCAGTGATCTCAAAAGATACTCGTATGATGCATGTCAAGGGGGATACTATTAGGACTGCCTCGCATATTGGTAAGGTAGGAATGACGATTTGGATAAATAGTCTCACATCAAGGAATAAATTGAAGGAATGGAATACAAATATGAGTTGGTAGGCACGTAACATCAGGGATTTATTTTGTTACAAGGATGTGCGTGCCAACTCATATGCATGTACCATATGCGGGAAGGAAGGGGACATTGTTCCGACCATCGTTACATAACATTTACTTGATTCTTGAACTACATCATATTTTTCTTCCAATAGATAATTACATAATTAAGTGAGAAGAATAAGAAGAATCAGATATACAATGAGCATCCTAATTATTTGGGGTAAGCTGGATATGCAGGGAAGAAAGCTAAAAGGATGGCCGAAGGCCATAATTCTTCGATCACATTGCCAAGTGGGTCCTTTTGGGATCGAAGTTTTGATTGGATTTTGGCAAGATCGAAAAAAGGCCTATGGAAATTATGCAATCCGAATGAGAAACTAAGATAGTTGCAGATAAAATGTATGATTAGATTCTTTACATTTTATCTCTTTTGATTAATCTCTTAGAAGACATAGTAGTGAATTATTAAGACATCTTCTTTTATTCATCGAATGATTGAAGAGAGAAAAGACAATGAAGGAACATGGGTTCCAAATAGGCACGATGATGTCTTAAATTGCAATCTTGAGAGCATCCCAGCCAAGTCAGAGAAATTGGTGGGACGGTTGGTATCAAAGACATAATTGGGAAGGTAGAGAAAATAAATAAAGGTCCAAGTGGTGTAACATCAGTAGATGAGTACATCTTATCACCCAAGAAATAGAGACAAAAGTGAGTCAAAGGTTCTTGTCTATGATAAATACAATGGTTGAGAAGAAGATTGCAAATATTTTTTAGCATGATTGGTATGCAAATTCCCAACAATATGGAGGTCGACAGCAGTACACCATCGGTTGGTCATCGTAATAGTTGTTAGTCTGTACAATTGGACAAAATTCAAACTACAAATAAAATGCAAGAGACTGATCCATTTGCAAACTTGCAGGTAAACAATTCAAAATTTTATTTTTGTAAACGTATATGATTTATGCATTTGACACATGTCAATGATAGATGTTGGTTTTGTACCAACTAAATGTCATTTAGCCATGAATTTTGACTTCAAAACTGTCGTAGTGGCACGTGGCATGGTGCATCCTACTTCTAAGCTTGGAGATCAATGTCATAATAAACTAATTTTGGTCGATCGTGCAAAATTTAGGATTGATATAGTGGTGCCTGGTTATGAAGGAACCCCGCTTCTGATTCGAACTAAAAGTTTAACCATGATTGGAGAAAGAGTTAGTAGTTTTGTTCAATGGACTAAAAGTCTTGTACTTTTAGGAGACAGTGATACAGTAAGTAAAAAAAAAATTGTATTTTTTTGGTTGAGTTTTAATGTTTTTAGACAAATATAACTCAGTTAATAGGGTTGTAAATAGATACCTTCGGATGCGGATAGTGACATATCCGCATCCGCATCCGAAACCATTTTCGGATATCGAATATCCACTCCCGCGGATATGGACGGATATCGGATGATTATTTTCTCCGCCAATGATCGGTAAACCAATGAAAATAAACTAATTTTTTTAGCTTAATATTAAGATTTTTCAACATGACTAATTACTAAAATGTAATAAATAAATAAATATGATCATAATATGTGATTTTGAGCAATTAGCATGCGTTTATAGACTTTTAATTTTATAAAATAATAAATTAGTATATTTATTTATGCTAAAATACACATAATTTAGGCTATAATCCTGAATAAAAGCGGATAGATAGTTTTCGGATGCGGATACGCCTATATTCGTATTCACATTCTCGTTTCCGGATTATTCGCTTTTCGGATGCGGATGCGGGTGGATTTCGAATTTTCTGGTATTCATTGACAACCCTATCAGTTAATTTACATTTATCTTCTTGAATGTGTGTATATGCACTTTGAATTAAATTTATAGTTAAGATCCCAAATTTAAAATTGTACATTTTTAGCAATTAAAACTGTACAGTTTTATCAATTGAAACTGTACAAAACTCAGTTCATTTATCAATTGGAACCATACATTTTTACCACTTTGAATTAATTTACACGTAAGATCTCAAATTAAAAACCAAATGTAATATGTCCAGCTTTGGACACAATTATTGCAAGTATTATTAGTGTAAAGAATCTTAAACAAAATAGTACACATATTAAATTTAAGTTTTAATTACACAATTAAAAAGGGAAGAAACAATAAATACTTATCATTAAATTTGAATATTATTTACTATGACTAACGAAATGCTATTGACTATATACCACTCATTGTAGAAACTGACATATTTTGAAAACAACATTTTAAACCACCTATTTTGATAACAAGTTTTTTGAAGTAGTAGAAAGCTTTTCTTGAATATGTGGCATTTTCCTATTTTAAAATTTGTAAATTATTTACTTTTATTAACTAAAATGTATGAATGTCTCAAGGTTTTGAATTGCTAATTTAAATGTCCTAAGTTTTTGAATTTATAATTTTCACTATTGCTTATCATCTATGTTGGAATGTTTTGATTGGATTATTTCTCAAACATGTCAATCCTTGCATCAATACAAAGCATTTCCTAACTATGAACCTGGATAAACACCGTGCCTTTTCATTTGTTTTCCTATATTTAATTGTTTGTATTTGGATTCCCTGCATTCCATTACATAATGTTGTCATCTATGCAGTTAAAGCGCTCAGCGAACTCAACACGGTAGAGGTGCAAAAAGTTGTAGCGGGAGTAAAACGAGGAAATAACGTGATATAGTGTATGAATCTAAAATAACATATAAAGCTCGTGCTTGATGCTTTTAAAAATATATAAATGATAGATAATGAAATTTTAACATTAAATTTAATTATACTGAAAATTAGGGTCACATCCTTAAAATAAAACTTAATTAAGTTCACATCCTCCTATTTTAAAAGATATAAATTTCATCCCTAATTTTAAACAATGGCTATTTTTTTTTCCAAAACTACCCATTTTCTTAATTAACGCCATAATTAACTAGGTCTGATTTATTTAGTACGGATTTAATTTTCCAAGAGACATATATTGTTGAAATTAATGATTCAAATATTAGTGGAGAAGGAAAGAAATTGATTGATTGTCAATCAATTAATTGGCTTGTATATGGAAAGATACAAGAGGAAGTTTGTGGAAGAAAAATAAAAGATCAATCAAGCAATTAATGAAGAATCAATTTACTTAGGGAAAGAGACTGAGACCATAATTGTGCTATCCATTTATGCTCCAATCAAATCAAGGAAGATATTATATTTATCTTTCCTTCATGTCCAAGTAATCTAGAAACTTCTCTTCTTTATCCCTAAGAAATCCCTCTATATAAATAGGGGTCATGTTATTGTATGAAGCATAAAAATCCACCACTAGTCTTCTCTCTTTTGTAATCTTTTGTACTCATTTCTTCACTGAGAAATAAAAGTTGTTGGGTCTCCGTGGACGTAGGCAAAGCTGAACCACGTTAAAAATTGGTGTGCTCTTTCCTCTATTTTTATTTTTTGTTCTCTCTATAACTCATGCCACTTGTTTTTATTTTTGGCGTTGTTGAAACTGTTGACAGACTAGATCATTGAGTTTATTTGTATTCCGCTGCCCAAATTTCTGATTTTGCACTACAGATTGGTATCAGAGATAGTTGTCCTGTTCAAAGACTTTTTCAACCATGTCAAATTCCGCAAAGAATAGCGGTGGTAGAAGCGCTACAAATTATGGAGTCGCTAGGTTTGATGGAAAGGGGGATTTTGGCACATGGAAGATGAAGATGAAAGCGGTGTTGAAGAAAGAGAGGACATTTAAAGTTGTCTCAGATCAAGAGAAATTGAAGAAATTAACACCTGAAGAGTTAGAAGAATTGGAAGAGGATGCTTTTACTACCATCCAGCTCAGTCTTTCTGATGAAGTACTTAGAGAGTTTTCTCATGTGAAAACTGCTAAGAAATTATGGGATGCTCTTCAGATAAAGTTCTACGACAAGTCTCTCACCAACCGCATCGTCTTACAGCAACAACTCTATTCTTTCAAAATGAGGCCCGAAACAGGTGTATTTGCTCATATAGATGCCCTCAACACACTCGTCATGAATCTTCGAGCAGCTGATGTAAAGATTGAGGATGAGGTGCAAGCTATTATTCTTTTATGTTCTTTACCTGCAGAGTATAACACTTTTGTCAACTCTATGATCTATGGATGTTCGTCTATTTGCTTGGAGGATGTGAAGACAAATTTGCATAACGAGATGTTGAGAGGAAAGTTAGCAAGCATGAGCATAGAGAATGATTCCGAAAGCCTTGTTGCACAGAGAGGAAGAAGTAAAAGTAGACCCAATCATGGTGGAGATAGAGCAAAGTCCAGATCTCAGTCAAGAGGAGCCCGGAAGGGAGTTTGTCATTATTGCAGAAAACGTGGACATTATATTGCAAGTTGCCCCAAGTTGGAGAATAAAAATAAAGTTGTTCCCCAGAAGGCTTCAGCATCTACAGCGGAGACATCAGATTCAGATAATGATCCTGGCATTTTTACAGTTTCTGCCTCTCCTATGAAGAGTACTTTGTGGATTATTGACTCGGGAGCATCCTATCACATGACACCTGATAGGCACTCTTTTTCCACTTATCGTCTACTTGATGGAGGAGAGGTTCTCATGGGAAATAATGCTTCTTGTCGCATGATTGGTATTGGAACTGTAAAAATCAGGATGTTTGATGGTGTTGTTCGTACTTTATGTGATGTCAGGCATGTGCCTGATTTAAGGCGTAGTTTGATCTTAGTTGGAGCATTGTGCAATTCTGGCTTAAAGAGCGTAATAGAAAAAGATTGATTAAAAATTACAAATGGCTCATTGATAGTAATAAAAGGGGTAAAAGCTGGAAATCTATATTTGCTGAAGGGCACAACTGCTGTTGCGGAGTTTGCTTCAGTTATTGATTCAGTTGATTCCGATTCTACCAGATTGTGGCATTTTCGTATGGGCCACGTTGGAGAGCGCAGTTTAGAAGTATTGAGAAAGCGAGGCTTGATTGACGACGTTCATCATTCAAAACTTGACTTTTGTGAAGGATGTGTACTTGGAAAGAAGACGAAGGTTTCTTTTGGCATTGCAGAGCATAAGTCTAAAGGTGTTTTAGAGTATGTTCATACTGATGTTTGGAGCCCCGCACCTTGCCTATCTAATGGAGGAGCCAGGTTTCGTTTCATTTGTTGATGATTTTTCTAGAAAAGTATGGGTTTACTTTATGAAGTCCAAAGATGAAACTTTTGATAGGTTTCAAAGTTGGAAATCTCTTGTTGAGAAGTAGTCCGGAAAGAAAGTGAAGGTTCTTCGTTCAGATAATGGTGGTGAATTCACTTCTCAAAAATTCATCAAATTTTGTGAGTCCGAGGGAATTAAAAGACATTACACCACACCAGGAGACCCTCAGTCAAATGGGGTTGCAGAGAGAATGAATCGGACTTTGTTGGAAAGAACTCGTTGCTTACGACTGACTGCGAGATTAAATAAGAGATTTTGGGCAGAAGCATTATCTACGGCGGTTTTCCTTATCAACCGCACACCTTCTACCGCTATAGATATGAAGATTCCTGAAGAAGTATGGAAGGGAGGGCCTGTATCATATCATATTCCTTTCTCAGAGTGTTTGGTTGTCCAGCTTATGTGCATGAGAGCAAAGGGAAGTTGGATCCAAGATCGCCCAAGCGTATTTTTCTTGGATATAAGAAAGGAATTAAGGGGTATAGGATGTGGTGTCCTACTACCCAGAAGATTGTTACTAGCAGGCATGTTACGTTTGATGAGAAGGTTATGTTGAAGGTGGAGCCTTCTTCTTCAGTTAATGATGATGTTGAGAGGAAAAATTCAGAATACCAAACACAAGGCAGATCATCAGACTTCCATACGAGTAAAAATGGTGATTCCGATGACACTGTGGTTGATAGGGAAGAGACAAAAGATCAACCTCAAGGTGGAGCTCAAATTCAGACTCGACCAACGGGAGAGAAGAAAAGACCTACATGGCTCAATGATTTTGTGGGATTAAGCATTGAAGATATTGACTTTGATGACATGGCAGCTTATGCATTAAGCATATTTCATGATGAACCAAGAGACTACAAAGATGCCATTAGTTCAGTCAATAGCTCCAGTTGGCTAGTAGCAATAGAGGAGGAGATTGAGTCTTTGCACAAAAATCACACTTGGGATTTAGTGCCACTTCCTTCCGACAAGAGAGCAATTGGATGTAAATGGATCTATAAGGTGAAAGATGGCGGCAATGGTGACTTGAGGTACAAAGCAAGATTAGTGGCGAAGGGTTATGTTCAGAAGAAAGATGTGGAGTTTCATGATATTTTTTCTCCAGTTGTTAGACACACTTCCATTCACATTCTTTTGGCATTAGTTGCTCACTTCGACATGGAGTTGGAACAACTAGATGTCAAGACAGCATTCTTGCATGGTGATCTTGAGGAGGACATTTAACTACAACATCCAGAGGGGTTCATTGATAGCAGCAGGCCAGGTCATGTTTGTAAACTTAACAAATCTCTTTATGGCTTAAAACAGTCTCCTAGACAGTGGTATAAGAAATTTGATAAGTTTATGATCTCACATGGTTACTCTAGAAGCTTTAAGGACCAATGTGTCTATTTTAAAAAATGTAATGATGACATCATCTATTTGTTACTTTATGTTGATGATATGTTGATAGCTTCTAAAAGCATGTCTAAAATTTCGGAGTTGAAGATGGAGCTCAGTAAGGAATTTGAGATGAAAGATTTGGGAAACGCACAGAGAATTTTGGGGATGGAGATTCAGAGGGATAGAAAGCAAAGAGATTTGAGGCTCACTCAAACTCAATACATCGAGAAAGTCCTATCTTGATTCGGTATGGAGAATGCTAAACCGGTGGCTACTCCATTAGGCTCTCAATTCAAGCTATCCAGAGATATGTGTCCCACATCGGATGAAGACAAAAGGGATATGCATAATATTCCTTATTCTTGTGCGGTTGGAAGCCTTATGTATGCTATGGTATGCACAAGGCCTGATTTAGCTTATGCGGTTGGAGTTGTCAGTCGATATATGTCTAACCCAGGTAAAGAACATTGGCAAGCAGTGAAGTGGATACTCAGATATCTTCGTGGCACTTCTTCAGTTGGCTTGTTATATGGTGGAGTAGATGGAGACATCTCTCTTAGAGGATACTGTGATTCAGATTACGCTGGGGATAGAGATGGACGGAAGTCAGTGTCGGGCTATGTTTTTACACTTGGCATAGGCCCGATTTCGTGGAGATCAAAGTTGCAGTCTATCGTAGCTTTGTCGACTACCGAAGCAGAGTTGATATCGATCGTGGAAGCAACAAAGGAAGGACTGTACTTACTTTAGTTGTTGGATGATCTTTCAATGGCGCAGCAGACAGTGGAGCTATTTTCAGACAGTCAGAGTGCGATTTATCTTGTTGAGAATCAGGCTTATAGTTCACGAACGAAGCACATTGATGTTAGAGGCTTCTTTCTTATACTTGAGGAAGAACGAAGCAAGATCAAATTGTTGAAAGTGGGTACTTCAGATATGATGACCAAGTCACTTCCAACGGACAAGTTTGAGCATTGCTCAAACTTGATCAGTTTGCTTCCAATTACTGAGCACCAAGGGGCGCTGGGCCCAACAACTTTTATGTTGATTGTTGAAGATGAGATAATGAAGAAAGATTTCCATATTTGAATCAAGGTGGAGTGTTGAAATTAATGATTCAAATATTAGTGGAGAAGGAAAGAAATTGATTGATTGTCAATCAATTAATTGGCTTGTATATGGAAAGATACAAGAGGAAGTTTGTGGAAGAAAAATAAAAGATCAATCAAGCAATTAATGAAGAATCAATTTACTTAGGGAAAGAGATTGAGACCATAATTGTGCTATCCATTTATGCTCCAATCAAATCAAGGAATATATTATATTTATCTTTCCTTCATGTCCAAGTAATCTAGAAACTTCTCTTCTTTATCCCCAAGAAATCCCTCTATATAAATAAGAGTCATGTTATTGTATGAAGCATAAAAATCCACCATTAGTCTTCTCTCTTTTGTAATCTTTTGTACTCATTTCTTCATTGAGAAATAAAAGTTGTTGGGTCTCCGTGGACGTAGGCAAAGCCGAACCACGTTAAAAATTGGTGTGCTCTTTCCTCTATTTTCTATTTTTTTTGTTCTCTCTATAATTCGTGCCACTTGTTTTTATTTTTGGCTTTGTTGAAATTGTTGACAGACTAGATCATTGGGTTTACTTGTATTCCGCTGCCCAAATCTCTGATTTTGCACTACATATATTTCATTTTTAATGGCGGCGCCGTTAAAATTCAAAAAAAATTAAATTTGGATTACGTCGATCTGTAATTTTTTTTTCGAATTTAACTTTGGAGATTTAATTCCATCGATCCTTCAATTATATCATGTATGTTTCACCGTTAATGTAATCTATACGTTTTAAAAAAAATAAATTTTTTGTTTACAGATTTCAGGTTTAGGTCAATTTATATTGATCGATTATTCCGAATTTCTTTAAATGTCTAGTTTTAATGATGGATAATTTAAGTATTGCTTAAAATGTTATTGTGTAAGTTAGATTGTACAACTGTACAATTTAAAAAATCGCTATATTTGTCATTCTATCGTGAATAGGTGTATAAAATTATGCATATATTGTGAATACGAGCATACATTTTTGCAACTATTGTAAGAACAAATCGGGTTGCACGAACTCAGAAAAGTTGCATACAAGTATGCATATATTATGTATATCTGCATAGAAATATATAGTTCTTTTTTAAGATCTGTTTGTTTGCGTGCCTGATCATTATATGTATATAAATATGCTTATATTCTTAGTATATGCATGTTAAGAGTTTTTGCATCTTTTTTTTTATAAAAATATTTGCAAATATTCTAAAATTTTGCATTCAAGTATGCAGCTATTACTTCTATATGTGTACGTGTACGTATTTATAATTATCTGAACATTTTTATGTCATTTTATTTGATTACTGCAGATTATGCTTATTAATGTTGATTCTCTTCTTTGTGTAATAGTATTCCTGCAGATATTGGTATATTGGTGTTGTTGAAGTTTGGTAATGATAGCTGTTCTATTCATCCTTATTTTAATAGTTCTGTTGCTGTCATGAGGGATGTTGTTTGTGGTAAATAGACCGATTTAAGTCCACTGTCATTTGAATTATATAACTTCAGAGATGGTTTGAGAAGGATTATCGAAAGTAATTCTGATCTTCAATCTATTCTTTTGTTGGCTGCACATAATCATGAGGATTATTTGATTATTTTTATTGACGTCAATCGTAGTAGTTCTTCAGTTGCTTTTGGTAGCAATTCTTATTTTGGTAGTGATTCCTCTTTTGCTGGTACCAGTGATTCAAACAATCAATTTAGGCAATTGTTGAGAACTGATTTGAATCAACCTGTTTTTTCTGGTGTTGGTCAACCATTTCCAGGAGATGTTACTGAATTTAGACTTTATTTGATGATGTATAGTATGAAAAGTGCATGCAAGCTCAATTTGGTTAAGAATGATAAGGAAATAGTTATGGCTGTTTGTTAAAAAAAATTGTGGTTTCAGGATTCATGCTTCTCTCAAGTTTAATCTTCCTAGATATTTTGTTGTAAAAAATTTCAACCTGAACATAATTGTGGTGTCAGAATTCATGACATAATCAATCCTGTTGTATCTAGTAAATTGGTTAAGTTGTTGGTTTGTGATCGTATTCAAGCCAACCCATTAATGAAGACGAAGGACATTATGAACTTGTTTCAAACTGAGTATAATGTTATTTTGAAGTATTAATATGCTTACAGTGGGATGAGGTTGACATTAGAAGATTTACATGGAAGTGATGTAATGTACTATCATCCATTGCAGTCGTTTTGTGATGCTATTGTTAGTACTAATCCTAAAAGTAAAGTAGTTTTGGAGTGTAATGTTGATACACATCAATTCGATAGAGTTTTTATTGGATTTGAAGCTTGTGCACATAGATTTCAATATTATCGACCTTTAATTTTTGTTGATGCAACTTTTATGAAGGGAAGAGCTCAAGATTGTTTAATGGTTGCTACTGGTAAAAATGGAAATGAAGGTATGTTGTTTTACAATTTAATTTGCATTCATAACAGCATTTTTTATGATTTTATGCTTACCTTTATGCAATTTTTACGAACTTTTGCATGTATTCATGCAATTATTCTGAACCAATGCATACATGTATACTGTTCTTTTTAATATATGCATTCATTTACGCTATTTGTGGTTAATACTTACGTGCAAGAATGAAAAAAAATATAAACAACTGCAAATTACTATTCAGAATATCTGCATATAGGTATGCAAATATTAGAAATATTTACATTGTGATATGCATCTATTTTGTATATATTCATATTTGAATGCAATTGTTATAGACTATTCATAATTTATGCTAATGTTCTGGTCAGATGCATTCAAGTATATAATTATTTTTGCACATGTGCATGCACGTGTGTAGCTTTGTTTACATTTAGAAAAAAAGTCAAAATTGTCTAACTACTTTTGTGTAACTACTATTTAATTAATTATTATTTGTGCATGTTAAATTGCTAATTTTTTTCTAGTTATTTCTGTTGTTTATTTTATTCTTTTGTTAATTTTTTTTCTTTTTTGCATAGATTTTTTCCCTATTGCGATTGTTATCGTGTCTGGAGAAGATGAAGAAAATTGGGTTTGGTATTGTGAACAACTTAACAATTTCTTAAAGACAATAGTAGAACATTTGTTTTTATTTCTGATCGTCATCCTGGTATTCTTGTTACTGTTACAAAGGCATTTCCAAATTTTGTTCACGGATCTTGTCTTTATCATTTGACCAACAACTTAAAGATTGGTTTAAAATCTCAATTTTCCAAGTCAAATAAGAGATTGTTGTTGGATGCATTTGTAAGAGTTGCTTATGCATGCAATTTGACTGATTTTAATGCTGCATTGAAATTTTTAGAGATGTAGGTGGATCAACTGCGGAAAACTTTTTGAATGGAATTCCTTTCAAGAAGTTTACTAACGTCTTTTTTCCTGATTGTCGTTATGGTGAAATGTCATCTAATTGTTCGGAAAGTTTTAACAAGTGGATTTTGGAGGAAAGACATTTACTAATTACTGCTTGTTTGGATAAAATTAGATTGAAGTTAATGAAACTTATGTCTGATCGTCGTGAAGTTGCTTCTACTTGGAATAGCATTTTATGTCCTGTGAATGAAATTCGGTTAAGGAACCTTCATTTGGAAGGAGCTTCATGGTTTGTTATCAAGTCTAGTGAATATGCTTTCGAAGTTCATTCTCCTGTCCATCAGTTTGTTGATTTGTACACTCGATTTTGTTCTTGTAACGTGTGGCAAATAAATGGGTTTACATGCGCTCATGCCGTTAGATGTATTTTAATTTGTGAAAACTTGAATGTGTATGATTACATTGAAGATTATTTCAAAGTTGGTTATTTTCGATTAGCTTATTCTCACCTAATCAATCTTGTAATGAACTTCATGGGTGAAGTCGTTTTTGTTGAATATGCAATCGTAGCTCCTCCAAAAGGTAGAAGAATGTCTGGTCATCCATCGTCTTCTAAAAGGTTGAAATCTACGGGAGAATTTACAAAGACAACTAGATATGGTATGTGCAAGAAGTTGGGGCATAACAAAAGGACATGTTCTTCTAAATAATATTAGATGTGTTATTTTTGTATTTTTTTAAAATAAACTTGGATGTACTTGTAACTGTTAGTTACTGTTTTAAACATTTATGTTATCTTTTCATTTAATTTTGTTACGTTAATGTTATTTTCTGGTAAGGTTTAATTTTCTTATAGCATATACCTACGCCAATATTTTGCCTACTTGCATATATTTATGCAATTATTCTATTTGATTGTATAAATCAAAATATGCCTAGATACGAAAATGTACGAAAAATTCCCCGTACTTACAAAAAAATACGCAATTACATTGTAAATCAGGATATTACCATACAACTACTCTACGTAATTGCGTCGAAATATGCAACTATCACTATTTTTTGCATGCAAATATGGAACTTTTCCGCATTTACACATCCTTTTACCCTTGAATATTTGTTCCAGTTAAAAATCTTGAATTTTTTTATTTAATTTTATACTTTACTTCATAAATCTTTTACATTTCTTTTCGTACAATTAGTAATTTAAAAAAAACCAGCATCATTGTCTTCCTGAATAATATTGTAAATATTTTCATTCATGTAAGCAATTATCTGCAGAAAAATGTATAAATGAATGCAAGTATTCGAAATATTTTTGCAACATATGTACATAAATTTCATAATATTTTCATATAAGTTTTCAAATAGTGTGACTACCTTTCAACAAGTTAGCACCATTTCATAATTTCATAAAACATTCAAAATGACTAGATTCAAAACATAAAATTGAACAACATTTCAGCTTACATACTACTAAATCTTTTCACCGTAGTTCAAATACTTAATACCACTATTAATATATACAAGTGACATCTTTCGTAAATTTAGTTGATCACGTTTGATTTTGATAGAAGGAAGTCCTGTGTCAGGTTATCATCTAGAGTCCAACTATGCGGTTTGCAGTTGAGCATATCGTAAGCAAGAACATCACTTTGTAGATAAACAACTTGTGGCGTGTAAATTTCATCTTTTTTTTATCTAGTTCTATATTTTCATTTCTTTGTTTCATAATATTCATCACAAACATTGCATAATCAACTCTGCAAAAATGGAAAAACATTATCAGTTAGTCTTAAAAATTGAACTATTTTTAATATCTGCATATATGCATGCAATAATTTTGAACAAATGCATTCTAGTATGTAAGTATGCTGAAAACTATTTACTTACGTATGGCCTTGCTGTGGGCTGTTCGAAATTTCCATATCTTTGTGTTTCAGATAATTCTTGCCTTGCATTTTTTTCACAAATGCATTGATGTAAGTTCTCTGTTCAACAAAATAACACACATATTAATTTATAAAACTGCTACAATTTTTTTTGGACATCAATTTACATACCATTTTCCTGGCTATTCTCTGTTATTTTCCTTCACGTCTTGGTTTATTCGAGTCATAATGTATTCATCTTCTTTCTTCTTTTACAAATTCTAAAAGTGAAAAATGTTTGTCATCGTGTAAAGGAACGAATATTTTTGTACACAAACCACAGCCTTCCTAAACTGGTCTATCCACCAACCCTTTTACTTGTTCCATTGACTTCAAATTAAGCATTACCTGTAATTGTACATTTTAGTGAAAGAATTTAAACTTGAATCACGAAATTCATGTTAAAATTAAATAAATACTTACGGAAGCTATAGTTTCCAAACATAGAATTTCTAGGTGGTCCTTTCGCAACTCATATGCAATCCAGTCAATAATATATTGCAATAAGTAAATTATATTTGTAACTGATAGCTAAATACATGCTTATATTGTAAATTATATTTCGTTCTGGTTATACCTGTGCATCTATAAATCTTCCAAGAATTAAATCCTCCCATGCAGTTCTAACGACGCATATGTCATCATTACCATTCAGGTATGCATTTTAGCTGTTAATTTAAAAAATCCACTAAAATAACATATAGAATTAATATGCTACTATTATGTGTAGGTAACCTGATTACTTGAATATATGTATGCAAATATTTATAAAAGTTGCACAAATGTATACTACTAAAAATATTAAGTTCCAAAAAAAATCTCAAACTAAACTACATACTTGCATATAGGTATGCAAGTTTTCTTACTTCTTGCATAAATATCTGCGATTCACTACAAGAAAGTATGAAATACATAGCATTATATCACAGCCTTACATTAAAATGATATAATAAAATAACTAAAGAAAATAAAATAATGCATAAATTATGCTATATAAAGGAAGGAAAGAAAATAACAAAAAATTATGTTGTCCTTTAGTATAGTCCGCTACATTAACATTGATGACAGAAAAGCGGGAGCGAAAAACAAAGGCGGGATTAAATGAAAAGTAAGGCTGTGAAATTAAAAATATCTCTTCGTCCCCTTCAAAATTTATCTGTAAAATTTTCGTTTTTAGGTTTCACTGAAACTTGGCCTTCTTCCAATCTCTGATTCAATCCAACATACGTTATTCATCTCCATCCAGTCAACGGTAAATCGAGAGCATCTCCCTTATTCACTCTGACTCTTCCAAATCAATAGTGAGATTTTCTGAAATCGGTAATTATTCCTTTCTTTCATTTATAAAATTGCTTCACTCGATGTTTATCTTTTGTTATTCAATTGAATCCCTGAGTTGATTTCCCATGATTTTCTAGTCTTTGGCATTCTTTAGACCCAGATTCATATGTGTGTTTTAACCATAAAAAGGATTCTTTAAAATCCTTACTGTCTTAACTAGTGTCACCGGAATAGACTGCATATGTAAAGTGTAATGATAAGGGCACCCCAAAAGGTGCAAGGGGGTACCGCACAACCACCGACTGAACAGTGTTCGGTCAGTGGTTGTCCGCTGAACGAGGCATAATTTAAAAAAAAAAATCATTCGGTGGTACTGTGCGGTAGCCCCTAGCACGTTTCGGGGTGCCCTTAGCATTACACTATGTAAATATATAGTTGAACCCAACCTATGTTTTGTATAACTTGCAAAATTATGGTTATGAGAAATAGTTAAAAATGCGTAGATGGATAATATGCTAAGTTTTAAGTCGTTGGAATGTTATTTAGATTATTTGTGTCTCACTGGTTGTTTAAATCTATGTTGAAGTGGGCTTAGTTTAATTATTGGTTAATAGTGTTAAATGTAATGCTTAATTTGCTAATGGATTCCGTGTGTAAGGGTTATGAAAGTACTTTTGCTGAAGTAAACTGTATTTCCAAAATTTACACATGCTGTTATATGAAATGCTAGAAAAATATATAAAGACATACTTCTTATATTACGGGCATGGATCAAGCATGTATCACATAACACATATGTGGCCATATGAGGCTCTGTGGTAAAAAACAAAAACAAAAAAGTGTTGTGTAAATATGAAAGACATGCTATTTCTTTGGTATCCCGCATTAACTCGTTTATGTTATAGTTAGTGGGCATACTTTCAATATTTCATGATTAAGACTGATATGCAAAGATACAGAAAATATTTTCACAATTGTTCAAACATAAGCGATGTTTATGTCTGAAAAATATCATATATAATAAGAAGTTGGCAACATAACTGAACCTCATGAGAATCATGCTATGTGTTGTTGAACTGTTAATGTGGTCATGAATGTATAGCGCTTTATAGAGCATTGACAAAATTGCTGTTGTCATACACAACAACCGTGAACACAAAAAATTACCAACCTTTGACGGTATCGCTTATCAATGTCAGTTAAGCTGTGAAATTTGTCTGGTAGGGGTAGAAGTGATTTTGTAAGGACTTGTATAAATAAGACCTAAGTTTGTATTCATATATGTATTTTTATTTGAGTTGCTAAAGCATAGAGAAGCATGACTGTTTCATGCAATAATTTATTATAGAACAGCATACTCATCAAATATGTGATGTAAACATAAAGTACAAGCTATGTATTTAATAATTAGAAAGTCAGGAAAAATGCTATAGTTTTTGGGGATTGCTTCCAAGGATATTTTAAATATAACAGTATGGTATATTTTGTAAAACTTTTAAGCACTGAATGCTTAAAATTATAAAAATACATCTATGAACTAATCTGGTCTTTTAACAGAAATACTGGGTTGTTTCTGTGCTCTGCTCGCAGCTCCACTTCCTCCCCAAATCGCCGCAAATCGCAAATCCCTTTCCTGTTCGAACGTAATCCTTCTCCGCAAGTTGATGTCTTCGCCGTCTTCATTCTATGTGAGTGTATAAATCTTTTGGACGAGCATATCATTTGCTTTCTTGACTCTTTTTTCGTCAAATAATTAGTTCACATATTTTCATTTTTTGGAATTGTAATTTAGTTACTATTGTGGTATTAGCAAGATCAATGGTTGTTTGGCTTTGCAACTTTACTAAAATGAAGTTTTTTGTGAATTTTCAGTGCAAAGGTACGTGAACAGAAACGAGATAAAACTGATGTCAAGCTCATGTTTTATAAGTTACTTATTTTGTCTTCAAAACTGTAGAATGCTTGTCGTGTCTTATATTTGATTTATTATGCTTTAAAGATTGTTTATTTTTGGTTTTAGGATATTAGTAATTAATGATGGCTTGAAACCAATATAAAATTATTTTTAGGACAAATTTTTTATTGTGTTTGGAAATAACAAAAGTTTTAACTTATTGGAAGAAACACAATATGCATGTATTCAATAAGTTTACCTTGACTCTCTCTTATTCTTATTTCTAAATCAGATCCAAAAAAGATGGATCCACAAAATCAATCAAGTTTTTGTGTGATGTTGTTATATGTTACTAGATATTTCATTCCAGAAACTAATAATTCCACATAGTAAATGCTTAAATTCGAAGACTACCAATTTAACATTTAGCATGTGCTTTATGTTCAGTTTGGGCCTTGAGTTGTGCTTTTTATAATTAGAAGTGAGCATTTTTACCTTATTTGCATTTTAATTCATTGTTTAGACTCTTTCAATGGTCTAATATGTTGTGAGATTTACGGATTTCAGTTTAGGTTGTATGTGTATGAATGTGCTTAATCGGGCATGGAGCTTAGTACGTCTAAATATTGTCACTGATAGTGTAACATCTGATGAACTGACCACTTTTATAGAAAAGAAACTAGGAGGGAAGCATCATCGGTACAAACGAGGATATAAGAATGTCATTGAAGAAGCAATTAGATTGAACTCAGTTGGTGAAGAATCACACTTGGCAATAGAAACAAGTGGTCATGGTGCTTTGAAGGAGAATAGGTGGCTTGATGATGGAGCATATCTCATGGTTAAGCTATTAAACAAACTAGCTTCTGCAAAAGCTTCAGTTTTAGGTGCTGGAAGCAAAGTTTTGACTGATTTGGTCGAAGGGTTGGAGGATCCCGCTGTTGCAGTTGAACTGAGAATGAAGATAGACCAAACTCATGCAGATCTTGAAGGAGGATCATTCCGCGATTTGGTTATTGAGGATGGAGGTTAGATACTTTTTTTTTCAAGTTTTAATTTCTCCATTTAAACCTATTATGCATGGTATTACCAAATTTGCACCATATTTGTTTTTAGAAACATTATGTCTGTCATAATAGAATGATATCATGTGAACAAATGCATTATTAAATTGAACTTTATATTGTTTTTACTGAGTAGCTACTGAATGCGAGAGATCATAAATATTTACATTATTGGCAAACAACTGTGGTCCATGCAGATTCCTCAAGAATCCTGTTGGATAGCGCTTTAGAATTCACATTTAAATGAATTGCTTTTCCAGCATGTGCACTAGTGCACATACATACATTGCATACTAATGTGGACGTGTGCATACAGAGTTCACCATATAAAAAAATAGATTGTTGTGCGGTTTCATTTGAGAAGTGTTCGTTATAAAAGCCTATTTTATAGAACTGATCCATTTTACACGGCAATTTCTGCAGTTTTATAATAGTTAGACTGTTTCATTTTACGTAATGGTGAACGACACTTTCTGCATATGATCAGTAATGGTGAACGGCAGTTTCTGCATATTTTCTGTTATACCAAAAGCCTATTTTAATGCATACAACATATTTTCTGTTTGTTATGAACTATTTGAGATGACATCTAAGACTTTCATTTTTGCATTTTAATTGTGTTTCTTGCATATTTTTTTTTGTTATTAAACTATAATTTGTGTTTCTGAATTGCAGGTTCTAGAAGTTGGACGAGCTTACAAGGTGAAGACTAAGTGATTTTTCATGTAATCTTGTTTTGAAATGATGTTTGAACAATATTGTATGTTAATTGACTTATTTCTATATTTATTAGTAGACTTGTTAACTTTGACTTTGTTATTGAAATCAAATATGCTTTTGTTTTTTTTGTTTTTTTTTTGTGTTTTTTTTTTGTTGTTGTTGCTATTTACAGCTTTTTCTTGTGAATTTACTGCTTAATTGTTTAAATTGTGCACAATTAAATAAGAGATTTGTTATATAAAGATCATAGCTGATGTTGCTTTATATTAAAATATTAATAGCGAAAAATTGTTGTTATGGAAATATAAGGTGAATGCTATGTAAAAAAATAAATAGTGTGGAACACCTTTTCGTATCATTGAATGTGCGCTACGAAAACACTGATAATGTTATATATACCACAAATATTCATAGCGGAAAACTCCACTTATGGAATCAAAATGTGAAATGCTATTAAATTGTGTGGATAACTTTTTATATCGCTGAATATAAGCTATGTAAACAATGATAATGCTATGGAAAATATTTTTCACATCAATGATACCATGTTGAGTTTCGGCATTCCTTGCGTACCGTACGCGCTTCACCGTGTCTATCCGAGGTCAACGGTCGAAGTCTCCTATGCCGGCGTCCCGATTGAACATCCCCGTCGCTTCCCATCGATCATATAATTTGGTATTGGCAAGCACTTATTGTAACAAAAGGAATCCCCCAATGTTACATGCCACCAATACCATATATATACCATGATCTTTCTTAATATTTTGCGACGCGGGACAATTATCCCGTTCAATCCACGCACCCACTCCATTCCAATGCGAACCACACCTAACATATATGCTATGAAAATGTTGATAACGCTATAAAAAATAAGATGAAATTTTAGTAAGCAAATATAATTGCAATGTCTGAGTGCTATGTAAAACATTTCATGGTGGTGAATGTGCGCTATAAAATGTATAATACTATAGCATTTAGATTTGAGCTATAAGATACAACAGGGCTATTATAACATGTCGTTATATAGCATCGTCACTAATGCTATGGTAGCCTATTATAGCATTTTTCACGCGTTATAAAAAGGTAAATCTGTTGTAGTGATTATTCTTAATTTTTGTACTGTTCAACACAATATTTCAATATAAAATATTCACAATTTATTAAAATTTTAGATTAATTTTACTTAGGCCAGTCAATTTCACAAATTCTTCCATTTTATTTATCTGATGCTCCTCCAAATTCAGCACATTCTTGTACGTTCTTAGTTTCAGTTTTGTACCGATTCGTGTTTCTTCAGATCTTGGTACGTTCTGAAAGTCCTCTACATCCACAGTTTCAATTTGTTTAATTTTTCTTTTGCCTACAGCTGGAAATTATATCAGGTATATCATTAATGTACTAAAGTAAAATACATATTTGAAACATTGTTACTATCAGAAATTATTATTATTTTTTACCAATTTTCTTTTTAAAAGAACGAAGTTCCTGCATCGTTCCCTGCCTTTTATTCCAATCCATATTATGTTTTCGTCTTTCCCTTGTTTTCCTCTTGTTGATGATCTATCTCCAGCTCTTTTTGGTCTCCAACATCTTCATGAATTATATCATCAATGATCCTCTATTCATTATCTATTTTGACATATTTAGTCCCATCAATATCTAAATAGATGCATAAATATAAAATAACTGCACAAAAGCTTGAAAATATTATGAACAAATTTAATCAGGCGTGAATACATTCACAAATTCAAGCGACTATTCTAAATAGTTGCAAACAAGTGTCAAATATTCTGAGTAGATTAAAATAACCAAGCATACGATATTTATTATTAGCTGCACACAAGCATGCATTAATTCTAAATGTACACACAAAAGTGTGCAACTATTTTTTAATAAATAATTTTTAGAAATCTGATAATGCATACATTATTACCATCAACAACTATTATTTTTTATTACCTACATAAACAAAATTAAGAATGATGTTGAAAAGATATGTAACTACTTTCGGAGATAAATTTTATAAACTTATATTACGATCATAACTTATTTATTTTATACCTTTTATTTTCTCTACACTACTGATTTCCTGCTCGTTTTCCTGTTCATCGTTCATCACCATTTGCTGATCATGTTTATTTTCTAGCGGATGGTCCATCTCGTCAATCAACTTGTCCTCTTCTGCCTTTTTAAGTTCATCTTCTTTTTCAACCGCTCGTGTATTGTCTTTATTAAGTTCATCATCAACAAGCTTATTCTTATCCTTATGTTCCATGTCCTGCTCTGCTTCATTCTACAACTCCTTGTCTTCCACATTCTCTTCTTCGTCTTTTTTATCCTCATCATATACATCATCGTCGGTCTTCTCCTCGTTATCTATTCACATTTTATTAATAGCATCAGTACGTCTAAATATATCCAGACAATAATGCAACTTTTACCATTATATGCACATAAGCATGCAGTAGTTATCAATGCAATCACACAGGCAGCACACAAGCCTAAATATATGCATTATGCATACAAGCATGCTATAATTCATAATATTTGCATATTAGAATGCTAATGTTTTGTTTTAATGTTCTGTTTTAAGTTAATCGTTGTGTAAGATATAATCAGCAAAAATTATTATTATATTTAACCTTTTTTGTTCTCTAAATTTTGATTTCCCTCCAGCTGTTCCTTCTCCTGCAGTTCGATCTCTTCTTCTTGTTATTGATATGTTGTTCCTCCATGTCTTGCTTCTCCAGCAGCTGTTCCTTTTCATGTTCAATGTCGTTTTGCTTTGCCTTGTCATTCGCCACCTTTCTACTCTGCGTAACTATAGAATCTTCAATACCATGTTCACTATCTTTTATCTTCTCACCATCTAACATTAATCTTAAAACGTATTTCTCCTGCTCGTTCTTTTTCTTCTTCTTATCCAGATCATCTTTCTTCCATACTTGCTTATCTTTGCTTTGACCCTTTTGCTTCTCTTTTTGTTCTTCCTTCTTCTCGTCGCCTTCTTCCTCTCATCTTTCTGTATCCTCACTATCTTCGTCAACATCCATTTCATCATGCTCTTTGTCTACATCCTCTGCACTATCATCATTTTCTTCACTGTCTACATCACTCTGACTGTCATCATCTTTTAATCGAATTTGTTTTTTAACAGTTTCTTCAGATGATGTGTCAGCCTCCAATTCATCAACTTTTTTAAGCCTTACATTCTCCTCTTTTAACAGTCTATTCTCTAACTTTAACTATGCTATTAACTCCTTGTATTTTTTCCCTTTTCTTGTAAACTGCTTGATATTCTTCGTCCTTTTCAGTAGATTGTTTAAGCAATTTCATTTTCTTTCCTTCTACATCCTACAAAAAAAACATTAAATCAATACTGCAAAAATTGGCATATATGTCTGCAGTTGTCTAAAAAAAGTTCATAAAAAAATGGAAGTATACTGAAGCAAAATTTCTGCTAAAATTCATTCTAATTGCATATTCGACTGCAAATATTTTAAATACTAGCATACAAGTATGTTATTATTCAGTATTTTTTTCCTAAAAAAACATTTGCACAACACTATAGATTATTTACACATAACCAATCAACTATTCTGCGTATTTGCACATAAGTCAGAACATTTTTAAATAAATTTATAAAACAAAGCAATATTTCACAATATCTACAGATTTACAGGCAAATATTATTTATACTTGCATAAATTAATTCAGCTATTCCGGCACTTATATGTGACAATGGAAACTGATATAAAATTATAAGAGTCTTACAGTGTTGAATGTGACATTTAAGAGCATTGACGGCTTAAGCATTGTTATGTCCCATTTACCAGCCAATAGGTATATTTCATTGTACTTTAGCTTTGATGTTGTTAACACATATGTTTTTTCACATAACCACCACTGTAAAAAATAACAATAAAATAATTATGAAGAAATTTAACAATTATTTAATACTAGTTTTAATATTAAGTTTAAAAAAATTGCCAAAAATAGTGTAATGCAAGCATTAATCTTGCGTGTTGTCTTATGATACTTGTCCACTTGGCTTAAAAGATGGTAATGTATGGTTTTCGGCCATGATATTGTCATCAATTTCTTGGTACATGCAAAATACGGTACCAATTCCCACGGTAATGTATAGTTTGGGCTGGAAATAAGGAATGTGGCTGCTAAGTATAGAAGTACAAGTTTTACGGTATCAAAACAGGCTTCTTCAGACTCTTCTTTTATTGTAGAGAAAATCTATCTCTCTATATTTTTTGTTTGTTTATTGTACCTTCATCCTTAAAGTGCCTCTCTACGAATGCTTTAAACTCTTCTTCATTCTTATCCTCCTTCTTCAAATGTCCACTCGTTTTTATCATTTCGCCTTGCAATGGAGCTGCCAACAACTTTCCAATATCTTCGTCTGTAAATGTCACAATCAAGTCTCAAATTGAAAATGTTTCAAATTCTTCTAATAGCTTTTGATTATTATATCTAAAGTAGTAGAATTTTTGGTCGTCTCTGCTGCGGAAATTATACCATCAAATATCATATCAATAAAATCCCCCAAGAGGTATTTTTATAAGTAATAAGGTATGTTGACCAGTAAATAAGTCATCATTCTTGATTTTGTCTACCAGATCAATGAAAGACTTCAGATTATTTCTATACACTTCTTTTTTTTCCAATCTTTGGTACGTCTTCAATTTTCCTTTTTTTTTTTTTTTTGTCATTTGTAAAGAAGTTGTTGGTTGAACTGTAGTAATTAAAGCTTTCTCTTGTTCAGTTACTTCATCTTCTTCAACGTTTGGTCTCTGTAATAAGAGGTACAACAATTTTAAGTAACGTTGATTAAATGCACAAAATTACGAAAGAAAAAATTAAAAAATACACAATTGCATGCAACGTTTTTTGATTAACTACATACTATTTTGGAACAAATAATTGATAATTGAATGCTTCAATGCAACAATTCTGTTTAACTGCGTATAATAATGCAACAACATGTTGATATTTTCACTCTTGACTGTAACATTTCTGTTTAAGTGCATTTATTAATGGAACATTCTATTGATAGCTGTACACTTGAATACAAAATTTATGCTTAAGTGCATACAGTAATGCAACAATCTGTTTGATACTTGCACACTTGAATGTAACATTTTTACTTAAACGCAAAGATTAATGGATCATTCTGTTGATAATTGCAAACTTCAATGCAACATTTATGATTAACTGCATATACTAATGCAACAATCTGTTGATATATACACTCTTGAATGAAACATTTATGATCAAGTGTATATATTATTACAACAATCTATTGATACTTGTACAATTTCATGCAATATTTCTAAATAAGTTCATAAAATCATGCAACAATCTTCTGATAGCAACATTTCTTAGTAAATTTATAAAATCTTCAATAATTTGTTGAAATTTGCACAAGGTAATAATTGCTTACAACTATGCAGGAATTTCGGAAAAATGCCAACAAGAATTAAAAAAAAAAATGTTTGCACACATGCATGAACGTAGACTTGTGACACATTCAGACAATATATGCATACTTGTATATAACAATTTTTAATAAATGCATTGAATCATGCAATAATCTCTTGATAGTTGAATACTTCCATGCAATATTTCTTATTAAATCTATTAAATGATGAAAAATTGATTAATAAATGTATAATTACATGCAACGTCTCTAATTACATACACATAATCGTGCAACAATCTTTTCATATTTGCACACTTGCATTCAACATTTCCAATCCAAATTACAAAATAATGCAATAGTCAGGTAATATACACAGAAACTCTAGCAAAAAGTTTCAAAATATGAAGCCTACAACAAATCTATATTAATTTTTAAATTCATTAATGTATGCAATTATTCTATATAAATTCATGGACATATCAAACTATTTTGAAAATATTCATCCATGCATGCAATTAAATTGAATATACGCATGTATGTTTGTGTATGTACTTATTATATGCATATAATTATGAATTTATTCTAAAAACATGCATACTTATATGCAGCATTTTATATATAACCTCATTTACCAACAATAAAATGCAATTCTGCTTAAATTCAATATTGTTCGCAATAGTATAAAAAAATTCATGAAAATGATCAACTTTATTGAATATAAACATTCATATATGCCACTGTTTTGAATATATTCACGTATATTTGCATTTATACTTAATATATTAATACAATTATTAAAAAATTCAGAATACATGTATACTACCAAGCAACAGTCTTGATTAAAAACATAATACTATTACAAATCTAAATAAACTCATAGTGTGGAAGTATTGGGTAACCTAAAACATTTGTACAACATAATTTTGCAGATTTTTTGCATTAAATCATATAATCATGCAACTATTCCCTGTTAATTCATAGTTTATTATATAATATACGTAGATTAATAATTGTTGAAATTATAATTAGAAAATAAAATTTATACCTTTGTTCTCGCCATTTTTTACAAATCTTCTGTTGAAATCGCCACGATTTTGATTATTTTTCTTCGATCAAGACTAAAACGATGAAAATCGTTTTTGAATTTTAAATTTTCTTCTTTAATCGTCTCCGATAAATGAGCAATGCGATTAATGAAATGATACAGATTTGTAGAACGAGGGTTTTTTAGGTTTTAAAGGACAGAAACGGAACTTGATATGCCGCGTTTTGAAAATAGGGATGCAATTTGTATTCTTTCTATGACTAGACTTTTTATATTTTAATAGTTAATAGGGATGTGTGCCTAACGCACCCTTAATTATAATTGGTAAGTTCTTAATTTTAGATAAAAACTTGGGCACATATATGTAAATAAATGTACACTATTATTTAGCTTAATTAAATTTAGTAGAATATTATAGTATTTTTATTCTTAAAAGCGTTGTTAAAAAAATTCAATCAAAAAACTAATTTCATAAGTTTTGTAATGTGTAAATGTCACTTTTTAATTCATTTCTTTTATAAAGATGTAGCGCGAATAGTAGATAATAGCTGAAATAATGGGATATATCGGGAATACTGAAATATAGCGGGGATTAAAGCAGAAAGACTATTTCCGGGGCAAATTGGGTATAGCGGGGATATAATGGGGAATAAACTGCATAAGTTGTCATGATGTTTTTTTGTTTTTACACTAAATTAAAAAAAAAAAATGGCATTTGTGATTTTGTATGCATTTCATTGTGTAGTTGTAGTCTGTTTTTTCTTTTTCTTTTTTAGATTTCAGCTGTGTATTTCAATTGTTTTTAAAAATGGTCTGCATTAACCAAAATCCACAGTACGTTTTGCATTACATATTTATTGCATTCATATATTAGATCACTAACGATATATTGAGATATATTTAGAAAGAGATATTTTTGGGAAAGAATATTTTTAGGAAAACAATTGTTAGGAAATGTCTTTTTACATATTTATCTATTTATTTTCTGTTTTCTAGATTTGGACGTGGTTTCAAGCATAGGATATTTGTTTCCTGTTTTCTAGATTATTTGTTTCTTATTTTCTAGATTTGGTCATGATAAGAAATTAGTGTGCTTGTACTATAAATATACGGTTTCATGATTGATAATAAAGCAAGCAAAGATTCATCGATTCTTCATATTTATCAATTCTTCATGGTATCAGAGTAAGGAATAATTCATGTGCACAAGCCACACTTTCCCACGTCACACCTAAAGATCACGTGTGAGATTGCCACACGTGCGGAGACGTGCTGAGACAAGTCCCACACCGGAGAATTTATAAAATAAAGTCAATATAAATATTAAGAATTCAACCTTCACATTGTCAGTTGGTTTTGTGATAATTTGGGGTTCCCTATCACGATCCTATATATGCTAGAAATTGAACCTAAAAAAAGTCAGCGTATAAAAATTTGTGTGTAGGATACACTTATTATGAATAAAGACAAATTGGAAGATCGGGTCATGGATAACAATGAAAAGGTCATGTATATGATGACAAATGAGTCTGCAAAGCGTAAACCAATTGTGGATGGAGTGATTCTTAGAACTTTACCTAATGAGTGCAGATATCTACATGATCTGATAGCTCAAGCCCATCCAGCGATAATTCTTAGAACATAAGGATTTATTTATATATGACAAGGGCTTTGAAATCCATATCAATGTGGATGCTTTATCTGTTTCCTTACCATGACATGGTTGAATGGAACATGATTGCAAATTTATATCACGTGAATATTTTTCACCCCTTTATCCAATCAATTTAATTTCAAGAAAACACTTTTGCAGTAATTGGCAATATATATTCGCTTGATTCAAACAAGTTGCAACTGAAATAGCTTGACCTTTTACAGTTATACTAGCATGACTTCATGCAGTAAAGATTTGAAAAACAAAATGGAATTTGGTGTGCTAGTCTATGAAAATATTACAGTTTTAAACATTAATTCAGCATTTGCAATTGTACTTTATTTAAACGTTATGTACAAAAAAATGCAATAAACAATCTATTTTTTTATGAAAAAACAATAATGTGGCAAAGATGGATTAGGCACACTGCGGTTTTGGAAGTAAAATAGAGTTGAGTGAGACTTTTGTTTTAGCACAGTCAAAGCAAATTATCTTTGTCCTAAAAACATTTTGAGCAAGTATATACTGCAACTCATATTTTGTTTCGGAGCAGATTATTTGGCATTGTGAAATTTTAGACTTCTTTATTGTATCTGCTACAATTATAAGGCTACCAGGAGATCTGCCATTTACATACATTATCAAATATATATTGTTGATTATATATCTATATAATGTATAGGCGCCTAGATCATATGTGCAACGACCTCGAAGTGGAGACCATCAGGTTTATGTATCCCTGCAAGCTTTCCCAAGTGCAGAAATATCCAGATGTGACAAATAAATATATCTCGAACATGTGGCTAGCATTGAAATCTAAGACCTTACTTTTACCCCCACACCATGAAGGGTATGGATATTACAATTTTAGAAACTAGTTTACAAATTTGATGTTGATTTTAACTTCCTATAAATCTTATAAATTATAGCGTAGGAAACATTGTCTACTACTAGTCATCTGTATGGAAAAGAGTGAGGTTTATGTTTTGGATCCCGAAACCGAACGCAAACCTAAACTGGAAATTTCGGGTGCAAGTGAACATGTATGTCGTATTTATTTGCTTTTTGATATATTTTTTGTTAGATTCATAGGTTGATTATTTAACATTTTATTTCATGTGTTGGGCCATTAAAACATATAAGGCATATGACAGCAAGTCTCGAGGAAATGCCTTAAAGTGGAAGAATGTTAAGGTGATTTTTTTTGTAAAAAAAAAAACTTGTATGTCGTTTAGGCTATAAATATTAAACTAGCTATTAAATTATCTTGGAATACTGCTATCGTGTCGTCAATGATTAAAAGTGACAGATTGTGTATATTATATGTTGAGATACATGTATGATATGGTAAAAAAACTTCCGTCAAAGCACTGAATTGCAAGAGGTGTCGTTTTATTATATTTTCTTCATACTTTATGTTGAGCAATTATACAACTAACGCTTTAAAATAATCTCTTTATTTTAGTGCTTTAGAGAAGATGGTTCTAACAGTCAGACGAGGTTTGTGATAATTTAGCTAGATATATCTTGCAAAACTGGATTTAGTCTTCCTATATACTACAATAAATTGAAATTATTCTATTCGATTAAATTTCTGTTGTGAGCATATATGTTAAATGTACATTGGTATTATAATTAAGGTATAAACAATAAATGATATTTACAATTTAATGAGGAGCTAAATTGTAAATATAAAATAAATAATTTTTATCAGTTAATAAAAAGTCGTTGGGTTCCCAAGAATTCGTATGCTTCTCATTTTCTTTCTTCTCCGTCAGAAAGAAACATTGAAAACAGAACGAAAGGTATTTTTGGAAGATCACAATTTCATACAAATTGAATCAATGGATTCTGGTACGCTTCCGCAATCTCTGTTTGTTTATGGTTTTGATTTCCCATGAACTGATTAGGGTTAGGTGTGAATTGAAATTAACTTACAATTGGTATCCGAGCAACCCTAAATTAATTCTTGAGGATAAGAATTATATGTGCCTTCCGTATGATTATTTACGTTCTGGAACTTTGTTTACGTATGCTTCTATGCGCCTTCCCATTTCCAGAATATTAGGTATTGGAATTATGTACTCAAGACTTAGTAAGCATTGAAGTTAGCGTTCTGTTTTGCATTTCAATACGCAGGCCATGCGCTGAAATTAATTCTTGAACTTCTTTCTTTCTTTAATGAAGATGATTCAAATAAAATTAGTTTGCCAATGATTTTTTGGTGCGTTCATGTCTTGATGAACCTAGAATTTCTAAAGAAATACGTTCGGCATGCTGTTCACTAGAACTGGGTACCGTATGCATTATAAAGATAATATATATGAAGAGTTAACATCATTAGGGTACTTAGATTGCATGTCCTTTGTGGATGAATTTAAAATTAGACAGGATGACATGTTATGATACTTTGTCATTATCACAAGTTTGATTATATCAATTACTTGTCCAGTTGCACTAGCAATGCTATAATACATTTGGAAATACTCAATATGAGGCAGGCTTGACTTTTCCAACAAACTGTGTTATTTTTGTAACATGAGTCGGTTTTAGTAATGAACTGAACTTAATTTTTAACCTAGGAGCCTCCAAATTTTGTTTTGGTAATGGCTTGGTGATTGTTATTCCGCTTTAAAGGAGTCAATCCAAATTAAAATGGCTAAGACGTGGCATTGTAATCATACGCTTGTATATATTTCATATTTTGACTTTTCAAAGCACTATGAAAAGCCACACCCAGTTTATTTGTTCTATACAACTTCATGCGTGTACAAGATAATTAGTTGGATTGTATTAGAAAGCCTACCCATGTATTCCTTCCAGTTTAGTTCATTTAATCGCCAAGTTCAGTTTATGTAAAATAATAATAATAAATTCAAATTTGATTTCTGTGGAAATTTGATATTTTAAATAGATTAGTTGAAAAAAAATATCACCAAAGTGATCACCTTTGTGGAGACTAGTTTAATTAAAATATCAAAATAAATGTGTGTATGTAGTTCATGCATTTATTAACAAGCCCAAAGATGAATTAATATTTGATTGAATTTCATGCATACTTATGGTGATAAATATGTGACAATTATACGGTATTTTATGTGAGCAATATGATAGTCCAAAGATTACATATTGTTTGATAATATTAATTGTCAACATTTGATTGCTACAATAAGAGTACCGCTTACAGTTAATATTACGGTCCAAAGACTTAATATTAATGATGTCTTTGGTACCTTGAGATGGGATTAACCATTATTTGAATTTATTGTTTTATATGAAGTTTTTAGGAACATGTAATTTATATGATTCTAATCTTCGTTTACTTTTTCAGCTGCTACTATTGTATCTGCTAACCTTAATTCAGTACCGGTCCTTAATGGAAATAACTTTAAGGACTAGAAGGAGAACCTATTAATTGTTCTTGGCTGCATGGATCTTAACCTTGCATTAAGAATGGATTGCCCTATTTCTCTTACAGATTCAAGTACCTCCGAAAAAAGAGGATTTTTGAGAAATGGGACCATTCAAATCACATGAATCTTATAATCATCAAATGCGACATACTTGGGGCTTTTAGGAGTGCGGTATCCGAAGAGATCACAAATGCCACAACTTTCCTTGCTGAAATTGAGGAAAAAAAAGAGATAAGATGGAAACAAGTACTCTTTTAAAGAAATTTATTTCTATGAAGTTCAAGGGCAAGGAAAACATAAGGGAGTACATTATAGAAATGTGTCACCTTGCTTCAAAATTGAAGGCATTAAAGCTTGAGCTTTCGAATGACTTGCTTGTGCATTTAGTGCTTATCTCTCTTACACCACAATTCAATCAATTGAAGGTCAGTTGTCAGAAAAAGTAGTGGACTCTTAATGAGCTCATTTCATATTGTGTTCAAGAGGAAGAGAGACTGAAGCAAGATAAGACTGAAAGTGCTCAATTGGCAAGCACCACTAAGGTTAAGGGCAAGAAAAGAAAATTTAAAAATGAAGTTGCTAATGATCTAGATCAAAAGAAACCACAAAAGGAAAAAGATGTTTGTTTCTTTTGTCATAAACCTGAACATATGAAGAAAGAATGTACCAAATATCATGCATGGCGTGCAAAGAAAGGTACGTTTCACACTTTGGTCTGTTCTGAGATAAATCAATCTTCAGTACCTAGAAAAAATTGGTGGATAGATTCTGGTGCTACTACTCATATAAGTGTTTCTCTCCAGGGTTACCTGAGCTTCCGAAAGCCAAGTGATGGTGAAAGACATGTCTTTGTGGGCAACGGTCAATCGGTAGAAGTGGAAGCAATTGGACATTTTAGATTGTTATTAGAAACTGGTTTTTATTTGGATTTAAAAAAAAAACTTTTTTTTTTGTACCATCATTTATACGGAATTTGATTTCAGTTTCTTTGTCGGGCAAATTTGCTTATTGTTATTCATTTGGAAACGATCAGTTTACTTTGTCTTTGAATTTAAACGTTGTTGGAACTGGTTACTTAAATGCATATGACAATCTTTATTTGTTAGAAATAGTTGCATCCTATAATGAAACTTTGTATGTAGAATCACGTGGTACTAAGTGTAAATTAACTAAAGAAAATTCAGCATTTTTGTGGCATAAGCGCTTAGGTCATATCTCAAAAGGTAGAGTTGAGCGCTTAGTGTCTAATGGCATTTTAGAGTCCCTTGACTTCACAAACTTTGATGTTTGTGTAGATTGTATCAAGGGAAAACATACCAAAACTAAAATATTGGGTGCCAATAAGTCTTCAGACGTCTTAGAATTAATTCATATGGATATTTATAGGCCTTTTACTACGACATCTTGGAATGGCGAACAATATTTCATAACATTCATAGACGATTACTCAATTCGTGGGTACCTATATCTCATTCATGAAAACTCACAATCACTGGATGTGTTCAAAGCTTATAAAGCTGAAGTTGAGAATCAACTCAACAAAAAGATTAAAAGTGTCAGATCTGATTGTAGTGGTGAGTACTATGGTCGATACAATGGCTCAGGTGAACAATGTCCAGGATCGTTTACTAGATCCCTAGAGGAATGCGGTATTGTCCCACAGTACACCATGCCAGGATCACCTAGCATGAATAGTGTTGCTGAAAGATGAAACCGAACTCTTAAGGATATGGTAAGGTGTATGGTTGCTCATTCCACGTTACCTAAGTCTCTCTAGGGAGAAGCATTAAAGACAACAACTTATATTCTCAATAGAGTACCAACTAAAGCAGCTTCAAAAACACCTTATAAGCTTTGGACGGGTCGAAAGTCTAGACTAAAGCACGATCACATTTGGGGATGTCCAACTGAGGCAAGACCTTATAGGCCACATGAAAAGAAACTGGATTCCAAAACAATGAGTAGCTACTTTATTGGTTATTCTGAGCATTCTAGGGGCTATAAATTTTATGATCCCATAGCTAGGAATACTTTCGAGATGAGAGCTGCAATATTCTGTGAGGATAATGAGTTTGGGTGGAGAAATAAAATTAAAGACATTACTTTTGAGGAGGATTTGGATTCAAATTCAGTTCCCATTATCACTTTTGACAATGTTCAGTTGTCTACACCTATCATTGATCAAGAAGTGTGTCCGGAACCTCAACAAGATAATGTTATACAACCCCTTATTAAAAATGAAGCCTTCATTCCAAAGAGTCAGTGCCATTAAGGAGGTCCATGAGAGATAGGAGAAGTACTATTTGAGATGATTGTACTGTATATCTCCAAGAGCAAGAGTGTAATAACCCAGAAAATCCGAGCCAATTTAAAAAAATTTATTTTGGCAATTTTAATGAATTTTGAATCTTTAAAATGATTTATTTTAATGAATTTTAAATATTTTGAATAGAATTAGAACGTATATAGTTATATGAATCGACGTTAGAATATAAATATTTATTTTAATTATAAAAGGAATTGAAAATGGCGCGGTAGTTTGAAAATTCGATTTCAAATTTCAAATGAATGTATAGGATTCAAATAAACCGAATTTTAGCGAAGCCAAAAATATTTGAATCTATTTGAAAATATCTTTCCAACGAATCCGAAAAATCAAAATTTCATAGCGGGAATAAAAAGTTATTCCCAGTTGAAAATTCAGAATAGTCGCTATAGAATATATAGCCCTTAAAAATGAAAATTTTGCAAATGACCTCCGTTTTCGACGAAACCACTTTTGTTGGATCCGGGATGTCAAGTTATTGCTAGGTTCCAAAATTCATAATTTTTGAAATCAATATATGAGTGTGGAAAAAGAAAACGTGTTTTGACAATTTTTGTCAATTTGGATCGACCGGAAAATGGTCATTTTTCAAACGGTCTCCAAATTTGACGAAATTAGTTTTGTTAGAACCTTATCGTCAATACGAAGCATGAAAATAATTTTTCTGTAATTTTTAGAGTCAGTATGTGACCCCAATAAATTGAAATGTACGTTTGAATTGAATATATATATATATTTATATTTTAATTTAAATCAAAACTAATCGAAACGATAAAATTGGCTCACGAAACACATCCCATTGTATTTGGAACGGGGGTAATTAGCTAAGGACGACAGTCGTTGGATCTCGTTTAGAGTTCGGATGAGAAGCAAGGGTTTTTGAAAATTAAATAAAATTAGATAAAAAATATATATATAATAATCCTTTTCCTTTAACACCCCCAATTCATTTCTTCGTTCTGAAATAAAACCCGCTCACCTAAATTTCACCATCGCTCCTCAACCCGAGCCGCCGCCAGGCAACCGCGACCCCCTCCCCAACTCCGGCGGCGCGCCACCACCTTCCCTTCCTTCCCTCCTCTCCTCCTCTGGCCAAAATCGATACCCCCAAACCACGATTCCTAAAACCGCGGTAACCAGCTTCTGTGGACCCCCATTTCGACGCCTCCGACCTCCAGAGACACCCCTGCCGCTGTTGACTCTGACGCCCCCTCAGCAAGCCGCCACCGCTCCTCCTTGAACGTGAGCCTTAACAAAACCCCCCTCCAGCAGTAGGATCCCATTTTCTTGAAGTAAAAGTGAGTTTTTACAATATAGATTTTATTTTCAGTTTATGTGTATAAAAGCATGATAAAAATGGAAGCTTTACATATGTAATAGCTAAATAAAAATATGGTTTTTATGTGTGAAGATTTGAAATAAAAATATGATTTTTATAATATAGAGATAATAAAAATATGATTTTATATTATAGAGATAATAAATATATGGTTTTAATATTATAGAAATAATAAAAATAGGATTTTTATAATATATAGATAATAAAAATATGATTTTTATATTATAGAAATAATAAAAATATGATTTTAATAATTTGAATAGCGATATGAGAATATTGTTTTTAGTTAGATAAAATATAAATTTTATCGTGTGTATGTAATAATATAAAAATTCGATTTATATATATATGGAATAGCGATAAAGATTTGATTTTTATATATGAAGCGAAATAAAAATTCGATCTTTATATAAGAGGTAGAAATATAAAAAACAATTTTTATATAGAAATGAGCATTGTAAAGATATATGAAGTAAAAATAAAAATATGATTTTTATTTATTGGAATAAAGCGATAAAAATATGATTTTTATATATGAACAACATGAAAAGGATGCGTTGGCATTTCGAACAAATCCAAACAGTTCAGAAGAAAAGACTGACGGAGTGGAACCCAAAGGTGAGAACTTCTCACTTTTATTTTATTTTCTAGTTAAAATATATACTAGGATGCAGACGGTGCTTAGCAGCACCTGACATCCGTCGTCCACAGACCATGGACGACTTGTTTGTTTGTTTGATTGTGTTGTGAAAATTGATTGTGTGACGTAGAATGGAATAAAATATTTTATAGTTAAAAATATAATTTTTAACGTGTATATGAATAAAATAAATATTCATAAACAAATCGGACGATTTGCTTATGTACACACATTTGACTAATATTGATTGGGACGATAAATTTTACACATCGCCCAACTGCACAAATAAATCTGTGTTTGTTGTTTGAAAACCCCACACGGGTATTGGAATGAAATTGGACATACACTAATCCCAACAATTAGCTGTATGTCGATCGATTGATTGACAAGCTATTGTAAGCGTTAAATATTTATATTTGATGCTTATGCAGTGTAAAATCCATTCTGGATGATGGTTGAATGTGTTTGATTGTTGTTGTGTACATGTGTTGTATGAAATCCATATAATCACATTATATGGTAATTGACTGTGTCTGATTCCAGTTCAGAAGAATAAATATTTTAAATAAACGAATATTTTAAAATAATATTCTGTAAAAGATCAAAATCTAATTTTGATGTCCGATTTGGGATGGACACGTATATATTTAAACATATAAAGTCGTGTTGATTAGATTAACGCCATTTTGACGTGAACGTATTTATATCGATTTTATTCATTTTTATAATGAATATCGAAAAAGAATTGATTTCAAAATCTAATGTTTTAAAAATACAATCTTTTATATACCGATGATATGGAATATTCAATTTTGATTAGAAATTGAATATGAAGTTGAAATCGTTTTGAAAATGAATTTAAAATGATTTATAAAATAGGTTTCAAAAGGAAATCGACTAAATATAATATATATATATAATGGCCTGAATAGAACGCGCCGCGCCGCGGCAGTTCGCGAATTTCGACCATTAACTTCGAACGGACATTACGGGAGATCCGACCGTCGGATTCTCCTAAAACCGAAACCGTTGGGTTCGTATCGAAAAGATCTTTCTAACGAATGCTAGAAATTAGAAATCTAACAGTTGGATTTGGAATTATGTCCAAATCAAATTTGGAAAAGGTCGATGTAAGTGCAGTTCGATAGCCGTTTATGGAAATCAACTGTACGAGCCTTGGTAAGATTATTAAAAATATCAATAATTAGTGTAAAATCATAAGAAATGATTTGGAAAGAAATGGGATGAAAAATTCCGTAGTTAAAAAATAAATAAAAATAGATTTTTATCGAAATGAACTAGCTTTGAACTAGAATTATAATCCAGTTATTTTTAAAATAAATAAATTGGATTTGAAATGGTTTTAAAAATAACCAAAATTTCCAATATATAAATTGGAATGGACTTGAATCGAAATTGTCTTCGGAATATTTCGATGTTGGATTTCGTGATTATACAGATGTTATTATGGAAATTTAAAAGATATATTTATATCGTTATTTCCAATAAAATATTTGTTGGTTGTAGTATTTGATATTGAATATAAGCCGATATATTTTCTATTCAGAGCCTTGTATTTAATGTCAAATGGGATTTGGGTTTGTCGTGAATGGTGTCTTCATTAACATTGTTCTTAAACCCAGTTGAGAAAAAGATTAAATCTTTTTATTTAGATTTAATGAAGCGTACCAATTGAATAATATTTAATTGGAATTGAATTGGAATGTGATTTTGGGTTTATCATGAACGGTGTTTTAAATAACACTTGTTCTTTAACTCGATAATTCATGGAATGTGAATTGGGTTTGTTGTGAACTGTGTTTTAACGACATTCGTTCTTTAACCCGATTTACAGTGAAATGAGATTTGGAATTTGTAAATCTTTTTGATAAGATTTAAAGGAGATTTTCCAAAGCAAAGTTTTCCAATTTAATAAAATAAATTAGAATGGAATGGAATTCGATTTGGTAATAATCGAAGTGAATTTCTGTGGAGGAAGACTGCTAATATATATGGAATTTAAAAGGCTTTGCTGTTATTCCATTTATATTATTAGTCGGATATGGAAGTTTATATCGATTATATATATTGATCTGTTTTCCGTGAAGATTCCATTGTTAATGGAATGTGATTTTGGGTTTATCGTGAGCTGTGTTTTAAACGATATTAGTTCTTTAACCCAGTTAAAGACAGGATTTATTTCCTGGATTCGAATAATCATTAAGTAATGATTTTTGGAAATTAAAACTGAATTAGAGTTTTAATGAATCTTTAAATAGATTGAAAGGTGAATTTGATAACTAAAATGATCAAATCCAAGAAATGATCGAGAATGGAGTATCATCAGTTTTGCTCCAAACGTTAGTAAAATCTTTAATTAGATTTGAACGTGAAATGTAATTAATTTTACCGATAACACCGTGGTGTTAGATATGAAGTATTACCAGTTTTATTTCATGGGATGAATAAGTTGGGATTGGGAAATTTAATAAATGATTACTTCGGTAAGGTTCGCTAATCCCGACTAGTTTGGATAAACCATAATTTGTTTTGAATTGAAATCCAAAAGAAGATTAAAGAATATATTTAAAGAGTTTATCTTTGATAAAATTAATGGGAACCTTTCCCAAAGTATGAGAATATTCGAATAAAGCAATATTCTAGATTGGTAAGGCGTATGTTGCGTTTTTATAGCACTTGTTTATTATATACGCGAGTTATTCGGAAAGACCGGGTTTATCCCATTCTGAATAACTGATTCGACGATATGTCGAGATGAAGACGGTGGTTGAAGACCGGAGGTCCTCACATCGTTTGGATGATTACTGATGTCTTGATTGGGCCGTACACCCAAGACAGTGTAATAAGTGGTGATCGTCCAGACGTACTTGGAGATCGACCGGATATGCGAGGTATAAGGTGCCTCCGGCTTCGTTCAGACCCAAAACGAACTTGTAAATGGATGTGTGTGTGACATTGGATTTCATTCTGTGTGATTGATATACATCGGTTGCATAGCGTGAATTGCCTGTGTGGCATGCTGAGATGCAAATGATCAAGGCTTCTGTTGAAAAGCAGAGTCTTGTGGTTGATGATCAAAGCTTGGCTTTGATATAGCGTAGCTTTGTGTAGCATTAATTCGCGAGCCTCGCATCCCGGTGTGAACCAAAAACGGGAGAGGACTTCAGGGAGGACTTGCGTTTCCTTCTAGCTAGGAGTGGTGTTTTGGGTTTTACACGCCCGAACATTTTACTTATGTGGATGATGGATAGCGAGGCGCCTCGGTTATTTCGGTCTCTGTGGAGCCGATGGATGGTCTTTATACAGACCAAATTTTACACCCCATAGGGCGAGGAAACGTAGTGTTCAGCCATTTTAATCCACATCGAGTGGACCGACCCTGACGATCCAAGGGATGATGTGACGACCCAAACTTCCCCGTAAAGGGAAGCCCAGATTGTTTTGAGAACAACACAAATCAGAACACAAATAGAAGAACATTTTATTGCTTTTTACAACAATTACATCAGAGTACAAGAATATTTCAGAGTATGAATAATTATACAACAGTAATAATATCAGAGTTTAAATTACATTTAAATAGAAACGAAAAAATAATACAAAATACAACTGAAAGAAATACATGGACACAGAGCTTTCCGAATATCGCTCCAGCTGTAGACCAGGATCCTGTGAAGATAATATCTGCAAAACTAAACTACTGACCGCCCGTGTGGAAGATATGGGCACCAAGAGTTTAGGAAGGAACAATATACTCCAGGTCAGTCATGGGACTGGTATGAGAACTCAAACAGTTATTAATTTGATTTTCAAGTTAGGTAAATCAAGGGACCACGCCGTATTACACGGAACGGGTTTAACCCCAAGAATACCAAAAATAAACAGCACAATGCTTTTTGGAAAAATGAAGCTATTATAAGACTCAGGTCCCATCACACAATGCAACGCAAGCTGGAGGATAGAGTTTTTCCTTATAATAGCCAAACATGCTTGATACGCGAAATTTATCTTTTAATATTACTATAAGTGCATAATGTAGAAATCAATTTTGAAAATAAAGGTATCAATCATAGACGACATGGGTACCATATATCATGTCGCCATACTAGTTCTACAATCAAAACCACAAAGCTCGTATTAGAAAGTTGGATTTCCATCATGATGGCTCCTGATTTGAAAGATCTATCGCGTAGTGCAATACTCAACCGCTTACGTCCCAGCTAGAGAAAACACCGTAATGCACATCCGCACTTTTGGGAAATCAAGTATCACTGCGGCTTACGTCCCGTCGAGAGAAAACACCGCTTACTCTATCCCTATATATGGGAATCGGGGGAAATGGCCCTATCCCAAATCTCAAGGTGTGGAGTGACCACACCCAGTACAACTCGGCCGACCAAATCCATATATGTATAAAGTATATTGGTCAAACCTACTAATCAAACAAATCGTTCACCATCATACCGGGGTGTGAGGCTCGCGAGGTAGCACTACACAAAGCTATGCTAATTCAAGCTATGCTTTGATCATCATCCACAAGGCTCTGCTTTTCAACAAAAGCCTTGATCCATGCATCTTAGCATGCCACATTGTCAATCCATACCATACCATTGATTTCTGCCGATATATAACCTCTGAGCACATACATCTCAGAGAAGGGTGATAAGCAAGAGGATAAATTCTCCGCCACCAACAGATATATATATTTAGAAGAGATCAACGAATATAACATAAAGGAATACAACGTCAGACATACCATCCATTTACAAGTCCATTCTGGGTTTGAACGAAACCGGAGGCACCTCGGAAGAGAGGCCCTCGCATATCCGAACAATCAACAAGTACGTCCGGATGGCTACCACTGTAGCCCCTTCAAGGTAGCTACTCCAATCATGGGCATCACTAGCAACTCATCCATTCGATGTGAAGATCGTCAGTGCGCCGTCTTCAATCTCTTCGACTGTTAGTCGTCGTATCAATTATTCAGAATGGGTTAAACTCGGTCTTTTCGAATAACTGGCGTACTTTATAAACAAGTGCTATATAAAAAAAACATCCAACGCCTCATTCCAATTCAGAATATTCTTTTAATAAAATATTCACATTCTTATCCAATTAAAGATTCATTAAAACTCTAGTTTAGTTTTAATCTAAAAAAAAATCATTACTTAATGATTATTCCAACTTTAAGAAATAAATCTTATCTTTAACTGAGTTAAAGAACTAATGTCTTTTAAAACACAGTTCACGATAAACCCTAACCTTCTTCCATTAAAATGGAATCTACACGGAAATCATATTAGTAAATAATCGATATAAATTCCCATATCAGACTAATAATATAAATGGAATAATGGCAAACCCTTTTAAATTCCATATATAGTATCGGTCTTCATTCACAGAAGCTCATCTTGATTGTTACCAAATCGAATTCCATTCAATTCCAATTTAATATATTAAATTGGAAAACTTTATTTTGGAAAATTCTCATTTAAATCTTAGTAAAAGATTTATAATTTCCAAATTATTTCTTCACTGTTAATTGGGTTAAAGAACAAGTGTTATTTAAAACACCATTCACGATAAACCCAAAATCCCATTTAATATTAAATATAAGGTTCTGAATAGAAATTATATCGGCTTATATTCAATATCAAATTCTGAAACAGACAAATATCGTATTGGGAATAACGATATGTATATACCTTCCAAATTCCCATAACAATATCTGTATAATCACGGAATCCAATATCGAAATATCCCGAAGATAATTTCCATTCAAATCCATTCCAATATATATGAATATAAATTGAAAAATTCTGGTTATTTTAAAACCATTTTCAAATCCAATTTATTTATTTCTAAAAATAATTATATTATTATTCTAGTTAATAACTAGTTCATCAAACAGTTCATTTCGATGAAAATATATTTTTATCTTTATAAAATTGGAATTTTTCATCGAAAATCTTTCCAAACCATTTATTATGATTTTACATAATTTTTCCATATTTGTAATAATTTTATTATCACCCGTACAGTCGATTTCCCACAACGGCCACCGAACTGCATCCATAGCGACCTTTTCTGAAATTGATTTGGACATACCTTCAAATCTAACCGTTAGATTTCAAATTCCTTATACTCATTGGAAAGCTCTTTTCAATACGAACCTAACGGTTCTGGTTTTAGGAGAATCTGACGGTCGGATCTCCCGTTACATCAATTTGAAGTTAATGGTCGATGCGAACGGTCACTGCGCGGCGCGTTCTATTCAGGCCATTATATATATATATAATATATATTATATATATTTCGTCGATTTCCATTTAAAACGTATTTATAAAATATTTATAATTTCATTTCAGAACGATTTTAACTTCATTTTCAATTTCAAGTAAAAATTGAATATTCTATACCTTCATCATATTAAAAAGATAATATTTTCAAAATATTATATTTTGAAATCACTTTTCGATATTCTTTTTAAAATGAATAAAATCAATCGATAAACCCATTGGGGTTAAAATAGCGTTTGCTACTTAATTCGGCTTCATATTTTATATTATTGTGTCCATCCAAAATCAGACATCAACATCATAAATTTATTCTTTACTGTATATTATTTTAAAATATTCATTATTTAAAATATTCTTTATTTTCAAAGTTTCCTTATTATAAAATATTCTTTACATTAAAATGTGCTGTTACATTAAAAATGTATCTTTACATTATTTACATCCAAAATGTTCTTTTGTATAAAAATGTTCTTTTACATTAATTACATCAACAAAAAGTTTTTCTTTATATGTAATTGTACCTTTTACATAAAAATGTCTTTTTATATATAAATGTATCTTTTATATATGAATGTATCTTTTTACATATAAATGGTCTTTTCACATATGATGGTTCTTTTCACGGATAATGGTTCTTTTCACATATAATGTTCTTATACCTGAAAATGTTCTGTTACATAAAAATAACTCTTTTACATGAAATTGTTCTTTTACATATAAATGCTTCTTTACATTGTAAATGTTATTTTACATTACAAATATCTCTTTTACATAAAAATGTCTCTTTTACATAAAAATGTTTCTTCATAAAAATGTTCTTTTATTTTATTTACACTAAAAATGTACTTTACCCGGAAAATGATATTTTATCCTAAATTGATATTTTACCCTACATGATATCTTATTCTAAAATGATATTCTATTCTAACATGATATTTTATTCTAAAACATATTTTTAATAATTCATATGTTCCTTCATAACAACAAAAAGATAATTTTTATTGTAAATTTTTTTTGACAATTTTTGTATTCCTATATAAAATAAAAAGAATAACTATTTATTTAAAACAGTCGTTTATTTATGAACTGGAATGAGACCCAATCAATTACCATATAATTTTCAGTTATATGGATTTCATACATCGCATGTATGCAACAATATCGATAAATAATCAACAAACAGTCTATTCACATCCAGAGTGATATTCACAACTGAGTAAGCGTTAAAATAATTAATTAACGCTCATCACAGCATGTCAATCCATCAATTGACATATAATTAAATTCAGGGGAGATGTGAATAATTTATCATCCCCAGACCCGTGTGGGGTTTTCAAACAACACCAGTTTATTTACACAAATTATTGGTTAATAAATTTAACCCAATTTCACTGTTCATATTATAAATAAATATTTATAATCTAATTTCAACTACCAAATTTAAGTTAACATTATTTTTAATCATTTCCACATCACAAACAACATACAATACAGTCAATTTAAATCGTCCATGGTTTGTGGACGAGGGGAGTGATCTAATCAAGCATAGTGCACAGTTTATAGTGATTAAACTGATAAAAATCTAAACTGACAATTCTATATATTTTCTGTTATAAAAGTAAATAAATAACTGTGTAGAAATTTAAGTGAGGAGTTCTCACCTTTGGTTTCCTCTCCATCATTCTTTAGCTGATGATTTTGATTTCGTTTAGCTTCCATTCAGTTTCATTGCAATCTGTTTCACGCGGTATATATATTAAAATCATATTTTTATAACGTTATATATATTAAAATATTCCAGTGTTAATTATGTAATGAAAATCACATTTTTAAAAATGTTCTATATATATTTTTAAAAATCATATTTTTATCACAAAGTTATTCATGTAAAGATACTATTTTAAGACAATGATAATTACAAATTAAAAATAATGCTAATTTTATGATTAAACACAATGCTAATTATATAATTAAAAACAAGGTTATTTTTATGATGAAAAACAATGCTACTTTTTTGATGAAAATAATGCTATTTTTATGATGAAAAACGATGTTATTTTTATGATGAAAACAATGTTATTTAATTAAAAAAATCATATTTTGATAACAAAGCTTTATATATAAAACTTCCATTTTTATTCTATGCTTTTATATATATATATATATATATATATATATAAAACATTTTATACTATGTTCATATTTATAACAATGTTAATTTATTCTTTTAAAAACAATGCGATTTTCTTTTGAAAGCAATGTGATTTACCTTTTGAAAGCAATGTGATTTTCCTTTTGAAAGCAATGTGATTTTCCTTTTGAAAAAAAAATGTTATGCTTTCTAAGTTAAAACAACGTAAATTCTCCAATTTAAAACAAAGTCATTTTATGATTTAGGGACAACGTCAATTTTATTATACAAAACTTCGTCAATTTTATTTTATAAAATTTTGATCCTTTCATTTGATAAAACTTCGATCCTTTGGTTTGATAAAACCTTGATCCTTTTTAAAGTTAGTTACAATTTATGATAATCACAACACAATTAATTATAATTAATTTACAAAACAAAGTTTTATTTTGATTTACAAAACAAAGTTATATTTTGATTTACAAAACATTGTTAATTTTATTTACAGATCAATGTTCATTTGACTTTACAGACAATGTTAATTCGATTTGGATATTTAAATATATATTGTATTAATTAACTTAACAACATTTATAATACGATGTCAAAACCGTTACGTTCCACTAAATTTTCATATGAAAACATCGGCCCCTTATTCTCTGAATAACCTGCACCGCCGAACCCATCTACCCCGGTATTCTCTCTCCATCACGCCCCATTTTCTGACCCGCGTCCGCAGATCGAAACCCTCCATCTCGAAGCCCTCTCCGCCGCCATCCAACACCACTAGCATCGACGAACTCGGTTGCTTGATTCAGCCTAGAAACCCAATGAAACGCGCGACCTTCGAGGGGTGAATTTGAACGATTCTCGAATTTAGAACTGATCATAGTCGTTGAGTTCAACGAGCGCACTGAGATCTTTGATTTTACCTTTGGTTGTTCTCGAATTTGATGAGGGATGATGAGGAAAATCGGTGGCCAAAGGTAGGAGACGCTGGCCATTGGTTTCGAAAGGAGGCGGCAACGTATTTTTTTTCAGAAGAGGGTTAGGGTATCATATTGTATTTTGACCGTATTTATATAGTATAATATATATAATTTTTAATTATTTAATTCAAAAATGGCTTGTCAAACCATCCGAACTCCAAATGAGGCCCAACGACTGTCGCCCCTAGCTAATAACCCCCATCCCGGACACAATGAAACATGTTTTGTAACCTAATTCGGCTGTTACGATTAGTTTTTCTCAAAATTAAAATATAAATCAATTTATATTAAATTCAAACGTACATTTTAAATTACCGGGGTCACATACTAACTCTAAAAATTCCAGAAAAATTATTTCTAGCTATGGTTTGACGTTACGGTCCTAACAAAACTAATTTCGTCGAATTTGAAGACCGTTTGAAAAATGGCCATTTTTTGGTCGATCCAATTTGATTGAAATGGTCAAAACACATTTTCTTTTGCCACGCTCACATATTAATTTCAAAAATTATGAAAATTGAATCCTAGCAATAATTTGACATTCTGGTTCCAACCAAATTCCAACCAAAGTGGTTTCGTCGAAAACGGCGGTGTTTGTAAAATGGCTATTTTTAATATTAAAATATATATAAATTCTACAACGACTATTTTCAATTTTAAAATGGACATAACTTTTAATTTCTGTTATGAAATTTGGATTTTTCACATCTGTTGGAAAGATATAATCAAACAGATTTAAATATTTCTTGTTTCACTGAAATCCGATTTATTTTGAATCCTGTACAGTCAATTGAAATTTGAAATCAAATTTTCGAACTACCGTGCCATTTTAACTCCTTTTATAATTAAATTAAAATTCTTCACTCTAACTTCGATTAAAATAAGTTTTTAGTCATTATTATTTAAAATAAATTATTTTAAATATAAATCCATAACAATTGTTAAAAAAAAAAATTAAATTGGTTCAGAATTTGCGGGTTGTTACAGACGATGCGTTATGTTCCTGAGACATGGGCTAGATTGTCTCGAAGCGGTAAGGACGATCCCTTGCCTTGGTTCACAGATGGAAATCCAACTTTCAATACGTGACAATTTCGGTTTTGATTGTAGAGCCTAGTATTGGCGACAATATATGGTACCCATGCCGTTTAGGATTGATACATTTGTATTTGAAGTTGTTTTATACACTATGCACTTATAATAGTATCAAATGATTTGTTTTAAATGTGCCAAGCATTTTTGGCTATTATAAGGGAAAACTCTATCCTCCGGCTTGCGTTGCATTGTGTGATGGGACCTGGGTCTTATAATAGCTTCATTTTTTCAAAAAGCATTGCGCTGTTTTGTTATATGCATTGGTATTCTTGGGAGGAAACCCGTTCCGTGTTATACGGCGTGCTCCCTTGATATATCTGATTTAAAGTAAAGTTTTAAATAACTGTTTTAGTTCTCACACCAGTCACATGACTGACCTGGAGTTTACTGTTTTAACCTAAACTCTGTGTGCCCCTATTTTCCACACGGGCAGCAAGTAGTTTGGTTTTGCAGATTTATATTCATAGTATCCTGGTTTACAGCTGGAATGATATTCGGAAAGCTCTATATCCGTATATCTCCTTGATCATTTTTATTTTGTATTATTTTTTCGCTGCAGTAATGTAATTTGAATCTCTGATATTTCCTGATTTATAATATTCATTCATACTCTGTATATTCTTGTACTCTGATGTAAATTGTTGTAATAAGCATTGAAATGTTCTTCTGTTTGTGTTCTGATTCATCTTGTTCTCAAAGCAATTCGGGCTTTCCTTCATGGGGAAATTCGGGCCGTTTCAAAGAGAATGAAAATGGAATGATGGAACATGACCCAGTCAACTTTCATCATGCCATGAAAAGTTCTAACTCTCAAAAATGGATAGATTCCATGAATGAGGAGTATAAATCCATGCAAGACAATAAAGTTTGGGAACTTGTCCCATTACCAGAAGGTGCAAAACCAATTGATTGTAAATGGATATTTAAAACCAAGAGGGATGCAAAGGGTAACGTGGAAAGGTATAAGGCACATCTTGGAGCAAAAGTCTATACTCAAAAAGAAGGCATCGATTTTATAGAGACTTTTTCTCCAGTTTCATTGAAAGACTCTTTTAAGACAATTATGGCACTTGTTTCTCATCTTGATCTTAACTTACATCAGATGGATGTTAAGACAACATTTCTCAATGGAGACATTGATGAGATAACTTATATGGTTCAACCAGAAAACTTTGTATCGGGAGATCCAAAGAATATGGTTTGCAAATTAAGAAAATCCATCTATGGACTTAAGCAAGTTTCTCATCAATGGTACCACAAATTTCATCAAGTAATCATCTCGTTTGGTTTTGAGATGAATATTGTTGATGACTGTGTGTATCACAAGTTCAGTGGGAGTAAACATATATTCCTGGTTCTATATGTCGATGACATTTTGCTTGCCACTAACGATATAGGCTTATTACACAAAACCAAGAAATTTCTATTCAAACATTTTGAAATGAAAGATCTTGAGGACGCCTCTTTTGCACTATTCAGATACTTCGAGATCGCTCTCGGGGTGTACTTAGATTATCACAAAAGAGCTATATTGAAAAGTACTCAAAAGGTTAGGCATGCAAGATTGTATACCAGGAGATACCCCTGTTGCTACAGGAGATAAATTCAGTCTTAGTCAGTGCCCTAAAAGCAATCTTGTGCAAAAGATTCCCTATGCTTCAGCTGTTGGGAATATAATTTATGCTCAAGCATGTACATGTCCAGATATTGTATACATTGTTGGGATGTTAGGCAGATACTTAAGCAACCCTGGTATAGATAATTGGAAAGCGACCAAGAGGGTTATGAGGTATCTTTAGAGAACAAAAGATTGCATGCTTACTTATAGAGGATCAGATCATTTGGAGGTCGTATGGTATTCTAATTCTGATTTTGTTGGATGCCAAGAAAGCATAAAGTCTACATCAGGTTATATTTATCTATTGGCTGGAGGAGCTATACCCTGGAATAGTGTTAAACAGACACTTGTAACTTCTTCCACTATGGAAGCAGAATTTGTAGCATGTTATGAGGCATCAACCTATGAAACATGGCTACGTAACTTTGTCACTGGGCTGCGCACTTTGGAAAATGTAGAATGACCACTGAATTTATATTGTTACAATAAGTCAGTAGTGCTATATTCCAAAAATAATAGAAGCTCAACTAAGTCAAATCTTATTGAAATAAAATTCTTGGTTTTGAAAGAGAGAGTGCAGAGTGGATAAATTTCTATAGAGCATATTGGAACAAACTACATGATAGCGGATCCGCTCATAAAAGGTTTACCACCCAAGGTCTTTCATGAGCACACTGCTCAAATGGGTGTTGTACTGTAAGATGATATCATGGTTTGGTGGGAGTTTGTATTTTTTATGCTTTATATTTACCTTGAGACATTTATGTATTCAGTTTTCTGATCAGAAGTAAAGTTTTCGGTTCATTCACTCTGTTTACTACTTTGATTTTGACCTTACTTAAGTTTAAGGAGGACCAATTGAAATATATACGTGTTTGATTCACATCACATGTGATTTTAGTGCTACGTATTCATGATTGATCTATGTCATTTAACTATATTTATGTATGTGACCATTGATGGGTTTAGTCATGATTAATATGGAAAAAACCACTATGATCTTATATAGATATGGTTGATAGACGAGATTATTAATGATTACCTTCATTTAATAACAAATTTTGAGCTCACAAGGTTGTATGTTTATAAGAAAACATATATTTCCCAAGTGGGAGATTGTTGGATTAAATATCTATTGTGGGCGCATATGTTAAGTGTACATTGCTATTATACTTAAGGTATAAAAAATAAATGATATTTGCAATTTAGTAAGAGGGGCTAAATTGTAAATATAAAATAACTGATTTTTATTTGTTAATAAAAAGTCGTTGGGTCCCCGAGAATACATACGCTTCTCACTTTCTTCCTTCCTTGTCAGAAAGAAACATTGAAAATAGAAGGCACGGTATTCTTGGAAGATCACAACTTCATACAAACAGAATCAAAGGATTTTGGTATACTTCCGCAATCTCTGTTTGTTTATGGTTTTGTTTTCTTTTGAATTGATTAGGTTTAGGGTTTAATTGAAATTAACTTACATATTCATATCACTTTTTTACTTTCGGCAGTACATGACTTAAACTAAATTTTTATGGCCATTTACATGATAGCAAAATAAATTAGACTAAGTAGTCATTTCCCCGTATCTAACATACTATTATTGCCTTATATATACCTGCATCCATTGAAAAGGAAGTTTTGTTGTTAGTTAATATATCATGGTTAGTAATGTAATGTCCCGCCTTTTTGACCGCTTCAAATTGGTAGTTAAACCATCTTAAAAGTTCAAATCGACAGAGCATTATTTAGCTTACAGAGTTAAAAAACAGAATCAACATAGAAAAATACAGAATAAACAAATAACAGAGTATTGAACAGTGAAATAAACTTTTATATATAATCAAAATTTTGAGTACATGATTTTTGTATATAGCAGACCATAAACATACAATTTGAAAACAAGAAATATTTACTGTATTAAAAAATTTTAGAGTGCGCTCTCCTGGAATCCCCAGCTTCGCCAATCTTCGAACTCTAAGCTGTAATATTTAAATCTGTAACCTTGGATTTGATCCGAGCGTTCCATGCAAAAACATAAAACACATGAGTTAGGATTAATCATATGTTCATGTAAATTTATTCAATTGCAATACTAAAGTAAATGGTTATATTGAGGCTTAATAATCGTGACAACATGAAAATTTTGGTGCATACGAATCTAATTGTTCAATCACATGGGCAAGAAAGACATATACCAACATAGATAATCATCCATTAGTTGTTTGAAATATTCTTGCTACATATAATGGTTTACTGAAAACACGTACCATTTAACTCAATAATCAAGACAAGTTTAGTTAATGAACACCATTGCTAGTATGTGTTATACTTCTTAAACCAATCATAGTGTTTTGTTCCTCTTCCTTTTCCTTAACAGACCGTCAAATGTGTGAAAAAAATAAACCCAATCATGTATACAAGAGGTGGGATAGCAACAAATGCCAAGAGGCACAAAGTATTCAGGTCAGTGCTCTCGAATTTATTAAATACATGGTGCAATATTCAACCAAACTAACAGTAAATGCTCAGGAACACATACCAAGTGGGGTTAAACAGATTCAAGTATTTGATAAGATTAAACACTGGAGTTATGACCTTATCACTGTAATGTAAAAGATGTCTGAACTGCAGGGTTAAGGAGATCATATAATTGAATGAGTAAAACATAAAGTACCTTAAAGTTTCAAACTTATTAACATATGTAATTATACTAAAGTTTAGCTGCTGCCTGCTAGAATTCCAATGCAGCTAGTAGCTCGAATGGAGCAAGTAAAACTGGTCACTGATTCAAGTAGATGATGTCCGCAGACCCAAAAGTTCCAAGTCTAGTAAAACGGGATCAGCATGTACATGAATAACATGGTCCCAAAATCAAGGATCAAACTAATAAGTCAATTTACAGCAAAATATATGTATGTACCTTTATATATATACAAGTGCGAACCCGTGCTACGCACACGGGTATAACATGTAGACGATATTGGTACATATGTAATATTATAATTTAATACTGATTGGAAGAAAACATTGTGAGCGAAAGTGCTATATCGTTAACAACAAACTGCAAGGATAAAGAATGCATAGATGTATTTGATTGCAATAAGCACAATTAAATTTCAAGTCATAGTAAATCAGCGTGTATGGGTATGGACGTAGGCATGTATCATGTATATAATTGGAAATTCATACATTTAGCAGGCAATTTTAACTTTTAAGCGCAAAAGTTAGTTGAAAGATGGGCAGGTATGCTGAAATAACTTGTTGCACGCGTTGATATGCCAGAACATATGCGACTCAAGTCATTTTAACAAATGCAAATGCACACGTAATTAAAATTAGGAATGAATTTGATTTCTTTCATAACGTACGTTATATGTTTTATTCCATATAAACAGGTTGCAAACAAATTTTCGGTTAGGTGTACCTTGCATATTGCAAGTGTATATAATAAATTCAAAAACATAACTGAGTGCACGAAAGAGTGATCAATCAGAATCAAACTACATATACAGTAGTTACTTGTGTTACGGTTTATTAAACATATATAACTATGAATAAACGTATACAGTTTCATAATGTAGTCGTATCTTTTTGAACAACGAAATAAACTCAACAAAAATTATTTCATAAAAATATAAATGCAACAGAAGCATGTTATTAGCATAACGGAAACCACCTAATGCTGTTAAATTCAAAATCTCATCATTAGAGCGGCAAAGTCAACACATCAGAAGAAACCCAAACACACTTACTGCACATCAAACATCATCAAGGAAAAAAAAAAAAAATGAACATAGAGATCCTCTCAAAATGAGGCAATATGAACCTAAATGGTCTTTGGCTTCTTTGGCTCTGATGGCTTTTTTATCAGTCTTCGTCAAAACGTCTTCCCTGCATTTTGCACTGATTCCCTCCACTTCAGCATTCTCTGGCGACAGCAACTTCCTCATTCTCCTCTTCATCCTCAGATACTTCACTCCTAAGTCCTAACTCCCCCTTTATCTCCCCCCTTGCTTCATCGTGCTCCTTTTACCTTCTCCGCTGATGACAGAATATTCTCCCCTCAACCTGAACACTAAGAATTCCCAATTCCACCATTGGCTAACAAATCACGAACACATAAGCGCTTCAGTAGCACTGTTACGTCAGTTGGATTTGAGGGAACTGCACATGCATCACTCACGTACTCGCAGATTGATGCGCCTATGTTTTCATAAAGCATTCATTGGGATGGTCCAATGGATGGTGCAGAGTCGCCATTCGCAAATGTTCAAGTATCATCAAATGAGCACCCATTGATACAGCTGTTCTTATTTTGAATCAGCATCAGCAGAGGAGGCAAGCTTTATTTTTTGCGCATGCTAAAATGGAAAGTTCCACCTTTTTCAAAGCCACAACAGAAAGGACCTTTGATGAAGAATGCTGAAACTCAATGGCAACCTTAGCCATTTTGACATCATTGCACAATCCCTTCATCGAGCTCATGTTGTATATCCAAGTGTACTGATTGCATAAATCTGTAATTACATAATTCCTCCAATTATCAAAACAAATCTGTAATTACTATTAGGTAGATAACAGATTTGTATATGGCAACTAATATTCTACGCCCAAACTAAAAGCATGGAAAATGTCTGGTTATGTATTAATTACAATGTTTAGAACAAACGGCCACCATTAAAGGGAGTTGAGCTCTAAGAAGCAGTTCAAGCAAATGCAACATGAAATACAAAAGGAAGCAACTAAAAGAAATAAATCCAAAGAAATTTCCAAGTGAGAACAGAAATAGAAATGGTAATATATATCTTAACAAACTAAAACACAAAATAAGCAGTAATTTGAGAAACTAAATCGAAACTAAACTAAATAAATAAAGTGCAGACTAATGAAAAGAAAGTTAGATTACTTGGTCAGCTTTGGCCGTCGAGTAGAAGTTTTATGCTCGAGATTGGACAAAATAAGCGCTCAATAATAAAGGAATTTAGTTAGGAGCATGTCTAGCATTTTTATATTGCCATGAACTATGTTGCTGTATGCAACTGTGTCATGTCAGCAAAACATGGATAAGAATTGTAAAGCAAAAACCTAAAGTTTTATTTATGGAAAATGCACAACGTGTGGTTATTTGATCCCAACTTGAAGTGTAGCTTGGTACAAAAATAATTTCATAGCTATATGTTGCTCCATGGACTTTTATGTTATGAGCATTTTGCAAACTTTATTTTCAATTCTTTCATCTTGTGTATATATGCAATGCTAATATCAACTATATTCCAAGTAACTTGAATACTTGTGACTATACTGAAAAAATGTCCTCATAGTCCAAGTAAAACCAATAACAAAACATACGATAGATGATGCACTCACATGGCAACTTTGAAAAAAAAAAAAAAAAAAATTACGCACTTAGCTGTTTATAAGGAAAATACATATGAGTCCAATTATTTATTTGTATATACATACCATAAGTGATATGCATATATGACTCCTGCAAAGCATAACATATGTTTGTTTTATAAAACCCATTGCTTAATGAATTGAGTCAGAAATACTGTAATTGATAATATGCGTGTGATGATTCAGAAGTGTTCATATTTTAAATGTGTTATCTTTGTTCACTTAAAAAGTCAATGGATAAAAAATTTGTTGAAGGGTTATGGAAGATTAAAGACAACAAAATAATATGTTATGATTATTTCTGATAAATTAGCAATAAAAGAAAAAATATAGAAACAAATTTTGTGTACATAAAATGAATACATAGATATATGGCATTCTAGAATATACAGGAAGGTTGAGAAATGCATAGGATTTTTCTTAAATGAGTCTCTTTGTATATCAAGCATGTAAAAGAATCCTGCTATTAGGTCAAACTGCGTTCTCTATTCTTGTATCTAAAGTCAGTATTGGCCATACTTTGGAATATTCATTCCATTTAAAGAGAATAATAGACTTGGCTATGGTTGTTGGAAAAAAAGAATACATATAAATTGCCTTGAAATTACACTGTTGACATATTTAAACCAGTATTTTAAATATTTGCGCCATATATTTGCTAACTTGAACATGTTGCCTATATGCATGCTCCTACAGTCATACCCATGAATATGTAGTAACCTGAAGGAAGCACCCAATCCCTTATATATATGTTGAAGTGTAACACAGTCGTAATTCTAGGATATATCAAGATCTAGCTGCATACTGTTAATATTACATATGTATATTCTATTGGGAATAAGAGTTTTAAGTTGGTTTCTCCTAAGACATATTCAATCAGTGAATGTAAATTTACTTTGGAGTATCACCTTATCCACAACTGAGAAATGCTCGTAATATTTTTTATATATACGTACGAACTTCCAATAGAATATTGTATTGATAACCAAACCGCTTGTTAGCTATATGCAATAAAGTCTATAATTATGTTTTATTTCATTTAAGATACATAACATTTTGTTTAAAAAACGTAGAAATATGTAAAGTATAATGTTGCCTTGAAATGATTAACAGCTATAATGCTAACAACATACTTTTTTTATTTTAAGTATTCTCTCTCATTTATTTTGCTATTTTTCTAGATTTGTGAATAGGAAAGAAGTTATTTATTAAGAACCACGATGCGATTCTACTTTGCAATTCTTTACCACTACATAAGCATTTATTAAAGTCTAAAATAACTCATAAAGTAGTGAACATGTGCTAAGAAAACATAAATGATACTGTGAAGACCCGTAACTTCCCCGTAAAGGAAAGCGTCGGATAGTTCGAGAACAAGCCACAACAGAACGCATATAAAAGAACATTTCACTGCTTATTACAACAGTGCATCAGATTACAAGAATATACAGAGTATAAATAAATATTACACAGAAATATCAGAGATTTTAAATTACATTTAAATACATCGCAGCGGAAAATAATACAATACACAACTAGAAGAGATATACGGATACAAAGCTTTCCGGATATCGTTCCAGCTGTAAACCAGGATCCTGTGAATATAAATCTGCAAAACCAAAACTACTAGCTGCCCGTGTCGAAAATAAGGGCACCCAGAGTTTAGGTTAAAACAATAAACTCCAGGTCAGTCATGTGACTGGTGTGAGAACTAAAACAGTTATTAATCTTTATTTTAAATCATTAGGTAAATCAAGGGACCACGCCGTATAACACGGAACGGGTTTCCTCCCAAGAATACCAGTGCATAGAACAAACAGCGCAATGCTAAATAAAGAAAAATGAAGCTGTTATAAGACCCAGGTCCCATCACACAATGCAACGCAGTCGAGGATAGGGTTTTCCCTTATAACAGCCAAAGAATGCTTGATACGTTTAAAACAAATCATTTGATACTATTAGAAGTGCATAGTGTATAAAACAACTTCAAATCATAAGTATCAATCATAGGCGGCATGGGTACCATATATCATGTCGCCATATATATATACAATTAAAACCGCACGATGTCGTATTTGGAAATTGGATTTCCGTCTATGAACCGAGGCAAAAGATAGTCCTCAACCGATTTTAGACAATCTAGCCCATGTCTAGGAACAGCCGCAACTGCCCCTTGGATCGTCAGGGCCGGTCCACACGAAGTGGATTATAATGCCTGAACAATACGTCTCTCCGCCCTTTGGGGCGTAAATGAGCCAACTAAATGACTCCATCGGTTCGAGAACGACCGATCAATCCGAGGCGCCTCGCAACAGCAACAACCACATAAGTCAAACTCGTCAGGGCGTGTAAAACCACTGACGCCACTTCTAGCTAGAAAGAAAACGCATGTCCCCCCTGAGGTCCGTCTCCCGTTTTTGGTTCATACCGGGTGTGAAACACGCGAGGTAAACGTTACACAAAGCTACGCCACAAAGGCCGTGCTTTGATCATCACCACAAGACTTTGCTTTTCAACAGAAGCCTTGATCATTTGCCACTTAGGCATGCCACATAGGCAATTCACTCCATGCGTTTGATATCCATCAATATATAACCCCTGAGCTCGTACGTCTCAGAGAAGGGCGTTAAGCAAGAGAATAAATTCTCCGCCGCCAAACAGATATATATTTAATAGAGATCAATCACACGGACTAAAATCCAATGTCAGACACACAGTCCATTTACAAGTCCGTTCTGGGTCTGAACGAAACCGGAGGCACCTAGTACCCCGCATATCCATCGATCTCCAAGTACGTCTGGACGATCACCAACTGTTTCCATCTTCTTGGGTGTACAGCCCAATCAAGATCATCAGTTATCACCCAAACGACGTGAAGACCTCCGGTCTTCGACCATCGTCTTCATCTTCGACTTATCGTCGTATCAGTTATTCAGAATGGGATAAACCCGGTCTTCCCGAATAACTCGCGTATATATTATAAAAGTGCTACACAAACACAACATACGCCTCATTCCAATTCATTAGTCACTAACCGTAAATTAATCAAGAGAATAATTCCCCAAATATTAACCCCGAAGGCCGAAACCAACATCAGATCAATATCCAGAAAACCATTCTGCTTGGCCAACCGACAGTTAGTTTCTAAATTTCACATTCATAGGGAAATGTTCCCATTAATTTTATCCAAGATAAATTTCTTGAATTTATTCTTCTTTTGAATTTCGATTCAACTAGTCGAGATTAACGAACCTTACCGAAGTAATCATTGGTTTTAATTTCCCAATCCCAACCTATTTATCCCATGAAGTAAAACTGGTAATACTTCATATCTAACACCACAGTGTTATCGGTAAATTCAATTACCATTTCACGTTCAAATCTAATTAAAGATTTAACTATCGCCTGGAGCAAAACTGGTGATACTCCATTTCGATTATTTCAATCTAATTAAAGATTCATTAAAACTCCACTTAGTTTTAATCTGTGACTGGGTTAAAGAATCAGTGTCATTTAAAAACACGGTTCACGGTAAACCCAAAATCACATCACATTTCAATCAGTCCCTAATTGTAAATTAGCAAGTGAGCAATTCCCTAAGTATTAATCCCGAAGGCCGAAACCAACATCAGATCAATACCTCGGAAACTATTCAACTTAACTAATTTCCAGTCAGTTTCTGATTTTCTTAACTCCTTTAGGTCTAAGAACTGTATTATTGAAGATACCGTTCACGACAACCCAAAATCACATTTCATTAATGATCAGGTTAAAGAACGAGTGTTATTTAAAACACTGTCCACGATAAACCCAAAAATCAATATCAATTCAATTCCAATTAAATATTATTTAATTGGCACACTTCATTAAATCTAAATAAAAAGATTTAATCTTTTCTCAACTGGGTTCAAGAACAGTGTTAGTGAAGACACCATTCACGACAAACCCAAATCACATTTGATATTAAACACAAGGCTCCGAATAGAAAATATACCGGCTTATATTCAATATCAAATTCTACGACTAACAAATATCGTATTGGAAATAACGATATATATATCTATATCTTTCAAATTTCCATAACAACATTTGTATAATCACGAAATCCAACATCGAAATATTCCGAAGACAATTTCGATTCAAATCCATTCCAATGCAATCATTGGAAATTTTGGTTATTTTCAAAACCATTTCCAATTCAATTTATTTATTTAAAAATAAATAGAATTATAATTCTAGTTCAAAACTAGTTCATTTCGATAAAAATCTATTTTTATCTTTTCAATATGGAGTTTTTCATCCCAAACCTTTCTAAATCATTTCTTATGATTTTACATAAATTATTACTATTTTTAATAATTTTATCAAGGCCCGTACAGTCGATTTCCATCAACGGCCATCGAACTGCACTTACAACGACCTTTTTCGAATTTGATTTGGACATAATTCCAAATCCAACCGTTAGATTTCAAATTTCTAATATTCATTAGAAAGCTCTTTTCGATACGAACCCAACGGTTCCGGTTTTAGGAGAATCCGACGGTCGGATCTCCCGTAATGTCCGTTTGAAATAAATGGTCGAAATTCACGAACTGCCGCGGCGCGGCGCGTTCTATTCAGGCCATTATATTATATATATAATATATATAATATATATTTCGTCGATTCCTATTTTAAACGAATTTTATATATAGTTTTGAATTCGTTTCAAAAGCAATTTCAACTTCCATTTCAATTCAAATCAAAATTGAATTCTTCTTTATAAATTCGTTTTAAAATTCATTTCTATTCAATTCAAATTTCAATTCAATTTGAATTCGTTTTCAATTCAATTTGAATTCGTTTTCAATTCAATTCATTTCGTTTCGAAATCGTTTTCAAATCGATATAAATATCGTTCACGTCAAAATGGCGTCAATCTAATCAATACGGCTTCATAAATTTCTATTTTCAAATATTCTATTTCAAATATTTGTTTTTCAAAATAGTTGTTATTATCAAAATATTTCGTTCAACACATGACCAATCTCAATGAATGAGTACTGTCAACACATGAACTTTTATTTTAAATTGATAAAGATGTAGATTTTATTTCTAAAATATTTCGTTCAACACATGACCAATCTCAATGAATGAGTACTGTCAACACATGAACGTTTATTTTATAATATTCTTTATTTTTCAAATTGGAATGAGGCCCAATCAATTACCATATAAAATTAATTATATGGATTTTCATACAACACATGTATATAATAGCATTGAAAAATAATCAACCATCAACCAAAGTGCACTACACTGTATAAGCATCAAATGTAGATATTCAACGCTTATAACAGTCTGTCAATCAATCGATCGACATATTTAATCAATCAGGATGAGTGAACTGCATATTTCATCCTAACACCCGTGTAGGGTTTCAAACAATCAAACACAGATTTTATTTGTGCAGTTGGGCGATGTGTGAAATTTATCGACCCAATCAATGTCCTTCAAATCAGTGTACATAAACAAACCGTCTGGTTTGTAAATGAATATTTTATTTATTCGCATTCACGTTAAAAATTATATTTTTAACGATAAAACATTTTATTTCAACATATGAATTTCTATCCAGTTCATTCTTTAAATAAAATGATATTTTATTTTTCTAACTTATTTTAGAAAATTTCGGCGGCATAACGGCACGATACTAGAAACGGGACGAGGCCTAGCCTTGTCCCCGGTCTAGTGAAGGCCCACGCCATTCACACATCAATCAAATCAATTCGTTATGCAAACCACAAAATTTGGAGTAAGAGTCTAACCTAGCCTTACTCCTTCGCCTTATAACGGCGCACGTCTAATCCTAACCAATTTATCGATTCGATTTTTCACACCACAAATCACATTCAAACCGATATCGCAATCAATCACCAAACAGTCAAACAAACAAGTCCATGGTCTGTGGACGATTGTGTCGGGTGCTACTAAGCACCGTCTGCATCCTAGTATATATATATAACTAGAAAAAGAAATTGAAAGGTGAGAAATTCTCACATATAGCTATCCTAGCTCCACGGCACTTCATTGATATAAATCTTCATCGCTATCGCATCTTCGTCATCTTCGTTGCCCGCTTTCACTACCTATGTAAAAATCGAATTTTTACTTCGCTATTCAATATATAAAAATCATATTTTTATTTCGAAGTTCAATATATAAAAATCATATTTTTATTCGAAGTTCAATATATAAAAATCATATTTTTATTTCGAAGTTCAATATATAAAAATCATATTTTTATTCGAAGTTCAATATATAAAAATCATATTTTTATTCTACTATTCAATATATAAAAATCGAATTTTTATTCTACTAAAAAATCTTATCATTATATTTTGCTTTCTAAAACAAAATATAATTTTCTTTCAAAACACATGTATATTTTCTCCTTTTAAAACAATGTTTCTTTTATATAGAAAATCCTCCTTTTGAAACAATATATATCCTTTTAAAAGTTAGTTTTTAAACTTTTCAAAAATCAGTTTTAAAATCATTTTTAAAAATCAGTTTTTAACATTAAACAAAATCAGTTTTCTACTTTTCTAAAAGAAATCAGTTTTCTACTTTTCTAAAAGAAATCAGTTTTAATTTCTTTTCAAAAATCAGTTTTTTTTTTCCTTCTTTATAAAAATCAGTTTTGACATAATAAAAAAAAACAGTTTTAACATACTAAAAAAAACAGTTTTAACATACTAAAAACCCAGATTTTAAAATTAAAATAAACATAAAACTTACTAATTTAGATCGGAGGGGGTGTTAGGGGTTCGTCGGAGGTTGGCAGGCGGCGGTGGGCCCTGCAGTCGGCGGTGGCGGAGCTACGGATGTTGGAGGCGCCGGTTGGATGCGGGTTGGAGGGAGAAAGGGCTTGAGGTCTTTGTTTATTCGAGAAGAAGAGGGGGGAAAGAGGAAGGAGGGTGGCCGGCGACGGGGAAGAGGGATGGTGGCGGATCCGCCTGGAGGCGGCGCGGCGGAGGAGCCCCTCCCCAGGGCGACGGCGGCTGCGCGATCCCCCTTTTTTTCTTTTTTTCTTTCTTTTTTTTTTATTTCGTTCTGATTTGTTAACTGGGAAGAAAGGATATATAATATATATAAATATTATTTTATTTATTTAATTTATTTTTTATTTTTTTCGAAAAGTTGACTTTTTAATACTAACCCGGAATCAGGCCCACCGACTATCGCCCCTAGCGTTTCACCCCCATTCTGAACACAATGGGATATGTATCGCAAGCTGATTCGACCGTCTCGATAAGTTTCCGTTGAATTTACATTTAAATCGCTATATTGAATTTTAAACGTACATTTCCAATTACCGGGGTCACATACTAACTCTAAAAATTCTATAAAAATATTTTCTAGCTTCGTATTGACGATACGGTCCTAACAAAACTAGTTTCGTCGAATTCTGAGACCGTTGGAAAAATGGTCAATTTCCAGTCGATTAAAATCTACTGAAACTGATCAAACGCGTTTTCCTTTGCCACGCTCACATATTGATTCGAAAGATTATGAAATTTGAAACCTAGCAATAACTTGACACTGCGGACCCAACAAAACTGAATTCGTCGAAATCCGAGGTCATTTGCAAAATGTCCATTTTTAAGGGCCTGAATTCCATAGCGACTATTCAGAATTTTCAACTGGACATATCTTTTTATTCCCGCTATGAAATCATGATTTTTCGGATTCGTTGGAAAGATATCATCAAATAGATCCTAATATTTTTGGTTTCACTAAAATCCGGATTGTTTTGCACCCGGTACATTCAATTGAAGTTTGAAATCGAATTATCGAACTACCGCGCCATTTTCAATTCTATTTATAATTATATATAAATATTTATTCTAACGACGACGCGTATAAATATATACGTTCGAATTATATTCAAAAATATTTCTCGTCGATATTATTTAAAATAATCTATTTTAAATATTCAAAATTCGCTAAAATTGCCAAAATAAAAATTTTAAACTGGCCCAGATTTTGCGGGTTATTACAATCTCCCCCACTTAAAACTTTTCGTCCCCGAAAAGGAACAAAGTCGAAAGTGGTTTGATTATTCAGCTCTACGTTCGATCTGGCTTCCATTCTCCAACTCTTTAGTTTCTGAGAAATTTTAAAATTTCAAAAATTTGGCTAACACCCTAAATTTTCGAAAAATTTCGCCATAACCTCCCCTGCACCGGGAGCATCGGGGAATTTCAAATAGCTTCCCCGGTCCTTCAGATCTCAAAAAGAAAAAGAAAAAGCCAAGCGGCTAGCCAATAGGCTCACAAAATCATCATCACCCAAACAAAATAGGAAATTATGTAGTAAACATGTACCTATTTGTCGGGCAAACAAATTTTATTCTCTGGCTCTAGCCTCCTTGCTATGACCTGTTCAAAAGATATACATGTATGCAAGCAAATGCGACCAATTTTCAATATAAGTCAATATTTGATTCACTTGGGCTGAATGGTTCAAAATTAGCAAACAAATAAACAAACAACACAAACATCAATCAATTAGTGAATTAGAGTTTCAAATTCATAATTTTGATACATATACAAAAATCATGTTTTTGATGCCAATTCACAACCAGGTGTTCTAACTATATAAGTTTTGGTTCTCACACCAGCCTAATGGAAATATATAGAAAATCACACCTTCGAAACTCGAAACTAATTACTAATGATGACGCGTCAATCATCAGAATCAGGTCCGGGCGACTAGAGTGTTATTCTATATCCATCCAATATATTAAAATTTCGAATACACGCAGATCAGACGTATACGCAAAATCTTTATATACTGGACTGTCCAACTCAATATAAATAGATAATCAAATATGATTAAGTGATTCAGATTTTCAAAACAAATTTTGTTTCATTTGAAAAAAAAAAAAAATACTCTTCACACTCGTTCTAGGATACTACTGATCCCATCTCTAACGAGTCATTCCCGTTGGATATTACTAATCCAGTTTCTGATGAATTCTTTCGTATGGTTCTAATGTGTCATGTTCTCTGAGCTTTGTAAACCAAAGCTCTGATACCAACTGTGAAGACCCGTAACTTCCCCGTAAAGGAAAGCGTCGGATAGTTCGAGAACAAGCCACAACAGAACGCATATAAAAGAACATTTCACTGCTTATTACAACAGTGCATCAGATTACAAGAATATACAGAGTATAAATAAATATTACACAGAAATATCAGAGATTTTAAATTACATTTAAATACATCGCAGCGGAAAATAATACAATACACAACTAGAAGAGATATACGGATACAAAGCTTTCCGGATATCGTTCCAGCTGTAAACCAGGATCCTGTGAATATAAATCTGCAAAACCAAAACTACTAGCTGCCCGTGTCGAAAATAAGGGCACCCAGAGTTTAGGTTAAAACAATAAACTCCAGGTCAGTCATGTGACTGGTGTGAGAACTAAAACAGTTATTAATCTTTATTTTAAATCATTAGGTAAATCAAGGGACCACGCCGTATAACACGGAACGGGTTTCCTCCCAAGAATACCAGTGCATAGAACAAACAGCGCAATGCTAAATAAAGAAAAATGAAGCTGTTATAAGACCCAGGTCCCATCACACAATGCAACGCAGTCGAGGATAGGGTTTTCCCTTATAACAGCCAAAGAATGCTTGATACGTTTAAAACAAATCATTTGATACTATTAGAAGTGCATAGTGTATAAAACAACTTCAAATCATAAGTATCAATCATAGGCGGCATGGGTACCATATATCATGTCGCCATATATATATACAATTAAAACCGCACGATGTCGTATTTGGAAATTGGATTTCCGTCTATGAACCGAGGCAAAAGATAGTCCTCAACCGATTTTAGACAATCTAGCCCATGTCTAGGAACAGCCGCAACTGCCCCTTGGATCGTCAGGGCCGGTCCACACGAAGTGGATTATAATGCCTGAACAATACGTCTCTCCGCCCTTTGGGGCGTAAATGAGCCAACTAAATGACTCCATCGGTTCGAGAACGACCGATCAATCCGAGGCGCCTCGCAACAGCAACAACCACATAAGTCAAACTCGTCAGGGCGTGTAAAACCACTGACGCCACTTCTAGCTAGAAAGAAAACGCATGTCCCCCCCTGAGGTCCGTCTCCCGTTTTTGGTTCATACCGGGTGTGAAACACGCGAGGTAAACGTTACACAAAGCTACGCCACAAAGGCCGTGCTTTGATCATCACCACAAGACTTTGCTTTTCAACAGAAGCCTTGATCATTTGCCACTTAGGCATGCCACATAGGCAATTCACTCCATGCGTTTGATATCCATCAATATATAACCCCTGAGCTCGTACGTCTCAGAGAAGGGCGTTAAGCAAGAGAATAAATTCTCCACCGCCAAACAGATATATATTTAATAGAGATCAATCACACGGACTAAAATCCAATGTCAGACACACAGTCCATTTACAAGTCCGTTCTGGGTCTGAACGAAACCGGAGGCACCTAGTACCCCGCATATCCATCGATCTCCAAGTACGTCTGGACGATCACCAACTGTTTCCATCTTCTTGGGTGTACAGCCCAATCAAGATCATCAGTTATCACCCAAACGACGTGAAGACCTCCGGTCTTCGACCATCGTCTTCATCTTCGACTTATCGTCGTATCAGTTATTCAGAATGGGATAAACCCGGTCTTCCCGAATAACTCGCGTATATATTATAAAAGTGCTACACAAACACAACATACGCCTCATTCCAATTCATTAGTCACTAACCGTAAATTAATCAAGAGAATAATTCCCCAAATATTAACCCCGAAGGCCGAAACCAACATCAGATCAATATCCAGAAAACCATTCTGCTTGGCCAACCGACAGTTAGTTTCTAAATTTCACATTCATAGGGAAATGTTCCCATTAATTTTATCCAAGATAAATTTCTTGAATTTATTCTTCTTTTGAATTTCGATTCAACTAGTCGAGATTAACGAACCTTACCGAAGTAATCATTGGTTTTAATTTCCCAATCCCAACCTATTTATCCCATGAAGTAAAACTGGTAATACTTCATATCTAACACCACAGTATTATCGGTAAATTCAATTACCATTTCACGTTCAAATCTAATTAAAGATTTAACTATCGCCTGGAGCAAAACTGGTGATACTCCATTTCGATTATTTCAATCTAATTAAAGATTCATTAAAACTCCACTTAGTTTTAATCTGTGACTGGGTTAAAGAATCAGTGTCATTTAAAAACACGGTTCACGGTAAACCCAAAATCACATCACATTTCAATCAGTCCCTAATTGTAAATTAGCAAGTGAGCAATTCCCTAAGTATTAATCCCGAAGGCCGAAACCAACATCAGATCAATACCTCGGAAACTATTCAACTTAACTAATTTCCAGTCAGTTTCTGATTTTCTTAACTCCTTTAGGTCTAAGAACTGTATTATTGAAGATACCGTTCACGACAACCCAAAATCACATTTCATTAATGATCAGGTAAAAGAACGAGTGTTATTTAAAACACTGTCCACGATAAACCCAAAAATCAATATCAATTCAATTCCAATTAAATATTATTTAATTGGCACACTTCATTAAATCTAAATAAAAAGATTTAATCTTTTCTCAACTGGGTTCAAGAACAGTGTTAGTGAAGACACCATTCACGACAAACCCAAATCACATTTGATATTAAACACAAGGCTCCGAATAGAAAATATACCGGCTTATATTCAATATCAAATTCTACGACTAACAAATATCGTATTGGAAATAACGATATATATATCTATATCTTTCAAATTTCCATAACAACATTTGTATAATCACGAAATCCAACATCGAAATATTCCGAAGACAATTTCGATTCAAATCCATTCCAATGCAATCATTGGAAATTTTGGTTATTTTCAAAACCATTTCCAATTCAATTTATTTATTTAAAAATAAATAGAATTATAATTCTAGTTCAAAACTAGTTCATTTCGATAAAAATCTATTTTTATCTTTTCAATATGGAGTTTTTCATCCCAAACCTTTCTAAATCATTTCTTATGATTTTACATAAATTATTACTATTTTTAATAATTTTATCAAGGCCCGTACAGTCGATTTCCATCAACGGCCATCGAACTGCACTTACAGCGACCTTTTTCGAATTTGATTTGGACATAATTCCAAATCCAACCGTTAGATTTCAAATTTCTAATATTCATTAGAAAGCTCTTTTCGATACGAACCCAACGGTTCCGGTTTTAGGAGAATCCGACGGTCGGATCTCCCGTAATGTCCGTTTGAAATAAATGGTCGAAATTCACGAACTGCCGCGGCGCGGCGCGTTCTATTCAGGCCATTATATTATATATATAATATATATAATATATATTTCGTCGATTCCTATTTTAAACGAATTTTATATATAGTTTTGAATTCGTTTCAAAAGCAATTTCAACTTCCATTTCAATTCAAATCAAAATTGAATTCTTTTTTATAAATTCGTTTTAAAATTCATTTCTATTCAATTCAAATTTCAATTCAATTTGAATTCGTTTTCAATTCAATTTGAATTCGTTTTCAATTCAATTCATTTCGTTTCGAAATCGTTTTCAAATCGATATAAATATCGTTCACGTCAAAATGGCGTCAATCTAATCAATACGGCTTCATAAATTTCTATTTTCAAATATTCTATTTCAAATATTTGTTTTTCAAAATAGTTGTTATTATCAAAATATTTCGTTCAACACATGACCAATCTCAATGAATGAGTACTGTCAACACATGAACTTTTATTTTAAATTGATAAAGATGTAGATTTTATTTCTAAAATATTTCGTTCAACACATGACCAATCTCAATGAATGAGTACTGTCAACACATGAACGTTTATTTTATAATATTCTTTATTTTTCAAATTGGAATGAGGCCCAATCAATTACCATATAAAATTAATTATATGGATTTTCATACAACACATGTATATAATAGCATTGAAAAATAATCAACCATCAACCAAAGTGCACTACACTGTATAAGCATCAAATGTAGATATTCAACGCTTATAACAGTCTGTCAATCAATCGATCGACATATTTAATCAATCAGGATGAGTGAACTGCATATTTCATCCTAACACCCGTGTAGGGTTTCAAACAATCAAACACAGATTTTATTTGTGCAGTTGGGCGATGTGTGAAATTTATCGACCCAATCAATGTCCTTCAAATCAGTGTACATAAACAAACCGTCTGGTTTGTAAATGAATATTTTATTTATTCGCATTCACGTTAAAAATTATATTTTTAACGATAAAACATTTTATTTCAACATATGAATTTCTATCCAGTTCATTCTTTAAATAAAATGATATTTTATTTTTCTAACTTATTTTAGAAAATTTCGGCGGCATAACGGCACGATACTAGAAACGGGACGAGGCCTAGCCTTGTCCCCGGTCTAGTGAAGGCCCACGCCATTCACACATCAATCAAATCAATTCGTTATGCAAACCACAAAATTTGGAGTAAGAGTCTAACCTAGCCTTACTCCTTCGCCTTATAACGGCGCACGTCTAATCCTAACCAATTTATCGATTCGATTTTTCACACCACAAATCACATTCAAACCGATATCGCAATCAATCACCAAACAGTCAAACAAACAAGTCCATGGTCTGTGGACGATTGTGTCGGGTGCTACTAAGCACCGTCTGCATCCTAGTATATATATATAACTAGAAAAAGAAATTGAAAGGTGAGAAATTCTCACATATAGCTATCCTAGCTCCACGGCACTTCATTGATAGAAATCTTCATCGCTATCGCATCTTCGTCATCTTCGTTGCCCGCTTTCACTACCTATGTAAAAATCGAATTTTTACTTCGCTATTCAATATATAAAAATCATATTTTTATTTCGAAGTTCAATATATAAAAATCATATTTTTATTCGAAGTTCAATATATAAAAATCATATTTTTATTTCGAAGTTCAATATATAAAAATCATATTTTTATTCGAAGTTCAGTATATAAAAATCATATTTTTATTCTACTATTCAATATATAAAAATCGAATTTTTATTCTACTAAAAAATCTTATCATTATATTTTGCTTTCTAAAACAAAATATAATTTTCTTTCAAAACACATGTATATTTTCTCCTTTTAAAACAATGTTTCTTTTATATAGAAAATCCTCCTTTTGAAACAATATATATCCTTTTAAAAGTTAGTTTTTAAACTTTTCAAAAATCAGTTTTAAAATCATTTTTAAAAATCAGTTTTTAACATTAAACAAAATCAGTTTTCTACTTTTCTAAAAGAAATCAGTTTTCTACTTTTCTAAAAGAAATCAGTTTTAATTTCTTTTCAAAAATCAGTTTTTTTTTTCCTTCTTTATAAAAATCAGTTTTGACATAATAAAAAAAAAACAGTTTTAACATACTAAAAAAAAAACAGTTTTAACATACTAAAAACCCAGATTTTAAAATTAAAATAAACATAAAACTTACTAATTTAGATCGGAGGGGGTGTTAGGGGTTCGTCGGAGGTTGGCAGGCGGCGGTGGGCCCTGCAGTCGGCGGTGGCGGAGCTACGGATGTTGGAGGCGCCGGTTGGATGCGGGTTGGAGGGAGAAAGGGCTTGAGGTCTTTGTTTATTCGAGAAGAAGAGGGGGGAAAGAGGAAGGAGGGTGGCCGGCGACGGGGAAGAGGGATGGTGGCGGATCCGCCTGGAGGCGGCGCGGCGGAGGAGCCCCTCCCCAGGGCGACGGCGGCTGCGCGATCCCCCTTTTTTTCTTTTTTTCTTTCTTTTTTTTTTTTATTTCGTTCTGATTTGTTAACTGGGAAGAAAGGATATATAATATATATAAATATTATTTTATTTATTTATTTTATTTTTTATTTTTTTCGAAAAGTTGACTTTTTAATACTAACCCGGAATCAGGCCCACCGACTGTCGTCCCTAGCGTTTCACCCCCATTCTGAACACAATGGGATATGTATCGCAAGCTGATTCGACCGTCTCGATAAGTTTCCGTTGAATTTACATTTAAATCGCTATATTGAATTTTAAACGTACATTTCCAATTACCGGGGTCACATACTAACTCTAAAAATTCTATAAAAATATTTTCTAGCTTCGTATTGACGATACGGTCCTAACAAAACTAGTTTCGTCGAATTCTGAGACCGTTGGAAAAATGGTCAATTTCCAGTCGATTAAAATCTACTGAAACTGATCAAACGCGTTTTCCTTTGCCACGCTCACATATTGATTCGAAAGATTATGAAATTTGAAACCTAGCAATAACTTGACACTGCGGACCCAACAAAACTGGATTCGTCGAAATCCGAGGTCATTTGCAAAATGTCCATTTTTAAGGGCCTGAATTCCATAGCGACTATTCAGAATTTTCAACTGGACATATCTTTTGATTCCCGCTATGAAATCATGATTTTTCGGATTCGTTGGAAAGATATCATCAAATAGATCCTAATGTTTTTGGTTTCACTAAAATCCGGATTGTTTTGCACCCGGTACATTCAATTGAAGTTTGAAATCGAATTATCGAACTACCGCGCCATTTTCAATTCTATTTATAATTATATATAAATATTTATTCTAACGACGACACGTATAAATATATACGTTCGAATTATATTCAAAAATATTTCTCGTCGATATTATTTAAAATAATCTATTTTAAATATTCAAAATTCGCTAAAATTGCCAAAATATAAATTTTAAATTGGCCCAGATTTTGCGGGTTATTACAGATACACATAATCAAAATTAACTACTAATTCATTTTCATGTGTAGTTGTTATGAAAACAGTTCAAAAAAAATTAAAATGCATATGCCGATAGGACAAATCTCTTTGAGTCTTCTAATTCTACAACTGGTTATGCCCAACCAAGGCATATGCCTCTTTATTTGTTGAATTTATGTATTCATTGCAAATTCATTTTGATCATAATATGACTTGCAATTATTTTCTTCAATTTATAATTGCTCTGCATTCATATATCATATATGCTCATTGTGTAAATTTGAAATATCTATAAAACATACAAACAAAAGTAACTGGGTAAAGACAACTGGCCATGTTCATTAGTAAGATAACAACTCATAGCTAGTACAGTACATAAAAATATTCATATGTGCGACCACTTACATACACTCTATCTCCCTCCTCTCTTTATACCTTGTAAGGACACAATATTTAAAAGAATCATGTAATTACGCTGAAAACTCACAAAGAATTAATTTAAAATATTAAAGCCAATGAATGATAATAATACCCAATGCTTCTCAGCCTATCCATTGCATGAGCAATCATAATACTCCACCAATCAAATTGTTTTCGTCCAACATGATCAATGCCAAGTTCTTCAACTTCCATAATATGATATAAGTTCTTTTAAACACAGCATCAACTGCACTTTGATAAGGCACCATCACTGAATGCCACAGAACTCATTAGCCTGAAATCAAGTGGTCATTATTTTTATCCAGACAAATTTGTATTATGCTTATAGTTTATATCAACCAGAGTACTACGTGCATAATTCAAAACATATGGATCATAATTTTACAAAAATTATCATAAGTAATGATGTAGATCTAACACTCAACAGATTATAAATCAAGATTTTCTGAATAAACATATATTTCTATACTATCAACATGTAAACCTACTTATAATTGAATGGCAGGACTAAATGTTCTACAAATTCAGCGGACCATCTTCTTAGCTATAAGGAATGGATGCTAAAAAAAGTGTCTAAACAATTATTGTTTTGTTCCATTGACGGAAATTGAGATATAATAAAACTATAAAAAAACTTGGATTGCCTAAAACTGCAGCAAAAAAGGATAAAACTAATGACACGGAAAACAAAGTATATTAGTTTTGAACGAAATTCGGATATATAAGCAAAATTGTTAAAAAAATGCCTAGCAGACAATATTTACAACACACAGAAGAAAAGTCTAAAGGCGGGTCAAAATGCAAATCATAAGGAAAAACGAACCATCACGGTCAAACAAAGCAGACACATGAAAAAGATTCTATAAGCTTAAGCAGACGATAAAAACTCTCTTTAAATAATCCCTAGCTTCCTCGAAAAAGAACATAAAATTGTTGATATATCTTCATTTCCGACTTCAGACAACTAAGTAATTCAGATAAGGACATCAGTCATTCACATATCCAGAATTGCAAAGCCAAGACAATATTCAAAATCCGCATAAGAAGACACATCCGCGCAAACTACACAGGCATCAACTGCCATCACTCAAAATCAGCAGGATACATGAAAGCATGCAAAGGATCCATCAACAGATTTTGAGAAAATATTGCATCTGCAAGATTTAGATTTACCTATTCTGATAGCAACCAATTGCTTACTCTTATAGCACAGTTATTGCGCATTTCCAAGTTTTTCTTAAAAACTCCATGGTTTTACTTTTGCCATAAACATGGTCTGTAATTTAGCATCTTACCTACTTTCCTCCTTTTTTTTCTTTTTTTTCTTTTTCTTTTCTTTTTTTTGAAAAAAAAGGAACCGTACATATACCTATACTTGAAGACGGAAACTTATATGGAATATGTCATATTTACATTTCGAAATATCATGCATGGGAATGATGGATATAATAATTATATATGTACACGAAAATGCTAATTAATATTTTGTTTACAGAAAATGCTTAATTCTTAAAAATTCAATTTCAATTTTTATTGTTTATGTATGGCAAGTTGGCAATGTCATTTTACATTACATAAATGGCAATATTAACTTACATATTACAGAATAGCAGAAATATCCAAAGCACTGATGATGACTTTTCGTTAACTATGTATAATTTATGAACGAATTGTGTACTATACATAATTAAAGAGTTGGATGAATTCAATATTACTATGATTTCAACCACACATTTGACTGTATCTTCTTGTATTATGGGAAGCAATCCCCAAATATGTCTATTTCATAATCATTGATGCAGCAGTCAACTATAACAGAATTTGTATAAAATTACTATAACAACACAAATGAGTGCTTATCAGCACATATATTTAGAAAACCATATAAACATGTCATTCTATTCTATTATGTGAATTAATGTTTAAGCGGTAAACAGATGAGAAGAATGCATAAGTTTGAAAAACTTGATTTTTCCAACAACTCAAAGAAAAAGATAACTACATATATTAATAAGGTAGAATAAGAAACATATTAGTTAAATGAATTTTTGATAGCATTTGTTCCGTATATGTTTGTTAAATAGATCTCATATGTCTATTGTGTCATACTTTTGTACCGAGATTTCCAGAAGTAAGATTCTTTGTTTAAATTAGAGCATAATAAATTTCTGTAAAATTGCAATATTAAATAGAAATGCCCAAATTACAATATCAAAATAATTATAAGAAAGATACCTTTATCATAATATACCCAAAGTTATTGTCAAGAAAGTTGCCTTTATCACAAATTACAATACCCAAAATAAGAAATAAGCAAGAAAAAGAAAGAAACAATCGACTGAAATGATTTAAGGAAATTACCCACAACAATAGTATTGTTTCCAAAATCAGTTAAGCACTATTATTCCGATAGATTTTCCTACGATGTGAACCTATTGTTTCCAGAAGTACTATTTTACACGATTAAAAGTTATGATCCTTTGATAGAACTACAATAGTATTGTTGGTATAAAAAAATATTTTCCTATTTTATGATTATTTCTCCTGTGGTAATTGTTTCATATTTAATTGGTCTGATATGCTTCCTCTACATTGATTTTATCTTTCCTTAATTGTAGCACCATGAATTATTACTTTGATCCCCTATTAAAATTTCAATTGTCTGCTTTCATATTAAATATGATAGAGTACATAATATTCCATATAAACACACAGAGAGGATGGTAAAATTTCCATTAACCGAAGATGTGTAATAATAAACATAAAGATACTACTTTGTCCATATTTTAACCAAATAATAGAACCATCGGAGCATGAATACATTTAATAACATGAAATCACAAAGTACCTCATAATAATAATAATAATAATCTCACTTGATAATGTTTCCAAGGATTGTAAATAGAGTAATAGGTAGATGAGCAGCAGCAACTTGCATTGAATCAGGAATCATTACTTTTATCCACCAAAGCTCATGAAGAGAGAACTCGTAAGCACCCTTAATTGGATCAGGAAAGTAAATGATTTTGGTAGAAACATAGGACTAAACTGCAACTAAGCTAACAACAAAAGCCAAATACCTAAATCTTTCAAAACTTGAAGCCAAAACAGTAGATAAGGATAAAATATTTTAAGCTATGTTCATGATATCTGAAGCCACCTGCGCAATAACAATCTAAAGTGGTTCAATTATGTACGTTCACGTTGGTAGAAGATCAACACAAATTAAAAAGCAACAACAGCAACAACCACTAAATAACTTGAAAGAAAAACAAATATAAATTTTCTAAAAGGAAAATTCGAATTTAGAGAATGTGAAATGCCCTTTAGAATTCCTTTTACCCTGCATCTATACTTGAAATGGCTCGATTCTGTAAATGAAAAAAAAAAATGAAGGAAAAGGGAATATTTTAAATGTATTGAGCAATATTGTTAGTTTATGTATTTCTATTCGACAAAACTATAACAAAAAAGCAAATAATGGACGGAACTGAAAATTCTGGTCAAAAAATATTTGAGAGAAGTGAATATATTTTATTGTCAATTCCACTGTAAATCACTACCATGGAGGATCAACAAATGTGTTGTAAAATCAAACCTTGGTGAATGCATTGTATGTTGGAGCTTGTTAGCATCACGCAAAATAGACTTAAAGAATACGGACAAAAACTAAAAAAACACATGTATTAGCTTACCTAATGGATCTCCTATTATGACTCACCAATAAGAAATGCAGGTGGAAAATTAAAATAAATATTAGAAGTTGTAAGCCATCAAGTTTATTGGAAAGAAAAATGGGCCAATTAAATTTATATGCAGCACTGCAATGATTTCAATATAGTAAATAAGTACAATAGATGAGGAAGACAGAATGGAACATGAACTTACACATTTGATTAGAGAAAAAAAAGTAAACTTCAAGTTATACCTCATTAATAACAATAGTAACTGATATAAAGCGGCAGGTGACAGGAATAAATAAAGCAGCATATGATGAAACTAATAATCCTGCATCAACCTTTTGAATTATCTTCCTCTTGGTCATTAGAAATCAATTTATCCTGTAAATCTAGCATCCACGAATATGCATACAGATGACATAAAACAAAGGTTAGTGAAAATAATGAAATGTGTGAGTAGTTACTGTAAAAATAGAAGAGAGTAGAATCAAAACAAACAGAGGTCTGAACTGAATAATCTAAATGGCTTTTCCTTCACAAGTTACTTGTAATGTGTATAGGTAGAAAAAAAAAAAAATAGGTGGAAACTATTTCAAACTATTATAATAAATCAACATTAGTAACATTTGTTAGAGGGGGGAGGGAAGGGGAGGGATATGGAAACTGAAAAAGGCATAAATGAGAACATAATAAAGCAAACATGAAACCAAAAGCCATGATAGAGGGAAAACAGTTATGTGGAACAAAGCATCGACACAGAAAAATCCAGTTGCAGCAAAGGTATCAAGGCGCAAAGCAGGCAAACAGTAATAGATTAAAATCGGTTGGACAAAGGAAAGATGAGAATGGACTGTAGCAATCATCAAGGACACACAATTGAAACGTAGACAATGCAATGATGCGAGAGAGACAAAAGAAACAGGGGATAAGCAACAGGAGGCGAAGAAAAATGGTATCGTGAAATATATGAAAATATTTAACAATTTCATAATGATTACCTAATTCTTAGTTTACATTAGCATGTGAATTATTTCTATGTATATAATAAAATATTTTAATAATTAATTTCAGAAAACGTAATATATAAAATGATGTATTGTTAGTTAAAGTTACAGTCAGTATCAAACAACCACTGAAATGTAATTTTCTACTATCATAATTAAATATCAATTATGGACAGTAAGTAAATAAATATCACTTAAATAATGATTAATTAGCACAATAGCCTACGGTATCTAATCATATACTTTAAAATGCTTATATGAGTATTTGTAAATTCACTACACAAAAGTGCAATCACAACTATGATTTTATGCCTTAATTAAGCACAAACATCTATCAGCTTTCAAAGATGATTGATTGTTTCCATAGCCACATTAATTGCTTTTTTGCAGTAATTAGAAGATGATCAAGGAATGGATTCAAGCATGTTGTTACCCAAAATAATAGGACAACCCAAACTGTTTCTGCTTTTAAACTGAATCAGTAATCAATTGAATATTCTTGATTTATCATTCATGATGCCAGATTGTTAAGAACTTGATTGAAATATTATGTGTTATATATAATACTCATGATGCCGGACTCGACTGAATACACTGTCCATGCATAATAGAGACCAATATAACCCTAAATAACAAATTCCAGTGATCTTAGTATGATACATCTTTTGCTAAATTACCCGTAGGACTAAAGATATGAAATGAATAGGAATTACTAAATATCTGAAAGATGTTAAGCCCAACAACCAATTCCAACAACATAGAACGGAATCGTGTAAAATAGACCATCGATATAAATTTAGGGTTTGAAATTTTACCCGTTACCATACCTATGATGAGCAATCGCCGATGGTTATATAGTATTACGCACTGTAGCTGCAAAGGGAAAGGAAAAGCGCGATCGGGAGTAACTACCGCGAAGCAGCCAGCGGTGATTCAACGGACTTCCATCCAATTTAAATTGGGGAGAGTGCTATAGGAGATGAATATGAAGTTCCAAATCTGAAGGGGATTGGAGATGCTGGAGGATGGAAAATGGAGGATGTATCTGATAGTAAGGCCGTCTGAATATCGCAAAGTAGGAAAAATGGAGGATGGGAAGAGGGAAAGGGCAAGTTCGATTATAATTGGCCTGACGTAAAATAATAAAGAAAGAAAAAAAAGACGGTTGGGCTTTGGATTGACGTGGCATTGTTGAGAGGACTGCGTTGCAAACTGTGTAATTATAATATAGTGTATATATATATATATATACACACACACACACACAAACGGAGTGCATGGACACAGATCAGTCCAATTAAATGGTTCATCTAACTTGCAGATCAGGTAACGGAAAAATGATAGCCAAGACTATCATATAATGCACACACAACTCCACGTTCAAAACACAATGATACCGAGAAGGAATGGTACATATATACACATACTATCATATACTGTTTGGGTTTTCTCAGTGGATATGCTTTTATTAGTTTCATTATCTTCTTGCATGTTATTTCCATCTATTGATAATATGACGAAGTAATCAACAATATTGATTCCATTCACAGGAGAATAAAGCTGCTTCATTTCATCTTTTGCAACACTTTGTAAGCTATCATTCTCACCAGATGTGACAAAGCTTTCTTTCTCATCCATGGATTTTGTTAACAGTTTGTTACTTTTGTAATTTTCCATGTTTAGTCATTTTACACTCCGATACATTAATTTTAGGTAACATGTGACTGTCGTCCCTTTAAATTAACAAAACTTCCTCAATGTCAATTTCACTTTTTTAAATGAATTTCCTTTTTTTTGCTTTCATACTTTTCGAGTAATATAAGCCCAAAATTTCTCTTACAATTTGATCACATAGACAGGAGTCATTCATAATTAACTTTCTGCTAGATTACATTCCAATCATAACATCCGATTGACACTTCTTCAGGAAAGTTGAAATTGATATTGAACTTCACCAAAATTTAGCAAATGAAATACGTTCAAGGAAATTCCCAAATAAATACGCACTCAACAAAAATATAGCAACAAATCCGAACTAACATGTAACAGGAGAAATCGAATGCTACATCAGCGTTCACACAAAGGACTAGCCAACATAACTATATCTTAGCAAAACAATTGAATAACTAAACTTGAATACAGACTAATCATGAGGGAAACTCACTTGCAACAGCGACGGTTTGAGGCGTGACGCGGTGGCGACTGGCTTCCGATTTCAGGCTGGAGGCGGTTACACCTTTGACTTGGAGGGGCAAACTACGGTGACTCAGTGGTTTGTGAAGGCGGCTCATGATAAATGGAAGGACATGCGGTCTCGGTTGGTGTGCTATGGCGAAGTGGTGGTGCTCAGGCGAGCAGAGGTAGGAAGAGCGAGATGAAGTCGCCATTACGCGTTTGGGGAATAATTGATTTGAGGAAAGATTGAATATTTTGGGGAAAGGTGGAGTTTCTAACGGCTATTAGAAAATAAAAGGGAAAGAGTGGAATCTCGGCTTTGGCCATTAAAATGAAGAGGGATCCGATCTGTTTTTCTGAGCTAAAGAAATTGGAGAAGCTCCGATTTTTATAGAAAAAAAGCGTAGATAGGAACAACGTTCCATCAAGTAGAATAGGATAGGTATGTAGTAGGTCGGCGTGATTCTATTCGGGTAGGTTATATTTAGTTTCATTTATTATTAAATCTAATAGCAAACCACCGTGTAACCGTGTAACATTCTGAATCCGAATAGCAAACACTGTCTCCAAATACGACAAAATTTATAAGCATCCCTTTGTTTCAATATTCTAAATTCAATAAAATTAATTTAATTGTAATCCGACTTCGTTTGTGTACAACGATATTTTATTTTTAAATTAGTTATTAGTTCACTGACTTTATCTCATTTGTCCACACAACAATTCTGTTTGCTTCCAGATTTGAAAGTTAAATTCAATCTCTTTATATACACAAATACACACATATATAAGCCAATTTAACACACACACACACACACACACACACACACACACATATATATATATATATATATATATATATATATATCAACAAATAACATTTCTAATTTTATTTAACGTGAATAACATTTTATTTTTAAATCCAATCATTTATATTTTTCTTTTTTCAAATTTCAATTCAAATTCAAATATCCAATCAAATTCAATTCCAATATTCAACAGCACATACTTGATTCCAATCAACCATTCTGAATTAAATACTTAATTCAGTTCAACTCAAAGCAACATGTATTTAAATTTTATATCTCTAACCCAAGTATTAATATAAAATTATTTATTAACACATAAATCTTTAATTACATTACATTACAAAATTTCCCAAATTTCTGGGACGTTACAATCTTCCCCCTTTAAAACTTTTTGTCCTCGAAAAGGAGAGATCGTTAGAGTTATACCAATGTATACTTCAAATTTCATATTTGTGTGAAATTTTTCCACGACCAATTTAATATCGATATTTAAGCTATCAATCCTCTTGTTTATCCACATATTCAATTAACTTGGAAAAATCAAATTTCCTTTCAAGACCGGTCTCTTCTAAAATATCAAATTCTACATAAGTCAAATTTATGCATCCCAAATTTATTCCAAATCTCTTTATAAACCTCATTTGTCAATATGCTTACTTATCCATTTTCACACATTAACCCAATCTCCTTACATTCAATCCATTTTATCTTTCCCAACACTTATTGAAGAGTGTAAATAACATTTCCTTTTCATGTTACAAATTTTTGACTTGAATATTTGCAAAATTCGAAATCATTTATAACTTTTATACATAAAACATTTGTATTATTACTCCGAAACTATGGACTTGAAAATACCTCAAAACTCTCTTTCTTAACTCATTTAATTAGATATATTTTAATTTCAAATTATTTATTAAAAATTCTTGATAATTTGAAGTTTGACAAGTTTATTGTCGTTCTCACAGATATTAGGCATACGCTGGCCAGACACACGACTAAAATCTCCAAGTACTAAATATCCTTGTTTCAACTCCTAGTGAAAATATTTCAAAATTTCTCTTTTAAACTAGATACGTAAAGTACCAATGTGATGATATGTTGATTGTTCATGAATCGCAGGTACACAATGGTTTCGTATGGATCTCCCGGAAAACATCTGTGTCCATAGGAAATCGCTTATCTGCGAATTTCGTCATGGGCAGATCAACGGAAAATATTTAAGAATCAAAAGAATATCTGAGGTCACTGAGCGTTACTACTCTATATCAGGGTCACAAAAACAAATCATCAAGTTAGGAAAATGAATCAAGTCGCGAGGATCAATCAAGTCACCAGACAAATAAGTCACGAAGACACATCAAGTCATGAAGACACAGTGCTGCATCAAACAGGTGGCTCCACATCACTAAGATATCTCAACATCGCATGGCTCCATTCTACCTTTAGTAACTCTAGTGTTTACATCTCTTTCACTTGTAGATATGTCATGTGGACCGCAGGTACAATATGGTTACATCCGGGTCCCCCAGGAAATATCCATACCCGTAAGCTTTCACAGCTCTACGAATTACGCCATTATCACGACTGTAGATCGTAGCAGACACAATGGTTACGCTTGGTTCCCCCAAGAAAGATCCGTCCGCGTAGGCTATCTGCATCCCTACGAATTATGCTACACGGTCGTGTTCTACTAGGAACAATGACAACTCGAGTTTTAAGTCCGGACAACCTACCATCAGCAACACATCTCAACTGAACTCGAAATTCAAAGAAGAGCGAAGGTACTTTCCTGGATTTTCTTTGAAAACATATAATACTATGTACAAATAGTACTTCAGTTCATACTCCTCATAAATGATACTTATGTCAACTTACATAAGATTTTTTTCCAAATCAAACACCTCATTCTTATATAAATTCTGCTATATAAGATTTATCTCAATTCATTACCTCCTAAATTAGTGGTTTACGAATTCGCTATATTCTTATATATTTTCATAAACTTTCGAAAACTCCTATATCCAATATTTAAAATGGAATATTCTTAAATTACATTCAAATTTCAAAATTTGTTTTGATTTTCTAATAAATTTAGCTATCTTTCCAAACTCAAATTTATGAATTTATTTGTTAAAAACCAAATTCTCTTCCAAATTCCAATTATTAAGTTCATTACTTAATTCCAACTTTGCCGATTTAAACTTTTCATTCAAATCTATTAACTATTAGATTTCATACATCGTTGCATTAATAAACTCGAATTCAAATTCAATTACTATTCAAATGTTTCTCGTGCTTTTTTTGAAATAGTCGACCAATTCATTTCACTTAAAAATCTAAGTCTTTATTGATAAAGATTTAATCATTCAATAATCGGCAATTTGCTTTTCAATTCAGTAATTGGAAATCACGAATCCAATTACTCCCACCAAACATCTCTTAAGATATACAAAGATATATGTAATAGGGAATTCCCAAATAAATACGCACTCAACAAAAATATAGCAACAAATCCAAACCAACATGTAACAGGAGAAATCGAATGCAAAACAATTGAATAACTAAACTTAAATAAAGACTAATCGTGAGGGAAACTCACTTGCAACAGCCACAGTTTAAGGCGTGACGCGGTGACGAGTGCTTTCCGATTTCAGGCAGGAGGCGGTTATGGCTTTGACTTGGAGGGGAAAACTACGATGACTCAGTGGTTTGTGAAGGCGGCTCACCATAAATGGAAGGACTTGCGGTCTCAGTCGGTGTGCTATGGCAAAGTGGTGGCGCTCATGCGAGCAAAGGTGGGAAGAGCGAGATGAAGGCGCCATTACGTGTTTGGGGAATAATTGATTTGAGGAAAGATTGAATTTTTTAGGGAAAGGTGGGGCTTCTATTAGCTATTAGAAAATAAAAGGGGAAGAGAGGAATCTCGGCTTTGGCCATTAAATTGAAGAGGGCTTCGATCTTTTTTTCTGAGCTAAAGAAATTGGGGAAACTCCAATTTTTATAGAAGAAAAAGTATAGATAGGAATAACGTTCCATCAAGTTGATAGGTACGCAGTAGGTCGGCGTGATTTTATTCGGGGTAGGTTATATTTAGTTTAATTTATTATTAAATCTTACTGCAAACCACCGTGTAACCGTGTAATGTTCTGAATCCCAACCGCATACACCATCTCCAAGTATGACAAAATTTATACGTTTCCCTTTGTTTCAATATTCTGAATTAAGTAATACTAATTTAATTGTAATCCGACTCTGTTTGGGTACAATTGTAACAACCCTGAATTTTTGGGGCAAATTTAAAATTTTATTTTAAGTAATTTTAATGAATTTTTGACATTTAAAATAATAATGATTAAAAATTGATTTAAATCGAAGTTAGAATGAATAATATAATTTTAATTATAAAAGGAGTTAGAAATAGCGCGGTAGTTTAAAAAGTCAAACTTGAACTTTGACGTACCATACAAGATGCAAAATTTAACGAATTTTTGTGAAACCAAAAATATTAGAATCTATTTAAAATATCTTTCTAAAGAATCTGAAAAATTAAAATTTCATAGCAGGAATCAAAAGTTATGTCAAAATTAAAATTTAGAAAGGTCGCTATGAAATTTACAAAGGTCAAAAATGCTACTTTTTGCATATGAAGGAATTTGGACTCAAATCCACTTCCATTGAGTTCAGAATGATGTTTCTGCATTTAAAAGTGTAAACACTTATATATTTCGAGTTTCGTAAATTATTTGTTTAAAAATGTATTTTTAATATTTAATATATACGCCTTGAAAATAGCCATTATTCAAACGACCTCTGTTTTCGACGAAACCACTTTTGTTGGATTCAGAATGTCAAATTATTGCTAAGTTTAATTTTTTGAATTAATTTGTGACCGTGGCAAAAAGATTTCAGTTTGGTTAATTTTAGTAAATTTTAATCGACTTGAAAAAAGCCAATTTTCAAACGGGCTCAGAATTGAACGAAATTAATTTTCCTAGGTCCGCAGCATCAAATCATAGCTAAATATATTTTTTGGGAATTTTTGAAGTTAATTTGTGACCCCGGTGAATTTTTACGTACGGTTGAATTAAAAATTAAATAATTTATTTTAAAAATAAAGTAAATATGCTGTAAACTTCGAAATCGGGCTTCGCCACTAGCGCCATTGCGTTCAGAAGACGTCAAAACCTATAGTTTGACAGTAAGCATGCTTAATTCTGAGTTCGGGCCAAATCGGGCCTTAATTGGGCAATTAATTAATATAATAATATAAATATACACCTTAATCCCAAACCCTAATCCCCTTCCTCTTGAAATCAGCAGTCGCCCCTCTCTTCTATGGCCAAGAACATCCGATTTTCATCCTCTAATCCCTTTTAATCCATACAATAAAAATCCATGCTCCTTTGGAACTTATTGAAGAGATTTTCATCCTCTTCAATTCCATAAGGTGATGATCGGATTTAGAGTTGTAATTTGCCCAGATTCCAACTAGAAACCCGCGGCCAAACAGCCCCCATCACACCCCCATGGCCCCACCGCACCTCCCCTCACTTAGGGTGCCGTGCTCCCCTCTCCTTCCTCTTCGACGTCACACCACCTGATCGTTGTCTAACTTCAAGATTAAATCGAAAATGGGAGACCTAGTTTTGAACAAAATGGGTTCAAAAATAAAAAAGGAACGGCCTTGGAACGTGATGGAGGAAGATGGGAGGAAGGTTGACTTTTTCAACCTTTAATTATTTAATTACTTTAATTCAAATTTGACCAATCTTAATTTAATCATAACTAATGCGTACGAACTCGAAATTGAACGATTTCAGGTGCACCATGATCGTGAGACCGAGACCTTCGCGATGAAACTGACTAGACCTGATTCTGAGCAAGTTGAAATTTGGCCAATTTTTGGATCTGAACGGCTCAGAAATTCAAAACGATGTGAGAAATCTTATCTATTTTTATAAATAATTATATTTTAATTATTGTTCCCACCTCTGAATCGCTATATGTATATTATTCTGCGCTATGGTAATTTAGGATTTATTTGTTTATGTATTTCTGTTGTGTTTGATATATTCGTTTGGGTTGATATGATTAAAATCTCATATTTATTGAGATTCAAATTTATGTTCTAAATTCGCGATGAAATTTATTATTAATTCCAGATCCATTATTTCATATCTGATGTTGCGCTGCTATTTACTTCTTTATTTCGGTTTTGTCAATGCGATCAAATTCTCATTTTTATTGATATATATATATATATATATACATGAATGGTTCCTTAGAATTTGTGTGTTTAAAATTTGCATTTGTGTATGTTGGAAATGGTTAAACCAAATTCATCATATTTGTTTATTGAATTGTTGGGAAGATTTTTTATTGTCTTTCTTTTTGTTCATATTAAAAAGATTATCTTTTTAATATCGCTTTGTTCATATTAAAAAAATAACGCTTTGTTAAAAAGAAAGGATAGTTTTCACCGTCTTGTTTTGTTAAAAAAGAAAAGATAATTTTCACCGTCTTGCTTTGTTAAAAAGAAATGATAGTTTTCACCGTCATGTTTTGTTAAAAAGAAAATATAATTTTCACCGTCATGTTTTGTGTAAAAGAAAATAATGACATTAACATTGATTTTAGTTGAAATAATAAAAATTTCATATTTTATTGATTTTAGTTGAAAAATGTACAAAGAAATCATTTTGTCATTATTTTGCAAATGTACGAAGGTATCATTTTTGTCTTTGTTTTGTTAAATGTTAAAAGATAATTTGTTTATTTATAAAAGGTTAAGATTTTTACACCGTAAGATCAATTACATCTTTAAATGTAATTAAAGAATAAGTTTTTGCATGTAAAATATAATTACATTTTTATATGTAATTAAAGAAGGAGATTTTGCATTGGAAATAAAATTACATTTTTACATGTAATGAAAGAATAAGAATTTGACATGTAATGTTAAGTACATTTTTAATGTAAGTTAAAAAGGGACATTTTTAATGTTAATTTTGTTAGAATAGAAATTACATTAGTTTCACCGTCATGTTTAATAAATGAAAATTACATTAATTTGCACCGTTATGTGTTAATATTGAAATGAATATTTTCACCGCCAAGTTTGTTATAAAAGAAAAGTTTTACATTTTTCTTAATGTAAATAAGAATTAAGAAAAGTTACATTTTTCTTAATGTAAATAAGAATTAGAAGAGAATTACATTATATGTAATTAAAGAATAAGAATTTACATTGAATAAAATTACATTTTTATATGTATTTAAAGCATAAGTAAGAAGAAAAATTTGACAATGGAATCAAAAATCACCTTTTTATGTAATTTAAAAAGTTGGAAATTTTCACCGTAATGTTAATCACATTTTTATGTTAGGAATATTAATATTAGAAAATCACATGTTGATGTTTAGAATGTTAACATTAGGAAAGAAACTTTTTATGTATAAAATGTTTGCATAATAAAATCTCATTTTTATGTCAGTATATAAAGGAACATTTTATTATATAAGATGTTAGCATTAGGAAAAGATCATTTTTATTATATAAAATGTTAGCATAGAAAAGTAACATTTTTGTATTATAAAATATTGCATTTAAAAGAATTAACATTTTTAGTGTAAAATGTTGCATTAGGGAAATAATATCATTTTTGTTAAAATGTCACATTAGTATAAAAATATCATTTTTGTTAAAATGTCACACTAGTATGAAAATAACATTTTTGTTAAAGAAGCTTACGTTTTTGATGTAAATTAGATTAAAGAGATGAAAGTTACATTTTAATGTAATTAGATTAAAAAGAAAATTTACATTTAGGATTAAGGAGAAAGTTTACATTTTCATGTAAAAAGATTTAAAGTAAGAAAATTACATTTTCATGTAATTAAGATTTAAAGTAAGAAAATTACATTTTTATGTAATGAAAAGATTAGATTTTGACATTGCAAAATTATTTACATTCTTTTTATGTAAATTAAATTAAAAAGGAAAAGTCACATTTTTAATGCAGATTATATTAAAAAGAAAAGTTTACATTTTTAATGTGAATAAAAATAATAGAATGAAAATGTATATTTTTATCGTTTTTTTAGATGCGATAAAAAGAGTAAAAATGAAATGTATATTTTTATCGTCACTTTAGACGTGATAAAAGAATAGAATAAAAATTATATATTTTTATCGTCATTCTAGAGTCAATAAAAAAGTTACATTTTTCAATGTAAATAAAAGAAAAATAGGAAGTTACATTTTTATATGTAATTAGAGAAATATAGAAACTTACATTTTTCAATGTAAATAAGGATGAAATAGAAGTTATATTTTCAAAAAATTTACATTTTTCAATGTAAACAAAGGAAATAGAAGAATGATTAGGAAGTTACATTTTCCAATGTAAATAGAATATGAAATAAAAGCTACATTTTCAATATAATAACATATTGAAGTATTAGTTTACATTTCTCAATGTAAATAAAATAGGAATAGAAGTTTACATTTTTCAATGTAAATAAAAGGATCAGAAATTTCCATTTTTAAGGAATGGATTTTCATTAGAAAGAATAATGAAACCAAATATACATTTTGTGTAATTTGAAAGATAAAAGAAAATATACATTGTTTTGTTTAGGATGTGTATGTAAATAAAAATAAAAATAAGCATTATTGTGTGCCATGTTATACCTCGATGTTATATACACAAATAGGGATATTCGATGTTAACAAAATATAGTGAAATGAAATGGATGATGGAATCATATATAACTATATATAATTATATATAATTATATATAATTATATATATATATATAGAAATTTAAAATCAAACGAATCGAGTGTGGTAGTTCACGTTTTGGAATTGTGTCTTTAAATTATTATACCAAAAGATCTGACCGTCGATTTTCCCAAAACTGAAACCGTTAGGTTCGCCTTGGGAAGAGTTTTCCAATGATATGTGTAACACCCTGTAATTTTAATGTTAATATTCACAAATTAAAGAATAACCAATCTCAGACGTGAGAATTAAGGGAAACGGGTTGCACCATTGTGTTCGTCTCGGAATTCTGGTTGAGATTGAGTCCAAGTTTGCGTGAATTGAACTTCGTATAAAGAAGTTATGGCCATCGGAAATTTCAGAAAATTCAAAACATATTTCGAAAATTCAAAATTCAGAGTCAGATGGACAAGGCGGGAAAATTCCCGCCAGGGCCAGGTCGACCATAGGGTCAAGCTCGGGGTCGACCTGCGCTAACCAGGACGACCATAGGGTCGACGTGGGGGTCGACCTGCCCCCCCCCCCTCCGGGGCAGATTTAATTGATGACCTATCTGTGATTGTATGCTGACTCATTAGGGTTTCTGATCTGCTCTGGTTGGCTGGGATTAATTCTGGGTTGATCGGACGGCTTAAACTAATCCTAAACTCTATAAAAAGACATGTAGACTCAAACCCTAAAATCAAATTAAAATTAGATCAATGGCTGTCATGTTGTCACTCCAAACCCTAGAGTAGCCGCCACCAACTAAAAGCAAATTAAAGACAACGATTCAAATCAAATCAAGCCTAAAACTACAACAATGAAATTGCCTACATCAAGGGAACTCTAATCCATTACAGAATTCAGAACCCAAAACTCAAGACCGTCTTTTTCTGTGAGTTCTAGTCACTTTTAGGTTTAAATAAATAAAAGCGAATCGTGGTAGACTATGATTTGGGTATATGTTGTTTGTAGTTATGCAAGTTTATTGTTATTGTTGATCATGAAATTATGTAAGTTATTATGTGATGAATTCATGAATCTATGCAAGTCGTTATCATGAATCTATGTAAATTGTTATGAGATCATGCAAGTCACCTATACAAGTTATTATTCATGAACCTATGCAAGTTATTATTCATGAAACTATGCAAGTTGTTATGTTATGCAAGTTGTTAAACATGTTGTAAATCATGAATCTATGTGAGTTGTTAATTATGTTGTTAATTCATGAACCCAGACAAGTCACCTATGCAAGTTGTTATGTTGTGAATCATGAACCTATGTTAGTTGTTAATTATGAACCTATGCAAGTTGTTATGTTGCAAAATCATGAATCTGTACAAGTTGTTAATTATGTGGTGAATCATAATTATATGCGAAGTTATCATGTCATTTTCCCTAGTTGTCATGCTTATGCCAAAATTGTACTGAAAACTATAACCTTGCCATTCCCTTTATTTTATTGTTATGGCGAGACTACTTTGTAGCCTCGATGACGCCAAAAACGCAAACGGTTACGAAACGGGGAAAAAGGGGAATTTGTAATAGGCATAGTGATTATGTGAATTGGACACATGATTTTAGTAGGGAAACATATAAATAATTACCTATTATGACATGGGTAAAATTGGGTAAAAATGGTATAATTTGAATATGACCATTTATGGATAGGAAATTCAAATTGTTAATAAAATAGGTAATGACACCTATAAAAAGGAAAGGATTAATTAATTAACTTAATTAATCAAAAGAGGAATGTTTAAGCAATTAAAGTCTAAAGATTTAATATTGAGAATTTGCATAAATGCCTTAAATAGCATAAAATAAATTTGTGATGAAATCGGTATGATTTTACATAACATAAATAAATGGACATAATTGAGTCAATTATAGCCACGGTTAAATTTGGAATTGATTGATAATTTGAATAGGGAAACTAATTCAAATTGGGGAATGATTAATTAGAAGTAATTAATCGTCTAAGACACGAGGTTAGGCTCTTTTGTGGTGTAAGACTGCCCGGACCCGCCCGACAAATCCAGCTGCCACAAATGCCAGTCTAATGTGGGAGGTCTTAGGCATAAATTAAATGCGTAACAGTTGTAAAGACACGAGGTTAGACTCGTTTGTTGTGTAAGACTACCCAGACCCGCCCGGCAAATCCAGCTGCCACAAATGCATGTCTAATGTGAGAGGTCTTTATGAGGTTATGGTCTTAATGAATTAAGAAACACTTAACCAGATAAGAAAGTAGTGGGACATGAGGGGTTAAGTGGGTGCCTTGGGTGGCATGTGATATACGATTAGGTGTCTCAATAATTAATTAATGCGGATTAAAGACTAATTAACCTAACTTAATACATATGGACTGTATGATGATAGACATAAGTTAGAGTTAAGTAAAACGAGTTGGATTGTGGGTGGGTTAAGTACAACTAATGGGTAAGTGGGTAATATTAATATATATAGGCCCACCAACTTAACCATTAAATAAATAAAATTAAATCAGTGGGAGGGTTAAGTATAACTGAAGGGTAGGTGGGTAATATTAATATATATAGGCACACAAACTTAACCGGATAAAAAAGGGTTATGTAATTAAAGACACCAAATGGTATACATAACCAGGGGAAAAATAGTAAAGTTATGTATTAAAGGCACCCTTAGGGGTACGCATAACTAATGGGAATAGATAGAGTTATGTATTAAAGACACCTATAGGTAAGCATAACCGATAGGTAGATTAAGTGTTATGTATTAAAGACACCAATAGGTACGCATAACTGATTGAGGGATATGTAATTAAAGACACCTTAGGATATGCATAGTCAGTAGAAAACCTAGTGGGAATACAAGACATAGGGGAGAGCTTGTATCATGTTGTGCGGGACCCATTTCAGTCAGTAACCCGGAGGGGTATCAAAGTAAAGAACTCCATACTAGGCGGGGAAGGGGCACACTTACTGATTGATTGTAAGAGATCCAAAACGAGACGGATTGTGTGGGCGGCGCAAACTGACCGGGGACATGTGCGTGCATGGGCCGGGCAGAGGGGGACAAGACGACTGTGACACCAGTAGGTATAACCGTGCACACCTTGAGTTGCCACTTTAGGGAAGTGATACCCCCTAGTTGTGGGACCAGCACAGGGTATCTACAGAATAGAGAGCCGATCGATTAGGGTAGTGGTTAGGGTATACCCGGACGTATGCCCTAAGTCTACCAATTTATAGTAGGAAGGTAGTGGGTACGACTAGTTGAGATAGGAGCAGGTGGCACCTATGACATCAGTTAGGAATACACGAAACTACCACCATCGTTATCATTAGCGGAAGGGATCATCCCATCTTGATTTGACTAGTAATAGTGCAGAGTAGTTTGTAGTGAAGCATACATCTTACCTTATTTGTCTTGTACCTGTCATCTGTACCGTGAATCCTCTTATCCACTTTGTATGCCTATCATGTTTACCTTTATTTATTTACTGGCTAAAAGTTACTGGACTCACCAGACGTATGTCTGACCTAGTTTGTTTCGCATCTTTTCTTCCATTTCCCCCCCAGGTTCTCAGGGAGGAAACACCCAGGTTTAGTCAGGATTTGGATATCATCTTCTAGGAGCTATTTCTGAAGTATGGCTCGAGTCTCTGTCTCTTATATGGCTTGCTCTTTAAAATGGGGAATGATGTTTTTCTTTTAAATACCTATGTACTCTGATGATGTAAGACAGAAGAGTTTTAATGGTTTTATGACTCATGGTATTATGTAACAAAGTATTTTGGTGATTTAATGAAGTTGTTTATTTTTCGCTGCAAAATTTTTATATCTGTCTTGTGATAGTCTGTGTTTGTTTACCAAAAACGCTCCATTGAAGTTAAGGCATTCCCTTTATGGGTGACCTTAATGGAGGTGGGGTGTTACACTTGGTATCAGAGCCGAAGGTTACCAGATTAGATAAAACTTTTGAAATTATTTTTTAAAAAGGTTTTAAAAGAAAGTATTTTCAAAAAGGAAAGCCTGTTTTGAAAAACATTCCCCAAAAAGCCATATGTAGTATCTTTCGGTTCTTTTTCTAAAATCTCTCCCTTTTCCTTCTTAGCATGTCTGAGGATCTTAACCTTACAGAGGGTGTACCAATACCAGGATGGTTTAGGAGGTATTTGGAAGCTAGGGCCACCGCCGCAGGTCCAGCAAATGTTCCTCCTCCCCCAGCTGCACCCATTCCTCCTCCTCCCCCTCCTCGTGTTGATAATTTTGCAGACATATGTAAGGACTTTCGGGCAATGGGCGGGAAACCTTTTCACGGGTCGGAGACGTTTGTTGAAGCTCGAAATTGGCTAAAGGAGGTGGAAGAATTGTTTGGAATCTTTGAGGTAGAAGATGGAAGAAAGGTCCAGTTAGCTGCCTGGTTAATGAAGGATAAGGCCTCGTTTTGGTGGGAGGTCACTAATGGAGAGCGTCCAGTTGATACATGGCCGGATTTCAGGCGTAGGTTTGAGGCGAAATTTCTCTCACGAGCAGAAGAAAATCTATACATGGAAAGGTTCTTGGCGTTGAAGCAGGGGGATCTGTCAATAAAAGAGTACGTCAACAAGTTCAATCAGTTGGCGAGGTTTGGCTTAGACTTGGTGAACACACCTGAGAAGAAGGCTTTGAGATTTGTTAAAGGCTTGAATGAGCCGCTACACGGATTGGCTATGACCCACGTTCCTATGGGGGCCACTTTTGAAAAACTGGTGGATATGGCCCTAATGCATGAAGAGGACAAAGGAGCAAAGAAAGAGGAAAAAGTTGAAGGGACATTGAAAAATGAGAAGGTGGGACCCAAGAAAGGACAGCAACAGCAGCAGCAGAAGAAAGGCAAGAAGAATGACAAGGGAAAGGATAAGAGGAAATGCCACTATTGTGGGAAAGAAGGTCACATAGTCAAAGAATGTAAAAGGAGGAAGTTCAATTGCTTTAAGTGTGGAGAGGTCGGACACTTCTCCAAGGAATGCCCGAAGGCGCAGGGATCGCAAGGGACTTCTGGAGGGCAGGCGAATGCTCTCGTGGCAGATGGATAGGATAGAGATAGGAAAAAATTTATGTAAAAGGTTTAATTTTCTTATGAAGTTAAGGCTCTTTTGTATTCTGGCATTTTGATTTTGTAATTGAGATTCTGCACTTTAATACTAGTCTTGCTTCTGATCCTGTAGTTGTCTCAGACCCCTTTGGTGGTTCGGCTCATTTATTGGTGATTTGTAAGGGGTTGAAATTATCTGTGTTAGGCGTCAAAAATTTGAATGTGACATTTGTGTGCTCAAGTTTGTGGGCTATGGGTTGGTTCTAAATGGACCAGCTTTCTATGTAGAGGGTCGTTCTTGATTTCGAGAGGAGGGTCGTTAAGTTTCTAACTTGTCATGGGAAGACCCCCAAAGTTTCTTGTGATCCGCAAGGGTCTGTTATGCTTAGCTTTCTGAGAATCATTCTGTAATCTGATCTGTGCCAGTAGTCTGTAAGTATCTGAATATTTCTGAAGGATAGGGGTTTCTACTCGAAGCATGAAGTAGATCTCCAGTTTTGACATTGTTTAATGGGAGTAATTCTTTGGGTGTCAGTCTGATGTTGATTTCGGTCTTCGGGGCTGAGACTTAGGGAATTACTCTCTTAACCGATGTCAAATGGGAACAGAGCTTTTTTCTTGGTTATATCATTTGTTAATATCCCATCAACCGAATCTTCGACCTTTAAATAGGAAATCCATGGATGTAAACATGTGTTTGAGACATGTTATGTTTGATGGTTGCAAATGGATGCAAGTGTTTGCTAGTGGCTGCCTGTTGATGCATATACACACACATTAGGCACTAGATTGGCTCAAATCACTTTCATATTGCATATAAATGTGTGTGCATATTTAGGTTAATGGATGAACAATGGTTGCGTTATCATATGGATGCTGCATTTTGATGAATGGTTGTGCACACATGTAGAAATAATATGTATCGATAGGATTCTTTCGCATACATAATGGACACATGGCACTATCATGGTTTGCATTAAGGAGGTCAACTGAATCAGTGGATCACCTTATTTTTCATTAGATAAGGAACATATACACACACTTTTTGCATATGTTCATACGGCATTAGAAATCTTTTGAGTACAATGGATGTCTGTGTTTGATGGTTGAGTAGATGGATGATTGTATGGTAGGATGCACATTCTTTTTGACTTGAAGATTTCGGGGACGAAATCCTTCAAGGAGGGGAGAATGTAACACCTCGTAATTTTAATGTTAATATTCACAAATTAAAGAATAACTAATCTCAGACGTGAGAATTAAGGGAAACAGGTTATGCCATTGTGTTCGTCTCGGAATTCTGGTTGAGATAGAGTCCGAGTTTGCGTGAATTGGACTTCGTATGAAGAAGTTATGGCCATCGGAAGTTTCAGAAAATTCAAAACAGATTTCGAAAATTCAAAATTCAGAGTCAGATGGGCTAGGCGTGAAAATCCCCGCCAGGGCCAGGTCGACCATATGGTCGACCTGCCCTAACCAGGTCGACCTGGGGTCGACGTGCCCCCCCCCCCCGGGCAGATTTAATTGATGACCTGTCTGTGACTGTATGCTGACTCATTAGGGTTTTTGATCTGCTCTGGTTGGCTGGGATTAATTCTGGGTTGATCGGACGGCTTAAACTAATCCTAAACTCAATAAAAAGACATGTAGACCCAAACCCTAAAATCAAATTAAAATTAGATCAATGGCCGTCATGTTGTCACTCCAAACCCTAAAGTAGCCGCCACCAACTAGAAGCAAATTAAAGCCAACGATTCAAATCAAATCAAGCCTAAAACTACAACAACGAAATTGTCTACATCAAGGGAACGCTAATCCATTACAGAATTCAGAACCCAGAACTCAAGACCCTCTTTTTCTGTGAGTTCTAGTCACTTTTAGGTTTAAATAAATAAAAGTGAATCGTGGTAGACTATGATTTGGGTATATGTTGTTTGTAGTTATGCAAGTTTATGGTTATTGTTGATCTTGAAATTATGTAAGTTATTGTGTGATGAATTCATGAATCTATGCAAGTTGTTATCATGAATCTATGTAAATTGTTATGAGATCATGCAAGTCACCTATACAAGTTATTATTCATGAACCTATGCAAGTTATTATTCATGAAACTATGCAAGTTGTTATGTTATGCAAGTTGTTAAACATGTTGTAAATCATGAATCTATGTGAGTTGTTAATTATGTTGTTAATTCATGAACCCATACAAGTCACCTATGCAAGTTGTTATGTTGTGAATCATGAACCTATGTTAGTTGTTAATTATGAACCTATGCAAGTTGTTATGTTGCAAAATCATGAATCTATACAAGTTGTTAATTATGTGGTGAATCATAATTATATGTGAAGTTATCATGTCATTTTCCCTAGTTGTCATGCTTATGCCAAAACTGTACTGAAAACTATAACCTTGCCATTCCCTTTATTTTATTGTTATGGCGAGACTACTTTGTAGCCTCGATGACACCAAAAACACAAACGGTTACGAAACGGGGAAAAAGGGGAATTTGTAATAGGAATAGTGATTATGTGAATTGGACACATGATTTTAGTAGGGAAACATATAAATAATTACCTACTATGACATGGGTAAAATTGGGTAAAAATGGTATAATTTGAATATGACCATTTATGGATAGGAAATTCAAATTGTTAATAAAAGAGGTAATGACACCTATAAAAAGGAAAGGATTTGTTAATTAACTTAATTAATCAAAAGAGGAACGTTTAAGCAATTAAAATCTGAAGATTTAATATGGAGAATTTGCATAAATGCCTTAAATAGCATAAAATAAATTTATGATGAAATTGGTATGATTTTACATACCGTAAATAAATGGACATAATTGAGTCAATTATGGTCATGGTTAAATTTGGAATTGGTTGATAATTTGAATAGGGGAATCAATTCAAATTGGGGAATGATTAATTAGGAGTAATTAATCGTCTAAGACACGACGTTAGGTTCTTTTGTGGTGTAAGACTGCCCGGACCCGCCCGGTAAATCCAGCTGCCACAAATGCCAGTCTAATGTGGGAGGTCTTAGGCATAAATTAAATGCGTAACAGTTGTAAAGACACGAGGTTAGACTCGTTTGTGGTGTAAGACTGCTCGGACCCGCCCGGCAAATCCAGCTGCCACAAATGCCAGTCTAATGTGAGAGGTCTTTATGAGGTTACGGTCTTAATGAATTAAGAAACACTTAACCAGATAAGCATGCAGTTGGACATGAGGGGTTAAGTGGGTGCCTTGGGTGGCATGTGAAATATGATTAGGTGTCTCAATAACTAATTAATGCGGATTAAAGACTACTTAACCTAACTTAATACATATGGACTGTATGATGATAGACATAAGTTAGGGTTAAGTAAAACGAGTTGGATTGTGGGTGGGTTAAGTACAACTGATGGGTAAGTGGGTAATATTAATATATATAGGCCCACCAACTTAACCATTAAATAAATAGAATTAAATCAATGGGAGGGTTAAGTATAACTGAAGGGTAGGTGGGTAATATTAATATATATAGGCCCACAAACTTAACCGGATAAAAAAGGGTTATGTAATTAAAGACACCAAATGGTATACATAACCAGGGGAAAAATAGTAAAGTATTTATTAAAGACACTCTTAGGGGTACGCATAACTAATGGGAATAGATAGAGTTATGTATTAAAGACACTTATAGGTAAGCATAACCGATATGTAGATTAAGGGTTATGTATTAAAGACACCTATAGGTACGCGTAACTGATTGAGGGCTATGTAATTAAAGACACCTTAGGGTATACATAGTCAGTAGAAAACCTAGTGGGGATAGAAGACATAGGGGAGAGCTTGTATCATGTTGTGTGGGACCCATTTCAGTCAGTAACCCGGAGGGGTATCAAAGTAAAGAACTCCGTACTAGGCGGGGAAGGGGCACGCTTACTGATTGAGTGTAAGAGATCCAAAACGAGACGGATGGTGTGGGCGGCGCAAACTGACCGGGGACATGTGCGTGCATGGGCCGGGCAGAGGGGGACAAGACGACCGTGACACCAGTAGGTATAACTGTGCACACCTTGAGTTGCCATTTTAGGGAAGTGATACCCCCTAGTTGTGGGACCAGCACAGTGTATCTACAGAATAGGGAGCCGATCGATTAGGGTTGTGGTTAGGGGGTATACCCGGATGTATGTCCTATGTCTACCAATTTATAGTAGGAAGGTAGTGGGTATGGCTAGTTAAGATAGGAGCAGGCGGCCCCTATGACAGCAGCTAGGAATACACGAAACTACCACCATCGTTATCATTAGCGGAAGGGATCATCCCATCTTGATTTGACTAGTAAAAGTGCAGAGTAGTTTTTAGTGAAGCATACATCTTACCTTATTTGTCCTGTTATACCTGTCATCTGTACCGTGAATCCTCTTATCCACTTTGTATGCCTGTCATGTTTACCTTTATTTATTTACTGACTAAAAATTACTGGGATCACCAGACGTATGTCTGACCTAGTTTGTTTCGCCTCTTTTCTTCCATTTCCCCCCAGGTTCTCAGAGAGGAAACACCCAGGTTTAGTCAGGATTTGGATATCATCTTCTAGGAGCTACTTCTGAAGTATGGCTCGAGTCTCTGTCTCTTATATGGCTTGCTCTTTAAAATTGGGAATGATGTTTTTCTTTTAAATACCTATGTACTCTGATGATGTAAGACAGAAGTGTTTTAATGGTTTTATGACTCATGGTATTATGTAACAAAGTATTTTGGTGATTTAATAAAGTTGTTTATTTTCCACTGCAAAATTTTTATATCTGTCTTGTGATATTCTGTGTCTGTTTACCAAAAACGCTCCACTGAAGTTAAGGCATTCCCTTTGTGAGTGACCTTAATGGAGGTGGGGTGTTACGATATGAATTGTGTTAAAATCCAACGGTTAGATTTAGAGAAATGTGTAAATCAAATTTGGGTAAAAACAGCGCCAAGGTCGCCTTCGACTCGAAGCGTCGTTAAATGAATTGGGGCTATTTTATATAAATAAAAAAATAGCGATAGATCATTATAAAATATTAACAACGATATGAAATGGTTTCCAAATTTGGTATGCGAGAATTATTTGGAAAGTCCGAGATAAATCTCATTCCAAGTAATTAGACGACGTTTAAAAATCGAAGATTTGAAGATGGAGCTTGAAGATCGGTAATCGTCGACATCGAATGAATGACAGCTACGGATGCCCTCGATTGATTTGCTACCTTGAAAAGGGTTTCGGTGGAAGTTGTCCAAACGTACTTGGAGATCTACCGGATATAGTCTCGTTCAGACCCAGAGCGGGCTTATAAATGGAATGTGTGTCCGACATTGTACTCCTTTATATTGTATTTATTGATTTTCTGTCAAATGTACGAATGCTTGGTGGAGGAGAATTTATTCTCTTGCTTAACACCCTTTTGTATATTTTGGCAAAAGATTAATAGTATGATATGGATTGACAGTGTGGCATACCCAGATGCAATGATCAAGGTTTCTTGTTGAAAAGCAGGCCTTGTGGTTGATGATCAAAGCACGGCCTGTTTAGGCGTAGCTTTGTGTATAGCGTGACTTCGCGAGCCCCACAACCTGGTTGGAGTCTAAAACGGGAGAAGGGAACGCAGGGAGCGCAGCACGTTTCTTTCTAGCTAGAAGTAGTGATAGTGCTTAAACTGACTGATATTTTACTTATGTGGATGATGGAACAAGGCGCCTCGGATGATAGGTCCTATAGGACCGGGAAACGTGTTTTCAGGAATTGCCAATCCGCAAAATCGTATGTGCGGACCGGCCCTGCAGCTTTCCAAGGGTTCACTGCGGGGGATCCTGAGGCATTAGCTATAGTGTCTCGAATCGGTAAGGAGCTCCTCCCTAGCCTTGACTCATGATGGAAACCCAAATTCCAATACGACACCGTGCGGTTTTGATTGTAGAACTAGTATGGAGACATAGTAGGATGGGGTACTATGTCGTCTATGATTGAAACATTATGATTGAAGTGTTTTTTTTATTAAAACATGTACACACCAATAATAATATCAAATCCGTTTTTAACGTATCAAGCATTTTTGACCATTATAAGGTAAAACTCTATCCTACGGTTTGCGTTGCATTGTGTGATGGGACTTGAGTCTTATAATGGTTCCATTTTTCCTAAAAAGCATTGCGTTGTTTTACGATTTACCTTTAATTATGCACGGCAATCCATTGGAATAAACCTGTTCCGCATTAGCGACATGGTCCTTGGATTTGCCTTATTGCTATTAGCTAAATTAGTTAAGAATTCTAACACCAATCCCATGACTGACTCGTAGTTTGTTTCAGTTTGCAAACTCGGGTGCCCTCTTTTCCACACGGGCAGTCGAGTAGCTTTTTGTAGATATTTATCTCTTGAGCAGGATTCTGGATCGAAGCCTAAAGTTGTGTCCAGAGCATAGTTGTCTTCCGCTGCCTTAGTTATTTTATTTCCGCTGTGTATTGTATTAATTTACCGTAATTTATCTTCCGCTGTAATTTTATTCAATGTACTCTGATATGTTCTTTACTCTGATTTAACATTATTGTAATGTTTATAAAAGTCTGCTGTTATTGTTCTGATGTTGTTGTATTTCCAGAGTTAACGTGTTCAGGTTTTGAACGGTCTTAGTTGATTTTGCGATCGATTGGGTCCGGGCGAAATCCCTGCCGTTACAACAATGATATTTTATTTTTAAATTAGTTATTAGTTCACTGATTTTATCTCGTTTGTCCACACAACAACTCCGTTTTCTTCCAGATTTGAAACATTAAATTCAATCTCTTTATATACACAAATACACACATATCTAAGCCAATTTTACATATATATCAACAAATAACATTTCTAATATATTTAACGTGAATAACGTTTTATTTTAAATCCAATCATTTATATTTTTCTTTTTTTGAATTTCAAATCAAATTCAAATATCCAATCATATTCAGTTCCAATATTCTACAGTACATATTTGATTCCAATCAACCATTCTGAATTAAATACTTAATTCGGTTCAACCCAAAACAACATATATTTAAATTTAAGTCTCTAACCCAAGTATTAATATAAAATAATTCATTAACACATAAATCTTTAATTAATTACATTTCAAATTGCCCAAATTTCTGGGACGTTACAGTAACAGAAGAATTAGGAGAAGAGATATCTCTTCTTGCTGTAAACCCTGGCTCTTGTGGCTGATAAACCGATGCATCTTGATGATCACTCAACATGACCACCACCGACGATAATGTTGGCCTAGCTTCAGATTTTTATTTTATGCATAACATGCCTACTTTTATACATCTTATAATTTCATCCAAAGAGAAGTCATAACCAATGGATGGGTCGATTAATTCTTTTCCTTTATCTTCAGTCTATAAACACCATGCTTGAAATTTTTGTTGAAGATCTTAAAATTTAAATCTTTTTTCATATGCATCTCTCTTACCACAATTCAATCTACATTTTAATTCTAACTCAATTAAAACTGTAGTTTAAAAAATTCGTTCAAGCCATGCTTATATGTGTAACAACCTGGAAAATCAAAACCAATTTAAAATTTTTATTTTGGCAATTTTAATGAATTTTGAATATTTAAAATAATATTTTAAATAATAATGACGAGAAATTTATTTTGAATAGAATTAAAACATATATATTTATTTGAATCGACGTTATAATAAATATTTATTTTTAATTATAAAAGGAATTGAAAATGGCGCGGTAGTTTGAAAATTCGATTTCAAATTTCAAATGAATGTACAGGATTCAAAATAAACCGGATTTTAGCAAAACCAAAAATATTAGAATCTATTTGAAAATATCTTTCCAACGAGCCTGAAAAATTGAAATTTCATAGCGGGAATAAAAAGTTATGTCCAGTTGAAAATCCAGAATAGTCGCTATGGAAAATATAGCCCTTAAAAATGGAAATTTTGCAAACGACCTCCATTTTCGACGAAACCACTTTTGTTGGATCCGGGATTTCAAATTATTGCTAGATTCTAATTTTCACAATTTTTGGAATCAATATGTGAGCGGGGCGAAGGAAAACGTGTTTTGACGGTTCAAGTTAATTTGGATCGACTCAGAAAATGGCCATTTTTCAAACGGTCTCCAAATTTGACGAAATTAGTTTTGTTAGGACCGTATCGTCAATACGAAGCTAGAAATAATTTTTCGGGAATTTTTAGAGTTAGCATGTGGCCCCAATAAATTAAAATGTGCATTCAAATTCAATATATAGATTTATATTTTGATTTTGATGGAAACTGATCGAAATAGCCGAACTGGCTTACGAAACATATCCCATTGTGTTCAGAATGGGGGTAATTAGCTAGGAACGATAGTCGGTGGGTCTCATTTGGAGTTCGAAATTAAGAGTCAACTTTTTGGATAATTAAATATAATGCAATAAATATTATAAAACCTTTCCCTCTACCCCTTTCCTCTTTCCCTCCCCGTCGATCTCGAATTGGAAGGGAAAAAAATCGTTGACCCCATCGCCCCTTCCGTCGCCCCCCACTCTCGTGCCAGGCGCCGCCGACGAGATTTCCCCCCTTCCCTTCGCCTCTCCCTCTTCCCCCTCGACAACGTGAAGCCCCAACCCGAACCCAACTCCCTGAGCACCCAAAACACCACCGCCGCCGGCCTCAGGCGCCACCCCGACCACCAGCGCCAGCTTTCGCTCCTTCTTCGACTTCGAATGTGAGTTTTCAGTTATTTATTTATTTATTACTTAAAAATCTTATTTATAACACTTTAAAATTCTGATTTATAACACTTCAAAGATATGGTGTTTATAACTATTAATATATAGTTATGACTTTTATAAATATATAAAATATGATTTTTAGCAAACAAAAATATGATTTTAAATTATGTTTTTATCATATAAAGACGAGATTTTTATGTGATGAAAGAAATGATTTTTATGCATAAAAAGTTTTGAATTATAATTAGAAGAAGTGATTTTTGTAAGCGAAGTAAAAACTAGATTTTTAATACATGAAAAGTTTATATTTTTACAGAAAATGAAAATCCGATCTTTATGTGTTAGTTTAGAAAATAAAAATTCAATTTTTATATGTATGTAGAAATAATAAAAATATGATTTTTATATTATAGAAAATAAAAATATGATTTTTATATTATAGAAATAATAAAAATATGATTTTTATATTATAGAGATAATAAAAATATTATTTTTATATAATAGAGAAAATAAAGATGGGATTTTTATATAGAGAATGGCGAGAGAAAAATATGATCTTTATATATTTTTCATTGAAATAAAATATGATTTCATCGCATATAAAATAGTTAAGCCATAAAAATAAAAATATGAATTTTAGATTATGTATGCTATTTTAAAAATAATTGAACTATGAAAATATTTTTGGAAGGATAAAAATATAAATTTTATCGTATGAACACTATTTATAAAATCGTCAAACTATGAAATAAAAATTCGATAGTTTAAAATATGATTTTTAACGTATATATGATATTTATAAAATAGGCATGCTGGATTTCTGGAAATTTTTAAAATTGACAATCAAAGCATGGCGGAGTGGATCCCAAAGGTGAGAACTCCTCACTTTTATTTATTTTCTAGTTAAAATATATACTAGGATGCAGACGGTGGTTAGCAGCACCCGACACCCGTCGTCCACAGACCATGGACGACTTGTTTGTTTGTTCGGTTATGTTGTGAAAATTGATTGTGTGATGTGGAATGGAATAAAATATTTTATAGTTAAAAATATAATTTTTAACGTGTATATGAATAAAATAAATATTCATAAACAAATCGGATGATTTGTTTATGTACACTGATTTGACTGATATTGATTGGGATGATAAATTTTACACATCGCCCAACTGCACAAATAAAATTCATTATTTGTTGATTGAAACCCCACACGGGTATTGGGATGATATATGACATACACTAGTCCCAATAATTAGCTATATGTCAATTGGTTGATTGACAGGCTGTGTAAGCGTTGAATATTTATACTTAATGCTTATGCAGTGTAGAATGCACTTTGGATGATGGTTGACTGTGTTTGGTTGTTGTTGTGTACATGTGTGTATGAAATCCATATAAATCAAATCATATGGTAATTGACTATGTCTGATTCCAGTTCAGAAATAATGAATATTTTAAAATAATATTCAGTAAAAGATCAAAATATGATTTTGATGTCCAATTTGAGATAGACACGAAAATATTTAAATATATAAAGCCGTGTTGATTAGATTAACGCCATTTTGACGTGACGATATTTATATCGATTTTATTCATTTTTATAATGAATATCGAAAAAGAAATGATTTCGAAATGTAATGTTTTGAAAATACTATCATTTGTATATCGATGACATGGAATATTGAATTTTGATTTGAAATTGAAATGAAAGTTGAAATAGTTTTAAAAACGAATTTAAAATGATTTATAAAATACGTTTTAAACGGAAACCGACGAAATATATATAATTTATATTATATGTATATATACATATAATAGCCTGAATAGAAGCGCCGCGCCGCGGTAGTTCGCGAATTTCGACATTGACTTCGAACGGACATTACGGGAGATCCGACCATCAGATTCTCCTAAAACTAGAACTGTCAGGTTTGTATCGAAAAGAGCTTTCTGAAGAATATGAGGGATTTGAAATCTAACGGTTGGATTTGGAATTATGTCCAAATCAAATTTGTGAAAGGTCGTTGCAAGTGCAATTCGATGGCCGTTTATGGAAATCGACTGTACGGACCTAGATAAAATTATTAAAAATATCAATAATTTGTGTAAAATTATAATAAATGATTTGGAAAGAACTGGGCTGTGAAATTCCATATTTTAAAAGATAAAAATATTTTTTCATCGAAATGAACTAGTTATGAACTAGAATTATAATCCAATATTTTTAAAATAAATAAATTGGATTTGAAATGGTTTGAAAAATAACCAGAATTTCCAATATATGAATTGGAATGGATTTGAATCGAAACTATCATCGGAATATTTCGATGTTGGGTTCGTGATTATACGGATATTGTTATTGAAATTTGGAAGATATATTTTATATCGTTATTTCCAAAACGATATTTGTTTGTTTCAGAATTTGATATTGAATATAGGCCGATATATTTTCTATTTAGAGCCTTGTATTTAATGTGAAATGGGATTTGGGTTTGTCGTGAATGGTGTCTTCATTAACACTGTTCTTAAACCCAGTTGAGAAAAGATTAAATCTTTTTATTTAGATTTACTGAAGTATACCAATTAATTAATATTTCATTGGAGTTGAATTGAAATTGATTTTTGGTTTATCGTAAAGGGTTTTTTAAATAACACTTGTTCTTTAACCCAATTAAAAATGAAATGTGAATTGGATTTATTGTGAACTGTGTTTTTAACGACATTCGCTTAACCCGATTTACAGTGAAATGTGATTTGGAATTTATAAATCTTTTTATTAAGATTTAATGGGATTTTCCAAAGTAAAGTTTTCCAATTTAATATATTAAATTAGAATTGAATGGAATTCGATTTGATAATGATCGAAATGAAATTCTGTGGAGGAAGACCGTTAATACATATGGAATTTAAAAGGTTTTGCCGTTATTGCATAGATATTATTAGTCGGATATGGAAATTAGTATCGGTTATATATTGATTTGTTTTTCCGTGATTATTCCATAATTAATGGAATGTGATTTGAGTTTATCGTGAACTGTGTTTTAAATGACATTAGTTCTTTAACCCAGTTAAAGGAAGGATTATATGTTTGTCATTGTATTTCGAACTGAATGGTTGATCTCTGCTAAATATATATTTGTTTGGCGGTGGAGAATTTATTCTCTTGCTTAACGCCCTTCTCTGAGACGTACAAGCTCAGAGGTTATATATCAGCAGAAATCAATAGTACGGCATAGATTGTCGATGCGACATGTTTGATTTTCCAAAGTTAAATAATCATTAATATTGATTTTTGGAAAGACTAAAACCAAGTGGCGTTTTAATGAATCTTTAATTAGATTGAAAGGTGAATTGATAATTAAATTATCAAATTTGGAAAATGATCGAGAACGGAGTATCACCAGTTTTTCTCCATGGGATGAATAGGTTGGGATTGGGAAATAAAATAAATGATTACTTCGGTGTGGTTCGCTAATCCCGACTAGTTTGGAAAACCTTAACATGGTTTGAATTGACATCCAAAGGAAGATTAAAGAATAAATTTAAAGAATTTATCTTTGATAAAATTAATGGGAACCTTTCCCAAAGGATGTGAATACTTAAATAAAAGAATATTCAGAATTGGAATGGGGCGTATGTTGTGCTTTTATAACACTTGTTTATTATATACGTGAGTTATTCAGAAAGGCCGGGTTTATACCCATTCTGAATAACTGATTCGACGATAAGTCGACGATGAAGACGGTGGCTGAAGATTGGAGGTCTTTACATCGTCTGGATGATTATTGATGTCTTGGTTGGGCTGTACACCCAAGACGAGGTAATAAGTGGTGATCATCCAGACGTACTTGGAGATCGACGGATATGCGAGGACCTCTCTCCTGTATTGGACATACGGGACGAGGAATAAGGTGCCTCTGGTTTCGTTCAGACCCAAAATGGACTCATAAATGGATTGCGTGTCTAACATTGGATTTTATTCTGTGTTGATATATTTCTATTAATGTAACACCCCGCATTTTTAATGAAATAAAAAATGTGGAAAAATGTGTATATATTATATACATAGATATATTTAAGAGAAAAAATAAATAATGACAATAAATATTTCATGTAATAAGTTCATGCAGTGAAATGAAGGAAAAAATTAAGTGCAATACATGAAATGTGAAGAAACGCATGTGAACAATTAAATAATATATATATATGTATGCATGTGTGTGTGTGTGACGTGTAGGTGTCAACACCCTGCTGTTGCCCATCATGTGGCACATGTGGCACGTGTGGCGCATTTTTGTTGGTCAAGGATTGTTTTTTTGAATGTGGCTTTTTCTGGTTGGTTGGGTGATGATTTTTCTTGTATTTGGGCTGATGTGGCTTTATTTGATTGGTCTGGTGAGGTGTCTTTATGTCATGATGATTTGGATGTCTTAGATCAATCATAAGTTGATCTAAAGGCCCATATTAATCCTAAACATATATATATATATATACATAGCTAAACCTAAACCCTAACCTCACAACCTAAACTACAATGTCGTCATGCTGTTCATCGACAAATTAACCTAGCCGCCACCATAACAAATCAAATTCTAGATTAAAGATAAAAAGATAAGAGATAAAGATTCAAAGCCTAGGAATTGTGAAAAGGAATTCTAGAACAACAACGAACGAATCAACGCCTACATAAACGGATTAGCTTAGCAACTTCATAAGTTAGATCCCAGAATTCAAGATCCGTTTTCTGTGAGTGCAGTTACTTTCACAAGATAATTGTTTAAACGTTATTGTAATGAGTTATGAATTGGACTGTATGAAAATGTTTGTAAATCATATAAAGTTTATGTCTTTGCAAACTATGTTTTTATTTATGCTTGATTTGATTCATTATTTGCAAGTTATGTTCTATGTTAATTCATATGCCTAATTACGTATGCAAGTTTGCTCGATCTATGCAAGTTATGAAAGATTATATGCAAGTCATGTTCATACATGTAAGATCATATTTTATATGCTCGTACGTTTAGATCTACATGTGTATATGATTAGATCCATATCATTCCATATGTTTAGAACTATATATTCATATGTTTAGTTCTACATGTTTATATGATTAGATCAATATCAGTCCATATGTTTAGAACTATATGTTCATATGTTTAGATCTACATGTTTATATGATTAGATCCATATTAGTCCATATGTTTAGAACTACATTTTCATATGTTTAGATCTACAAGTTCATATGATTAGATCCATATTAGTCCATATGTTTAGAACTATATGTTCCTACGTTTAGATCTACATGTTTATATGATTAAATCCATATTAGTCCATATGTTTAGAACTATATGTTCCTATGTTTAGATCTACATGTTTATATGATTAGATCCATATTAGTCCAGATGTTTAGAACTATATGTTCATATGTTTAGATCTACATGTTTGTATGATTAGATCCATATTAGTCCATATGTTTAGATCTACATGTTTATATTGTTCATATGTTTAGATCTACATGTTTATATGATTAGATCCATATTAGTCCATATGTTTAGATCTACATGTTTATATGATTAGATCCATATCAGTCCATATGTTTAGAACTATATGTTCATATGTTTAGATCTACATGTTTATATGTTTAGATCCATACCAGTTCATATGTTTAAATCCATGTAAGTTTATGTTTAGATCTATGCTAGTTCGCATTCCATATGTTGATGGATCTATTATTTTTATATGTTTACTAGATTTATGTCGTCTTAGATCTATACTGTTTATGCCAGTTATGGTGTCAAGCGTTTCTTCCCTTTTTCCTTTTTTCGTTAGGAGTTGGGCTAATTGCGAGCCTAACGTATCACATGAACTATATGTACGAACGATATAAGAACCCGTAACTTCCCCGTGAAGGAAAGCGCGGATACTCTGAGAACAACACACAAAAGGACGCAAACGGAAGAACATTTCATTGTTATTACAACAATTCCATCAGATACAAGAATATACAGAGTATAAATGATTAAATTACATTCGACAAATATCAGAGATTACAATAAATTACATAGCAGCGGAAAATAATACAAAACACAACTGAAAGTAATACACGGATACAGAGCTTTCCGAGCATCGTTCCAGCTGTAAATCAGGATCCTGTGAATATAAATCTGCAAAACCAAAACTACTAGCTGCCCATGTGGAAAATAGGGGCACCCAGAGTTTAGGTTAAAACAATAAACTCCAGGTCAGTCATGTGACTGGTGTGAGAACTAAAACAGTTATTAATCTTTATTTTTAAAGTTAGGTAAATCAAGGGACCACGCCGTATAACACGGAACGGGTTTCCTCCCAAGAATACCAGTGCATAAAACAAACAGCGCAATGCTAAATAAAGAAAAATGAAGCTGTTATAGGACCCAGGTCCCATCACACAATGCAACGCAAGCCGGAGGATAGGGTTTTTACCTTATAACAGCCAAAGCATGCTTGATACGTTTAAAACACATTATTTGATACTATAATAAGTGTATAGTGTCAAAACAATTTCAATCATAAATATCAATCATAGGCGGCATGAATGACCCATACCACTATGTCGCCATACTAGGTTCTACAAATAAAACCGCACTATCACGTATTGGAAATTGGATTTCCGTCATGAGCCGAGGCAAGGGGCAAGCCCCTCTCCGCGTTCGAGACACTCTAGCAAATGCCTCAGGACCCCACTATGATCCTTGGATCTTCAGGGCCGGTCCTCTCTTACTTTTGAGGATTAGTTATTCCTGAACACACGTTTCCCGGTCCTTACAGACCTATATCCGAGGCGCCTCGCATTCCAACAACCACACAGGTGAAAAGTATATAAATGTCAGGGCTGGTAGGTCACTGACACCACCCTAGCTAGAAAGAAACGTCGTGCTCTCCCTGCAGTCACTATCCCGTTTTTGACTCATACCGAGGTGTGAGGCTCGCGAATTCACGTTATACACAAAGCTACGCCACACAGGCCGTGCTTTGATCATCAACCACAAGACTTTGCTTTTCAACAGAAGCCTTGATCAATTGCCACTTACGCATGCCACACTGGCAATTCACTCCATGCGACTGATGTCCATCGATATACAACCTCTGAGCTCGTACGTCTCAGAGAAGGGCGTTAAGCAAGAGAATAAATTCTCCGTCGCCAAACAGATGTATATTTATAGAGATCAATCAATACAGAATAAAATCCAATGTCAGACACACAATCCATTTACAAGTTCGTTCTGGGTCTGAACGAAACCGGAGGCACTTTCCTCGCATATCCATCCATCTCCAAGTACGTCTGGACGATCACCAACTGATTCCCTCATCCTGGGAGTACAGCCCAATCAAGATCATCAGTAATCACCCAAACGATGTGAAGACTTCCGGTCTTCAACCACCGTCTTCATCTTCGACATCTCGTCGAATCGGTTATTCAGAATGGGTATAAACCCGGCCTTTCTGAATAACCCACGTATATGATAAACAAATGTTACACAAACACAATGAACGCCTCATTCCAATTCAGAATATTCTTTTATTCACAAAATCACATTCTTATGGAAATGTTCCCATTAATTTTATCCAAGATAAATTCTTCTAAATTTATTCTACAATCTTCCTTTGGATATCATTTCAAACTAGTCGGGATTAACGAACCACACCGAAGTAATTGTTTATTTTATTTCCCAATCCCAACCTATATATCCCATGGAGCAAAACTGGTAATACTCCATATCTAACACCACGGTGTTATCGGTAAAATTGATTACCATTTCACGTTCAAATCTAATTAAAGATTTAACTATCGCTTTGGAGCAAAACTGGTGGTACTCCATTCTCGATCACCTTTCAGATTTGATAATTTAAATTATCAATTCACATTTTAATCTAATTAAAGATTCATTAAAACTCCACTTAGTTTTAATCTTTTCAAAAATCAATATCCTGCCTTTAACTGGGTTAAAGAACCAATGTCATCAAAACACGATTCACGACAAACCCAAATCACATTTGATATTAAATACAAGGCTCTGAATAGAAAATATATCGACTTATATTCAATACCAAATTCTGAAACCAACAAATATCGTATTGGAAATAACGATATAAAATATATCTTTCAAATTCCCATAACAATATCTGTATAGTCACGAAATCCAACATCGAAATATCCCGAAGATAATTTCGATTCAGCTCCATTCCAATCCACGTATTGGAAATTATCGATTATTTTCAAAATCACTTTCAAATTCAATTTATTTATTTCAAAAATAAATTGATTTTAATTCTAGTTCAAAACTAGTTCATTTCGATAAAAATCTATTTTTACCTTCTAATGTGGAATTTTCCAGCCCAATTCTTTCCAATTCACATATTATAATTTTACACAAATTATATATATTTTTGATAATTTTATCAAGGCCCGTACAGTCGATTTCCAACAACGGCCATCGAACTGCACTTACAGCGACCTTTTTCGAATTTGATTTGGACATAATTCCAAATCCAACCGTTAGATTTCAAATTTCTAATATTCATTGGAAAGCTCTTTTCGATACGAACCCAACGGTTCCGGTTTTAGGAGAATCCGACGGTCGGATCTCCCGCAACGTCAATTCGAAGTCAATGGTCGAAATTCACGAACTACCGCGGCGCGGCGCGTTCTATTCAGGCCATTATATATATAATATATATTATATATATTTCGTCGATTTCCTTTTAAAACGTATTTTATAAATCGTTTTAAATTCGTTTCAAAAACAATTTCATCTTCAATTTCAAATCGATTTGATTTCAATTCAATTCGAGTTCATTTCAATTCAATTCAAATTCAAATTCGTTTCAATTCAATTCAATTCGAATTTACCTTCTATTTGATCTAATTCGAATTCGTTTCAAATTGATTTCAATTCAATTTCAGTTTGTTTGAAATTTCAATTTCAATCTAATTCAATTTGAATTCATTTCCATTTTACTCGAATTCAAATTCACTTTCTATTCAATTCGAATCGAATTCATTTTCTATTCGATTCGAATTCATTTCAAATTGATTCAATAAAATTTCAATTTCAATTTTTAATCTAATTCAATTTGAATTTCCTTTCAAAATATTCAATTTTGAAATCACTTTTCAACATTCATTATACAACGAATAAAATCGATATAAATATCGTTCGCGTCAAAATAACGCATCTCTAATCAACACGGCTTTATATATTTCAATAAATTCGTTATTCTATTCAACAAATGAATATTTATTTCATTCAACACATGAATCTATATTTCTTCCAACACACGACTATTTTTGTTATGTAAAATATTTTATAAAACTATGGTATCTATCGTTTGATTTTTAATTAGACTTCTACTGGGAAGTAGTTCTAATTTTAAATATGATAAAGATGTAAATTTCATTGTATAAAATATTTCACTCAACACATGCACATCGTCAACACATGACTATTTTTATATTCAACACATGAATTTTCTTTTATAATATTCCTTATTGTCCCAATTGGAATGAGGCCCAATCAATCACCATATAACGTTAATTATATGGATTTCCATACAACACATGTATATAATAGCATTGAAAAATAATCAACCATCAACCAAAGTGCACTACACTGTATAAGCATCAAATATAGATATCTAACGCTTATAACAGCCTGTCAATCAATCGATCGACATATTTAATCAATCAGGATGAGTGAACTTCAAATTTCATCCCAACACCCGTGTGGGGTTTCAAACAATCAAACACAGATTTTATTTGTGCAGTTGGGCGACGTGTAAAATTTATCGACCCAATCAATATCAGTCAAATCAGTGTATATAAACAAATCGGTCGATTTGTTTATAAATATTCATTTATTCACTTTCACGTTAAAAATTATATTTTTTAACGATAATATATTCTATTTTAACACATGAATTTCTATTCATTTCATTTATACAATAAAAATGATATTTTTATTTTTCTAACATATTTTGGGAAATTTCGGCGGCATAACGGCACGATACTAGAAACGGGACGAGGCCTAGCCTTATCCCCGGTCTAGTGAAGGCCCACGCCATTCACACATCAATCAATTCATTTCAATTCACCAAATAATTCAATTCAAATCAAATAATCTAACCAACTACACAACCAATCAATTTAACAAACAAGCCATCCATGGTCTGTGGATGACGGGTGTCGGGTGCTACTAAGCACCGTCTGCATCCTAGTATATATATATAACTAGAAAAAGAGAATTTAGAGTGAGAAGTTCTCACCGAAAGCTATCCAATACCACGACACTCCTATTGTAGAGATCTTCGTCGTTCTCGCCTTTTCTTCCATCTTCGTTGCCCGTAATCACTACATATATAAAAATCACATATTTTTATATTTTGATGTCTTTAAAATAAAAGATCACATTTTTATTTATTCACTTTCAATTTAAAAATCATATTTTTATAATCACTTCATATATTTAAAAATCGAATTTTTACTCTGCTATTCAATATATAAAAATACGCATATTTTCACAACGCTACTATATAGATAAAAATTATATTTTTATCACCTTATTCTCCATATAAAAATTTCACCCTTTCAAAAATAAAGTTTTCGCCTTTATAAAAATAACTACTTCATTTCAACGTATATAAAAAAAATAAAAATCAGATTTTTATTTTGCTATCTATACAAAGGTGATATTTTTATATTCTCTATCCTATAAAGATTATATTTTTAATACTTTAAAAATATAAAAATCATATTTTTAATATTTCTATATAAAGATTTCGCCTTTTTAAATTCAAAGATTTCACCTTTTTAAATTCAAAGATTTCACCTTTTTAAATTCAAAGATTTCACCTTTTTAAATTTTCATTTTTATTTTCCTACAAATATAAAGATCATATTTTCCTAATACAAAAATCTAAACTTTTATAAATTAAAAATCTAAATTTTTATAAATTAAAAATCCTAACTTTTATAAATTAAAAATCCTAACTTTTATAAATTAAAAATTCTAACTTTTATAAATTAAAAATCCTAACTTTTATTTAACAAAGCTATACATAATCAAAAAAAAACAAAAAAGAAAGGGAAAGACACTTACAGGTTTTAGCAAGAGGGAGGGGGGGTCGCGTTTTCCGTTCAGGCGAAGGAGAAGGATCGGTGGAAGAAGGGGGGGGGGGTGCGGATGTGGTCGTGGGAGGAGGAGGGGAAGGTGGCGGAGCACTGGCGATGGGAGGGAGGTAGGAGAGAGCTGGAAAGGAAGGTCGAACGGAAGGGGAGAGGGAGAAGCAGGGCGGCGCGGTGGCCCACGCCAGTGCTGGCGGCGGCGACGCCTCCAAGGGGAGGGCGAACGAGATCCGACGGGGCGCGATTAGGTCTGGGTTTTTTTTTTTTTTTATAATCGATCTGAAATGAAATTTAGGGGGGGCCAGGACCAATAAAGGGGAGGATATATATTTTATTATTATTATTTTTTTTTTATTTAATTTAAAAAGTTGACTTTTATAAACGAACTCGAAACGAGGTCCACCGCCTGTCGTCTATAGCGTTTCACCCCCATTCCGAACACAATGGGATATGTATCGTAGGTTGATTCGACTGTTTGAATCAGTTTCCGTTAAATTTACATTTAAATCACTGTATTGAATTTTAAACGTACATTTCAAATTACCGGGGTCCCATATTAACTTTAAAAATTCTGGAAAAATATTTTCTAGCTTCGTATTGACGATACGGTCCTAACCAAACTAGTTTCGTCGAATTCTGAGACCGTATGAAAAATGGCCAATTTCCAGTCGATTAAAATCAACTGAAACTGGTCAAACGCGTTTTCCTCTGCCACGCTCACATATTGATTCGAAAAATTATGAAATTTGGAATCTAGCAATAATTCGACATCACGGACCCAACAAAAGTGGTTTCGTCGAAATCCGAGGTCATTTGCAAAATTCCTATTTTTAAGGGCCTGAATTCCATAGCGACTATTCAGAATTTTCAACTGGACATATCTTTTGATTCCCGCTATGAAATCTTGATTATTCGGATTCGTTGGAAAGATATTATCAATTAGATCCTATTATTTTTGGTTTCACTAAAATCCGGATTGTTTTGCACCCGGTACATTCAATTGAAGTTTGAAATCGAATTATCGAACTACCGCGCCATTTTCAATTCTATTTATAATTATATATAATTATTTATATTCAAACGACGACGTATATAATATATACGTCGACTTATATTCAAAATAAATTTATCGTCGATTATATTTAAAATAATCTATTTTAAATGTTCAAAATTCACTAAAATTGCCAAAATAAAAATTTTAAACTGGCCCAGATTTTCGAGTTATTACAATCTCCCCCACTTAAAACTTTTCGTCCCCGAAAAGGAACAAAGTCGAAAGTGGTTTGATTATTCAACACCACGTTCGGTCTGGCTTCCATTCTCCAACTTTTCAGTTTCTGAGAATTTTCAAAATTTCAAAAATTTGGCTAACACCCTAAATTTTCGAAAAATTTCGCCATAACCTCCCCTGCACCGGGAGCATCGGGGAATTTCAAATAGCTTCCCCGGTCCTTCTAATCTCAAAAAGAAAAAGAAAAAGCCAAGCGGCTAGCCAATAGGCTCATAAAATCATCATCACCCAAACAAAATAGTAAATTATGTAGTAAACATGTACCTATTTGTCGGGCAAACAAATTTTATTCTTCGGCTCTAGCCTCCTTGCTATGACCTGTTCAAAAGATATACATGTATGCAAGCAAATGCGACCAATTTTCAATATAGTTCAATATTTGATACAATTAGGCTAAATGGTTAAAAATTATCAAACAAATAAACAAACAACACAAACAGCAATCAATTAGTAAATTAGAGTTGCAAATTCATAATTTTGATACATATACAGAAAATCATGTTTTTGATGCCAATTCACAACAATGTGTTCTAACTATGTTAGTTTTGGTTCTCACACCAGTCTAATGGAAATATATAGAAAATCACACCTTCGAAACTCGAATATAAATACTGATGATGTGGCCACATCACCAGAATTATCCCCGGGTGTCTAGAATGTGACTCTATATCTATCCAGTATATTAAAACTTCGACTATACGTTCATGACGCGTATACGCGAAATCTTTATATACTCGATTGTCCAAATTCAAAATAAATAAATAATCAAATACGTTTAAAGCGATTTAAATTCTCAAAACAAAATTGTTTTCATTTGAAAAATATACTCTTCACACTCGTTCTAGGATACTACTGATCCTATCTCTAACGAGTAATTCTAATTGGATATTACTAATCCAATATCTGATGAATTCTTTCGTATGGTTCTAATGTGTCTTGTTCTCGAGCTCTGTAAACCAAAGCTCTGATACCACTGTGAGAACCCGTAACTTCCCCGTGAAGGAAAGCGCGGATACTCTGAGAACAACACACAAAAGGACGCAAACGGAAGAACATTTCATTGTTATTACAACAATTCTATCAGATACAAGAATATACAGAGTATAAATGATTAAATTACATTCGACAAATATCAGAGATTACAATAAATTACATAGTAGCGGAAAATAATACAAAACACAACTGAAAGTAATATACGGATACAGAGCTTTCCGAGCATCGTTCCAGCTGTAAATCAGGATCCTGTGAATATAAATCTGCAAAACCAAAACTACTAGCTGCCCGTGTGGAAAATAGGGGCACCCAGAGTTTAGGTTAAAACAATAAACTCCAGGTCAGTCATGTGACTGGTGTGAGAACTAAAACAGTTATTAATCTTTATTTTTAAAGTTAGGTAAATCAAGGGACCACGCCGTATAACACGGAACGGGTTTCCTCCCAAGAATACCAGTGCATAAAACAAACAGCGCATTGCTAAATAAAGAAAAATGAAGCTGTTATAAGACCCAGGTCCCATCACACAATGCAACGCAAGCCGGAGGATAGGGTTTTTACCTTATAACAGCCAAAGCATGCTTGATACGTTTAAAACACATTATTTGATACTATAATAAGTGTATAGTGTCAAAACAATTTCAATCATAAATATCAATCATAGGCGGCATGAATGACCCATACCACTATGTCGCCATACTAGGTTCTACAAATAAAACCACACTATCACGTATTGGAAATTGGATTTCCGTCATGAGCCGAGGCAAGGGGCAAGCTCCTCTCCGCGTTCGAGACACTCTAGCAAATGCCTTAGGACCCCACTATGATCCTTGGATCTTCAGGGCCGGTCCTCTCTTACTTTTGAGGATTAGTTATTCCTGAACACACGTTTCCCGGTCCTTACAGACCTATATCCGAGGCGCCTCGCATTCCAACAACCACACAGGTGAAAAGTATATAAATGTCAGGGCTGGTAGGTCACTGACACCACCCTAGCTAGAAAGAAACGTCGTGCTCTCCCTGCAGTCACTATCCCGTTTTTGACTCATACCGAGGTGTGAGGCTCGCGAATTCACGTTATACACAAAGCTACGCCACACAGGCCGTGCTTTGATCATCAACCACAAGACTTTGCTTTTCAACAGAAGCCTTGATCAATTGCCACTTACGCATGCCACACTGGCAATTCACTCCATGCGACTGATGTCCATCGATATACAACCTCTGAGCTCGTACGTCTCAGAGAAGGGCGTTAAGCAAGAGAATAAATTCTCCGCCGCCAAACAGATGTATATTTATAGAGATCAATCAACACAGAATAAAATCCAATGTCAGACACACAATCCATTTACAAGTTCGTTCTGGGTCTGAACGAAACCGGAGGCACTTTCCTCGCATATCCATCCATCTCCAAGTATGTCTGGACGATCACCAACTGATTCCCTCATCCTGGGTGTACAGCCCAATCAAGATCATCAGTAATCACCCAAACGATGTGAAGACTTCCGGTCTTCAACCACCGTCTTCATCTTCGACATCTCGTCGAATCGGTTATTCAGAATGGGTATAAACCCGGCCTTTCTGAATAACCCACGTATATGATAAACAAATGTTACACAAACACAACGAACGCCTCATTCCAATTCAGAATATTCTTTTATTCACAAAATCACATTCTTATGGAAATGTTCCCATTAATTTTATCCAAGATAAATTCTTCTAAATTTATTCTATAATCTTCCTTTGGATATCATTTCAAACTAGTCGGGATTAACGAACCACACCGAAGTAATTGTTTATTTTATTTCCCAATCCCAACCTATATATCCCATGGAGCAAAACTGGTAATACTCCATATCTAACACCACGGTGTTATCGGTAAAATTGATTACCATTTCACGTTCAAATCTAATTAAAGATTTAACTATCGCTTTGGAGCAAAACTGGTGGTACTCCATTCTCGATCACCTTTCAGATTTGATAATTTAAATTATCAATTCACATTTTAATCTAATTAAAGATTCATTAAAACTCCACTTAGTTTTAATCTTTTCAAAAATCAATATCCTGCCTTTAACTGGGTTAAAGAACCAATGTCATCAAAACACGATTCACGACAAACCCAAATCACATTTGATATTAAATACAAGGCTCTGAATAGAAAATATATCGACTTATATTCAATACCAAATTCTGAAACCAACAAATATCGTATTGGAAATAACGATATAAAATATATCTTTCAAATTCCCATAACAATATCTGTATAGTCACGAAATCCAACATCGAAATATCCCGAAGATAATTTCGATTCAGCTCCATTCCAATCCACGTATTGGAAATTATCGATTATTTTCAAAATCACTTTCAAATTCAATTTATTTATTTCAAAAATAAATTGATTTTAATTCTAGTTCAAAACTAGTTCATTTCGATAAAAATCTATTTTTACCTTCTAATGTGGAATTTTCCAGCCCAATTCTTTCCAATTCACATATTATAATTTTACACAAATTATATATATTTTTGATAATTTTATCAAGGCCCGTACAGTCGATTTCCAACAACGGCCATCGAACTGCACTTACAGCGACCTTTTTCAAATTTGATTTGGACATAATTCCAAATCCAACCGTTAGATTTCAAATTTCTAATATTCATTGGAAAGCTCTTTTCGATACGAACCCAACGGTTCCGGTTTTAGGAGAATCCGACGATCGGATCTCCCGCAACGTCAATTCGAAGTCAATGGTCGAAATTCACGAACTACCGCGGCGCGGCGCGTTCTATTCAGGCCATTATATATATAATATATATTATATATATTTCGTCGATTTCCTTTTAAAACGTATTTTATAAATCGTTTTAAATTCGTTTCAAAAACAATTTCAACTTCATCTTCAATTTCAAATCGATTTGATTTCAATTCAATTCGAGTTCATTTCAATTCAATTCAAATTCAAATTCGTTTCAATTCAATTCAATTCGAATTTACCTTCTATTTGATCTAATTCGAATTCGTTTCAAATTGATTTCAATTCAATTTCAGTTTGTTTGAAATTTCAATTTCAATCTAATTCAATTTGAATTCATTTCCATTTTACTCGAATTCAAATTCACTTTCTATTCAATTCGAATCGAATTCATTTTCTATTCGATTCGAATTCATTTCAAATTGATTCAATAAAATTTCAATTTCAATTTTTAATCTAATTCAATTTGAATTTCCTTTCAAAATATTCAATTTTGAAATCACTTTTCAACATTCATTATACAACGAATAAAATCGATATAAATATCGTTCGCGTCAAAATAACGCATCTCTAATCAACACGGCTTTATATATTTCAATAAATTCGTTATTCTATTCAACAAATGAATATTTATTTCATTCAACACATGAATCTATATTTCTTCCAACACACGACTATTTTTGTTATGTAAAATATTTTATAAAACTATGGTATCTATCGTTTGATTTTTAATTAGACTTCTACTGGGAAGTAGTTCTAATTTTAAATATGATAAAGATGTAAATTTCATTGTATAAAATATTTCACTCAACACATGCACATCGTCAACACATGACTATTTTTATATTCAACACATGAATTTTCTTTTATAATATTCCTTATTGTCCCAATTGGAATGAGGCCCAATCAATCACCATATAACGTTAATTATATGGATTTCCATACAACACATGTATATAATAGCATTGAAAAATAATCAACCATCAACCAAAGTGCACTACACTGTATAAGCATCAAATATAGATATCTAACGCTTATAACAGCCTGTCAATCAATCGATCGACATATTTAATCAATCAGGATGAGTGAACTTCAAATTTCATCCCAACACCCGTGTGGGGTTTCAAACAATCAAACACAGATTTTATTTGTGCAGTTGGGCGACGTGTAAAATTTATCGACCCAATCAATATCAGTCAAATCAGTGTATATAAACAAATCGGTCGATTTGTTTATAAATATTCATTTATTCACTTTCACGTTAAAAATTATATTTTTTAACGATAATATATTCTATTTTAACACATGAATTTCTATTCATTTCATTTATACAATAAAAATGATATTTTTATTTTTCTAACATATTTTGGGAAATTTCGGCGGCATAACGGCACGATACTAGAAACGGGACGAGGCCTAGCCTTATCCCCGGTCTAGTGAAGGCCCACGCCATTCACACATCAATCAATTCATTTCAATTCACCAAATAATTCAATTCAAATCAAATAATCTAACCAACTACACAACCAATCAATTTAACAAACAAGCCATCCATGGTCTGTGGATGACGGGTGTCGGGTGCTACTAAGCACCGTCTGCATCCTAGTATATATATATAACTAGAAAAAGAGAATTTAGAGTGAGAAGTTCTCACCGAAAGCTATCCAATACCACGACACTCCTATTGTAGAGATCTTCGTCGTTCTCGCCTTTTCTTCCATCTTCGTTGCCCGTAATCACTACATATATAAAAATCACATATTTTTATATTTTGATGTCTTTAAAATAAAAGATCACATTTTTATTTATTCACTTTCAATTTAAAAATCATATTTTTATAATCACTTCATATATTTAAAAATCGAATTTTTACTCTGCTATTCAATATATAAAAATACGCATATTTTCACAACGCTACTATATAGATAAAAATTATATTTTTATCACCTTATTCTCCATATAAAAATTTCACCCTTTCAAAAATAAAGTTTTCGCCTTTATAAAAATAACTACTTCATTTCAACGTATATAAAAAAAATAAAAATCAGATTTTTATTTTGCTATCTATACAAAGGTGATATTTTTATATTCTCTATCCTATAAAGATTATATTTTTAATACTTTAAAAATATAAAAATCATATTTTTAATATTTCTATATAAAGATTTCGCCTTTTTAAATTCAAAGATTTCACCTTTTTAAATTCAAAGATTTCACCTTTTTAAATTCAAAGATTTCACCTTTTTAAATTTTCATTTTTATTTTCCTACAAATATAAAGATCATATTTTCCTAATACAAAAATCTAAACTTTTATAAATTAAAAATCTAAATTTTTATAAATTAAAAATCCTAACTTTTATAAATTAAAAATCCTAACTTTTATAAATTAAAAATCCTAACTTTTATAAATTAAAAATCCTAACTTTTATAAATTAAAAATCCTAACTTTTATTTAACAAAGCTATACATAATCAAAAAAAAAAACAAAAAAAAAAGGGAAAGACACTTACAGGTTTTAGCAAGAGGGAGGGGGGGTCGCGTTTTCCGTTCAGGCGAAGGAGAAGGATCGGTGGAAGAAGGGGGGGTGCGGATGTGGTCGTGGGAGGAGGAGGGGAAGGTGGCGGAGCACTGGCGATGGGAGGGAGGTAGGAGAGAGCTGGAAAGGAAGGTCGAACGGAGGGGGAGAGGGAGAAGCAGGGCGGCGCGGTGGCCCACGCCAGTGCTGGCGGCGGCGACGCCTCCAAGGGGAGGGCGAACGAGATCCGACGGGGCGCGATTAGGTCTGGGTTTTTTTTTTATAATCGATCTGAAATGAAATTTAGGGGGGGCAGGACCAATAAAGGGGAGGATATATATTTTATTTTTATTTTTTTTTAATTTAAAAAGTTGACTTTTATAAACGAACTCGAAACGAGGTCCACCGCCTGTCGTCTATAGCATTTCACCCCCATTCCGAACACAATGGGATATGTATCGTAGGTTGATTCGACTGTTTGAATCAGTTTCCGTTAAATTTACATTTAAATCACTATATTGAATTTTAAACGTACATTTCAAATTACCGGGGTCCCATATTAACTTTAAAAATTCTGGAAAAATATTTTCTAGCTTCGTATTGACGATACGGTCCTAACCAAACTAGTTTCGTCGAATTCTGAGACCGTATGAAAAATGGCCAATTTCCAGTCGATTAAAATCAACTGAAACTGGTCAAACGCGTTTTCCTCTGCCACGCTCACATATTGATTCGAAAAATTATGAAATTTGGAATCTAGCAATAATTCGACATCACGGACCCAACAAAAGTGGTTTCGTCGAAATCCGAGGTCATTTGCAAAATTCCTATTTTTAAGGGCCTGAATTCCATAGCGACTATTCAGAATTTTCAACTGGACATATCTTTTGATTCCCGCTATGAAATCTTGATTATTCGGATTCGTTGGAAAGATATTATCAATTAGATCCTATTATTTTTGGTTTCACTAAAATCCGGATTGTTTTGCACCCGGTACATTCAATTGAAGTTTGAAATCGAATTATCGAACTACCGCGCCATTTTCAATTCTATTTATAATTATATATAATTATTTATATTCAAACGACGACGTATATAATATATACGTCGACTTATATTCAAAATAAATTTATCGTCGATTATATTTAAAATAATCTATTTTAAATGTTCAAAATTCACTAAAATTGCCAAAATAAAAATTTTAAACTGGCCCAGATTTTCGGGTTATTACAAACGACGTGGGAACGTTGGGGAAAAGTTTAGGTAAAAGTTGAATATTATGTAATTGGCATAAAAAGGGGTTGTAAGAATATAATTAATTTTGGGCATAACGAAAAAATGTGGCATAACATAAATTTACCACACTTATGGATAATTTACATATAAACTTGGACATGAATGGTAAATATGTAAATTGGCTAAAAGATGAACACGCCTAACCCGAGGTTAGATTGAGTTGCAGTGTAAGACTGCCCGGAACCGCCCGGAACTGCCCGGAACTGCCCGGCACATCCATCGACCGCAACAACATAGATCTAATGTGAGAGGTTAGCGCGTTAAGCCCAAAAACCCGAGGTTAGAATGAGTTTGCGGTAGAAGTCTGCCCGGAACCGCCCGGCACATCCAGCAACCGCAAAGGCGCAAACAACAGTTCTAATGTGAGAGGTTGGTGCTTTAATGAATAAATTAAGGCTAAGGAACAAACATGCTAAAAATGGGAAGGTTAAGTAACATATGAACAGGCGACACTTAACCAATACAATATGTTAGGTAGGTGGGTTAAGTTAACATGGATAAGAAGACAACTTAACCAATATTACATGAACAAAGTGGATAGGGTTAAGGCAAGCTTAACCAATCATACATATGGACTTGATAAGGGGAAGGGTTAAGTAAATCTTGGGTAAGTGGGTAATATTAGTATATATAGGCCTACAAAACTTAACTATTAAATAAACATGCGTGAATCCGTGAGAAGGTTAAGTAACATATGAATAGGCAACACTTAACCAGTACAACATGTTAATTAAGCAAATGGGTGGGGTTAAGTTAAATTGAGGACACTTAACCATTATAACATGTTGATTAGGAAACCCTAGTAACGGGGACCCATTTCAGAAGTAACCCACATAGATGTATCATGGTACCCTGAGCTAGGCAGGGTGGGGCACGATTACTGGGCTGATTATAAGCGGTCAAAATAGCGGCGGGTGGTGCAGCAGTGTAGGTTCAGACGGAGTATGGTCGTGCACGTGCCCCGGAGTGGAAAAAGCAGGCACTGGGCATCAGTAGTATACATTGTGCATCTTGAATCATGTCGGGTTGCCATCATTGGAATTGATACACCCTATGATGGGGCCAGCACATGTATCTACATACAAGCGAGGTCGAATGACACAAGTAATAATACATGCGAGTTAGGGAGCCGATCGAACGAGGAACGTAGTGGGTACAACTCGTGGGGGTAGCAACAAAAAGGGGCACCTACGATAGCAGCTAGGAGTACACGAAACTACCATTATCATGATTAGTAAGAGGGATCAACTTTTAGTAGGGGACTAGTAAGGGTGCGGTGTAACTAGTAATGATACGGTGTTACTAGCATTGGTGCAGTGTAGTAATTATCCTGTAGTGACTAGAAGCGCAATCAACGTTATATCTTGTTCATATTGTCTGCCTTGTCATGCCTATTTATTCTATAGTCATTTCTTGCTTTCCAGTTTATGTTCTTATCATGTTACTTTAATAATTATATTGTTAAAGTCACTAGACTCACCAAACTTATGTCTGACCTAGTTTGTTTCGCCTCTTTTCTTCCTCTCCCCCTCCCCCCAGGTTCTTAGGGAGGAAATACTCAAGCTTAGTTCAGATATCTCTTTCTTCCAGCTTGAAGTTGAAAGGTGTATTGCTTGGATTTGATTCTGCGTATAGCATTTTTCTGTTGGGGATTATGGCTTTAAAATTATGTACTCTAAAGGTTTTGTACAAGACTGATATTATATACTTTATTTTTTGTATTTGGAAATGTAATCAAACTTATTTCTATTTCCGCTGCAATAAGGATATAAAGTTTTCAAGTACTACTTTTTCTGTCTTGTAATATTCCGTTCTGTTTACTTATAATGCTCCATGAAACTTAATGCATTCCCTTTGAGAGTGACATTAATGGACGCGGGGTGTTACAATTAAATATGTATCTGTTTGGCGGCGGAGAATTTATTCTCTTGCTTAATGCCCTTCTCTAGGACGTACGAGCTCAGAGGTTATATATCGATAGATATTAGTCGCATGACTTGAATTGCCTGTGCGGCACACTGAGATGCAGTGATCAAGGCTTTTGTTGAAAAGTAGAGTCTTGTGGTTGATGATCAAAGCACGACTTTAATACATCGTAGCTTTGTGTATGGCGTTAATTTGCGAGCCTCACACCTCGGTATGAGTCAAAAATGGGATCGTGACTGCAGGGAGTGCACGACGTTTCTTTCTAGCTATGGGTGGTGTCAGCATTTTACTAGCCCTGACATTGTTGTTATTTTACCTATGTGGTTGTTGGATTGCGAGGCGCCTCTGATATATCGGTCTCTTCGGAGCCGATGGATAGGTCTGATAGGACCGGGAATCGTGTGTTCAGGATTAACCAATCCTCAAACGTAACGGAGGACCGGCCCTGAAGATCCAAGGGTTACCCAGAGTGTGTAGTCCTGAGACATTTGCTAGAGTGTCTTGAACCGGTGAGGAGTCATCCCTGGCCTCGACTAATGACGGAAATCCAATTTCCAATACGTGACATTTAGTTTTATTTGTAGAGCCTAGTATGGTGACATAGTGGGATGGGGCACTATGTCGTCTACGATTGATACATTTATATTTGAAGTTGTTTTCATACACTTTACATTATAATAGTATCAAAATGATTTGTTTTAAACGTGCCAAGCATGTTTGGCTATTATAAGGTAAAACTCTATCTTCCGGCTTGCGTTGCATTGTGTGATGGGACCTGAGTCTTATAATAGCTTCATTTTTCCAAAAAGCATTTCGATGTTTATTCTATGCACTGGTTCTTAGGAGGAAACCCGTTCCATGTTATACGTCGTGGTCCCTTGATTTACCTTATTTCTAAAGTAAAGTTTTAATTTAGTTCTCACACCAGTCACATGATTGACCTGGAGTTTATTGTTTTAACCTAAACTCTAGGTGCCCCTATTTTCCACACGGGCAGCTAGTAGTTTTGATTTTGCATATTTATATTCATAGGATCCTGGTTTACAGCTGGAACGATATTCGGAAAGCTCTATATCCGTTTATCTCTTTCAGTTGTGTTTTGTATTATTTTCCGCTGCTATGTAATGTAATTTGAATCTCTGATATTTTTCTAATGTATTTTATTTATTCATACTCTGGAATATTCTTGTGTCTGATGGAATTGTTGTAATAAGCAATGAAATGTTCTTCTATTTGTGTTCTGATTTATCTTGTCCTCAAAGCAATCCGGGCTTTCCTTCACGGGGAAGCTCCGGTCGCCACATTTGGTATCAGAGCTTTGGTTTATAGAGCTCAAGAACAAGACACATTAGAACCATACGAAAGAATTCATCAGAGATTGGATTAGTAATATCCATTGAGAATGACTCGTTAGAGATGGGATCAGTAGTATCCTAGAACAAGTGTGAAGAGTATTATTTTTAAAATAAAAATGAAAACAAGCTTTGTTTTAAAAATTTAAATCGTATTATACGTATTTGAATAGTTATTTTAAATTGATTTCGACAATCCAATATATAAAGATTTTGCATATACGCCTTGCAAACGTATATTCGAAGTTTTAATATACCGGATAAATATAGAATCACACTCAGTCGCCAGGGCATAATTCTGACGATTGACGCGTCATCATCAACATTTAAGTTTGAACTTCAAAGGTGGGATACCTATATATTTCCAATTGACTGGTGTGAGAACCAAAACTAGATAAGGTATATTGTTGTGAATTGGCATCGAAAATCTGATTTTTGGACTATATATTAAAGTTATGCATTTGAAAAGCTAATCAGCTAATTGATTGATAATTGTGTTGTGTGATTATTTATTTAAATCAACATGTGAAAGAAAGGTAAATTTAGGCCAAATTGGACCAAATGTTGAAATGTATTGAAAATTGTTTGGAAATGCATGCATGCACATATATATGTGTGAACAGGTCATAGCATGGATGCTAGAGCAGAGGAATAAAACTGTATGCCCGACAAATAGGTACATGTTTACTAATTTATTGGGTTTGGATGATTTTATGAGCCGATTGGCTAACCGCTTGGCTTTTTCTTTTTGAGATGAGAGGGCCTGTGTGGCGGTTTGGAGATCTTCCCGGTGCTCCCGCACAAGGGAGGTTATGGCGAAATTTTTCGAAAATTTAGGGTGTTAGCCAAATTTTTGAAAAATTAGAAATTCTTAGAAACGGAAAAGTTGAAGAATGAAAGCCAAACTGAAAGTTGAGTTGGTTTTTAAAACAACTTTCAGCTCTGCTCCTCCTCGAGGACAAAAAGATTTTAAGTGGGGGAGATTGTAACAACCCGGAAAATCAGAACCAATTTAAAAATTTTATTTTGGCAATTTTAATGAATTTTTATTATTTTAAATAATAATGACTAGAAACTTATTTTGAATAGAATTACAACGTATATATTTATTTGAATCGACGTTAGAATAAATATTTAATTTTAATTACAAAAGGAATTGAAAATGGCACGGTAGTTTGAAAATTCGATTTCAAATTTCAAATGAATATGCAGGATTCAAAATAAACCGGATTTTAGTGAAACCAAAAATAATAGAATCTATTTGAAAATATCTTTCCAACGAATCCGAAAAATTGAAATTTCATAGCGGGAATAAAAAGTTATGTCCAGTTGAAAATCCAGAATAGTCGCTATGGAAAATATAGCCCTTAAAAATGGAAACTTTGCAAACGACCTCCGTTTTCGACGGAACCACTTTTTTTGGATCCGGGATGTCAAATTATTGCTAGATTCCACTTTTCATAGTTTTTGGAATCAATATGAGAGCGTGGCGAAGGAAAACGTGTTTTGATAATTTCAGTCAATTTGGATCGACTAGAAAATGGCCACTTTTCAAACGGTCTCCAAATTTGATGAAATTAGTTTTTTTAGGAACGTATCGTCAATACGAAGCTAGAAATAATTTTTCGGGAATTTTTAGAGTTAGTATGTGGCCCCGGTAAATTAAAGTGTGCATTCAAATTGAATATATAGATTTATATTTTGATTTTGACAGAAACTGATCGAAACAGCCGAACTGGCTTACGAAACATATCCAATTGTGTTCGAAATGAGGGTAATTAGCCAGAGACGACAGTCGGTGGGTCTCGTTTGGAGTTCGAAATTAAAAGTCAACTTTTTGGATAATTAAATGTAATAAATATTATAAAACCTTTCCCTCTACCCCTTTCCTCTTTCCCTCTCCGTCAGATCTTGAACTGAAAGAAAAAAAACCATTGACCCCATCGCGCCTTCCTTCCGTCGCGCCCCCCCTCTCGCGTCAGGCGCTGCCGGCGAGATTTCCCCCTTCCCTTTGCCTCTCCCTCTTCCCCCTCGACCACGTGAAGCCCCAACCCGGACCCAACCCCCTGAGCACCCAAAACCCGACTGCCTTGACCAAAACACCACCGGCTTCAGGCGCCACCCCTACCACCAGCGCTGGCTTCCACTCCTTCTTCGACTTCGAAAGTGAGTTTTCAGTTTATTTATTTATTTATTTATTTATTACTTAAAAATCTGATTTATAACACTTTAAAATTCTGATTTATAACACTTCAAAGATATGGTTTTTATAACTATATATATAGTTATGATTTTTATAAATATATAAAATATGATTTTTAGCAAATAAAAGTATGATTTTAAATTATATATTTATCATGTAAAGACGAGATTTTTATGTAATGAAAGAAATGACTTTTATGCATAAAAAGATTTGAATTTTAATTAGAAGAAGTGATTTTTGTAAGCGAAGTAAAAACTAGATTTTTAATTCATGAAAAGGTTAGATTTTTATAGAAAATAAAAATCTGATCTTTATTTGTTTGTTTAGAAAATAAAAATGATTTTTATATGTACATAGAAATAATTAAAATATGATTTATATATTTTAGAAATAATAAAAATATGATTTTTATATTATAGAGATAATAAAAATATGATTTTTATATAATAGTGAAAATAAAGATGTGATTTTTATATAGAGAATGGAGAGAGAAAAATATGATCTTTATATATTTTTCATTGAAATAAAATATGATTTCATCGCATATAAAATAGTTAAGCTATAAAAAAAAACATATGATTTTTAGATTATGTATGCTATTTTAAAAATAACTGAACTATGAAAATATTTTTGGAAGGATAAAAATATAAATTTTATCGTATGAACACTATTTATAAAATCGTCAAACCATGAAATAAAAATTCGATAGTTAAAAATATGATTTTTAACGTATATATGATATTTACAAAATAGGCATGCTGGATTTCTGGAAATTTTTAAAATTGACAATCAAAGCACAGCGGAGTGGATCCCAAAGGTGAGTACTCCTCACTTTTATTTTATTTTCTAGTTAAAATATACACTAGGATGCAGACGGTGCTTAGCAGCACCCGACACCCGTCGTCCACAGACCATGGATAAGTTGTTTGTTTGTTTGATTATGTTGTGAAAATAGATTGTGTGATGTGGAATGAAATAAAATATTTTATAGTTAAAAATATAATTTTTAACGTGTATATGAATAAAATAAATATTCATAAACAAATTGGACGATTTGTTTATGTACACTGATTTGATTGATATTGATTGGGACGATAAATTTTACACATCGCCCAACTGCACAAATAAAATTCATTATTTGTTGATTGAAACCCCACACGGGTATTGGGAGGATATATGACATACACTAGCCCCAATAATTAGCTGTATGTCAATCGATTGATTGACAAGCTGTGTAAGCATTGAATATTTATACTTAATGCTTATGCAGTGTAGAATGCGCTTTGGATGATGGTTGACTGTGTTTGGTTGTTGTGTACATGTGTGTATGAAATCCATATAAATCAAATTATATGGTAATTGACGGTGTCTGATTTCAGTTCAGATATAATGAATATTTTAAAATAATATTCAGTAAAAGATCAAAATCTGATTTTGATGTCCGATTTGGGATAGACATGAAAATATTTAAATATATAAAGCCGTGTTGATTAGATTAACGCCATTTTGACGTGTTGATATTTATATCGATTTTATTCATTTTTATAATGAATATCGAAAAAGAAGTGATTTTGAAATGTAATGTTTTGAAAATACTATCATTTGTATATCGATGATATGGAATATTGAATTTTGATTTGAAATTGAAATGAAAGTTGAAATCGTTTTGAAAAAGAATTTAAAACGATTTATAAAATACGTTTTAAACGGAAATCGACGAAATATGTATAATTTATATTATATATATAATTGCCTGAATAGAAGCGTCGCGCCGCGGTAGTTCGCGAATTTCGACCATTGACTTCGAACGGACATTACGGGATATCCGACCGTCGAATTCTCCTAAAACTGGAACCGTCAGATTCGTATCGAAAAGAGATTTCTAAAGAATATGAGGGATTTGAAATCTAACGGTTGGATTTGGAATTACGTCCAAATCAAATTTGGAAAAGGTCGCTTAAGTGCAGTTCGATGGCCGTTTATGGAAATCGACTGTACGGGCCTAGATAAAATTAATAAAAATATCAATAATCTGTGTAAAATTATAATAAATGATTTGGAAAGAATTGGGCTGTGAAATTCCATATTTTAAAAGATAAATATATTTGTTATCGAAATGAACTAGTTATGAACTAGAATTATAATCCAATATTTTTAAAATAAATAAATTGGATTTGAAATGGTTTGAAAAATAACCAGAATTTCCAATATATGAATTGGAATGGATTTGAATCGAAACTATCATCGGAATATTTCGATGTTGGGTTCGGGATTATACGGATATTGTTATGGAAATTTGGAAGATATATTTTATATCGTTATTTCCAAAACGATATTTGTTGGTTTCAGAATTTGTTATTGAATATAGACCGATATATTTTTTATTCAGAGCCTTGCATTTAATATGAAATGGGATTTGGGTTTGTCGTGAATGGTGTCTTCATTAACACTGCTCTTAAACCCAATTGAGAAAAGATTAAATCTTTTTATTTAGATTTAATGAAGTATACCAATTAATTAATATTTAATTGGAATTGAATCGAAATTGATTTTTGGGTTTATCGTGAACGGTGTTTTAAATAACACTTGTTCTTTAACCCGATTAAAATGGAATGTGAATTGGATTAATTATGAACTATGTTTTTAACGACATTCGTTCTTTAACCCGATTTACAGTGAAATGTGATTTGGAATTTATAAATCTTTTTACTAAGATTTAATGGGATTTTCCAAAGTAAAGTTTTCCAATTTAATATTAAATTGGAATTGAATGGAATTCGATTTAATAATGATTGAAGTGAAATTCTGTGGAGGGAGACCGTTAATACATATGGAATTTAAAAAGTTTTGCCGTTATTCCATTAAAATTGTTAGTCGGATACGAAAATTGGTATCGATTATATATTGATTTTTTTCCTGAAGATTTCATAATTAATGGAATGTGATTTGGGTTTATCGTGAACTGTGTTTTAAATGACATTAGTTCTTTAACTTAGTTAAAGGCAGGATTACATGTTGTCATTGTATTTCGAACTGTAAGGTTGATCTCTGCTAAATATATATCTGTTTGGCGACGGAGAATTTATTCTCTTGCTTAACGCCCTTCTCTGAGACATACGAGCTCAGAGGTTATATATCGGCAGAAATCAATAGTACGGTGTAGATTGTTGATGCGGCATGCTTGATTTTCCAAAGTTAAATAATCATTAATATTGATTATTGGAAAGACTAAAACCAAGTGGCGTTTTAATGAATATTTAATTAGATTGAAAGGTGAATTGATAATTTAAATTATCAAATTTGGAAAATGATCGAGAACGGAGTATCACCAGTTTTGCTCCATGGGATGAATAGGTTGGGATTGGAAAATAAAATAAATGATTAATTCGGTGTGGTTCGCTAATCCCGACTAGTTTGCAAAACCTTAACATGGTTTGAATTGACATCCAAAGGAATATTAAAGAATAAATTTAAAGAATTTATATTTTATAAAATTAATGGGAACCTTTCCCAAAGGATATGAATATTTAAATGAAAGAATATTCAGAATTGGAATGAGGCGTATGTTGTGTTTTTATAACACTTGTTTATTATATACGTGAGTTATTCGGAAAGGCCGGGTTTATACCCATTCTGAATAACTGATTTAACGATAAGTCGACGATGAAGACGGTGGTTGAAGACCGGAGGTCTTCACATCGTTTGGATGATTACTGATGTCTTGATTGGGCTGTACACCCAAGACGAGGTAATAAGTGGTGATCGTCCAGACATACTTAGAGATCAACGAAATATGCCAGGACCTCTCTCCTGTATTGGACATACGGGACGAGGAATAAGGTGCCTTCGGTTTCGTTCAGACCCAGAACGGACTTGTAAATGGATTGTGTGTCTGATATTGGATTTTATTCCGTGTTGATTAATTTCTATTAAATATATAACTGTTTGGCGGCGGAGAATTTATTCTCTTGCTTAACGTCCTTCTCTGAGACGTACGAGCTCAGAGGTTATATATCGATAGATATCAATCGCATGGCATGAATTGCCTGTGTGGCACGCTGAGATGCAGTGATCAAGGCTTTTGTTGAAAAGCAGAGTCTTGTGGTTGATGATCAAAGCACGACTTTAATACAACGTAGCTTTGTGTATGGCGTTAATTTGCGAGCCTCACACCTCGGTATGAGTCAAAAACGGGATCATGACTGCAGGGAGTGCACTACGTTTATTTCTAGCTATGGGTGGTGTCAGCGTTACACTAGCCCTGACATTGTTGTTGTTTTACCTATGTGGTTGTTGGATTGCGGGGCGCCTTGGATATATCGGTCTATTCGGAGCCGATGGATAGGTCCGATAGGACCGGGAAACGTGTGTTCGGGAATAACCAATCCTCAAACGTAATGGAGGACCGGCCCTGAAGATCCAAGGGTTACCCAGAGTGTGTAGTCCTGAGACATTTGCTAGAGTGTCTCGAAGCGGTGAGGAGCCATCCTTGGCCTCGACTCATGACGAAAATCCAATTTCCAATACGTGACATTCTGTTTTATTTGTAGAGCCTAGTATGGCGACATAATGGGATGTGGCATTATGCATTCTATGATTGATACATTTATATTTGAAGTTGTTTTCATACACTTTACATTATAATAGTATCAAAATGATTTGTTTTAAACATACCAAGCATGTTTGGCTATTATAAGGTAAAACTCTATCCTCCGGCTTGCATTGCATTGTGTGATGGGACCTGAGTCTTAAAATAGCTTCATTTTTCCAAAAAGCATTGCTCTGTTTATTCTATGCACGGGTATTCTTGGAAGGAAACTCGTTCCGTGTTATACGACGTGGTCCCTTGATTTACCTTATTTCTAAAGTAAAGTTTTAAATAACTGTTTTAGTTCTCACACCAGTCACATGACTGACCTGGAGTTTATTGTTTTAACCTAAACTCTGGGTGCCCCTATTTTCCACACAGGCAGCTAGTAGTTTTGGTTTTGCAGATTTATATTCACAAGATCCTGGTTTACAGATGGAACGTTATTCAGAAAGCTCTGTATCTGTTTATCTCTTTTAGTTGTGTTTTGTATTATTTTCCGCTGCTATGTAATGTAATTTGAATCTCTGATATTTTTCTTATGTATTTTATTTATTCATACTCTGGAATATTCTTGTGTCTGATGGAATTGTTGTAATAAGCAATGAAATGTTCTACTATTTGTGTTCTAATTCGTCTCATTCTCAAAACAATCCGGGCTTTCCTTCACGGGGAAGTTCGGGTCGCCACAATATGGTTAGTATCACTAAATACAATGTTAAGGATATTTTACTCAACTTTATTTACACCTACTTAAAAGTAACCTATCGTTTTTTCTTAAAAGCAGTTTCAACTTATAAGAGACATTAAAAATAAATGTTAGGAACATTGGCTAGGTAAGTTATGAGTTGTCGACTACTTATAAACAACTATTAAATATGCTTTGAGGGGATATTCTAAAACTTACTTTAATTAGGAGGTTAGACTGTGGCTCGGTAAGGAACATGCCTTCACTTCTCTACCTGCTTACAATTTCAAGTAACATAACTCAAAGCTAAACACATTGGATTTGATTGAGAAAACACCATCCATTGCATACTCGGGAGACATATAACCACTAGGTATTTTAAGATAAATGAAAATAAATATTCAATTGAAAATTTGTATGAAAAATGCTATTAAAAGGAATTTATTCTTACTATGTGCCAACCACCCATTTTATCCTTATGTTGCTTCATCCCCACCAAGAATTCATGTTAGGCCAAAATCTGAAATTTTGGGATTCATACCTTTGTCAAGAAGAACATTTCTGATTTTTGAATCTCTGTGGATTATTTTAAGCCAAGAATCTTGATTAAGGTACGAAAGCCCTCGGGCAATTCTTGTAATAACACGGTAGCATGTTGGCCAATCCAAGCTTTTAACCTTTTCTTTATTTGTCCTTGGTGTTATTATAATTAATTATGGACTACTAAAATTAGTTGGACGTCAATTACCAATTTTCGATGGAAAAAGGTCTGTTATGGTAAGTATTTTTCTTGAATTAATGGAATATAGGTAAATTAACGAATAAAAAAGCATCCAAGCTTTTGTTGTGCATATATTCATATATTAGCACTCTCCTCCCCTTGTATGCAACGACCTAACAATCAGACAAGATTTCAATGTTGAGGTTCTGCTATTAATAACTCATTTTTGGATTCATCAACTCATTGGTTGGAATCTTTAAACAATCTCTTGATTGTAATTTCTTTGGATCTTTGTAAGATACCCTAACATGCATCAAATTTTACATGAGAATTTTTATATTTAAATATTATTTATTTCTCAGGCTATTTTCTAACACGAAACCTATGATAGCAAAGCTTGCATATTGAAGAGATGCGGAATTTAAAAGTGGTATATCAAAATGGGCGTGCTTTTATAGCCTTTCCACATAAAATGAAAAAAGCATTGGATGATTGGTTTTTTAAGAAGCATTTTTTTATGACATGGTGCATCCAACTTATATTTAAAATGTGACTAGTATTGTTCTTCATTAAACATAGGTAATGGTAGTCATAAATAATGCTGATATGATGTGTAATCCTACTTTATACACTGGACCATATCGACCTTCTCCAAGTTTATTAGCAACTGCAAAATTATGTCTTTATAGAATATTATTAGAATACTCAGGTTTACTTATAAAACAAATTAACTCAGGTTGTTTATATATATTTAGTTTTATCTTCACGGCCTATAACTGATCTATGTGCTTTATAAATAACAATGTTGAATTATATTTACTTATGAGGTATGACTGCCATAACAACTTATAAAAATCAATTCAAATGATCCCTTAGTTCAAATTTAAATGTGCTATAATACATTTTAATTTAGTTCTTCTTATGTTTTCTTTATTTGCATGTAGGAATTTAAAAGAAGGCTAAAGGATATCCTCTTAAACTTTAGGTGTAGTCGAGTGGGTAACTCCAAGTTCTCTATATATTTTTCGGAGGGAAATATGTGTTAGTGTTGTTATAATTGTGGACTATATTACTTCTTAGTGATTATTGTACTGAAAATTTGAATGTTGAATCACTATTTCGTATGGAGGAACACTGTAACTGAATTGTGTGTGTGCATATATATATATATATATATGGTTTAATGTTATACTCATTTTTTTGGTCATTTAGTTTTATTTTAAATGATCATAAAAATGATGTATATGTATATAATTGTACTAATTATAGCATTTTCAAGAATTTTGACAATTAACTACGAGTTTTCTACAAAAGATCATCACTTTGCATCGGTTGTTAGGAACGAACAATGCAACAAGAAAACTTTTTAAGCCAAATGTTACTTTTTTGCATCGTTTTTTTAAACAACCAATAACGGGTGCTACAATTCCAACTCTTGCATCAATTGTAGAAAATAACCGATACAAAAATATGCTTTTTTAAGTCAACATAACATTTTTTGCATCTGTTTTTAGTAAAAATTGATGCAAAAGCTGATCTTTTGCACCGTCTGTTACTGACAACCGGTGCAAAAAAAAACCTTTTTTGCACCAGTTCTAAAACCAATGCAAAAGTTACATGCTTTTTGCATCATCTGCATTCTCACTGGTTATAGTACCGAGGCAAGGGGGTATATAACTACCGGTGCAAATGACATGTTTTGTAGCAGTGAGATCCACATCCATAGATGCCAAAAACTAAGTAAACACACGAGTTTTATAGTGGTTCAACAAACACTGGTCTGGTCCACTTGAAATGATCTTTTATTATGTTGTAGACTACAAATCCGATGCAATCTTGTTTTGTAGCACCCCTACCGTATCATGAGCTACATCAGTCCAAATCTAACAAAAAGTTGTAGATGTTCAATATACAAACATTTATCCAAAATTTGAGCTCGTTTCCATTTTCGTAGCATTTTCAAAATCTTAGTTCAATTATACATCGGTAAGACATATATTCAAACCGTTAAATTTAAACATCAAATATATTATTCTACGAATGTCGGAACGAGTTCAAATTTTGGATAGATATAATACATATGTCAATTGAACATCAACAAATTTTTGTGTAATTTTAATTAGTGTACCTCACGATATGATAGGGGTGCTACGTGCTGCAAAACATGGGTTCCCCGGAACGCTATATATATATATATATATATATATATATATATAAACAAATAATTCTACTTCATTGTGGTTCAGGCCTTGGATTAGGTTTAAATGTTTGGTAGACATGATTGGGTCTTCTAGATTTAATGCATTGGGAAATATTGATGAACTAGTCTCTTCTATTATAGTAGATAGCAATATTAATAGTATGATACATCCTGCGACTCGAAAGATACATTAGCAAATTAATGATGTTCATATTAATGTTTCAGCATAGGTTGATCATTTTGAATGGTGTGAAGGAGGGTCATTTACTTTTCATAAATCATGGGAGAAGGTTAGAAGTAGAAAATTGGTTTTATCATATCATATTGTTATTTGGCATGCTAAAAATGCAAGAAAAATGTCTTTTATCACCTTTTCAGCAACTAATAACAGGTTATATACTAAAGACAGAATGGTCGGGTTTGGGATGATTGAAGATAATTGTTGTTGTCTATGTGGGGATGTTGAGGAATCAGCTCATCACTTATTTTTTAAATGTGTGTTGTAACGACCCGCATTCTACGCATTGAAGGATCGTAGAATATTTATTTCATTCTCATACGAAGTAGAATAGTCGTGTAACTTTGAAGAACGACTATTGGGGTCATTTCCCATGTTCACGATTTTTGTCGAATTTTAAATGACCGTTTTTTCCCTGGCAAATCTTGTTTCACCTATAACTTCTGAATGGTAAGGAGTTTTGACTTGAAACCATTTCCATTGGATTCAGATGATGGTTTACCTTTCCGTAGAGTGGTCACATTTGATAAACGGACTTACCGTTTGGGAGATATGACTGGAATAAGGTTTGGAAGGTGAAAACATCATAATTGGGCTTAACCAGGTGATTAGCAGCTAAGTCCATAACCCATTTCGGGATTAGGGTTATGAGAGGGCTGATAGGGTTTGGAAAATCAGTTTTATTCATTTTTCTAGCCGCCATTTACCTTCCTCTAACCCTAGTAATGGCCTTCATCCTCTAAATCTATCCCAAATCACATTCTAATCACATATTAAGCAAAACCACGTCAAATTAAGGCGGATTGGCATAGAAATCGAGATAGAGCTGCTGTATTACATTGGGAACCATGCCAAATTAGTTAGAGTTTCAGATCTGAGATTTATTTGTGGCTAAGGTGAGTAATTTGCACTTTTATTCACTAATTACGGCTAATAAGGGGTGATAAGTGATAATTAGCGAAATTATGCATCATTAAAATCTGGAAAAATATGTAGAAATTCTAAAATAATATTTTATGCCTCTGATATAAATTTGGGTTAATTTGGATTAAGTTTACTAATCGTATGGTTAAACATGGTTAAGGAGATTAAGGGGAAAATCATGCTTTTTGGGTATGTTTGATCTTAAATAACCCCTATGCTTGATGTTTTGACCATGTTGATTGATCCTATATGTTGCTACTATTGTTTGGAATGTTTTATGATTGATTAGTAAAGTTAGAATGGTTGAAAACACCATCGTATGGCGAGAATGGACGAAAAAATGGCTTGCTGGAAATGCTGCAGAGATCCGAATCGGATCGGATAGGGGGATCGGATCGGCTACCCGAACCGAACCAGAACTAGGCATCTTCAGAAGTGTGTAAACGCAAGGGCAACAAGGAAGGCCCGACTCGGATCGAATTGGAAGGAATCTGTAGTTGGATCGAGCTAGATTATAGCGAGCTGAAGCTTGACATGGGATCAGGTTGGATCAATTGGAGGAAAAGAAGATCGAACCGAACGTAGGCAGAAGGACCGAACCGAACGCAGGCAGAAGGACCGAACCGAACTGAACCGGAGTATTGAAGCACCGAACCGAGCCGAGGATAGGAGACCGAACCGAGTTCGAGCCTCCACTACTACCACACGACGACTCTTCTGAAGATCAATTCTAATTCGACCAAAACCCGAGATGCAAAGGAAGTCCAAATGAGAAGTTATTACTCAGGATCCAGATGGAAACCAACGAGTTAACTTCATGAGTTGGACTTTGCTGCAGGACGTGTGCAAAAGGGGTTATCGATATCCATAACTTTGGTCCACCACTGAGAGACGGATTAATGGCTATGGATCAGCAATGAGATTCATTAAGACTCCCAAGGGCAAGTGATCGTAGCATGGCTATGGATCAGTGCAATGGGGCCATTAGGACACCCAAGGGTAAGGTGATCTTAGCAAGAGATTAGTGGCTATGGACCAGCGCATTGGGGTCACTAAGACACTAAGGGCAAAGTGGTCGTAGCAAAAGGATTTGGTGATCAAAGTGGTGGATATCGTATGCTTTACGCACTGAGTGAGAGATGTGAGGATGATTGCTATGTTTGATGTTTGCTATCACCAAGACATGCACAATCCCATTTTACACTTTATGTTAGTGTTACCTTAGAGTACTATACATGTTGTTGTGCTAACTCTTTGGTTGCATGTCCAGGTTTAAGTATGATTATTTGTACCTGTTATTGTTTTGTTTTGCTGAAATCGCTCGTACCAGACTTTTGTCTGACCTAGAGTTTTATATCTCTTCTTATTACTCTGGATGCTCCTAAACGAGCAGACTAGAGACAGGTTAGGTGGTATGCACGAGTAGCTGTCCGGAGATGAGCAGGAGGCTTCCACGTACTATTTACATATATTCTCCCTGTGTTGTTGATGGTCACTGCTTTGGGCATTAGTAGTGCACCTTCTTTATTTCCTTCTAGAGATAGTATTTTGAAGTTGTAATAAAGATTTGGATCATAAGCTGTATTTTGGATTCCGCTACTCCGATGGTTATGGTTTAGTTTCAGCTTATGCATTGTCTCGCCTGTTTTATGTCAAGTTATGTTACTATTATATTTTATTCCATGCGCTGTTAGATATACTACGGGTTCTTTGTCGTTCATCGTTTCAAATTCCTTTTCTTTTGACGACCGTCCCGTGCTAGTCGGGCATTGGCATAGCGCATTTCGGGAAAATGTCGGCTGGTCCGGGGCAGGCCGTCACACTTGGTATCAGTGCCTAGGTTGCGTAGTTAACCTAGGGGAAGACATTAGGGAGAGATAGTATACGTATATGAGAGCGAGTATTTGTGATATTTTGGTTTTCAAAAACTATATATATGTACTATTAGTATATCTAAGGATGAAGTCGCACTGCACGGGCACCACTAAGGAGATGGTTAATCGTTTTTCTCTTTATAGATTGAACGATAAGCCGATATACGAGGTGTACGGGTTCAGGGGCCAAAAATGGGAATGCCCCTGATATGAGGACGATGTTTACTGCCTTCATTAGAGAGATTCATAGGGATGTTCGGGGAGCAGTTCCTAATGCTGTTAACGGTGATGGTGCAGTAATGCAGGCGCCTAGAGCCGATTTCGCCAAGCTTAACAAGGATTATAGTAGTCTTGGTGGGAAGTCGTTCCATGGAATGGAATCGGCTACGGATGTTCAAGATTGACTTGATAGTTGTGAGCGCATCTTCAAGGATTTAGGAATCGATGAAGAGAAAGGTAGCATCACGTCAACTTCAAGGATGGGCTTTGAATTGGTGGAATGCTATTAAAGCAGCTACTCCCGAGGATCAAATTACTTGGAATCAGTTTAAGACTCGCTTCAGTGATTAGTTTATCCCAGTTTCTCAGAAATCAGAATTGTTTAGGAAATTCTTGGAGCTTGAGTAGAATGGTAGGGCAGTCTCGAAGTATATTGCTGACTTCGATACCCTATCGAAATATGGATTATCTCTTATCAATACTGCCGAGAAGAAGAACGAGAAGTTCAAAACCGGCTTAGATGAGTACTTGGGGGAAAGATTTATAAACCACATCGATGAGACCTTCGAATCTATAGTAGGAAAGGCATTGAGGTCGGAGAGTCTTTACCCTAAGTCAAAGGCCGAGGTTGCTATTACATCTGCAGGGGAGCCAAAGCCGTAGGCAAGCAGTGGAGGCAAGAATAATTCGCAGAACAAGAGGAAACAGAACAAAGCTAAGGATGGTCAGAAGAAGAATAAGAAAGGTGTTGAGTGTTATAGTTGTGGCAAGAAGGGCCACTATGCCAAAGATTGTCGAGAAAAGCCAGCGGACAGGAAGTGCTTCAATTGCGGCCAAGTGGGACATCACAATGATAAATGTCCACAACCTCCTAAAGAGAAACAGATTGTGAGAGCACATGCTATCAACGTTGTTCCTTCTTCGTCGAATGCCCCAACTGCGGCAGAGAAAGGAAAGGGTGTCGTCATTCAAGGTATGATTTCCATTTATGATGTTCCTGTTCGAGTATTGTTCATTCCTTCATATCTAGTGACCTGGTAGATAGGTTGGGATTGGAACCCGAGATTGTCGATAGACCTTTAGTTGTGACGAAACCGATCGATGGTTCGACTAGCCTTAGTACGACTTATCGTAATTTGGTCTTATCGAGTCATGGATGTATATTTGCTTGTGATTGCTTTGTTTTGGGCTTTATTCGGTTTGGCATTATTTTGGGAGTCGATTGGCTCCAAAGGTATGGGGTGGTGGTAGACTGTGAGGGGTCTTCGGTGACCATTAGAGCGGGTGATGGGCGGAGAGTACTATTTGGTTGCCTACCTAGTGATCGGGTAATGGCTAGTTTTCTAAATTCCCTCGACATCCCGCATGATGAGTTATTAGATGTGCCTATTGCTGGCGAGTATCCGGACATCTTCGAGGAAGTGATCGGACTTTCACCACACCGAGAGATTGAGTTTCGTATTGATTTAGTGAAAGATGCTAGACCTATAGTGATGCCACTTCGTCGTATGACGCTATGGGAGCAGCGAGAGCTCGGGGTGCAAGTAAGCGATCTTTTGAAGAAGGGATTTATCCGAAGAAGTGTTCCCGAGTGGGGAGCACCAGTTGTATTTGCTACTAAGGCTAATGGTTCCCTTCTATTGTGTGTGGACTACTGCGAGTTGAATAAGGTGATGAGGAAGAATAAGTAACCTTTTCCGCGGATAGACAATTTGTTTGATCAGTTGAATGGAGCGAGAGTGTTCTCCGAGTTAGATCTCGTGATAGATTTTCATCAGCTACGAGTAGCAGCTGAGAGTATACCTAAAACGGCATTTTGGACGTCGTCTAGATTCTATGAGTGGTTAGTCATGCCATTTTGGGTTCACCAATGCACCAACATATTTTGTAGATCTTATGAATATAGTTTTTAGGGATCAATTGATAAGTTTGTTCTTGTATTCGTGGATGATATCTTAGTTTACTCGAGGACAGAGGAAGAACACAAGGAGCATTTGAGGACAGTGATGGAGGTGTTGAGGAAACACCAATTGAAAGAAAAATTTTCTAAGTGCCACTTCTGGAGGAGGGAAGTGAGGTCCTTGGGTCATGTTGTTTCAGAGAATGGTATTGCTGTGGATCCTGTGAAGGTGGCTACGGTACAAGATTGGTCTACGCCTAAGAATGCAACAGACGTGAAAAGTTTATTGGGGTTAGCTGGACACTATAGTAAGTTTATCCAAGACTTCTCAAAGATAGCAGCATCGTTAACTCAGTTAAATAAGAAGAATCAAGCTTTTATTTGATACGAAAAGTGTGAGAATGCATTTAAGGGTCTAAAGGAAAAGTTGACGCGTGCGCCAGTGTTGGTTATTCCTAAAGGTAACGAAGAGATGACAGTATACACGGATGCTTGTGATACCTGACTAGGTGCTATACTGATGCAAGGAGGTAGGTTTGTAGCTTATGCAAGTCGACAACTGAAACCACATGAGAAAAGATATCCTACCCATGATTTGGAATTGGCAGCGATCGTGTTCGCATTGAAGATGTGGAGACATTATCTCTTGGGAGAAAGATTTGAGTTGTTTACCAATCATAACTCGTTAAAGTATCTTTTCTCTCAAAAGGATTTAAATCTTTGTCAACAGAGATGGTTAGAGTTCTTGGCTTCATAAGATTTCAATATCGCATACACACCCGGGAAGGGCAATGTTGTAGTTGATGCATTGAATAGGAGACATGCCAATTTAGGGGCTATGTTTCTGGAATGGAAGCAACTGGAGTATATCGCGGTGTATGATTTGAGACCTAAGTGCGAAGTGGATCCAGAGATGTTAGCAAGTTTGATGATCAAACAGACTTTGATTGATCGGGTCGGCTCCATCCAGAGGGACAATCCTAATCTATTAGAAATCATCTCCAAAGTAGAGATGGGTATAGACGGTAAGGAAATGAAAAAGTATGGTCTTGATTGAGAAGGATGGCTTCGAAAGAATGGGAGGCTAGTTGTACGCAGCGTTAATGCATTGAGAGACGGAGTGCTTAGAGTAAGTCATCACTCAAATCTGATTATACATCCCAGTGGTAACAAAATGTATCAAGACATGAAGCAGACCTACTACTGGGAAGGAATGAAGAGAGACGTTGGGAAGTTTATATCCAAGTGCATAAATTGCCGGTTAGTTGAAGCTGAGCAAAAGAAGCCAAGTGGTTTGTTACAACCGCTGGAAATTCCCGAAGGAAATGGGAACAAGTTTCGATGGATTTCATCGACGGTTTACCAAGGACTAGATCGGGTCATAATAGTATTTGGGTGATTGTGGATCGACTGACCAAAAGTGCAAGGTTTATGCCAATCAAGTCGAATAAAACGACAGTTAAGTTAGCAGAACTGTATACGAAGTGGGTAGTGAGATTTCATGGAGTACCTAGAGGTATTATGAGTGTCTAAGATCCGTTATTTTCTAGTGGGTTTTGGAAGAGCTTACAAGAGGGTTTAGGGTCAGAATTACATTTCAGTACCGCGTACCATCCCCAAACTGACGGTCAAACGGAGAGGGTGAATCGTGTATTAGAGGACCTCCTGAGCGCTTGTATATTCGATTTTGGGGGCTCTTGGGATGACCATTTGCATCTAGTTGAGTTCGCATAAAATAACAGTTATCAATCCAGTATTGGTATGGCTCCATTTGAAGCTTTGTACGGAAGACCATGCAACTCACCATCATGTTGGTTGGAAACCGATGAGAAATTTGTGCTTGGGCCAGATGTAATAAGAGAAACTTCAGATAAAATCAAGGTTATTGAACAACGAATGAAAGCTTCCCAAGATAGGCAGAAGAGTTATGCTGATAAAAGACGAAGAGATTTGAAATTCTCCGTTGGCGACTTGGTATTCATCAAGAATTCTTCATTGAAGAATGTAATTCGATTTGGTAGGAGAGGTAAATTGGCACCAAGGTTTGTTGGTCCATTTCCAGTTCTCGAGCAAGTTGGGAATTTGGCATATAAAGTTGGATTACCTGACAAGATGGCAGGGGTTCACAACTTATTTCATGTTTCCCAGTTAAGGAAGTTCGTGCACCGTTCTGATATGACTATTTCACCAGATCAGTTGATGATATCGAAGTGGAATCCAAGGCAGTTGGGAGCCACAGGACGATTCATATTGTTGGACATGGTACGTAACAACTTCGAAGAAAGACGGTGGAACTAGTCAAGGTCCAGTGGGGCGATAATGAGAACGACTGTACTTGGGAAACAAAGGAGAACATAAGAAGACACATCCATAACTCTTTGCCTGGTAAGGTTTTAATAGCAGTATAGTTATTCCGCATGCTAAAATAGGTTTGTTGTGTTTGTCATGTATGTTTGATTGATTGTAAATGGTTGATAAGCATGCAGGATCCTTTGTTGTTATCTTAGTTAAGGAATTTCGGGGACGAAATTTCTTAAGGGGGGAGAGTGTAACGACCCGCATTCTACGCATCGAAGGATCGTAGAATATTTATTTCATTCTCATACGAAGTCATATGGTCGTGTAACTCTGGGGAACGACTATTGGGGTCATTTGTCATGTTCACAATTTTTGCCGAAATTTAAATGACCGTTTTGACCTTAGTGAATCTTGATTCGCCTATAACTTTTGATTGGTAAGGAGTTTTGACCTGAAACCACTTCCATTATATTCGGATAATGGTTTACCTTTCCGTAGAGTGGTCACATTTGTCAAACGGACTTACCGTTTGGGAGATATGACTGAAATAAGGTTTGGATGGTAAAAACAACATAATTGGGCTTAACGGGGTAATTAGCAGCTAAGCCAATAATCCATTTCGGGATCAGGGTTACGGGAGGGCTGATAGGGCTTGGATAATCAGTTTTGTTCATTTTTCTAGCCGCCATTTACCTTCCTCTAACACTAGCAATGGCTCCATCCTCTGAATCTATCTCAAATCACTTTCTAATCACATATTAAGCAAAACTACGTAAAATTAAGGCAGATTAGCATAGAAATCGAGATAGAGCTGCTTGAATACATTGGGAACCATGCCAATTCAATTAGAGTTTCAGATTTGAGATTTATTTGCGGCTAAGGTGAGTGATTTGCACTTTTATTCACTAATTACGGCTAATTAGGGGTAACTAGTGATAATTAGCGAAATTATGCATCATAAAAATCTGGAAAAATATGTAGAAATTCTAAAATATTATTTTAGGCCTCTGATATAAATTTGGGTTAATTTGGATTAAGTTTGCTAATCGTATGGTTAAACATGGTTAAAGAGATTAAGGAGAAAATCATGCTTTTTGGGTATGTTTGATCTTAAATAACCTATATACTTGATGTTTTGACCTTGTTGATTGTTCCTGTATCTTGCTACTGCTGTTTGGAATGTTTTATGATTGATAGTAAAGTTAGAATGGTTCAAAACGCCATTGTATGGCGATAATAGACAAAAAATGGCTTGTTGGAAATGCTTCAGAGATCTGGATCGGATCGTATCGGATAGGGGGATCGGATCGGCTACCCGAACCAAACTGGAACTAAGCATCTTCAGAAGTGTGTAAATGCAAGGGCAACAAGGAAGGCCCGAATCAGATCGAATTGGAAGGAAGCCGGAGTTGGATCGAGCTAGAGTATAGCGAGCTGAAGCTTGACATGGGATCGGGTCGGATCAACTGGAGAAAAAGAAGACCGAACCGAACCCAGGCTGAAGGACCAAACCGAACCCAGGCAGAAGGACCAAACCGAACTGATACTAGAACACCGAACCAAGCCAGAGTATTGAAGCACCGAACCGAGCCGAGGATAGGAGACCGAACTGAGTTCGAGCCTCCACTACTACTACATGACGACTCTTCTGAAGATCAGTTCTAATTCGACTAAAACCCGAGATGCAAAGGAAGTCCAAATGAGAAGTTATAACTCAGGATCCATATGGAAACCAACGAGTTAACTTCATGAGTTGGACTTTGCTGTGGGACATGTGCAAAGGGGGTATCGATATCCATAACTCTGGTCCACCACTAAGAGACGGATTAGTGGCTATGGATCAGCGCAATGGGATTCATTAAGACTCCCAAGGGCAAGTGATCGTAGCATGGATATGGACTAGTGCAATGGGGCTATTATGACTCCCAAGGTCAAGGTGATCGTAGCAAGAGATTAGTGGCTATGGACCAACGCAATGGGGTCACTAAGACCCCAAGGGCAAAGTGGTCGTAGCAAAAGGATTTGGTGATCAAAGTGGTGTATATCGTATGCTTTACGCACTGAGTGAGAGATGTGAGGATGATTGTTATGTTTGATGTTTGCTATCACTATGATATGCACACTCTCATTTTACACTTTATGTTAGTGTTACCTTAGAGTACTGTACATCTTGTTGTGCTAACTCTTTGGTTGTAGTTCCAGGTTCAGGTATGATTATTTATACCTGTTATTGTTTTGTTTTGCTAGTATTTCTCATACCATACTTTTGTCTGACTCAGAGTTTTATGTCTCTTCTTATTACTCTGGGTGCTCCTAAACGAGCAGACTAGAGACATGTTAGGTGGTATGCACGAGTAGCTGTCCGGAGACGAGCAGGAGGCTTCCACGTATTACATATATTCCCCTGTGTTGTTGATGGTCACTACTTTGGGCATTAATAGTGCACCTTTTTTATTTATTTTTAGAGATGGTATTTTTAGGTTGTAATAATGATTTGGATAATAAGCTGTATTTTGGATTCCGCTACTGGTTATGGTTTAGTTTCAGCTTATGCACTATCTCGCCTATTTTATGTCAAGTTATGTTACTATTATATTTTATTCCATGCGCTGTTAGAAATACTACAGGTTCTTGGTGGTTCATCATTTTAAATTCCTTTTCTTTTGATGACCGCCCCGTGCTAGTCGGGCATTGGCACAACGCATTTCGAGAAAATGTCGGCTGGTCCGGGGCGGGCCGTCGCATGTGTACTCTGGGTATATATGGGGATCCGTTGCTTTGAAGCTTGGTCTTACTGTCGAGAATTCAAGTTTGTTAGAATATAAAACAGTAAAACTCATGTATGGTTTTAAGGAGAAGGACCAGCTTTTGGATGTAGCTTGTGCAGCTCTTACGGTAGCAGTGTATCAAATATGGATGGAGAGAAATGCTCGGTTGTTTAATAACAAGTGCATTACAAAGAAAATTAGATTGCGTATGATTGAAAGAGAAGTTTGATTTTTGGTAAATAATAATGGAAGTAAATGCAGCGATGTCAATGGAAGGTGGATATATTGAAGAGATGGGGAGTTGAGCTTGTTAATATAGGGTGAATAGAGTTGCTTTAATATTTTTAATGGCGGTGTTAGTTATAGTTGTTTTGTTTGTTTGAGTTTTCGTGGTGATTGATGAGTTATGTTAATATATGGAGTTTATATGTGCTCTTTTTCCTTATATCGCACCCATTTAGGTCGGGGGTTATAAGGTTTTGATGAGGCATATAAACAAAGTATATGATTGGTATATGCAATATGTTTACCAATTTTCAATAATAATAATAATGATAATAATAATAAAAAAACGAGGAGCGTTAGGGGGAACCACTGTTCTGTAGCACCCCTACCCTACCGTGAGCTACACTAATCCAATTCTAATAATATTTTGTATTTGTTTAATTCACATACATATTATCATCTATCCAAAATTTGAGCTCGTTTCGACATTCGTAACATTTCCAAAATCTTACCGCAATTATTTACCGTTTAGACATTTATTCGAACCGTTAAATTTAACATCAAATATATTATTCTACGAATGTCGGAATGATGGAAAATATATTATCTAACGCATATATATTTACAATACAAACATAAGTTTGATAAAAGAAATTTGATAGTTGTCGATTTAGATTTTGTTGCTTATGCTAATTTAAGTTATATTGTTATTTGAATTTTAATTTAGCCTTGAAAAATTAAATTTGAATAATAAACTTGTAATATTAAATAATTTGTTTTTCAAATCTATTAAAATAAATTTGCTGAGAAAGCCAGTTCTAATCAAAATTGGTTAAAATTACAATTTAAGTTGAAATTTTAATTTTTTTTTTACGATTTTACACAATTCTAAGAGGGTCACAAATTTTCATTTAGTGAAGATCCGCTTTTGTTTGCTCAAGATATGATTTTTACAGTGTGTTAAATGATTGACATGAAAATGTGTTTATTTTATACTCTTATATCTTATCTTTTGTATATAAATAAATATTACTTGGGTATTGTTTTGTTACTTTTACAGATATTCCAACCCAGCCCGCATGCAACCAGAAAAGTAGAGAAATGGAGATCAAATTGGTATATATTTACATTTTGAAGAATTGTAGATGAAGATCTCACATCTAGTTGCTGTTGGACAAGAAAATGATTGGTAGAAAGACCAAGAATTTCTCAAATCAAGGGAAGCTTGTCAAAGAACCAAGAGGAAAAGAAGAAAGGCCAAAAATTTAATAGATTTAACTAAGGCCCATTTGAAACCCTCATTGTAAACTCTTTTGTGAATTCCTTAAGGCCCATCTATCATTGTATTAGGGTTAGGGTTAGGGTTTGGCTATCTATCCTATAAATACCCTTGTAATGTCATTGTAGCCACCATCTCCATTTTTTGTATTCTCTTCTCCATTAATAAAAGTTCTTCTTCTTTTTATTATTTCTGCATTTTTCTTTCTTAGCAATCGGTGTTGTCTTCACAATTAGTTTTGGAAGAGCACCAATTGTATTTTACATTTTTTGTTAGTGATTAGTCGTTTGATTAGTTTCAACGACAATCCTAATTTACTTTTTGTTGTTCTTCTTTTCCAGCAATTTTACTTTCTGCATTTTATTTCTGTTTTGCATTTTAATTTCCAATTGATAATTGTGATTTGATCGTCGGTTCAATTAAATTTGTTCTGAATTGGATCGCAGTTTCAATTTTTATTGTTTTCAAAAACCAACCTCGAAAATCGTCTAATTCGCCCAAGAGATTAAATAAATAATTTGATTTTAATCTACCTCCCTGTGTTCGACCTGTATGCTACACACCTGTACGCTTGCAGAATTTAATTTAAATATCGCGCTTTTCTAGCGTCGATCAAGTTTTTGGCGCCGTTGCCGGGGAGGTAACGATTGAATTTTATTATTTATTTGATTTCTGATTCGTGTTAGTTTTGTTTTTTTTTGTTTTTTTTTGTTTTTTTATTTTCTTTATAAAAAAACGTTCTTAGTTTTGTTTTCTTTTATATATAGAAAAATATCATGTTTAGTGACTTGGTTTATCAATTTCAATGATACTCTCATCAACTAAATAGGAGAAAAGAAAAAAAAATTGCCAAATTTCTTTGATTTCTTTCCTTTCACCGTCCGTTCCTCTTTTCAATACAATCTCTTTCTCTCATTTCATTTATTTAAAAAAAAAACTTGCAACGGTCATTCCCTTGGCACCCATATGCCAGTCAACATCAAAAATTCTCTCCCATCGTTCAAACCACTTCGCTTAGCCACCCTCTGTCACACCACAACTGCAGCAATTTCCACCTTAAACCATTTGCCACAAAACCGTACATCAGACCCTCACACTTAGGCCACTTACCTCCTGACATCCTCAACATACCCTTCCTCTCAGCGCATCACCCTCTTCCTCAACAACAAACCTGCTGAACAGCCATCACCACACCATCACACAACCGAACCCCTTTGCTTCACCACTGTTCATCCACATCTCCACGCAGATCATCCTCAGACCATCGCTGCCCTTTCACCATCACCATTCTTGCCGCTACCAAACTTTCTTTTCATAACCTCATCTCGCACCACACCACTACAGTACTACCACCCGTTCTTTCCTTCAACATCAGTCAGTCACACAACTCTGACCAACCGCAAACCCTATACAAATCGATCAAGCCCTCAAACCTCAACACCACGCACTGCTTTCAACATACCACCCTCCGCATATCCAAATCACAACCGTACCCCTCCTCCCCAAACGCACAGATCCAACCAAACCATACAAATTCCGCCCATCGCCTTGTCCTATCCCCAAATAGCAAAACGCCACGGCAGCACCTTGTTCAAACAATACCTTCTATCACCGTGCCACTCCATCTACCTCTCCAAAGAACCCAAAACCAATTCGACCTCCTACCGTACAGACCCATTCAAATCCATCCCCAAAATCGCGATACCAGAATCCCGAATCAATTAATTAAGATTGATTTGAACCTTCGATCAATTCCGAGAAAAAATAAAGGGGGTCGGTTTTATGGAAGCTTTGCTGTTCATTTTTTATTTATTTTGTTTGAGGGATAAGGTTTAGGCGTGGATTTAGTTGTCAAGTGGAGTGCGTCTACTTTATTTGTGCGTGAGTCTTATTTATTTGTTGGATTCGATCTAGACTTGCAGGAAACTTGTATTTGATTCATTTTCTTTTGGGCTACAAATCATTGGTACTATAGTGTGGTCTGTGGCATTCTGGTCCGATCGAACTTTTAGAGAATTGGTTGCGGTATTTACTATTTGGAAGTGTTGTGCTTGTTGGTAATTTTTTTTTGTGTAACAATTCAATGGTCAAAAGAAGAACATACTTCCACGAGCAAACAAGAAATTAAAGGCCAACTTTGAAGGACAGACTCAAGCAAGTGAAAAAGAATTCAAAGATCAAACAATTGCAAATACTGGGATTTGAGACGTTAGCACCACTCATCAACTCTGGACGGACTGCCATACCCCCACTGTAAAATTTTCTAAACTCTACAGGTTCTGCAGCTGCTTGAAAAATATAGAAATTGCTTGTAAAAATCTTTTGCAGGGGCAGCGGCTGGCTTGTACAATATTTTAATTTTCTGTTTCTATTCTGTGACTGTTCTGTGATTGAAATTTCTGAATCTGTTTGTGAGGAACGAATTTACATACCTGAAATCACCACTCTCGTCGAAATTCAATTATAAAATGTGATTTGATTTTTGAAATAATATAATTGAAAAGTTGTGTTTTGTGAAGTTGACTGTCTCGTATAATTGGATCGTGGATATATAGTAGTTCAATATACCGAACTATTAGCAAAAGAGGTTGCATACTACCCGTAAAACATTGGTCGTATCCCTTAGTTTTATACTATACGTGAACGGCCATAAGTCCCTCTTCCCCCTTCTAATTGAGTCAGTTAATTAGTAGAGCACAACTTATTATTTTATATTATTTTGAAGTGAGAATACTTTCTGTCTTGCCGTGACTTCTTTAAAATGTCTAATTCAAAAAAATCATTGAGAGAGATGTGGGATAATAATCGAAGTAGACGTCCTCTGGAAGAGTATGATTTTGAATACAACTCATGAAGCAAGATTTTCCAAAATTTCGCGACCCAAATGGCGACAATTTTCAAAATTTTCAAAATGACCAACATTTTCAAAGTTATGATCGAAATGGCGACTTCAATTCAAATTTCAATAATTTCGATTATGGGCCACATCCATATCAAAATAGCTTTGAATCCCAATATACCTTTGATCAACATCAATACGGGGCTGGAAACCAGTTCGAAAATAATTTTGGATATGAAAATGATTTTCAAGTCGATCAAAATCTTCAAAATAACAACCCAGTTCCACATCTTGAATATGACCAAAATCGCAGTTTTCCCTTGAATTTCGACAATTTTGGTTATGAACCTAATTTTCAAAATCAAAATTATTTCCAATATCATTTTTCTGAAAATTCAAACAACCACCACATTGGAAATAATTTTGATTGTGAAATTGATGTGAACTATAATTTTGAGAATCAAGAAATCCAAAATGAGAGCTCTCAAATCAATTATTGTGAAGAATATCACCTTAACATTCTTAGAGAGAGGGTAGAAAAGCAAGATAGACAGCTTGGTGAAAAAGATAGACAGCTTGATGAACTTCTTTGTTTAATGACGTGTTTTAAAGAACAACTTGAGCAACAAAATCAAATTCAATGCGATGAATCAGGAAATAATCCATTCTTTGCTGATATTGAAAATTTTCAGATTACAACTTTGGAAATTGAAAATGACGATCTAAATGAAGTTGTTCACAATTCAGCAAATGATTTAGACTTCAACTCTTTTCAGGAAAAAGATTCAAGCTCAAATTTTGATCTTCCTCTTTCAGGCTGTGAAAAACTTGAATTTCTAGAAATTGAACAAAATAAAGATGTTGAATTTTTCAATTCAAATTTGGAAAAGGATTTTAATGAACATGAATTCTTTGGATTGTATGAGGATGAGTTGCCAAATAAGGAAGTAGATTCTCGTCACGAGTTTGAAAATTTTAACTTTGAGAAAATTTCAAACGAACTTGAAATTGTCAGTATCGAAAATACGTTGTCAATTAATGATGAGAAATGTGATCACATACTCTTGAACAACACTCAGAATTCAAATTTCACTGAATTTATATACGATCACAAATTTTTGGGCAATTACACTGATAAATTTGTTGAGCATATGAATTATCTTTGGAATGTTAGCTTGATTGATAAACTTCATGTTAGGACGACCCTGGATATTTATCTCCTGGACTATAAATCTAGGTTTAAAGATGAGATGGTTTTCAAAAACCTTTGCTTATTAGAAAACATGCCTAGACATAGTGCGAATGGGAATCATCGGGCTAGAACCAAGAGTGGGGGAAGAAGATGGTGGCATTCTTTGCATCGCATGCATCGTAAGCACGTATATCATTTTACATATGATCCATTCTTACATATAGCTAGACTGCATTTCATTCTTCAAATAATTTTGCATCTCATTCATCTATGGGTTTTATCATTCAAATTTAGGAAACGTGCTATAGTGTGGACACTGTTTTGTCCAAGTGTGGGGGGAGTCTTCATTTCACTCATTTTCGTTTTTTCTTTATTTTTCTTTCTTTTTCAATTTCAGCCATTTAAATAGGACCATCATGCATTTAGATCATACTAACATGCCATTTTTTTTTGAAACATGACTCATTTTAGATTGATACAACAAAATAAGTTAAGGATTGTTAATCAGTTGATAGTATTTTTTTCTCTCAGCTAAGATCGAATATGAAATATAATGAAAAGTTTAATTTTGAGGGATAATAGTATAACCGGTACATAGGGAGATTCTTAGGTGATGGCCATGAAATCTATTCTATATTGTAGACTTTGTTTAAATAAGTGGAGGACTTAAAATACTTATATTGGCTTTTCGAATCTTTAAAACTAAGTTGTGTTAAGTTGAATTCGCGTAACTCTCTTTTGTGCTTATAATTTCAATAATAATAATAATAGTAATCCAAGGGTATCCAACATTGCTTGTATATCAAGCGTTGGTGTGCAAACCCGCCAAGCTCTATCCGACATGTTGTTGACAAAGTCAGCGTTGGAATTTCTTGGTCTCATTTCATGAGATTGGACACCTAAAGATTACCGACACATTGTTGACAAAGTCAAAGTCGGCCTGCACAATCCGCCAAGCTCTTTACCCACTCTCCGTTAGTCCGCGAGGCAGTGCATGGGTGGTAAACCTTGGTCTTCTAAGTTAGGTGTATGTACTTAATCATAAATTTTAAAATTTTATAGAATAAAAAATAAGCGATGATGCCCAAACACTTCTTGACCTTATTGATTTGACTAGCCATACATTAGAAAATTAGAATACCACTTTGCAAACTGTGCCAAGCAAACTAAGAATCTATTTCATGGCTGCACTATGTTATCAACCGAACTAACTGGCCAAACTGGAATTTAACATTTGAAAACTTGATTTATATTGAAAATTTGTGACAAGTTGAGATATCTAAAATAAAATCAACTGACTAGAAATTGTTAATTTAATTTGTTGTACCACTTCAGAAACAAGTCTTGTTTTCATTTTTTGTTTTTATGTGCATATGTCCATTGCATTCATGTAGTTTCATTAGATCATATCATACTGCATTTGGATTTTGTGGGTAGTATCCGCTGAAAACTCTCACGAGACACCACTCGTCCTACTAGGGACACCTAGAGGTTTAACGGCTTGTTGCATACGCTCAATGAAATCGTGTTTCCTACGAAAGTGTGACCTATCTAGTTTAGTTTTTCATTTCTTGTTTTACTCGAGGACGAGTAAAAGATAAGTGTGGGGGTATTTGATTGACATGAAAATGTGTTTATTTTATACTCTTATATCTTATCTTTTGTATATAAATAAATATTACTTGGGTATTGTTTTGTTACTTTTACAGATATTCCAACCCAGCCCGCATGCAACCAGAAAAGTAGAGAAATGGAGATCAAATTGGTATATATTTACATTTTGAAGAATTGTAGATGAAGATCTCACATCTAGTTGCTGTTGGACAAGAAAATGATTGGTAGAACGACCAAGAATTTCTTAAATCAAGGGAAGCTTGTCAAAGAACCAAGAGGAAAAGAAGAAAGGCCAAAAATTTAATAGATTTAACTAAGGCCCATTTGAAACTCTCATTGTAAACTCTTTTGTGAATTCCCTAAGGCCCATCTATCATTGTATTAGGGTTAGGGTTAGGGTTTGGCTATCTATCCTATAAATACCCTTGTAATGTCATTGTAGCCACCATCTCCATTTTTCTGTATTCTCTTCTCCATTAATAAAAGTTCTTCTTCTTTTTTTATTTCTGCATTTTTCTTTCTTAGCAATCGGTGTTGTCTTCACAATTAGTTTTGTAAGAGCACCAAATGTATTTTACATTTTTTGTTAGTGATTAGTCGTTTGATTAGTTTCAATGACAATCCTAATTTACTTTTTGTTGTTCTTCTTTTCCTGTAATTTTACTTTCTGCATTTTATTTCTGTTTTGCATTTTAATTTCCAATTGATAATTGTGATTTGATCGTCGGTTCAATTAGATTTGTTCTGAGTCGGATCGCAGTTTCAATTTTTATTGTTTTCAAAAACCAACCTCGAAAATCGTCTAACTCGCCCAAGAGATTAACTAAATAATTTGATTTTAATCTACCTCCCTGTGTTCGACCTGTATGCCACACACCTGTACGCTTGCAGAATTTAATTTAAATATCGCGCTTTTCTAGCGTCGATCATAAAACGCGCAAACGGACTTAATTTGCGTGTTCGTGCTTACACGTCTTATCTTGCTCTTTGTTTAGATTTTTACGTGGGTTCTTGGGAAAGTTTTGCCACCTCACACCTCATTAATAATTTTACTTCTGAATTTCAAAATTCTTCTAAACAATAAAGGTACGTATTCTCTTTCTTAACTTCCCATTTTCATTTTCTTGAAATTTTGTCTGCCGTTTTCATTCTTCCACCTCCACTCCTCTTCATTTGTAAAATTTTTTCTTTGTAAATTTCTGATCTCATCTTCCTCCTCCCCTAAAATCAAAAACATATTCAAATCCAAGCTCCCCTCTCTTTTTCCTTCCAAATCTAAAATGAAACCTAAAATCCTAACCCTAATCACACAATTCTTTGCTCTGATTTCTTTTTCTTCTTCTTCAGATTTTTTACTCTATATTGTAGAGGCTAAAACTTTCTCATAAATATCGCAAAACCATTTTTTTATTTTTTTAACGTGGATGAATTTGATATATTTAAGAATTTTATGTTGGAAAGTTCTTTAGATTTTGTATTTTTATTTTTAAAAATTGTGAAACTTTCAGAACCTTTACGGATCTAGATTTCCAACCCGAAAAATGGAAACTATTATTCCAGTCATATCTCCCTTAAATTTTATGAAATCCACTTATTCTTTTTTCTAAATTTGGTGAAACTGAAATAGCTGCAACTTTATTTTGAACACTATTTTAGATTTCGAACCCTTATGTACCGGAAAAGCTTCAAGCTTAGATTTTGACCTAAAAATTTGTCTATTGCCATTTAGATCGTATCTTCTTCAAATTTTATACAAATCCAGTATTTTTTTTAAAAAAATTTGAAGACAAATGAATTTGCAACAACTTTAATTTTTATGACTTTTCATATTTTGAGGTTAACTGTTCCAAAAATTTAGTCTAAAATGACCAAATGTTTTGGTAAAATCTAAATTCATCCTTCCTTAGCCAAAACTCCTCTACTCTCTTCTTTTAAATTTCTCGGGGTATTGGTTTATGGATTGGTTTATTTCCTTGATGTTAGAGTTGCACAGTTGTGGTGATTGAGTTTCCTGGCCCGTTATCTTCATTCTCCAAGTCTCTTTGTTTGCACAGAAAGGTGAGTTTATCTCATGCTTGACTTACATGTTCATGGTTTTTAAATTCAACATGAATGAATTGCCATGGAATGTACAGGATTTCTATTAGAAATTATTTTTGTTTGATATGTAGACCGTTCATTTATGACACATTATGACACGACCTATACATGACATGTAAGTGCATGAATGATATATTATTCGTGATGGTGACATGTATAATGTGTGACATTTCATTTATATTCAGTCCCTATAGATGTAGAAAATCATTATCGGTTGAAATGATACATACTCGAACCATTGTATAGATTTTATAAAATGAACTGAATCGATATGGGATGCAGGTCGAAATGATATATATCCGGAATTTGAATTTTAATCACGGATTAAAATGATACATACATGTATTACTTGTCCTAGGTAGAAAATTATATATAGACACCGTTGGTCTATTCTGAAAAATATTTTTGAAAATTTAAATATTTTATTTTGAATAAAACTATTTTAGAATTTTATTTATAATATTATTTTTAAAATTTAATTAATTTAAATTATTTTATAAGTAATTTAATAATTATTTTATTATATTTTCATATTATTTAAATTTAAAATTAATATATAAATATAGATTTTTGTAATACTATGAATATTGAATTTTGTAATAATATGAATATTGATTCAGCATTGGTTGATGATTTTGTTCATGATGGTCAGTTAGTTTTGCCATATTCTAGTTCAACATTCTTAAGGCAGTTGTGGAGGGAAGTTTCAGATTCACCTGTTTCTTCTAATGATTCTGCACTTTTATGGAAAGGGTGTACACATTCTATTAAACATGTATATAAGCTTCTGCAGCGTGAAAAAGAGAAGTTTGCTTGGTCTTCTAGAATCTGGAATTTGGGAAACTCGGCTAAGGAGAATTTTCTTCTATGGAAAGTTATGGCAAATGCTCTAAATACAAAATAGGAACTTCACTCTATTGGTTTGATTCCTGATGATATATTTATTCTTTGTAATGCTGAAGCTGAAACAAATGTGCATTTATTTTTTGATTGCACTTTTGTTTTTCAGATTTGGATGAGATTATTGGCAAATGGTAATTTTTATAGACCATCTAACTCCAGTGTTATTGAATAGATCAATATCTTCAAAGCAACTCACTGGAAGAATTCAAAGACTAAGTTGCTTTTGAAGATCCTGAAGAAATTCATACGTGTTGGTTGGTCAGAGAGGAATAGGAGGGTATTTGGACTTGGTTTGATGAATGTAAATGAATTATACTCTCTGATTCATAGAAGAATACTGAAGGATTTTCAGGTCTCTCGCTGATGTGTTGTATATACTTTTATGCTATTTTTTCTTGTATATGAGAGCTGAGTATGTTGTATATGAGAGCCGAGTTGTTTATGTGGAGAGGAGTTTTGTAGTGAGGTTATTTTTGTTGTTTTTCTGTTTCATTCGTGTAATTTTACAGTGTGATTAATAATAGTTTCTTGTTTCCTTTTTTTTAAAGAAATACTTTAATTAAGGAAGGGCCAATAGAGAAGTCAGAAATTTAGATGTGACTTAATTTTTTTAAATGACATAATTGAATGAAATTACGAATTAAGTTAAATTGGTTTAATTAAGGAAGGGTTAAAAGAGAAATTAGAAATTTAGTTGTGACTTAATTTTTTTAAATGACATAATTGAATGAAATTACCAAATTAAGTTAAACTGATTTAAAATGTGATATAGATATTAATTAAATGGGTTTTATATGAACATGTTATGATTATGAACTAAATAAATTGATTTGATAATAATTTCTTTAAGAAATGTTTGAATCTAAATATAAATGAAGATAAGTATTTAAAATCGAAAAAATTTGAAAATTTGGATTTAATTAGTATAAAATGGTTAAGATATGATGTAAAGGTAAATTTAAAATGAAATAGGAAAATATGATTTAAGCAAGTATGTGCTCAGAGCATGGTTTTGTCACAAATTTAGGAGTGACATTAAACAATCATGTTTATTTAGGCAAAAACCGAAAAGCATACAAGGTAGGATGCAAGCCAATGATAATGATGAAAGTTTAACTCATATTGAAAGCAAAATATCACAACAATATTTTTACTATTATACTATTTTAATATATAGAACATTTGTTTGAAGTCCATAATTACTTTGATTTAATTCAACATCATTTACACTATTTCCAAAAAATTCAAATTTCAAAAATTCCCTAAGGCATGTCGACATCCCCTACCCCCCATATTGACATGGTAGTCGCGATCTTTCAAATTTCGAAATTTAAAAGTTATGTCTATTTGTTTAAATCATTTCCGGAAGAGACATGACCGTTTATCAACTATAAATGCCATTTAATTTTGAATTTTTTTAATAACTTTATTTTCTTCTTCTTCTCTTTTCCTCTCCATTATTACTCTTAAAATTCAAGTTTCTATAATCAAATTCTGCCGAAATACAGAGAGAATTAAACCAATTCTTCTCTACTTTGATTCTCTGCCACACTCTCTCAAAGATTCAAGTGCTACTCAAAGTTATAGGAGTTTTTGAGTCAAAAATCGCAATATCAAAGTTTTATTGAGTCTTTCTTCAAAAACTAATACTGAAAAGGTATGGTTGTATTCCGTTCAAATCAACTGGGTGTGATTGTAGCCTACGAATCAATTGAGTGTGATTATAGCCTAGAAAATCAATTGATCTCACTGGACTCGGCAAACAAGAGGGGTGGACCTTATGGCCTGTGAAATCGAGGATTGTAATTTGGATATTATTTGAAAAGAAATCCACATCAACTCAGAGTTTTGTTGGACTGGATGTAAGGTAACTTCAAACCAGTATAAAAATCCCGATGTGTTCTTTCCTTTACTGCTTTTACTTATTATTGACTATATCTTTGTTTGATTCTGTGATTGTTTCATATCATTTATTGCATTTGTTTCTGATATATTCAAAAAGATTTCACAAATTCCATTCAACATTATTCACCTCCCTCTAGTGTTAAGTTTGCCTTGTCGTATTTCCCAACATAGTTAAGTGTCAATTATGAGACTTCACACATATTGTTTTATAAATAAGTGTGATGTTTAGAATATCAAGAACTCAATAGATAACAAGAACAATCTTATAACATTGTATGTGCATTTTGAAAATAGGATAACTAGCAGTTACAACCCATGAGTACAAACAAGAAAGAAAGAAATTTTTGGAAAGGAGACATACAACAATCCTACTAATAACACCTACAAACTACGAGAAGGTATCGCTCCACGACTGAAGTTCGAACCATTCATGTAACTTTAAAATGGCTATAGCATGGCGGCGAAGCATCAATCTCTTTCCATTGACTTTTCTACTTCTTCTTAATCTTACAAAGCTCTACCTAAACCTGTTGGATAGCTACAAACTCAAGGTTCTCATAAAATCTCGTGCACTATGCTGAACGCAACTGTTGTTGCTCTACTATTGATGCTAGAGCCATTGGTCGAGGAAACCAGATATTCATCCTCCTTAGGGTTGATCTACTAATGGATGGTAGGACCATTATCACAACTGATTTTCCACTAAGATTCATTCCTAAATGCATAAACATGCGAGCGAGAAGATGGCAATACGGAGAATAAGCCCAAGAGGTGCCAACATTTGGATCAACCATTGAAGCATAAGAGTGCAACCCAATTAGTGGCTATGCCATAAATGATAACATTAATGGTTTTCTGTATCGAGGCATAAATATGATCTAACCTACCAATCTTGGATAAGATGTTGTGCTGAATGATGCACACCAAAAGATAAGCGACACATTGCAAATTGTTTATGTTCCGTACACTGGTATCCCCATTTAAATGCATTGAAGAATCTGTGGATCCATCACCTAAATGTCATCTAGATCGGTACCAAATGTAGATATCTCCAAATCTTAGTGTGAACACCTCATCGGTCATCTTAATATGAGTCCCCTTTATCTCTAACTGAATGTAGTGTTAGCATGACAAAAGTTTGTAACATCGAATAGATGGACACAATGTAGGTAGCAATCTCACTCAAAAGTGGAGTAGATGGACGTAAAGTCCTACACCGTGAAGAGATCTTTTAACCCAAATGTTCGAAAACTGAAAATTCACTAGTTGCCCTTGTTGAAACTAAAAATTCATCATTTGCAAATAAGTGGTGATTTTTAATTGCTACTTCCTAGCTAGGCGTTGCCTTGTGAAGTGACACTGGGGTGACAATCAAAAGCATCGGTTGCATGGGAGTGGTGACATGGGTAAAGAGACAGTTTAAAAGGGGAGAAAACGTTATGGATCTAGACACATCGGTAAAGGGAGATCTAACGCAAAAATTTCTTGGCGTCAATTAGTACTGGGATGGCGGTGTGAGATTTAGGTTTAGTGAAGGAAGGGAAGAGGAGGGTTTTAGTTTAATAAAAATGAAGAGGAGGAAGAGAAACAAGGGGTTAAAAAATGAATAAACAAATGCACATGACGTATAGTCACTTTCATGTTCAAGTTCCACTCGAACCCGTGAAGCGGTCGACCAACCTGAAATAAATCGATCGATCGCTAGATTGATCACTAAAGGTCGATTGTTCACTCTTTTCCCGATGAGGCCTGAATCTAAACCTAAACGGGCTAGTTTAACAATAATTTAATTAATATTTTGGTTGTTCCATCAACCTTCTTTAACTAAACTCAACCCCAAAATCACTGATTTCCTAGCATCGGTGTCTACCTTTACCTTCGAAGAAAAAGATCATCCTCAACACAGTCAACCCCAAAAGAGGATGTGACCGAATAACATTACTAAATAAATAAAGTAATTCCAGTTATGGTTCTGAATTTACTTCACATGGAAATACCCCTTTGATAGCCAACGGGTAAAAAACACTTAAAGAAGCTCCCTTAATAGAATCTTATACCATTCCTATTTGTTCGTCCTTAAGGAGAGTTAAATATTTTTAAAAATCATGAGCTAAATAATGCTTCTTCAAATTCACTTCTAAGTATTATAAATAAATTTCTACAAAAGATTTCCTTTAAAATATATTTAAAGGTTTCGTAGTTCCTTTTAGAAATCAAAACTTAAAAAAAAATTGTTTTCAAATAAGATTTTTAAAAAAATAAGTAAAACCTTTTAAAACCCTTTCTAAAAATATTTTCAAGATACATTCATAATAAAATATCTCTCATGGGTTGGACTAAGGCATTGATAGAATTGTATGAATTAAAAGTCCTTGTCCACCGTCGAAAGGTTATAAGTGAATGTACCTAAAAAACATGACTTTAGACCGATGCCATATATTGACTCCATTCTCCCATTCAAAAAATTGAATGCATGTCCTCGACTAGAATTCTGCAAAAAAAAAATCCAAAATATCAAGTGTTGTTAGTTTTCATTCACTTGGTCACATATCTATAGTTTTCAAGAATATGTCATATGATGTCCATTTGCTCTTCCAAACAATCACCATAAGCATTGTAGCATAAGTTAGGTTGACAAGAATCTGAAACACTACAATATTTTTGACTCACCATTACTTAGCTATTCCCGTAAGGTGGGTGTTAGATAAAAATGGACTAATACCTTAATTGACCCTTATAAAGTTAAATATGTGAAGTTTAATAGCAAGCTCGTAGCCACATGTAGGAATCTTAAGCAATTGGGCAGTTTCGAATGCATCAGGAAGCAGGCTTAAGGCCGGATAACTACTTGAAGAGAAAAAGAAGCTAGATTTGGGACTGAAAGAAATAGGACGCAAAGCCCCAAATGTGCTTTGAGTCGGCAAGTCATCTTTGTAACTCTGGCCAAGTTCTTCAAATGTTTCAAATTGAAGAGAGAAAGAAAAAATATTTGTATATGCAATGATCACCCGAAGTAGGTTAAGTCAATAAGTTCTGAAATGATTCGAACCGTATGTCATATGATATGCCAGCTCAAAAGTCATAGAGACCAAAGTTCGAAGTGGGCATGGTCAGCCATAGTCAATATTTATCGATCAAATGTGTGTTTTGTCAATACAAATGTTATAATTACCTCAATCTGTCATGCCGATTCAGGTAGTAATTTAGATCGTACAAGTGCAAATCTAAAATAAATTTAGGTATAATCTTCCTTACTTCGATTTTGAAAGAAAAGTAGAGATATTAAAAAATAAATGAATTGAACAACCCTTTTATGGAGCCATCCTTCTCCAATTTATACGGAAGCTTTAGATTTAGTCCTTTGAAACTTGCTTCGGGTGATTTGGTGATGCTTTAAGCAGATAGGATCTTCTTCGATCACATGGTTGCTTCAATTAGGCGGGTGACATATAACTTCAACACTTTGAATTGCTTTGGATAGTCGGATTCTAGATCCTCACATCGAAGACCATTAGTTTGAAGGCTTAGGCTTCAGATCAATTAACTTTGAAGGTTTTATCTCTCTTTTTCGATTGTTCGTGCTACATTGGTTCTAGTCTTGAGATGACTTGGATTTGCTTCTGAAGTCATTAATTTGATTATATATGCTTTGAATGTGGTTCTTCTCCTCCACAGCCTTCCGTTTTGAATGTAGGGCTTCAAAGGTGTTGGAGGGTTCTTTGGATGCATTTTCTATGAAAGTGGCTTCAAACAATGTTGTTTCGAGTGCTCTGAGACTCCTTAGCTTTCTTGCTTAAAGCCATCATTACTACTTTCAATGTTTTCGGGTATAGTGTCGAAATTATAAGGATATTATCAAGGCAAGATGCTTCAAGATTGGGTGCTTTGAGATGTTGTTTGTTATTCCTCCTTCGAGTCTTCTTGGTTCAAATGTTTGTTTTGATGCTACGAAGCTAAATCCAGAGTGAAGCACTTTATGTTGTAACACGTGCCTCCCTTACTATGATAAAAACACAAATTTTTAAGTTTGTATCAACTGTTTTCATCATAGCCATCCATTTTAAAAGTTGCATTTGAGTATTCCATCAAAATTGGTAAATCCTCTTCTTCTTTCATCTATAAATTCCTTGTTTTCCATTTTTCTTCCTTTCTCCTACATTATTAGGACAACAAGGAGGAAGACATTTAGAACTTACAAAAGACTTGCTTTTTTCTAAAACATTCATTTCAAAATTAAGGTGTTCAATCCTTTTGTAATCATCCTAAGTACAATCTATATCTTTGAAAACTTCATAACTGAATTTACCATGGTGTAATTCTTTTGTTTGATTTGAGGATTTTCATCAAATTTGATCAAAGGAAAATGATTATTTAATTAAGAAATTTAGAGTTGCTATTTAATAGTTTGTATGGGAAATCATTGATAATTTTGTAGGGGGTTGTGTAAAGATAGCGCTGAAACTCGCCTTCCTTTCCAATTCTTATGTGAATCAAAGCAGAAGTAATTGGCCTGAAGGTGTTTATACTTCGAAATCAGCCTCGCCCTATTAACATTTGGCTCCTCCATCTCATTTCATTCTTCCTCCACTGCCCAAAGCAAGTTCAACTGGTTCACCGCATAAGAAAACATCCACTAGTAGTAAGCAAAAAGGTAAACAACAACAAATTTATGAAGATTTGAATGATGGGTTTGATTATAATCCTGAGGATGTTATGCCATTAGCTAATGCTAGGAAGTCTGGAAGACATACGAGAAACAACCCATATCTAAGCTTGGATATCTTCAATTTAAATGAGTTTACTGTCTTTGGAGTTTTTGGCAATATGTGGTTTAGTTAGATGACTATAGTGGAATTTTGGTTGCTCTTGGTTTTGTCAGAACATGCTTTTAGACAATCCTTGTCTGGTGACTCATTCCTGTTGCAGTTTTGATTAAATGAATTTAAAATAGGTGCTCTACAGTAATGGTTCTCAGTTGTGGTCATTGCGTCTAATAGTAGTTCCACTCAGCAAACTACATTGGTTATTATGTAGCAGTTGTGGTGCTTTTATATTGATACTCATTATGTGGATATTCTGGTTGCACTGTCAAACATTAGAAAGCAGTTTCGTTAATTCTTAAGCTAGGAATTATCAAGAGGATGTACTAGCTTTATTTGCATTTTTTGGTTGTAAATCTTGATGTTGTGAATAAAAATTTTCACTTGCCTTTCAAAAAGTTAGAATACAGTAACCTAAAGTGCAGAGAAAATAGTTTAAGATGTTAATTTCAATCATTATATACTTTGGGTCTTGAGGTGTTTCAAATCCCGAATCGAAAAGACTTGGAGCATTTGTTTTGAAATGACCTTAAGTGATTCGAATGGAGTGTAGTTTCGAGTCTTGATTCTTACGCTTCGATTCTAAATGGTTTCGAAGTTTAAAGACCAGTTTGAAACCTTTGCCTGGATCGGTTTAAATTTTAGTATTTACTGTTATGGCTAATCCAAAACTCTTATTTGTATGTTTTTTGAAGCCTTAGGTACATTTGAAAGAATGGGCTTAAAATATTAAAGTTTTAACACCCCCAAAGTTTAGAAACACAAGTATTTAAAAAAGGCTTAAACTTCTCGATGACCTTATGCCTCAAATCCTTCATAATTTTAAAATTTAGTTCCAAACTTTACAATTTAACAATCAAATTATTCTTTAAACTAGAGTAAGCCTGGCTTTGTTAAAATGACCTTTAGAAAAGGCATATATTAAACCATTATTGGGTTAATGTAATGGACATTTGATATAGCACTGACTTTTGAATAATTTTACTTTTAGTTTACCTTAATGCTTCTTAAAGCTTACCATTTTTTTTATATTTTTATGTTAATAACCTAGGTATTGATCCTGATAACAACAACCATAGAAACATCACTACTAACGTATCTTAGAGTTGCGCAGTTAATCAAATATATTATGGAGACATTTATGGAGATAAACAAGAGTATAAAAGAAGCATTATAGAAGAAGGATAATTAGAGAAATCGAAGACCAAACCTTATTAGAAAAGAATGCTAAAGGACAGCGGTGTTTGTAGTGATGAGAAGTTGGTTGAACCTTCAAATGTCTTATTAAGGATCCATGCCAATTATACTTGAAGCTCATCAACTATCGACCTCAACTGAATCATAAAATCCACAAATATAAGGAAATCTGAATAGCTGAAAATATGCAACACTTATTAATGTTGTTGTTCATTTTTACAACACCCCATATCGACATAGGTGTCCTAGCATGTCGACATAATAGCCTTTTTTGTTTTGTTTTTCAAATTTTCAATTTTTGAATGAAGATACATTTCCCTCCATCTCTTCACCAAAAGACGCGTCTCTTCAACCACTATATAAATGCCTCAGAGAATGAATTTTAACATAAAGAATTCTCACTTTCTCCTACTCCATCTTCTCCAAACATTTGCAATAGAAATCCATTGAGTACTTTCCAATTATCTTTGCAAATCCACTCTCTTTCACCTTAATTCTTCAAAAAAATTGCAAATCATGCAATATCAGAGAGTTATTCTTGAGTTTACGTCATTCTCTCTCTGATTTCATCTTATTTTATCAAAGAATTCAAAGATATATTATCGTTGGAGGTCTATAGGATCATTGTACTAAATCCGTATTGAAGATACGACAACTTGCTATAAATTGTTGCTATTGATAAGGAGAAGGCCTGTAAAATCAAGAAGTGTTTCTTATGACCCGTGAAATCAAGACTGTAAAGGTGTTCTTGTCACCCATGGAAAAAGAAATTATAGTGAAATTCTACATGGTGGATTGCAGGACTAGATGAGGGTTGCTTAATCTGAACCAATATAGAAATATGGGTGTTATTTACTTTTACACATTTTACTTTATTACTTATTCTCTTATTACTTGTTTCTCATTACAATTTTTGTAAATATTGTTTATATTCATAAATGAGTAGTTAATACACTTTCACCACTTCTTGTACCTTAATAGCCTTAAGATCCACCCAACACTATGTCGTAGGCACCTCAATATTCAACAATTAGTATCAGAGCACTGGTTTTTAAAAACTCGTCCTTGAAAAGTGTGAATGGCTAGTGAAACTAGTAACACCTTTATTAATACTTCTGTTAAAAGGCAATATACCACCAGAACCTCTCTATTTGATGGCATCAATTATTCTTATTAAGCTTGTAAGATGAAATTTTATTTGTAGTCTGATTGTTTGATACTTGGAACATTACTCAAATAGAATACATAGAGCCTCATACTGAATATTCAAAATGGACACTAGACCAAAAGTCACAAGCACACAATAATTTAAGGCCAAGAACATTTTAATTTTCTCTTTAGATAGAAATGAATTTAATCAAGTGTCTATTTGTAATTCTGCATATGAAATTTGTAGAACACTGCAAGTCACACATGAAGGCACCAATAAACAAAAACAGAAAAATATATTTATGCTAACTCACCAGTTTCAGCTCTTTCAAATGAAACCAAATGAGTACATTTCTGATTTGTTTTCTAGATTTAAAGATAATAGTGCATACCTTAATATCATTAGGATAGAAAATTAGTGAAGAAGACCAAGTCAGAAAGATCTTGAATTCACTTCCTAGTAATGAGATCAGAAGATTCTTGCAACTGAAGAAGCCAATGATATTAGTACTATGTAAATAGAAGAATTAATTGGTGATCTAATGTCCTATGAAGTAAAGTTGCAGTTTAGAAAAGAGAAAAGGTAAATGAGAAGAAATCTTTAGCACTTACTGCTATGATCGACCATGATAAACCAGATGATGATTCTGTTGATGATGATATTGAGTTTATTACAAAGAATATCAAGAAATCCTAAAGTATTGGATAATGAATAAACTTCGAAAAACTAACAATAATAATTCCATAAATGGAAATGTTGTTAAATGTTTCGAATGTGATAAACCCGGTCGTTTGAAAAATAAAATCTGTCCCAACTTGAAGAAACCTAAGTACTTCAAATACTTTCAATAAGGAGAGGAAACATGCGTTCAATGCAACATAGGACGATTCAGATACATCATCAAGTGATAGTGATTCAAAACCAGAAAATGCCAGCATGTGCTTCATGACAATGGATGACCAGGTATGGAATTTTGATAAAGAAATTACTATTGTTTTGAATGATATGCATCAGGGACATAAAATATTTAAGAAAGAGCTCAACAATAATTTGGCAGAAATAGATAGTTAAAAATATTTAATGAAAGGTTAACAAAGAAAAATAATGTCCAGAAGATGAAACTGAAAGACTTAATGGTATAATGATAAAAAAAATTGACACCGGGAAGTTTTGAAAAACTAAAAAATGAATCCTTAAAATCAAAAAATCTTTCAATGAAGTCATAGATCACTGATTTGAGTAACAAAATAACATCTCTGGGTATATTCTTAACCATAGCAAGGGTTTTGACAAAATAAAAACTGATAAATTTAATGAAGGAAAGGATAATCTAGAAAATTTATTATCTGCAACTAAAGATACAAGGAATAAATATGGACTTTGGATACACCCCTAAGTCCGAATTAAAGAAAAATAGTGCTCAAAGTACTAAGTTTGTTAAGGCTACCAATTTCAAACCAAAACCTAGGAAATTAAAGTTAAAACTTCTAAATAGTTCATTAATTTATGGATTCCAAAAAGATTTGATAATATTGAAAAAATATTGATAATTTTATTAATAGGGTTCATTCATTTAATGATTACATTTTGAAATGGCATCCAAATTCTTCATGGATTTAGCATTTAAAACTTAACCCCGTGGACCCCAAAATAAAAAGGGTACCAGTGTGCATATTTTATAATTTTATAAGTACCAAATAACAGATGCTCAAAGCATATGACAAAAAATCTATTGAACCTTGGATAAATATGAAAAGGATTTGTTATTAGCATCGGCAAAGTCGGTATATCTAAAACTCATCTGATTATTTGATAAAGTTTATTTCATATTTTGAATTATTTGGTTTCCCCTCTTGTGTTTTACTCATATGCATTTATCTCTATATACAAATGCTACATATTGTCTAGCAATAAGTTAAATAACTCTTTTTATCATTTTTGTTGATGATAAAGAGGGAGAAAAGATATAAATATACTAGATAAAATGAAAGGGAGAGTGTATATAGTTATGGGGAGTCAAAAATAAAAGTATTATATTTTATATTTCAAATATTTATATGGTTGTCATCCTCAAAAAGGGAGAGATTGTTAATAATCTAGGTATTGATTTTTCTGACAACAACCATAAAAACAGTACTACTAATGTATCTTCGAGCTGTGCAGTTACATCAATTATATTATGAAGACAATTATAGAGATAAACAAGATTACAAAAGAAGAATTATAGAAGAAGGATAATTAGAGCAACTGAATACCAAAACCTATTAGAGAAGAATGCCGAAGAACAGAGGTGTGATGAGAAGTTGGTCGAATCTTAAAAATATCCTGTTAAAGATCCCATGACAATTATATTTTAAGCTCATCAACCATTGATTTCAGCCAAATCATCAAAATCCATAAATATAGAGAAACTTGAATAGCTAAAAATTTGCAACACTTATTGGTGTTGCCGTTCATTTTTGCAACCCCCCATGCCGACATGGGTATTCTAGCATGTCGAACCGTTTTTCAGATTTTCGTCAAATTTTGACATTTCCATCCATCTCTTCACAAAAAGACACGACTCTTCAATCACTATATAAAAGCCTTTGAAAACGAATTTTGACATCAAGATTCTCATTTTCTCCTAATGCTTCTTCTCCAAACATTTGGAATAGAAATCCAATGAGTACTTTCCGATTATCTTTTCAAATCCTCTCTCTTTCTCTCCAATTTTTCAAAGATTTGCAAACTACATAATATCAGAGAGTTGTAGTTGAGTTTATATCATTCTCTCTTTGATTGCATCATATTTTTTTCAAAGAATTTGAAAATATATTGCCGCTGGAGGTCTATAGGATCATTGTACCGAATATGCAAAAATATGTATTGAAGATATGACAACTTGAGATAGTTTGTTGTTGTTGATAAGAAGAAGGTGTTCTTGTAGCATCTAAAATCAAGAAGGTGTATCTTATGGTCTGTGAATTCAGATTGTAAAGGTGCTCTTGCCACTCATGTAAAGCAAGCAGTTATAGTGAAATTTTGCGCGGTATAGTGTAGGACTGGATGTTAGATTGATTAATCCGAACTAGTATAAAGATCCAAGTGTTATTTACTTTTCTGCATTTTATTTTATTGCTTACTTATTCTTTGATTACTTGTTTCTTGTTACAATTTCAATCAATATTGTTTTACATTCATAAGTAAGAAGGTAATACACATTTCACCATTTATAGTATCTTAATAGCCTTAAGATCCATTCAATACTGTCTTGTAGACACCCCAGTTTTCAACATTTTAAAGTTCAAGAATTATGCTACCAATATGGAAATGAATCTCCAAAGAAGAAGTCTATCAAAAAGACAAGCACCGGCCCATAGGGTTTATAAGACAAGAAAGACTAGTTTGTTTATTATTACAAAACTGTCCTATCTAAGGAGGATCCTCTGGTAACCATTCTCTGCCTATCATTTAAAAATTTCATTTGGGTGAATTAACATATAACCCACTTTTGTTGATTCAAATATTATCACAAAGGCTTCTTCGTCTAAGGAGTCTGACCCTAGGATTTTTCTTTTTAGTGTCTATTGATCTATTTGACGACATTCTTAATTCTTATACATTGCTTAAGAGAAAAACTGATGTGGATTCTAAGATGCTTTCTTGTTAAAGAGATTGAAGATTTCTGAAACTGAACCATCTAAATTTTCAATTATTCCAAGTCCTCAAAATATTTATATCATTCCTCCTCCTCCTTTTGGGTCTACTTTTAGCACGGTGAAAAAAAACTACTTCTCTAATTGCTTTCTCCTTTTCGACTGGGTGACATAAATCACAAGTCTGAAGTAGAGGGCTTTTTAGTTTCATTTAATGATCCACTCACTTCAGAGTCACTAAAGCCACATACTGTTAAAGCTTTTAGAAATATTGCTAGTCTTGCCATGCAGTTGCTATTCTTTTCTGCTCTTTGTCCTTCTTACTCTAAACCTCCTACTTCTGATGAGAAGTTAGCATCTTTGAAACATTTTTTGTAGTAAACCTTTAGTTCATGATACCTCTTCAATTTTCATTGCCATTATTTATTTTGACCTATCAATTGTAATTTTATTGTAGGTGGGTTTTACTTTAAACCAGGCGGTGACATCTTCGGATTGTCAACCGAAAATAATAAGTTAATAGAGCGAATATCTTCTTTGAATACCCGGATTGAAGATCTTGAATTCGCAAAGGCCCATGATGCCAAAGCCAAAAAAGATAAAGCTATAGGGGCCATAAATAGTCTCGAAGTCAAAAAGGAGCAGATTGTTAAAGTTGCTTCTTCATTTTCAATACTAGTCAAGTCAGAGCAAAGAGTTGGGTCTGCCCTAAAGTAACAAACCAAATTTATATTTGATAAACAATCCAACTCGTACTCCGCTATCGCTAAACATATTCTCACGAGAATGATTCTATCCTATAGAGGCTCAAAGGTACCAAAAAACTCTTTTCTAAATCTATCCCAATGATTAAGGATGCTAAGCAGAATTTTTCTAACTTCTTGTGAGCTCAGCTAAAGTTAATCATCGCCAGATGCTTTGAAGAAGCTTTATTTACTACCATTTGTGAAAATGTGAAGATGTTTCTAGACATTGACATCTCGACTCTTTGTTGTAATGACCTAGTCAAGCAAAAATTGAAATTTATGATGGTAGGAACTCCAGATCCAGTAAAGAATGTAAATGCAATTGAACTGTTTGCTATATTAGATCCCCCTATCAATGAGGTTCTCAATTCAGATAACGAAGGAAAGTATACTTTCCACGGCCCAATTGGCCGAGACCACAAAGATGAAGATGGTGATGATGACGACAATGACAAAGGACTTGGTGGCAATAGCTTTGGGGAAAAGCCTTCAAAAAAAGTGACATATAAATTTGACAATGGCCCTTCCGAAGCTAAAGTTAGAGGTGCGAGAAGTGGCCAAAATTCATGCACTTCTTGTTTGCCTTCGCCAGATACTTATAGGCAAAATAAAATAAGGGAAAAGCTCCTGAGTCTTCACTTTTGCCTTCTCAGGTTTGTTATTTTCACTTGCACCTAAAACTTTTATATTCATTAATCAATTTTCTAAAAAAAATAGTCCAGAATTAAGTCAAGCAATAAATTAGAATCCATATGCAAAGGTTGGATAGTTGTAGAGAGAAATTAACAAGGTCATTGGCTTTTGTAATTATGTTTCAAAGTGATACAACCAGCTGAATCATGGATCTTATGTTTTGAGGTGATGCGAAGATAAGGAAGTTGCTCCATTACTGAAGTAATTACACTTTCATAGAAGTCAGATTTTGGAGAGAATGTTGAACTGATGACTCTCTTTTGGATGCTTATCGAGAAGAGGGAAATCTTGGTAGAGACCTTGCATATTGAGTATTTTCTATGCATTACTATCAATTTTTGCTATTGTCCTATGTCTACAGGACTATTATGGTGTTTTCACAAAAGATACACGGACAAATCTGAAAATGACCTTATATTTAACATGCTTGAAATATGTGAAGGATTCATCTTATTGCTATTTCAGACCTCTATCTTCTACACGAAAATATTAAATAGAACAAGAATAGATTTATTTTGTTGGTTTACAAAAATTTTTTTATATAAACCAGATAGGTAGTAATTTTTATATGTAGCTTTGTATTTTGAAACTTTATAAATAATATATCTCTGATTTTGCTTAGTCCTATGTGTATATATATAGTATGCATGCTTCACTTATGTTTATTGAGCTTGCTAATAATTTCTCTTTTTAATTTTGATGGCCCATTCTCACTTATTTTACTAGAAGGTATCTCCTATATTAGTCAATTTTAGCCTTCATGTTTCAAAGGCTAAAAATACTTGTTAGTAGATTGGCTCACGATGTTAAGAAGAAAACTTTGAGTCTCAAATTTCTTGGCAACCTCGAGGTCCTAAAATGGTTTTATCTTCATTATAACCAAAAGGTAATATCAAGAAAACTCAAAGATATATGATTTGGAGAAAAAGCTCAAGGCTAAAGATAATAAGCTTAATGAACTTACCAATAGAGATATCTCAAGGCTAAAGATAATGAGCATAATGAACTTATCAACAGTCTCCCACATTAGAGGGTCACTAATAGAATCTAAAGTTGCCCGTATACATCAAAAGATAGATGACTTGGAAGTGGAACTATTTAAGGGACAAACATCTATACAATACGTTGAGTTGATTGGGGTGATGGCGAATCATACTTATCTTCTCCCACTCCTTCATCTAGGAGTGATCCTTTTCATGTCATTCACAATCCTCCAAAGAGTTTAGATGAGGTTGCAATAAGTAGTTGGTGCTGAAGAGTTAAATTATCAAATATCATACTCCATATTTAAACAATGGAATGACAATTTAATGGAATGCATCAAATTTTATGATCTTTAATACGAAAACAGTACCAACAAAATTTTCTTCTCATTCGAAGGACTAAAAATCACTACACCATAATAGCCATTTGGTAACCCTTTTTTTTTCACAATTGTCAACACTTATTTGTGTTGCAGGGTAATAACAATAATATGAGTTGTTATAATTAAAAAGTGTTACCAAAAATACATAATTATAACTTTTTCATTGTCAACCCTTATTTGTGTTGGTAAGGCAGCTTTCTGAGGGTAAAAAGGTAACCTCACGTCCGTAACCCTATTTCCATTTCTCATTTCTTTTGCCCAACGCTTTCTCAAAGAACGGCCGCTAAATCAGAAAATCCAACGATTCCCCAAAAGAAAAGAAAAATACCGGATCCTAGAATCCGTCCGAATTCGTTCCGGCATCAAAGAATCGCGAAGCTTAAATTGTTCAAATCCGTTCCGACATCAAAGAATCGGATTTTGGGGGAGAATCGATTTGGCTTCAGGGAGAATCGATTTATATTAATTAATGAGGTATTGTCATTATCAATGCTTCACTGTGTATATTTAGATCATCTTCATCTAGGCTTCCTTTAAGTTATATACATGTTAATTGCGGGGAAGCTGAAGATTGAGTATGATGGTTAAGCTTCGTAGTGTTTGTTCTTAAGCTTGTATATTCAAGTTAAACTGTATGGGTACTGTATGTTCATTAACAAGTATTTTGATTCATAGGACCAGGCTGATGTCAAAACCAGTAGAGCATAAATGTCTAGCCGAAGAACTACTAAAAATGCTTACTTCACTACTATAAAGACCCCTTTTTAATAACAAACATCACTTGTTAACTCTTTGTTGTGTATTAATATTGACTAGCTTTGCATTTAATCTCATAATATTGTGCTTACATATTAAACAAATATGACAGACCTATACTTGAAGGTCCAAACTCGAGGGAACTACATAATGCCGAAAAGAGAGGATGATTCAAAATATCGGCCTTGGATTTGAATATGTCATCGTATGTTGATTATCCCTTAATATAAAGCATAATGCCGAAAAGAAAGCAATTCCAGTAAGTACATTATTTTGTCTACATATTATAGTTTTCCCAATAGTTTGGGACATACAGGGTTAACCTTAGGTTTCATCATATATCATGAAAGCAAAAAAAATTCTTGATATTACAATTTTGTTTCGTCAATATGAACATTTCTGTATTTTCCATTTACAGATTCTGAATACAAAAGAAAGGTTAAAGCTGTATTTGTCGCTATTGATCCACAGCGTGACACTCCTGATCAACTAAAGGCATATCTTAAAGGTCTGATCAATGATGGGTTCAATATTCTATTGTTTTTGGTGCATACAAAATGAATTAATTTACTCTTCATCTGTTAAGTTGCACTTAATCTTGTATATCTACTACATAATTTTTTTGGCTAAGATTTGTGGTCTAAACCAATAATCTGGTGGAACATATGATTATCGATGCTATAGAGTAAGTAGGTGAAATCTATGTTGTAACTGCAGATCATGGAAACACTGAAGACGTGGTAAAGAGAACCAAAGCAGGGCAACCACTACTGACAAAGCAGGGAACATCTAGATCCTCACTTCCCATATTCTTCAACCAGTAAGTATTTTATTTAAACGCCGATCTAACAAGATGTTATAGTCCAACCATCATATTCTGTGAGATTATTGAATCTGGGTCTCATTGAATAAATATATAATTTATATCATTGAATAAAAATGTGCATGAAAAGAAAAAGAATTGTAGCTATATATAGTAGGAAAAATCATACCTCTATAAGAGATAAACAGAGTGCATCCTCGACTTTGTTCAAAGGATATTCTAACTTCATAAGAATCTACAAAGTTTTTCTTTAAATCCACTAGACATCGGAGTGCCTCCTGTAATGAGATTCTAGTTTTAAAGTTACTATGATAACTTTGTGAAGGAGATTCGAAACTGAGAAAAATGACCTAGAAGGATAAGGGAGGAAATATTTTTTGTTCTCATTTAGAAAGAATGTTGGGACAAATGAAACCAAATGGCTATGCTTCTATGTCCTTGGAATGTAGCATCTAGGTTAGGCTCCTTAACCTGTAAGGAAGGTAGTCATGCACAAATTTAAAAAAAGCAGAGGTCTTGGCCTAGTTATTTAACAATCTATGCAAGCTCATCTTTTCTTTACCAGGTTTGTACAAATGCCTATTACATACTATTTGTTTACAGTACATGTATCACCAGCAAAACTTCTAAGCTTGGAAAATATATCTGGATAGTGTAATATTCTGATAATATAATCGTATAACATAGTTAATTAAATTCAACAAGTTAGTGACATAGGCTATATTTCTTTAGTCATTCAATGCGCAATGTAACAAATATTCTCGACCCAGATTCAATATGTTAATTAGCAATACTTTTTAAATAAAGTAATCTGGTCTTTTGACTTTTATGCTGTGGCTATATATTTGCCTTAATACTCGTTGGCAATCACCTGTTTTGGTGTAGTGAATATTAAAGCCAGAGTAAAGTATTTGAAATAAGCTGTTATGGCCTTCAAGACACCTTGCAGGTTTCCTCTATCGACGACGAATAGAAAATGAAGAAGGAAAAGAATTTGATGCAAATTCTTGTGGTTTCCATCCTCTACATCGTAGATTCTTCCGAGAATGATAAAAACTTAAGGGGTCCGCTAAGGAGATTTTCACCTGGTTGTATAAATAGTTAGTTTGTATATACTAACGACGTAAATTCGTACCTGGAACATATAGTACAATATTGTTATCAATTCTTGGGTTTATAAAAACTGTTTTCTGAATCTTCCTCGTTGTCTTTTGATATTGTGAGTGCTTTATCTATGAATCTCCAGCTTGTCATGACTTAGGTCTCAAATGCTACTTATAGTTGTAGCTACTTTAAATATAAGTAACCTTGTGATTTTGGTATTCTCATCTATATGAAACAATAAACTAATGATCCAGAGTTCTTTATTTAGTGGATGCTAACCAAGGTTTTAGTCCGGTTCCCAGAAGTACAACATGTCCGCTCGACTCAACCCATCGCGTAGGCCAATGCCCGGAGTCTCGCCAAAACATTGAGGATTCGAGCCCCGAAGGAATCGAATGAGCGATAGCCTCACCACCCCTCAAAATGTAAAATACCGCATCACTCAACATGGTCTACACCACTTCACATCACTCCCTCGCCTCACTCCCATCGCATCACACCCACCATATTCGTCTCGCATCACATGACGCCACCTCCATATATGTCGCATCCCCTAAGAATGTGATACTATCACATCTATTGGATGCGATGTTATCGCATCCCTTAGGGTGAGATTCCATCGCATCCCCCAGGGCGCGATTCCATCACACCCATCGGATGAGATGCCATCGCATCCCCTAAGGTGCGATTCCATCGCACCCATCGGATGCGATGCCATCGCATCTTTCGGGATGTGATGTCATTGCATCCGCCGGATGTCATCGCATCCCATAGACGCGACTCCCCCCTTTCAAGCATGGTAGAGCGATGCGAAAGTTCACATTCCATATGTGAGGTGCGATTTTTTGCCTACATGCGGGGAAGGATATGGTTTTCTGATGTCTGCACTCCTGGGAAGTGATTTTCTACTGTGTGGTCCCCAAATCTCACCTACTCCCACCTAACCCACTACATATAAATACCCCCTTGCTCATTCTTCACAAGGGTTGGATTTTGGTTGATTTGACAGCTCTACAAGCTCTAAGGACTACATTAATGGCCGCATAGCTTTTGAGGAAGAAGAAACATACATCACTTTTTTCCTTGATATGTGACCAGTATGACTCCAAAACACATAGAGTCTCTTGTAAATGAATGTCATGACGAAGTTCAATGCTTGTAACTCAATTTTGTGAATAAAAGATTAACCAACTCCTTCAAAGTGGAGGTGGACCCCTCACGGACCGAACCGGTATAAATCCTCTGTGTTATTTACTACTTTCCACACTTTAATTTCCATACACAAAACGCTATTCTCTAGCTTAGAGAATCTTTGGGTGTTATGACATTTTTTTGCTGTCAACATTCTGGTATTTTTACTGAGAACTTAGACTCACTTCTTTTCGTGCATTTCCATCTCGAATTCAATGCGCTACTCAGGCTCTTCCTAATCTACCGCTCGAGTTCGCTAACGACGGTTAAGCGATCAAAGAACCCAATGGTTGGCACCTACGCAATTGCTGACACTGCTCCTTCTCAACAACTCCAATCGGCGGGAAACCTGACCGATATGGATGTCATTCCTTCCACGGTCCCCGATGCTTCTACAACTCAAGCCCAGCTTTACATGCTTAATAAAAAGTTGGAAATCAGATCTCTAGAGCTCGACGATGCATTGAAACTAACATCGACTTTATGCGTCAACTTTAGGAAAGTCAATGTCTTATCGCTCAACTGCAACTTGCTTAGAACAATGGTCGACTGTAGGACAACGCCTCAGAAAGCTCTTCTTCCAATCTTGGGATCAGAGTCAAAGGTGGAGATTCACTCTCAACGCCAATGTCGTCGTTCGCACTAATGCTAATATCAATGGCAACGATAACAAAAACGGTAATGGAACTACTGTAACTTTCAGCGAGGAGATGTGTCAACGCGACGGTTCCCGGTTGGTTATCAATGATGAACCAGGACCAAGTAACCGGCCTCCACGTCGGCAAAACCCAATTGTCGTTGTTCTAAACTTGGGACCTACGCTTCCCGCAACTTAATAGACTCAAATTCCGCCTAATCAAAATTTACACCAACCCGCTCAACCTCGTCAACCATACCAGAATCAGGCAAACAATGCCGATAACATGGATGAGGATGAGCCTGATGTCCATCACAGAAGACGTCCAAGGCCAGGACCCTCGAAATGAACCACAACCGCCGGATTCCGCCAGAGGATGTTCAACCTGCACACCTACCTGACATGGTCCGAAAGATCATGAGAGATATGCGAGGGAACGCCAACAACATGTGGGAAACCAACATGAGGCGTAATTCCTTCACTAAGGCCGTGCACGAAGCGAATGGTCATGCCGCTTCAACATGCCACAGCTTGGACTCTACAGAGGAAAGACTGACTCACGCACTTTTCTAAACCGCTACGAGTGGCACATGAACTCCATCTGAGCCACCGACCCTATCAAGTGAAAATTCTTCCCATTTTTCTTGGATGGCACGACTTTTCTTTAGTTCACCCGTCTCCCGGCTAACTCTATCCCTCAATTGACCAACTAGCTACAAAAATGGTCAAACAGTTCAGGATGCATGCTCCTACATCAAAGAACACTCTCAGTCTCTCCAACCTCTATCAGGGCCCAACAGAAACCCTCAAGAGCAACCTCGAGCATTTCAACACCGCCCTCTCTGAGATAGACGATCTGGAACCTCACACAATCCTTATCCAACTCGCCAAAGGCGTCCTCACTAGCTCCAAGTTTGGAGCATGGATGGACAGAAAGCAACCGAAGATTCTGAAAGCTTTCTACGAAAAGGCTGGACAATTCCTGTGTCAAGAGGATGCTCGGCACAATAGGGCTACCCAAGGCAGCCACCCTAACAACCCACACAATGGAACCGTCGAAGATAGTGTCAAAGGAAAGCAAGTCATGGAATCTTCTGCCAAGGGTAAGGGGGCGACCCCGTACAGCCCAAGCCAAACAACGGGAAACATGGCGGTCGCAATAACAATCAAGCTCCTAGAGACTCCAAGAAGCACGACTGCTACCCCAACTATAGTAACTACACTAAGCTCAACCGAGAGTTGGAGGCCATCTACTTAGAGACCTCTAACACTCTACGTTACAGGAAGCCCAACACTAGGGAATTTACCAACCACGAGAAGAACTCCGACAAGTATTGCAAATTCCATGATATGTTTGGGCACAATACTAACGACTGTCGCCACCTTATAGATGCGATCGAAAATCTCTTCCGCGAGAAACGTCTGGAACAATATGTTCAGAATCCCACTCATCCTGAAGCGGCTACGGGCCCCTCAACGCCCGCTCTCCCTCCAACTAATGCGGCCTCAGGGACGTCCAATCAAAGGCCACATAGCATCATCATCAACACTATTTACGGTTGAACTCACCCCTCTTATGATAGCTTTCGCAATATGGAGGATTATGCCAACTCCATAAAGCATGCCACCTACAAGGCCTGCTCTTCTTTAGACGAGTCTGTCCCCACCAAGCTCCAGAAAACAATGTGGGACGACATTGTATTTCACGAGGGAGAGTCTACGGGAATCAAGATCCCAACCATAAACCCTCTCATCATCTCTGCTCAGATTGTCCATGCTTTTGTTTGAAGGATCCTTATCAACTTCGGAAGCTCGGTTAACATTATCTTTAAGTCGTCATACAATCATATGAGACTTGAGGCCAACGACTTAAAGCCCTGCCACACCACGATCCACGGCTTCAACGGTTCTTCCAACCAACCCATGGGAATGGTCGACCTTTCAGTGGAACTTAGAGAAGGGGATCAGAGCCGAGTTCGAATTCTCACCTTTATGGTCATCGACATCATCTCTCCAAACAACATTTTCTTTAGCATCCCTTCCTTGTAGAGTTCCGAGTCTACATGTTTCTTTGGTGCCTCACAATGAAGTTTCCGATAAAGAATGGGATCATTACAATCAAGGGCGACCATGCAACGGCGAGAGCCTACTATTTTACCGATTAGAAGAACGCCCACAACAAGGTAAAAGGCAAGACACTGCCTCCACCTTCCTGCGGCAAGACCGTCTCCGCATAGAAATCAAAGGTGTCTAAGTCCCAGCTCAGACGCCGTTGTCGCCTTTCCGACGATCTAGATCCGAGGGAGGATAAAGAGCCCTACTTCGAGAGGGCTACCCCAATAGAACCAATGGTGGATGTTCCGATCAACCCCGACAACCCGAAAATGGTCTTGAAAGTTGGATCGCAACTCCATCCAGCAATATGAAGAGCTTATGGAATTTTTAAGGGCCAACCTCGACGTACTTTCTTTGACTCACTCTGACATGTATGGCATCAGCCCAGGATCGCTTGCCCCAGGATGGTATCGATCTGAAGCATCTTTCAGTCAAACGGAAGCGTCGAATCTTGGGAACCGAAAGACTGACTTCACTTAAAGAGGAGGTGGATAGGGTACATGATAATGGCTTCATCCGTGATGCCCTCTACCCCGAATGGGTCTCCAACCCAGTCTTGTTCAAGAAAGCCAACAGCAAGTGGCGAACGTGTGTCGACTACTCAAATTTGAACAAAGCATGCCCAAAGGACAGCTTACCACTACCAAATATCAGCCAGTTTGTTGATTCAACTGCCGGCTACCAGCCTCTCTCATTCATGGATGCGTACTTGGGATACAATCATATTCAAATGTTCCTTCCAAATCAGGATCACACTTCCTTCATAACCGACCTTGGTCTCTACTATTATATCGTCATGCCCTTCGGTCTCCAGATTCTTGGAGCCACACATCAATGACTGGTCAACCGCATGTTCAAGGACCAGATCGAGAGATCCATAGAGGTCTATGTAGACGATATGCTCGGGAAAACGAGGGTATCGAATGATCACATCGATGACCTCGCTGAAATGTTCGGTGTCCTTCGTCAGTATGGCATGAAACTCAATCCCTTGAAATGCTCTTTTGGCATTGCATTGGGAAAATTCCTGGGTTTCATTGTCAATTCACGGGGCATCGAAACTAATCTAGAAAAGATTCAGGCTATCGGGATATCTAAGCTCCTCGAAGTATCGAATATGTTCAAAGATTAAACGGGAAAGTGGCCGCCCTAAGTTGATTCATCTCTAAAGCAACTGACAAATGCATTCCCTTTTTCGACTTGCTTAGAAAAGGGAAGTGCCACTTCACATGGACATCGGAGTGTGTTGACGCATTCCAAGACGTCTTGAATCACTTAGAGCGACCATCTATCTAGTCGAAACCCGTTTACTACATCAGTAAGAGACTGACAGGGACTGAAAAGAACTATCCAAAGCTCGAGAAACTCGCCTATTGTCTATTGATTTCTTCCCGGAAGCTGAGACCCTACTTTCAATCTCATCCTATCAAAGTCTACACCGACCAACCGCCACGACAGGTCTTGCATTGACTTGAGGCGTTTGGGCGACTTTTGAGGTGGAATAGAGCTGAGCCAGTTCGAAATCACATTCGTGCCTCATTGAGCCATCCTCGGACAAGCCCTCACAGATTTCATAGCGGAGTTTACAATTCTTCCTCACTCAGAAGACGAGGACAGTAACAATCCGAATTCCAACAGATCGGTTTTATTTTCAAAATTCTAATCCATCGAAACTCGTGTTGGTTGCTCTGGTATCCTGCAGAAAAGACAAAGATATAAAATATATCAGAGATCAGAAAATATCTCACAGCGGAATGGATAAAATATTGTACAATCAAAGTATAGCCTTGCCGTATTAATAATACTGCCTAACCAGTATCCAAAGCTATCATATCCCTGCCACAAATCTAACCTGCGAGTATGTTATGAGGAGGGGGTCAGAACACAAGTTTTGGTAACTGAATTTAAACTATACACTTTGGATAATCCTACATATATCGTTAAATCCCATTTTCTTATTTAGTAGGTTGTTTGGGTTAACAGCACTCAAGGCTTACACACACGTCCTACCCAACTACTCCCAGTGGATTATCCTAATATAATATATATAGTTACCCCCAATATTGAGGTACACCCCATGGTACCCCACTCGCACTGTCTCCACCGTAATGTCACAGAAATGTACTCAATCCCTCATCCTATGCCAAGAGTGATGTACGGATCTCTATATAACAACGTTACGTTTCGCATATATCTATCATTACTATGCTACATAAGCGTACAGACTGCCACCTTCAACCGAATCATATTCTATTACAGAGTAATGCCCTCAAGTCTACGATACACCACCCAGAGCAGACATGCATGTATCTAGACTTTCCCACGTACGTATCGTCAGTCATTTCGATGCCTTAACCGCACATAACTTCTAATGTGCACCGAGTTCCGTGGCATAGCTGTACAAGAAACACAGAACTCGGTCGGGAGCTTTTCCATATCCATACAGACCCGCCTTTAAGGGCCTCAAAATACAGATATTCCTCGGGTCTATTTTTCATGGTGGCTATGGCCCCACCTCGGCCCCTCCCTCAACTAGTAAAGACTGCAAGAGCTAAGCAACTTTCCCCTAACAAACATTCTAAACATCCAGTTGGTGTCTCCCCTCAACCACCGTACCTCGATAGTGAAAGGTGAATGACATCTTGGGTTTAGCTCTAGTCTTTTCGTATCCCACTAAGTGTTGATGTTGGGTACCCTATGATCTACTATCGTTGTTGGTCATGACCTCACCTCCTCTTGAGGTGATCGCCGAATCAGCTTAGTGTCACCTCGTCACAGCATTCTGACTACAAAGCTACTTTTGCGGTCAAGGCCCACCCACCTGGTAATAACGCGCAGACCCAACCTCTGCGAGCATAGCCTAAACATCTGCCACCATATAGAGGACAACCAGGAGCACCTTACGTATCTTAGGAAGCCACGTGATTCCCCTTATAGTCCTTCGAAGCTAACAAAATAATCAGATGGACGTGCGCTCCCCTCTTGCCTCATGACACCACGATGATCTATCTTGTTGGGTTATTCACCCTCAAACGTGCGGACTGGTCCAAGCGCCTCACTTTAATATGTTATTAGACCCTATGTCTAGGGGTGTTAATCGGGCGGATCGGACCGGACAGAGGGGTGTTCGTGTCCTGTCCTATAAGACTTTCGGACGTACACGGACCGGACGAGGAGTTGGCTTGGACATTGTTCGTACGAGCCGGACAACGGACGGACAAGGTTCGGACAATAGAAAAACATCGAACATTTTTGAACGGACATATTTTCGTACACTTTTTCTTGTCCTAAATCATGTCCTAAATGAGAATCGTACGGACACGGACCGGACACTTTACCCTTTCGGACCGAGTCGTACATCGGACTGTCCTGTCCGTTTAACACCCCTACCTATGTCTAAACATTCTTTTATGCGCTTGCTTTACCTCATCAGGTTTCCATTTAACTTGGTTAGTCCCATTCACATTGACTTCTTACTCAAGTTACCAAGTTCCTCTTGCTTTTTAATTTCGGTCTTATAACTTAACCCATTTAAGCCTATTAATAAGCCCACAATATGTTACTCTCTAGATTGTCATCCAAGGTCTGTAATCCGCAACCCCTTTATATTCTTGTTTGATTTCATAGTTACCATAACATGTTCTACTTAATATGTAATTAAGTATATCACAATTCACATGTTTTCTGTTTAACATGCCAGTCATTATTTATGATTAAATATAACTTATTTCATTCCATAAGTTTTCCTCATTCTTTCTTATTTAATCATAATTCCATCTTATACTGTCACTACAACTTATCGTTGTTTACTTTTTAACTTAGTTCTCTTAACTAAGGTTTACTAATAAGTTCCCTTTTCATAAATATAACTTTTGTTGTCCTTATCAGCCTATCTCGTTCTCACATATAACTTAATTTACAATTAAATACAACTTATCTTATTTCATAAGTTATTCCAATTTTCCTATTGTTTATTATAACATAAGTTATAATCCCCACTTGCCCCTAGGAGAAGCCTACCTATTATATAACATTCTCATTAATGTAAATTATTTATAATAAGTTATTATCATTCCCCTTTCATTCCATTCCATTTATTGTTGTAATTATCTTTCATTCATTTCCTTATTCATTTCCATTAATCACAGTTAGTGCCATTTAATCCTATCCTTTATATATATATATATATAAGGAATCCGGATATCTTGAGATAGCCAGATTCACGAGCGTCGGCAAGTCCTAAGTCGAAGTTCAAGTCGGTGCCATTGTTAGTGCCAATACCAAAGAATAGTGAACACCAAGTGAAGAGCCACCAGAAGGGGGACGAACTGCTTTGATTGGAGCTGTGATATTAGCTCATGACTGGTTGAATCGATCATCAGAAGAAGAATTAGGCCAAAAATTAGGATACATTCTGGGAAAATGAAACTTCCATTGAAGAGAAGAAAATGAAACGCTTTCATAAAAATTCTCGTATAATCGAGAATGAAGTTTTCATTCTGTACATGCCAGATCATGTTCTTATGAAGAAACACTTATGATATTGGAACTTATGCCTTATCGAGCATCCTACCCCATTTTAAAATTGGTTTATTCCGCAGCAGCAAACGCTAGTCATAATATGGGTTTGAAGGAAACCGATTTATTCATTAGTAAAGCCGAAGTCAATGGAGGTTCTTTTGTGAAAAAATTAAGACCTCGTGCTTATGTACTAGACCTCTCACGTTAAGCCTACCACTCGTGGATGTTGGATTTGTCGGGTGGTTCCGGGCAGACTTCTTCCACAAGTTGGCTTAACCTCGTGTCTTAGCACCGTTACATGTTTTATTTACGCACTAGACCTCTCACATTAAATTAACAACTTATGGACGCTTGATTTGCTGGGCGATTCCGGGCAGACTTCTACCATAAGTTGAATTTATCCTCGTGTCTAGGTGCATTACAGTTTTCTATTTACTGTAAATTTAGACATACTATTCTTTCCACATTTTTACTGCAACCTTACATGTCATCATATGAAGCCCATTTTATGTCATATGTTCTTCTTAACATATAATTGATTCTATTCTAACATGTAATCATTTAATCATGTAATTGTTCAAATCTAACAAGTTAACATGTCATTTTCTCAATTCTACAGCTAATAATTCAAGTACATAATATGCCACAAGTGAATCATGTAATTACAACAGCAATCATTACACATATTTTAACAAGTTTGCATTTCCACAGATGAACATTTCAGCATATTAAACATTTCAACATATGAATTTTCCAATATATTAATATTTTAACATATTAATATTTCAACATGTCATATTAGCTTTTCATCACTTTACATTGCATAATAATGGGGAATGTTGAACGATAATATATCATTATCAAAAATGATATAACTTAAATCCACCCATCTAAATTGCTTTCCAATTTATGAACCTGGTCCAGATCTAACATTCCATGGTTTTTCCCTAATTGAATTTTGAACCTAACAACCATGGATCCATAATTCTAACTAAAAGAAAAAAGGAAGAAAAAGGAAGAAAATTGAATAGACCAGATTTAAGAATTTACCTTACTTCGCATATGATTCTGAACACCTTCTTATTAATTTTCATTCTTTTCCTCCAAATCTTGATTCAGAATTTTCCTAAACTAATTACCTTATTTTTCTAAAGAGATTTTAGGAGGAGGAAGAATGGTAGAGCTTAGACGTTGTCTCAGAGAATGTGAGATTTAGGTTAGGCTCTGCTAGCCTATTTATAGGTTTTAAGGATCTTATTGTATACGCAGCGCTGATTCAGCATTGAACCCTGTTAAGAAAACAGTCCAGATACGCTAATGAATCTGCCTGGATCTGGGGGATGTCGACCCCAGTGTCGACCTCCCTACAGGGGTGTCAACCCCTGGAGTCCACGAGCTGTTTTGGCGCAGAAATTGGACTTTCGATTGTTTGAATTTCTGGAATTTATTTAACCGATATATTCACATATAATTTTCTTATACGTATACAAATCTTCTAATGACCATTTTTACACGTGTGTATATATATATATATACGCATAACTTTCATTTCGTTTCGTTTCTGCACATATATACGCATATATTCTCATATACATATATACATATATTTTTCTATATTTCCTTATATGTATATTTTTCCTTATATGTGCATTTATACATTTTTTCTTTTTAGAACATGTGTTATTTCAGCACTTCTCTTAAAACGAAAATATGACGGTGGTAGGGATCGAACTATGTACCTCTTGTATGCAAGTCACATGCTCTAACCAACTGGGCTACTAAAGCTATTGTTAACAAGGCTTAGAACAATGGTAGTTATTGTTCTCTTCTTATTCCTCTTTTTCATATTTGTTACAATGTCTCATTTAAACCATTGGATGAATCTTTTTCTTTTAGTTCTCTTTTATTATTAATGCATAATCAGTGCATGCAACATATGTACACCGCATGCAACCAATCTTTTCTTTCTTATAATGGATGAATTACATTTTTATTTGCTTTAGTCTTTTCTTCTTTTTCAGTGCATGTATTTATTACATGGAATCGCATATTATCCTTATTTTATTCATCCTATACATATATTTATGTCTATGCATATACATACACATATGCATTATTTAATTATTAAATTGTTACAAAAGGCGGGGTGTTACATTCTCCCACCCTTAGGAAATTTCGTCCCCGATATTTGATAAGGGTAAAAATCAATTAACCCCTCGCATAATATACATCCATCATGTGTGCATCAAATTTTTGCAAACATTGTGCACTTGTGCAAAGTGAAATACAACATTATAATACATGTATACCTAAACGCTACCTCCTATGTGTATGCAAATTTTTCAAAAATTCTTCAAAAACATGATGCTTACATTCTAAATATACTGGAAGTTCTACATGAATGCAGTATTTTGAAAATCAAAAATGCTTTTACATCCAAATTTTCCCACACTCTTACTGAGCAAGGGCGTAGTTCATTCAATTTTTGCATCCAAAATTCTACCAACCAACTTTGTTTTTCGAATTTCAAAAAAATGTAGTTTTCTAAATTCGATTTCTTATGTTTCAAAAAGGTGGAAAACAGAAAATTTCGCTTCTTCCATTGTTATTTTATGTACCATTTTCCAACCGTACTTGGATTTCATGTAACTATTTATTAAGATTCCCTATTTTCCTATCCAAGCACAGCCCATATAAGAAAATTTTCTCTGTTACGGCTTTTCTTTTTCGTCTTATCTTGGAAATTTTTACTTTTATTCATCTTTTCTCAAAATTTGTAAAGTTGATCGCTTTATAGAATTTGTTGTTTCCTTTTTAGTTGTATCATTTCTCTTTTCTCAGCTTATTTAATCATTTGATCTAACTTTAGCCTTCAAATAAGCCTTCTAGTCTTTCAACTAAAACAGGAAAACAAACACACTACGTAGCTACTACTAAGAGCCAAGAATCTTGGGACTATATCCCCCTTAGACAGAAAAGTCCAAGCCATGGGATCCACGACAGGTTTATGTGTTACCCTAACTACCCAACATGAACAAAATAACAGAACGATCCTAACAGAAATGCAATAACGGGTTTTACCCCTAACATGAAAATTAGCAACAAGATCTAAATACTTACTTGCCCTTTTTCTATCTAGTAGTCACCACTAATTCTAGCTGTGTACCAATAATCATCTCAAGCAACAACCTAGGCTTTTCGATGCTTACGCATTCTACGGGATCTTACCATTATTCCAAGATAATCCTCGCTATTTACTTTATAGCCTCAAAAATTTTCCCGTCTTCCCTAGGCACTAATCCTTACATACTTCATACTTTTAAACACGGTTTGGCCCTTTTCATTTCACTTTTCTTTCAAAAGGTAAATGTATCAAAACTTTATTTTCTTCATCAAAACTTTTTGCCAAACCATAAAACATATATATGTGTATATATATATATATGTAAATCATTTTTTTTCAAATCACAAAAGCTGGAGTAAATAAGGACAACGATTTCTTAATCCGGTTTACGGCTTGTTCTTGCATACAAGCTCCATTCAGTTTCTTACTACAAGATGCAAACCTTTACTCTATTCTTAATTTCTACAACTTATTTTGTCCACCCAACAAAATTTTCTCTTTTAAAACAATTTACCAAAAATGATTGTCAAAAGAATAGAGACTTCAAAACTTTCTTTACTGAAAATTCCAATTTTCAACAAAATGCAATATTATCTATGTTTTGCTTTTTAATCCTTTCATGCAATATAACAAGAAAACTAGTGAGCCATACATGCTCTATAATATGCACCTTTTACTATGAGAAATTTATTTTATACAAAATTTTCGCAAGAAATCACTATATACAAAATATACCCCATTTTACTTTAAAACCCAATATGTACTTCTTTACATATTTTAAAACTATAACTTTTAAGATTAAAACTTGAAAACACCCTAAACCATCTCCCAAAAGCTTTTATAATTTCAAGTTCTTAAAAGTTAACAATGGGGTTCGACTCAAAGCGGGTTTCCAATTTTCTAGGCTTTCCTAGACACTCCCCAAAGTCAATTCTCTCAACTTAATCCATTCTTCTCTTTTTAACCCTTTTCAAATTATAGGGTATCACTGCCAAACCCACTAATACGAAATATTAATCATATGGGATCCTCCTTTCTCTATTTCAAAATATATTGTATACTTCCCACCCAAATTTCCTAAAGGTCTCAAATTTCCATATTCATTCCATTAGTGTACAAATCAGTCATCCCAATTCTTACCATATTATATTTTTTCTATTTAGTGGGTTTATCTATGGATCTAGTTATATATATAATATATTTATATTTTAAAAATACAAATACGTTCACTAAATATCTATACAGGAATTCTAAACCTAAGCTCTGATACCAGATGCAACAACCCGAAGCCCAACAGACTGATTTTTAAAAAAAATTCTAATCGATTGAAATTCGTGTTGGTTGCTCTGGTATCCTACAGAAAAGAGAGATATGAAGTATATCAGAGTTCAGAAAATATCTCACAGTTCAATGGATAAAATTTAATATAATCAAAGTATAGCTATACTATATTAATAATACAGCCTAACCAGTATCCAAAGCTATTATATCTCTGCCACAAATCTAACATGCGAGTATGTTATGAGGAGGGGGTCAGAACATAAGTTCTGGTGACTGGATTTAAACTATACACTTTGGATAATCCTACATATACCGTTCAATCACATTTTCTTATTTAGTAGGTTGCTTGGGTTAATAGCACTCAAGGCTTACATACACGTCATACCCATCTACTCCCAGTGGATTATCCTAATACAATATATATATATATATTGTTACCCCCAATATTGTAGTACACCCCATGGTACCCCACTCGCGCGATCTCCACCGTAATGTCATAGAAATGTACACAATCCCTCATCCTATGCCTAGAGTGACGTATGGATCTCTATATAACAACGTTACGTTCCGTATATATCTATCATTACTATGCTACGTAAGCGTATGGACTGCCACCTTTGACTGAATCAGATTCTATTACAGAGTAATGCCCTCAAGTCTATGATACACTACCCAGATCATACATGCATGTATCTAAACTTTCCCACGTATGCATCGTCAATCATTTTCAATGCCTTAACCTCACACAACCTCTAATGTGCATCGAGCTCCGTGGCATGGTTGTACAAGAAACACGGAACTCAATCGGAAGCTTTTCCATTTTTGTACAGTCCCGCCTTTAAGGGCCTTAAAATACATATATCCCTCAGGTCTGTTTTTCATGGTGGCAATGGCCCCTCCTCGACCCCTCCCTCAACTAGTAAAGACTACAAGAGCTAAGCGACTTGCCCCTAACAAACAATCTAAACATCCAGTTGGCATCTCCCCTCAACCACCGTACATCAGTAGTGAAAGGTGAATGGAATCTTGGGTTTAGCTCTAATATTTTCGCATCCCACTGGCTGCCGATGACGGATACACGACGATCAACTATCCTTGTTAGTCTTGATCTCGCCTCCCGTTGAGGCGATCACCAAATCACCCTAGTGTCACATCGTCACAACATTCTTACTGCAAAGCTACTTTTGCAGTCAAGGCCCACCCACCTGGTAGTAACGCGCAGACCCAACCTCTACGAGCACAGCCTAAACATCTGCCACCACATAGAGGACTACTAGGAGCACCTTACGTATCTCAAGAAGTCGCGTGCTTCCCCTTCCAGTCCTTCGAAGCTAACAGAATAATCATATGGACGTGCGCTCCCCTTGTGCCTCATGACACAAAGATGATCTACCCCGTTGGGTTATTCACCCTCAAACGTGCGGACTGGTCCAAGCGCCTCACTTTAATATGTTATTAGACCCTATGTCTAAACATTCTTTTTTGTGCTTGCTTTACGTCATCAAGTTTCCATTTAACTTGGTTATTCCCATTCACATTGACTTCTTATTCAAGTTACCAAGTTCCTCTTGCTTTTTAATTTCGGTCTTATAACTTAACCCATTTAAGCCTATTAAAAAGCCCACAACATGTTACTCTCTAGATAGGTCTGTAATCCACAATCTCTTTATATTCTTGTTTGATTTCATAGTTACCATAACATGTTCTACTTAATATGTAATTAAGTATATCACAATTCATGTATTTTCTGTTTAACATGTCAGTCATTATTTATGATTAAATATAACTCATTTCATTCCATAAATTTGCATTCTTCTTTCTTTTTTAATCATAGTTCCATCTTATACTGTCACTACAACTTATCGTTGTTTACTTATTAACTTAGTTCTCTTAACTAAGGTTAACTAATAAGTTCCCTTTTCGTAAATATAACTTATGTTGTCCTTATCTTCCTATCTCGTTCTCACATATAAATTAATTTACAATTAAGTACAACTTATCTTATTTCATAGGTTATTCCATTTCCTTATTGTTTATTATAACATAAGTTATAATCCCCACTTGCCCCTAGGACAAGCCTACCTATTATATAACATTTCCATTAATGTAATTTATTTATAATAGGTTATTACCATTCCTCGTTCATTCTATTTCTTTTACTGTTGTAATTATCCTTCATTCATTTCCTTATTCATTTCCATTAATCACGGTTAGTGCCATTCAATTCTACCCTTATATGTATTTATATATATATATATATATAGCTTATGTACTAGACCTCTCACGTTAAGCATATCACTTGTGGATACTGGATTTGTCGGGCGGTTCTGGGCAGACTTTTTCCACAAGTTGGCTTAACCTCGTGTCTTAGCACCGTTACATGCTTTACCTATGCAGTAGACCTCTCACATTTAATTAACAACTTGTAAATGCTGGATTTTCTGGGCGGTTCCGGGCAAACTTCTACCACAAGTTGAATTTAACCTCGTGTCTAGGTTCATTACAGTTTTCTATTTACTGTAAATTTAGGCATTCTATTCTTTTCAAGTCTTTACTGTAATCTATTTTACATGTCATCATATTAAGTCCGTTTTATGTCGTATGTTCTTTCTAACATGTAATTGATTCTATTCTAACATGTAATCATTTAATCATGTAATGGTTCAAACCTAACAAGTTAACATGTCATTTTCTCAATTCTACATCTAATAATTCAAGTACATAATATGCATAAGTGAATCATATAATTACAATAGTAATTGTTACACATATTTTAACAAGTTTGCATTTACACAGATGAACATTTTAGCATATTAAACGTTTCAACATATGAATTTTCCAACATATTAAAACTTTAACATATTAATATTTCAACATGTCATATTATCTTTTCATCACTTTACATTGCATAATAACGAGGAATGTTAAACGAAAATATATCATTATCAAAAATAATATAACTTAAATCCACTCACCTAAATTGCCTTCCAATTCCTGAACCTGGTTCAGATCTAGCATTCCATGGTTTTTCCCTAACTGGATTTTGAACCTAACAACCATGGATCCATAATTCTTACTAAAAGAAAAAAGGGAAGAAAGAGGAAGAAAATTGAATAGACCAGATTTAAGAATTTATCTTACTTCGCATATGATTCTGAACACCTTCTTATTAATTTTCATTACTTTCCTCCAGATCTTGATTTAGAATTTTGCTAAACTAATTATCTTTTTTTTTTTGAAGAGATTTGAGGAGGAGGAAGAATGGCAGAGCTTAGACGTTGTAACACCCCACCTCCGCCAGTACCACTCTTGCAAGGGCACTGACTTTGGAGGGGCGTTTGAATCAGGTAAACATGCATAATGATATATCAAGGCAGAACAAGAACATATGTATATATGTAAACAGAGTAAATAAGATAAGTAAAACAGCGGAAGATTTCAAACTATTTCAAAAACAAGTTTGGTACAACATAATGTCAACTTTCCAAATACACAAGTCTAGATAAAAACAACATTACTGAAAAACTGAAATACATAAGTACTATCCCCAAAATAAGTGATAACCATAGCTAGCTTCATGTCAAGACCGTACATGAGCTACAATCCCACAAGCAAGCGATCAGAAATCCAAGCTAAGCTCCAATATTCCCACCCTGAGAACCTGGGGGGGGGGGGGGACGGAAGAAAACAGGCGAAAGAAAACAGGTCAGTCAAAAAGACTGAGTAAGCCCTACTACAATCAATGTAAATTGATAAAGTTAACTGGCATGAGAAGCAGGGATGAACATAAGGATAACAACATACTAGCATGATGATTAACTAACAAGGTAGATAAAGGTGTCATCGCATAATCAGGTTTAAGGTTTTTGCACCACAGGTGTACTAGCAAGCTAACATGACTTGAATAAACAAGTATTGATCCCTTGGCCCAAGCTTTGGCCCAATAACATGAAGTGACCCTAATATGAGGTCAAATCAAACGGTCTAGTCGATCGGCTCCCTATAAGCCTAACTCGTCACGTGTTGGTGTCCATACGGCCTAAACATAATTGTAGTCGAACTGTGTCGGGTCCACCCTTCGGGTGTATCAAGCCCTAGGGTGCCAACCCCTGGACACCATAAACATGAGTGCATAGTCTCGATCTACTGGTACCCATGCTTGACTTCTCCAAATACGGACTACGTGCACGACCATAGTCCGTCCGGAACTACATCGGCGTACCACCCTGTCGTCGCTTATTGGTCGCTTACCTCCAGCCCAGTAATCGTGCCCCCTCCCTAGCCTAGACCCTAGGGTCTTAATGATACAAACTCGGGATTGCTGCTGGAGTGGACCCCCCCATTGCTAGGATTTTTCTAGTGGGTTAAGTACGGTTTAACCCCTTTGCTAATCATGGATTAACTTGGTTAAGTGTAACGATGAGTTCACGACTTAACCCCGATTAATCTACCAAGCCCAAATTGGTTAAGTATTAAATGGACCATGACTTAACCCTAATCATGAGGCATTAATTAATTAATGCGCCTTAACCTCTCACATTAGACTTTGTTGTGGTTACTAGTTAAGCCGGGCGGGTCCGGGTAGCTTTACACCACAACTTGGTCTAACCTCGGGTTCAAGGTACAACATGGCCAACTTCTCACATTGGGTCCTATTGTTTGTAGCAACTAGTTAAGCCGGTCGGTTCCGGGTAGGTTTACGCTACAAACTCAACCCAACCTCGAGTTGGTCACACTTATATTTTCTAAGTGTCATGTCCATCATGTTTCCCAAAACATATTACAAGTTTTCAAGCAATTGGGTAGACCTAACTTAATAGGTAAATTCCCAATGGGTAGACCTAACTTAATAGGTAAATTCCCAAGCTTATGTTTTTATGTCTTTTAAGTTTACCCAACCCCAAACGCAATCCCATCGCTTACATATCGCAATAGCGCATAAAGGATAGAAAGAGGGAACTTGGCATAATCATGACATAAAAGTGTTGAAGCCACAAGTTCAACATGGTGGCATATGAAATGTACATATGTTCATATACTTGCATTAGGCCTCAAAAGCATGCATAAAACCAAACTTAGCATATGGGTGATACATGGTGATAAATGACATGTAAAAATGGCCATAAGTTCGCATTTAGCCTCACATGCAAGTTATCATAAGGGATATGATAACTTACATGTTGCCAAAATGCAACCTTTAGCATAAAGCTTGAAGCTTTATGTTCATAAGCCCAAGATAAGCTTGCATAACATGATAACATGAACAAAATGATCAACCCAAACTTGCATAACCTAACTTGCATATCATATGGAAAACTTGCATATCAAACTTGCATAACATAACATGATGAACTTGCATATCATAACATATCAAACTTGCATAGCATAACAAGATGAACTTGCATATCATAACATATCAAACTTGCATAGCATAACATAGTAAACTTGCATATCATGCATTTAACTTTAGAGTTTAAGTATGAAAGTAGAATAGGGCTTACAAAGCTTATGAAGACTCAAAAATATGACAAAGCCCTTATGCAATCAAATAGACCCAAAATGCAAGCTCTAATAGAAAATCCCTTGAGCCAAAATGATCAAAACCCTTGCTTTATGATGTAAATATGGAAACTTGACTTTGAATGCAAGCTAATGATGCTCATACAAGCTTGAAAACACTTGTATGCATGGAAAATCTCTCATAGAAATTTATTTAGGAATTTATGAAGAGAGTGGAGGCCATGAGAGGAGTGATTTTGCCATAGTTTAGTTGTATGAGTGAATAATGTTGATTTAGGCTTAGGTTAGAGTCTTATTTATAGAGATTAGGATTAGTTCTAGCCTTAGGATTAAACCCTAGTTCCAATCTCAGCCCTTAAAACCGAATCTGGCCCCCAAACTCAACACAATCTCAAAATGGTGCACCAGGCTAAACAGCCCGGCTGGACCAAGTCGACAGCCAAGTCGACAGGGCTGTCGACTTGGGTCCAACCAAGTCGACTCCCAAGTCGACAGGGCTGTCGACTTGGGTGCTCTGGCGGGATTTTTCCTGCCTAGCCCAATCTGACCCAATTTTTCAAATTCAAACTTGAATTTGAAATCTGTTTTTACTTTGAAATTTTCTGAAAACTTCGTTGGGCCTTAATCCGGTCATACGGACTCCGATTTTCGAAAACTCGGACTCTATTTCGCGTATTTTTCCGACACGAACGCAATGGCATAGCCCGTTTCCCTTGATTCAAATTTTTGAATTAAATTCTGCCTCGATTTACGTTATAACAGGTTATTGAAAATACGGGTTGTTACATTCTCCCCTCCTTAAAGGATTTCGTCCCCGAATTCTTCGAGTTAGGAAGAACGTATCCTACCATCCAATCATTCATCTACTCAAAACATCATCCACGAGCAATCATTGTCCTTACAAGATTCTAAATGTTGTATGAACATATGCAAAGGTGTGTGTATATGTACTTATCTAATGCAAATATCATCAATGCAAATTATGTTAGTGAAATGAATCCATATGTATGCAATTCCTAACATAATGTATAACATCTATATGTGTGCACATAACATACATCCATATGCAACATCCATGTGATAACACAAAAATTTCATCCATGAATAAGCATAAACACTCATGCATATGCAATATGAGGAGTGTGTGAGCCGATCTAGTGCCTAACGTGTATAATGCATCCACGAGTAACCACTTGCAAACACTTGCAACCAATTGCAAACATCAAGCATAACATGTTTCAAACACATGTTTCATCCAAAGGGTTTCTACCTAAGGTTCTCATGACAAGATTAACATGATAAGCTAGATAATCAAGACAAACATGAATAGCAAAAGATATGCTACAAAGAGATCGGGAAGATAAGCAGGATATACTCCTTTTTGGATTACAAGAAATCCTGAGACGACCCGATTTCCCGTTCTCACGGAAACAGGGGCTATCTTTGGAATATAACACAGAAACAGATAATAGCAGAACAGAATTAAATAAATACACCAGAATGAACAATAGCATATACTGGATAAAAGTAATCATCAGAGTTACACAGTATACAGGATCTTACTTAGTACAAATACAGTTCAGCTATACATAAATGTCTACAGCGGAAATAAACAAAATATGTACAATAGGAGCTGAACAGCATAAAAAGAAATAAATGATAGAATCCATCTTCAGCTCCAGCTATCCAGAAAGAACCAGCTAAACCTGAATACAAGGCTGCCCGTGTAGAAAAAGGGGCACCCGAGTTTGAAAGTGAAACAAACTACGAGTCAGTCATGGGACTGGTATGAGAAATCTACTCAACACATATATAATATGGCAAATCACAGGACCACGCCACTTTCGTGGAACGGGTTTACTCCATTGGATTGCCAGTGCTTTAAAACAAATCTTTCTTTTAAACATCGCTATGCTTTTTATAAAAATGAAGCCATTATAAGATTCAGTTCCCATCACACAATGCAACGCAAACCGGAGGATAGAGTTTTACCTTATAATGGCCAAAATATGATTGATACGAATAAAACAAAGGCAATAGATATTATTGCTAGTGTTTATATGTTTTTGAAAACAATTTCAAATCATAACTATCAATCATAGACGGCATGGGTACCATATATCATGTCGCCATATATATATACAATCAAAACCGCACGATGTCGTATTTGGAAATTGGATTTCCTTCATGAACCAAGGCAAAAGATAGTCCTTACCGAATTCGAGACAATCTAGCCTACCATGTCTCAGGAACAGCCGCAACTGCCCCCTGGAGCGACAGGGCCGGTCCACCGATGTGGATTATTATACCTGAACAATACGTCTCCCCGCCCTTTGGGGCGCAAACGAGCCAACGAATGACTCCATCGGACCCGGATCGTCCGATCAAACCGAGGCGCCTCGCAACAGCAACAACCACATAGGTGAAAAGTATATAAATGTCAGGGCTGGTAGGTCACTGACACCACCCTAGCTAGAAAGAAACGCATGCCCTCCCTGAGGTCCTTCTCCCGTTTTAGGTTCATACCGGGATGTGAGGCTCGCGAATTCACGTTATACACAAAGCTACGCCACACAGGCGGTGCTTTGATCATCACCACAAGACTTTGCTTTTCAACAGAAGCCCTGATCACTGCATCTTAGCATGCCACACAGGCAATTCATGCCATGCGACTGATGTCCATCGATATACAACCTCTGAGCTCGTGCGTCTCAGAGAAGGGCGTTAAGCAAAAGAATAAATTCTCCGCCGCCAAACAGATGTATATTTAACAGAAATCAATCAACACAGAATAAACTCCAATGTCAGACACACAGTCCATTTACAAGTCCGTTCTGGGTCTGAACGAAACCGGAGGCACTAAATACCTCGCAAACCCTTCGATCACCACGTACGTCTGGACGATCACCACTCATTATCCATATTTCGGGATGCCTCCCAATCAGGACCTCGGTTACCATCCAAACGAGGTGAAGATCTCCGGTCTTCGACCGTCGTCTTCATCTTCGAATTTCAATCGTCGGTCAATTATTTGAAATGAGAATTAACTCGGCCTTTTCAAATAATTCACGTATTTAGAATTTCAAATCAATCTATTTCAATGGTTAAATTATTCGACAACACCAATATTGTTCTTTAATGTAATTTTCACACCAAACACATTCAACCATCAAATACAACATAAATCGAGCAAATTCCGTTTATTTCCATTCCATATCGCTTAGGATATTTTATAACTATTTATCGCTATTTTTATTTAATTTAAAATAGCTAATTTATTCAAAACGACGCTTCGGGCCATAAGGCGGCCGTGGCGCTGTTTTTCTTCAGATTTGATTTACACATATCTGAAAATCTAACCGTTGGATCTTCACAAAATTTACATCATTAGAAAGGTCTTTTCAAAACGAACCCAACGGTTCCAGTTTCGGGAAAATCCGACGGTCGGATCTCCCGGTACAATCGTTTGAAATTTCGATTTCAAAATACGAACTGCAGCGTCGTTATTCGATTAAATATAATTCTATTTATATTTATATATAAATATAATCGATTCTGGCGCTGTTTTTCTTCAAATTTGAATTAAACATTCCAGACAATCCAACCGTTGGATTTTTACAAGGTTGGTGCCATTGGAAAGATTATTCCAAGGCGAACCCGACGGTTGAGGTTTCGGGAAAATCCAATGGTCGGATTTCCCGTACTAGTTGTTTGAAATCACGGTTTCAAAATACGAACTGCACGGCTTCGTTTCGTTTTAATTTTATTTATATTTATATATTTATATAAATATAGTTCATTCAACAATTCAAATATCGTTTTCACTTCAAAAATTTTTCTAACACCTTAAATTTTGGAAAAATTTCGCCATAACCTCCCCTGCACCGGGAGCATCGGGAAATCGCAAATAGCGTTCCCGGTCCTTCTAATCTCAAAAAGAAAAAGAAAAAGCCAAGCGGCTAGCCAACAGGCCCAAAATCATCACCCAAACAAATCAGTAAATGTGTACCTATTTGTCGGGCACAAAATTTTATTCCTCTTCTCTAGCCCCTTTGCTATAACCTGTTCAATGAATATACATGTACATATATATACAGTTCTTATCATTTATCATTTTCTATTCAACTTCATATTTGATTTCTATTTGGTTTAAAAACACCATTCATTCTAATGTTACATAAATAGGTGCAAATCATTTCATTAGCTAATTAATGAATATTTCAACTCATATATGTTTATTTTGAACAAGTGGCTATTTTTAACACTTCACATTTCAACGATTCATGCATACAATAAAAATGTGATTTTTATTGTAAAAACAATTCATTTCAAAACACTATTCTTCTATATAGTTCAAGTTGGTGATAAAAATGGGATTTTTATCATCAAACAATTTATTTCAAAATATGAATACCATTCAACACATGAATTTCTAATCAACGAATGAATATCAATTCAATACATGAATGTTTTCTATAGTTTTTATATATAGATAAAAATGTGATTTTTATTATCAAACAATTTATTTCAAAATATGAATACCATTCAACACATGAATTTCTAATCAACGAATGAATATCAATTCAACACATGAATGTTTTCTATAGTTTCTATATATAAATAAAAATGTGATTTTTATTATCAAACAATTTATTTCAAAATATGAATACCATTCAACACATGAATTTCTAATCAACGAATGAATATCAATTCAACACATGAATGTTTTCTATAGTTTCTATATATAGATAAAAATGTGATTTTTATTATCAAACAATTTATTTCAAAATATGAATACCATTCAACACATGAATTTCTAATCAACGAATGAATATCAATTCAACACATGAATGTTTTCTATAGTTTCTATATATAGATAAAAATGTGATTTTTATTATCAAACAATTTATTTCAAAATATGAATACCATTCAACACATGAATTTCTAATCAACGAATGAATATCAATTCAACACATGAATGTTTTCTATACAATGAATAAATATAGTTTAAGCATATGAACATAATTCAAACACACAAATATTATTCAAAATTTCGGCAGCATAACGGCAGGGTAGTTAAACCGGGACCGTCCCTAGTACGGCTCCTCGCTCTACCTTAAAACCTCGCGGTTTTTGACAATGGGGATCATGCATCTAGTTCGCACGCAGGCGGCATGTATATATTTATTTAATTTCCACAAACTAATCCTATGTGGTTTCAACCGAATATTTCACAACCACCAATGGGTATTTTTCAACCACAATCAACCAATATCAATCACAAAACAATCCCAAACAATCATTCGCTATCAATCAATTTTCACAACAATTTCAACCAATAAATATCGTCCATGGTTTGTGGACGAGGGGCGTATATATATATATATATATATTTATATATAGCAATTCACTTTCATTTCCAACACATATATATAATTTCAAATCAGAAATCTCACCAATAGCTATCCAACTACGATTCTTCCTTTACAGAAATCTTCGCCAATCTCGCCTTTTGTCGCTTTCGTTGCCCGTATTCTCTACATATGTAAAAATCGAATTTTTACGATGCTATTCAATTATATAAAAATATGATTTTTACTTCGACATTCAATATATAAAAATCTGATTTTTACTTCGACATTCAATATATAAAAATCTGATTTTTACTTCGACTTTCTATATATAAAAATCTGATTTTTACTTCGACTTTCAATATATAAAAATCTGATTTTTACTTCGACTTTCAATATATAAAAAATCTGATTTTTACTTCGACTTTCAATATATAAAAAATCTGATTTTTACTTGCTTTTAAAATCAGTTTTTTTTTCCTTTTAAAAATCAGGTTTTTATTTCCTTTTAAAAATCAGGTTTTTAATTCTTTAAAAATCAGTTTTTACCATTTAAACAAAATCAGTTTTTAATATTTAACAAAATCAGTTTTTATTTAAAAAACAAAATCAGTTTTTATTTTAAAAACAAAATCAGTTTTTATTTAAAAAACAAAATCAGTTTTTATTCTTTTACAAAAATCAGTTTTTTTCTTTTACAAAAATCAGTTTTTTTTCTTTTACAAAAATCAGTTTTTTTTCTTTCATAAAATCTGTTTTAATCGAAACTGACCATTTTTCAAACGGTCTCAGAATTCGACGAAACTAGTTTTGTTAGAACCGTATCGTCAATACGAAGCTAGAAAATATTTTTGGTTTCACAAAAATCCGGATTGTTTTGCACCCGGTATATTCAATTGAAGTTTGAAATCGAATTTTCGAACTACCGCGCCATTTTCAATTCTATATATAATTATAATTAATTATATTCATTTTCAAATGTCGATTCAAACTCAGTTTTCATCGCCATTATTTAAAATATTTATTTTAAATATTTAAAATCCATTATTTTAGCCAAAATTTTTTTAAATTGGTTCAGATTTTCTGGGTCGTTACAATCTCCCCCACTTAAAACTTTTCGTCCTTGAAAAGGAATAAAGTCGAGAAGTGGTTTGATAAATCTACAATCACACAACACAACAACCAATCCAATTGTTTTTAACCTTTTTAACTTTCAAATATATATCTTTTATATATTCAAAAATTATATTTCTAAAACCAGACTATATATATATAATCACAAATACGTTATTTAAAAACATATTACTCTTGACTCGTTCTGAGGCACTTCTGACCCCATCTCTAACGAGTTGTTCTGATTCTACTATACTCATACTAGGATATTACTGATCCTATCTGTATTGAGTTACCCGTCCTAGAACACTACTGGTTCTATTTCTGACGAATTCGTTCAAATGTTATATTCCAGAACTAAGCTTAACCAAAGCTCTGATACCACGTTGAGACGACCCGATTTCCCGTTCTCACGGAAACAGGGGCTATCTTTGGAATATAACACAGAAACAGATAATAGCAGAACAGAATTAAATAAATACACCAGAATGAACAATAGCATATACTGGATAAAAGTAATCATCAGAGTTACACAGTATACAGGATCTTACTTAGTACAAATACAGTTCAGCTATACATAAATGTCTACAGCGGAAATAAACAAAATATGTACAATAGGAGCTGAACAGCATAAAAAGAAATAAATGATAGAATCCATCTTCAGCTCCAGCTATCCAGAAAGAACCAGCTAAACCTGAATACAAGGCTGCCCGTGTAGAAAAAGGGGCACCCGAGTTTGAAAGTGAAACAAACTACGAGTCAGTCATGGGACTGGTATGAGAAATCTACTCAACACATATATAATATGGCAAATCACAGGACCACGCCACTTTCGTGGAACGGGTTTACTCCATTGGATTGCCAGTGCTTTAAAACAAATCTTTCTTTTAAACATCGCTATGCTTTTTATAAAAATGAAGCCATTATAAGACTCAGTTCCCATCACACAATGCAACGCAAACCGGAGGATAGAGTTTTACCTTATAATGGCCAAAATATGATTGATACGAATAAAACAAAGGCAATTGATATTATTGCTAGTGTTTATATGTTTTTGAAAACAATTTCAAATCATAACTATCAATCATAGACGGCATGGGTACCATATATCATGTCGCCATATATATATACAATCAAAACCGCACGATGTCGTATTTGGAAATTGGATTTCCGTCATGAACCAAGGCAAAAGATAGTCCTTACCGAATTCGAGACAATCTAGCCTACCATGTCTCAGGAACAGCCGCAATTGCCCCTTGGAGCGACAGGGCCGGTCCACCGATGTGGATTATTATACCTGAACAATACGTCTCCCCGCCCTTTGGGGCGCAAACGAGCCAACGAATGACTCCATCGGACCCGGATCATCCGATCAAACCGAGGCGCCTCGCAACAGCAACAACCACATAGGTGAAAAGTATATAAATGTCAGGGCTGGTAGGTCACTGACACCACCCTAGCTAGAAAGAAACGCATGCCCTCCCTGAGGTCCTTCTCCCGTTTTAGGTTCATACCGGGATGTGAGGCTCGCGAATTCACGTTATACACAAAGCTACGCCACACAGGCGGTGCTTTGATCATCACCACAAGACTTTGCTTTTCAACAGAAGCCCTGATCACTGCATCTTAGCATGCCACACAGGCAATTCATGCCATGCGACTGATGTCCATCGATATACAACCTCTGAGCTCGTGCGTCTCAGAGAAGGGCGTTAAGCAAAAGAATAAATTCTCCGCCGCCAAACAGATGTATATTTAACAGAAATCAATCAACACAGAATAAACTCCAATGTCAGACACACAGTCCATTTACAAGTCCGTTCTGGGTCTGAACGAAACCGGAGGCACTAAATACCTCACAAACCCTTCGATCACCACGTACGTCTGGACGATCACCACTCATTATCCATATTTCGGGATGACTCCCAATCAGGACCTCGGTTACCATCCAAACGAGGTGAAGATCTCCGGTCTTCGACCGTCGTCTTCATCTTCGAATTTCAATCGTCGGTCAATTATTTGAAATGAGAATTAACTCGGCCTTTTCAAATAATTCACGTATTTAGAATTTCAAATCAATCTATTTCAATGGTTAAATTATTCGACAACACCAATATTGTTCTTTAATGTAATTTTCACACCAAACACATTCAACCATCAAATACAACATAAATCGAGCAAATTCCGTTTATTTCCATTCCATATCGCTTAGGATATTTTATAACTATTTATCGCTATTTTTATTTAATTTAAAATAGCTAATTTATTCAAAACGACGCTTCGGGCCATAAGGCGGCCGTGGCGCTGTTTTTCTTCAGATTTGATTTACACATATCTGAAAATCTAACCGTTGGATCTTCACAAAATTTACATCATTAGAAAGGTCTTTTCAAAACGAACCCAACGGTTCCAGTTTCGGGAAAATCCGACGGTCGGATCTCCCGGTACAATCGTTTGAAATTTCGATTTCAAAATACGAACTGCAGCGTCGTTATTCGATTAAATATAATTCTATTTATATTTATATATAAATATAATCGATTCTGGCGCTGTTTTTCTTCAAATTTGAATTAAACATTCCAGACAATCCAACCGTTGGATTTTTACAAGGTTGGTGCCGTTGGAAAGATTATTCCAAGGCGAACCCGACGGTTGAGGTTTCGGGAAAATCCAATGGTCGGATTTCCCGTACTAGTTGTTTGAAATCACGGTTTCAAAATACGAACTGCACGGCTTCGTTTCGTTTTAATTTTATTTATATTTATATATTTATATAAATATAGTTCATTCAACAATTCAAATATCGTTTTCACTTCAAAAAATTTTCTAGCACCTTAAATTTTGGAAAAATTTCGCCATAACCTCCCCTGCACCGGGAGCATCGGGAAATCGCAAATAGCGTTCCCGGTCCTTCTAATCTCAAAAAGAAAAAGAAAAAGCCAAGCGGCTAGCCAACAGGCCCAAAATCATCACCCAAACAAATCAGTAAATGTGTACCTATTTGTCGGGCACAAAATTTTATTCCTCTTCTCTAGCCCCTTTGCTATAACCTGTTCAATGAATATACATGTACATATATATACAGTTCTTATCATTTATCATTTTCTATTCAACTTCAGATTTGATTTCTATTTGGTTTAAAAACACCATTCATTCTAATGTTACATAAATAGGTGCAAATCATTTCATTAGCTAATTAATGAATATTTCAACTCATATATGTTTATTTTGAACAAGTGGCTATTTTTAACACTTCACATTTCAACGATTCATGCATACAATAAAAATGTGATTTTTATTGTAAAAACAATTCATTTCAAAACACTATTCTTCTATATAGTTCAAGTTGGTGATAAAAATGGGATTTTTATCATCAAACAATTTATTTCAAAATATGAATACCATTCAACACATGAATTTCTAATCAACGAATGAATATCAATTCAACACATGAATGTTTTCTATAGTTTTTATATATAGATAAAAATGTGATTTTTATTATCAAACAATTTATTTCAAAATATGAATACCATTCAACACATGAATTTCTAATCAACGAATGAATATCAATTCAACACATGAATGTTTTCTATAGTTTCTATATATAAATGAAAATGTGATTTTTATTATCAAACAATTTATTTCAAAATATGAATACCATTCAACACATGAATTTCTAATCAACGAATGAATATCAATTCAACACATGAATGTTTTCTATAGTTTCTATATATAGATAAAAATGTGATTTTTATTATCAAACAATTTATTTCAAAATATGAATACCATTCAACACATGAATTTCTAATCAACGAATGAATATCAATTCAACACATGAATGTTTTCTATAGTTTCTATATATAGATAAAAATGTGATTTTTATTATCAAACAATTTATTTCAAAATATGAATACCATTCAACACATGAATTTCTAATCAACGAATGAATATCAATTCAACACATGAATGTTTTCTATACAATGAATAAATATAGTTTAAGCATATGAACATAATTCAAACACACAAATATTATTCAAAATTTCGGCAGCATAACGGCAGGGTAGTTAAACCGGGACCGTCCCTAGTACGGCTCCTCGCTCTACCTTAAAACCTCGCGGTTTTTGACAATGGGGATCATGCATCTAGTTCGCACGCAGGCGGCATGTATATATTTATTTAATTTCCACAAACTAATCCTATGTGGTTTCAACCGAATATTTCACAACCACCAATGGGTATTTTTCAACCACAATCAACCAATATCAATCACAAAACAATCCCAAACAATCATTCGCTATCAATCAATTTTCACAACAATTTCAACCAATAAATATCGTCCATGGTTTGTGGACGAGGGGCGTATATATATATATATATATATTTATATATAGCAATTCACTTTCATTTCCAACACATATATATAATTTCAAATCAGAAATCTTACCAATAGCTATCCAACTACGATTCTTCCTTTACAGAAATCTTCGCCAATCTCGCCTTTTGTCGCTTTCGTTGCCCGTATTCTCTACATATGTAAAAATCGAATTTTTACGATGCTATTCAATTATATAAAAATATGATTTTTACTTCGACATTCAATATATAAAAATCTGATTTTTACTTCGACATTCAATATATAAAAATCTGATTTTTACTTCGACTTTCAATATATAAAAATCTGATTTTTACTTCGACTTTCAATATATAAAAATCTGATTTTTACTTCGACTTTCAATATATAAAAAATCTGATTTTTACTTCGACTTTCAATATATAAAAAATCTGATTTTTACTTGCTTTTAAAATCAGTTTTTTTTTTCCTTTTAAAAATCAGGTTTTTATTTCCTTTTAAAAATCAGGTTTTTAATTCTTTAAAAATCAGTTTTTACTATTTAAACAAAATCAGTTTTTAATATTTAACAAAATCAGTTTTTATTTAAAAAACAAAATCAGTTTTTATTTTAAAAACAAAATCAGTTTTTATTTAAAAAACAAAATCAGTTTTTATTCTTTTACAAAAATCAGTTTTTTTCTTTTACAAAAATCAGTTTTTTTTCTTTTACAAAAATCAGTTTTTTTTCTTTCATAAAATCTGTTTTAATCCTATTTAAAAATCTGTTTTAATCCTATTTAAAAATCTGTTTTTACAGAATAAATAAAAAAAAAAATGCTCACCGATATTGGTCTTTGGACGCCGAACTGCCGCTCAACCCCTAGGGTTGAGGTTTGCCGCCACGTCAGGCCAGGGTTGGCCGATCCAACAGCGCCTCTTCGTCGGGCTCCAGTCCCTCCATCAACGCCCAAAGCGCCACGAACCTCGGTGAACTCCACAGGCCGGAAATCCTTCGCGAACTCGATGACTTCGAGTCCAAAGAACTCGCTACTCCCTCCACAATAGATGATCAAACCGGTATAGAATGAAAGCTAGGAAGAATCTCAACATTGTTTGTTATGAATTCAGTTTTAATTCGATGTAGGGAGGGAGAAATTAGAGATTGAATTTCCGCCATTTCTGGCCCTTGATTTCTAGCTGACGGCGGCTGGGAATATGAACTAGGGTTGGGCGTATTATACGCTGTATATATACCGTATTTTCTTGTGTATTTTATTCTATTTATTTATTTTAATTCAAGAAAATGTTTGTTCGTTGATACTAACTCCGAATCAAACCCAATGAATGCCGCCCCTAGCTAATAACCCTCATCCCGGACACAATGGAACATGTTTCGTAACCCAATTCGGCTGTTACGATATGTTTTTCTTTAAATTTAATTATAAATCCTTTTATAATAAATTTAAACGTACATTTTAAATTACCGGGGCCACATACTGACTCTAAAAATTCCAGAAAAATATTTTCTAGCTTCGTATTGACGATACGGTTCTAACAAAACTAGTTTCGTCGAATTCTGAGACCGTTTGAAAAATGGTCAATTTCCAGTCGATTAAAATCAACTGAAACTGGTCAAACGCGTTTTCTTTTGCCACGCTCACATATTGATTCGAAAAATTATGAAATTTGAAACCTAGCAATAACTTGACACTGCGGATCTAACAAAAGTGGTTTCGTCGGAATCCGAGGTCGTTTGCAAAATGTCCATTTTTAAGGGCCTGAATTCCATAGCGACTATTCAGAATTTTCAACTGGACATATCTTTTGATTCCCGCTATCAAATTTCGATTGGTCGGATTCGTTAGAAAGATATTCACTAACAGATTTAAATATTTTTGGTTTCACAAAAATCCGGATTGTTTTGCACCCGGTATATTCAATTGAAGTTTGAAATCGAATTATCGAACTACCGCGCCATTTTCAATTCTATATTTAATTATAGTTAATTATATTCATTTTCAAATGTCGATTCAAACTTAGTTTTCATCGCCATTATTTAAAATATTTATTTTAAATATTTAAAATCCATTATTTTAGCCAAAAAAATTTTAAATTGGTTCAGATTTTCTGGGTCGTTACAAATCCCTTCCTAACCCAACCCATATTCTATAAAAGCCCAAAAGGTTTAGTCAACCTAACGGACTCCTTCAAACCCTAACATGTATTACTAGCCAATAAGTCATACCTCCTGACAAAATAGGACCGAGAGGATATACGTAAAAAGATAACATGCGAGTAAGTTCCACAGGAAAACAAGGACCAAGGATATGCTCTTAAAAAGAGATATGATGCGCGTATCTAGCCTTCAGTCTTCTAAGTCACGTTTCCTTGAGTTTAACTCCACTGTGCTTTGACCGTCTTTTTCTTACTCTTCTATCATTCTTGGCTTAAACATAACTATGACCTCATGGTTTCATGCAAGCTCTCCAAAATTCACTAGTGAATCCTGGATCTCGTTTACTTACTATAAAGTATTCCACGCAGCAGAACTTTTCTTGGAAATACCAATCCACGTTGCCAATTGCTCTTACTAACGTGATTTTCTATAACTCATGCTTGAACGAAATGAACCATTCGCCTGTGAATGATAGGCCGTACTTAGATTCAGTTGCTTGCCCATGACTTCCCGTAGACTATCCCAAAACTGGCTAGTGAAGATTGAGTCATGGTTACTAACTATACTTTAGGGAACCTCGTGCAACCGCTTTATTTCTTGAAAGTAAACTGTCGCTAGCTATGATGCAGTCCTTTCGCTCTTTACCGGAGTGAAATGAGCACTCTTCGTGAGTCTACCTACTATGACCCACATGCTCTTGTTCCCTTTCTTGATCTAGGCAGTCCATCCACGAAATCCTTCGTGACGCTTTTCTACTTCCATTGCGGGGACCTCTAATGGATGTAATAGCCCACCGGGCTTCTAAGACTCGGCCTTAACCTGTTGGCACAACATGCACCTTGGGACCAACTCGGCCACCTCCTCGAGTGATGTGCATCATCAAGAACCTCCTTCTCTCATCGCGTCTTAGCCATCCCTTGTCATCTATAGCGAGGTGTCTTAACATCTCGCCTCGAATCAACTTGTCCATGATCTCGACTTAACTGCGGGTCTTCTTTCTGTGACGTCCCTACTTGATCCAGAAGGGTAGGTCTAAACTCAAGGGACGCTAACTAACTAATTAAACTGAGAGAACTTCTTACTTCTATTGTCCTCGTCGGAGCTTTCCGGTCTTGAACCGCGACCACTTTAGCAGGATCCATCGCTAAGCCTTTCTTAGAAACTATGTGCCCAAGAAATCTAACTTCTTTTTCTCCAAAAGTGACACTTGGAGAACTTGGCTTTCAACTGATGCGCTCTAAGCGTATCCATCACCTCCTTGAGATGTCTAGCATGTTCTTCCTCGTTATTTAAGAAAGTCAGGATATCGTCTACAAAGACTACCACAAACTCGTTCAGGAACTCCCTAGACACCCTACTCATCAATTCCACGAAGTAGGCGGGTGCATTAGTCAAACCGAATGGCATGACCAGCCATTCTAAGAATCCATCCAGAGTTCTGAACGCAGTCTTGTCTATACTATCTTCAGCTACTCTGAGCTGATGGAATCCAGTAGCAAGATCAAGAGAAAACAGATGTTCCTACAAGCTGATCAAACGAATCATCGATCCTTGGTAATGGTTGTCTATTCTTCTTGTTCAACTCACGATAATCAACACACGGGCGAAGCGAACTGTCCACACTAGTAGCGAATACTACTAGAGCACCCTCTTCGGAAATGCTTCATCGTATGAAGTTCTTCTCAAGCAACTCCTTGACTTGCTTTCTTAACTCTCATCTCGCGGGACCATGTGTCTAACCGACCACGTAACTGGCTTGGCATTATCAACCAGATAAATGCGGAAATCAATCTCTCGCTTAGGGGTAACCCCCCCTTCACTTCACCCAAGATATCAGGATATTCTCGGACCACCCTCACCGATTGCAAACCATCGATAGACGAGTTGAGGGATTCAAGATAACACAACATGACGAGACTCATAGGGTTACTAGAAATTTTTAGGGTATTACCGAGGCGAGTCATGAGCCTCTCAACCCTATGCTCAAAACTCAAGGATGGCTCCAAAACTGGACAACCCATCCATGCCCAAAATCAACCCATACCCCATGAAACCGAGAATATAAGCATCACACAAGAACTCTACACCAAATATAGAGATTTTCAAATCCACGTAGATAATAGACAAATGGGCGGAACCCCCAATTGGATTTGAAACACACACGGGATCATAAACTAGACTAGTACTTAGGTGCAAACTATCAACAAGATCAGATGAGATAAAGCTATGCGATGCACCAGAATCAAACAAGGTACGAACTGGAAAATCAAAGATATATACAAGGCTCTCAACAGAAATACTACCTCGATCGGGAACTGGAGCGGCATTGAGAGCATGAACTTGCCCTCCTGAAGGTCCAGCACGCTGAGTCTGACCCTGGCCTTGCCCTTGCTTCTTCGGGCAATCCCTAGTGAAGTGTCCCATTTCTCCACAGTTAAAGCAAGTGCCCTTCCTTTTTCTGCAATCTTTGTTTAGATGAGTCGAGCTTCCACAAGTAAAGCACTTCTTTTCCTTCTTTTTCATTTCCTTTTTGGGCTCCGTTTCCTTGTTTTGAGACTCATTCATCTTGATCTCCTTCTTGTCACTTCTATTCTCTTCATTGAGTAGGGCCATATTCACCAAGCTCTCGAAAGTTGCCCCCAAGGGTATATGAGTCATGGCTAAACCATGTAATGGCTCGTTTAATCCTAGAGCAAAGTATAGGGCCTTCTTCTGAGCTGTGTTAACCAAGTCTAAACCGACCCGAGCCAGTTGATTAAACTTATCCACGTATTCCCTAATAGTCATGTCCCCTTGCTTTAGTGATAGGAAGCTTAGTCCAAACTTTCCCCGAAAGTCATCCCAAGTCTCAATTGGCCTAGTAGCGGTGGTGACCACCCACCAACGTGCAGCTTCTTCCTTTAGCAACCACACTGCTAATAAAACCTTCCTACGGTCATCTATATCAAAGAAGGCAAAAAGATCTTCGGTTTCTTTCAACCAATTCCTTGCCTCTACATAAGTCTCGGTGCCTTGAAAGTTCTTGCCATCCATTACTTTGAAATCTTTGCAAGTCTTTGCGAAGTCGGCTTGAGGATGCTGAGGGGGAGGAGGAAGAGGAACCTCAGCGACAGGAGGAGGAGGAACATTAACGACAGGAGGAGGAGGAGGAGGAACATCTGCGGGGCCGGCTTCGGTCGCCCTAGCCTCCAAAAGTCTCCTATACCAAACAGGTAGGTGTACTCCCTCCGGGATGGCAAAGTTATTGGCCATACTGAAAACGAAGAAAAAAGATAGATTCAGAATGGAGAAAAACGAAGGAATTTTTGCTAATGGATTTTTGGGGAATAGCCTTTAAAATAAACTAGACTTTTCTTTGGAAAATACTTTATATTTGGTTTTGAAAATAGTTTTCCAAAAGTTTTCTAAAAACCTTTTTGTTCCTTCTCGTAAACCATACGCTCTGATACCAAATGTAACACCCCACCTCCGCCAATACCACTCTTGCAAGGGCACTGACTTTGGAGGGGCGTTTGAATCAGGTAAACATGCATAATGATATATCAAGGCAGAACAAGAACATATGTATATATGTAAACAGAGTAAATAAGATAAGTAAAACAGCGGAAGATTTCAAACTATTTCAAAAACAAGTTTGGTACAACATAATGTCAACTTTCCAAATACACAAGTCTAGATAAAAACAACATTACTGAAAAACTGAAATACATAAGTACTATCCCCAAAATAAGTGATAACCATAGCTAGCTTCATGTCAAGACCGTACATGAGCTACAATCCCACAAGCAAGCGATCAGAAATCCAAGCTAAGCTCCAATATTCCCACCCTGAGAACCTGGGGGGAAACGGAAGAAAAGAGGCGAAAGAAAACAGGTCAGTCAAAAAGACTGAGTAAGCCCTACTACAATCAATGTAAACTGATAAAGTTAACTGGCATGAGAAGCAGGGATGAACATAAGGATAACAACATACTAGCATGATGATTAACTAACAAGGTAGATAAAGGTGTCATCGCATAATCAGGTTTAAGGTTTTTGCACCACAGGTGTACTAGCAAGCTAACATGACTTGAATAAACAAGTATTGATCCCTTGGCCCAAGCTTTGGCCCAATAACATGAAGTGACCCTAATATGAGGTCAAATCAAACGGTCTAGTCGATCGGCTCCCTATAAGCCTAACTCGTCACGTGTTGGTGTCCATACGGCCTAAACATAATTGTAGTCGAACTGTGTCGGGTCCACCCTTCGGGTGTATCAAGCCCTAGGGTGCCAACCCCTGGACACCATAAACATGAGTGCACAGTCTCGATCTACTGGTACCCATGCTTGACTTCTCCAAATACGGACTACGTGCACGACCATAGTCCGTCCGGAACTACATCGGCGTACCACCCTGCCGTCGCTTATTGGTCGCTTACCTCCAGCCCAGTAATCGTGCCCCCTCCCTAGCCTAGACCCTAGGGTCTTAATGATACAAACTCGGGATTACTGCTGGAGTGGACCCCCCCCATTGCTAGGATTTTTCTAGTGGGTTAAGTACGGTTTAACCCCTTTACTAATCATGGATTAACTTGGTTAAGTGTAACGATGAGTTCACGACTTAACCCCGATTAATCTACCAAGCCCAAATTGGTTAAGTATTAAATGGACCATGACTTAACCCTAATCATGAGGCATTAATTAATTAATGCGCCTTAACCTCTCACATTAGACTTTGTTGTGGTTACTAGTTAAGCCGGGCGGGTCCGGGTAGCTTTACACCACAACTTGGTCTAACCTCGGGTTCAAGGTACAACATGGCCAACTTCTCACATTGGGTCCTATTGTTTGTAGCAACTAGTTAAGCCGGTCGGTTCCGGGTAGGTTTACGCTACAAACTCAACCCAACCTCGAGTTGGTCACACTTATATTTTCTAAGTGTCATGTCCATCATGTTTCCCAAAACATATTACAAGTTTTCAAGCAATTGGGTAGACCTAACTTAATAGGTAAATTCCCAATGGGTAGACCTAACTTAATAGGTAAATTCCCAAGCTTATGTTTTTATGTCTTTTAAGTTTACCCAACCCCAAACGCAATTCCATCGCTTACATATCGCAATAGCGCATAAAGGATAGAAAGAGGGAACTTGGCATAATCATGACATAAAAGAGTTGAAGACACAAGTTCAACATGGTGGCATATGAAATGTACATATGTTCATTTACTTGCAGTAGGCCTCAAAAGCATGCATAAAACCAAACTTAGCATATGGGTGATACATGGTGATAAATGACATGTAAAAATGGCCATAAGTTCGCATTTAGCCTCACATGCAAGTTATCATAAGGGATATGATAACTTACATGTTGCCAAAATGCAACCTTTAGCATAAAGCTTGAAGCTTTATGTTCATAAGCCCAAGATAAGCTTGCATAACATGATAACATGAACAAAATGATCAACCCAAACTTGCATAACCTAACTTGCATATCATATGGCAAACTTGCATATCAAACTTGCATAACATAACATGATGAACTTGCATATCATAACATATCAAACTTGCATAGCATAACATGATGAACTTGCATATCATAACATATCAAACTTGCATAGCATAACATAGTAAACTTGCATATCATGCATTTAACTTTAGAGTTTAAGTATGAAAGTAGAATAAGGCTTACAAAGCTTATGAAGACTCAAAAATATGACAAAGCCCTTATGCAATCAAATAGACCCAAAATGCAAGCTCTAATAGAAAATCCCTTGAGCCAAAATGATCAAAACCCTTGCTTTATGATGTAAATATGGAAACTTGACTTTGAATGCAAGCTAATGATGCTCATACAAGCTTGAAAACACTTGTATGCATGGAAAATCTCTCATAGAAATTTATTTAGGAATTTATGAAGAGAGTGGAGGCCATGAGAGGAGTGATTTTGCCATAGTTTAGTTGTATGAGTGAATAATGTTGATTTAGGCTTAGGTTAGGGTCTTATTTATAGAGATTAGGATTAGTTCTAGCCTTAGGATTAAACCCTAGTTCCAATCTCAGCCCTTAAAACCGAATCTGGCCCCCAAACTCAACACAATCTCAAAATGGTGCACCAGGCTAAACAGCCCGGCTGGACCAAGTCGACAGGGCTGTCGACTTGGGTCCAACCAAGTCGACTCCCAAGTCGACAGGGCTGTCGACTTGGGTGCTCTGGCGGGATTTTTCCTGCCTAGCCCAATCTGACCTAATTTTTCAAATTCAAACTTGAATTTGAAATCTGTTTTTAATTTGAAATTTTCTGAAAACTTCGTTGGGCCTTAATCGGGTCATACGGACTCCGATTTTCGAAAACTCGGACTCTATTTCGCGTATTTTTCCGAGACGAACGCAATGGCATAGCCCGTTTCCCTTGATTCAGATTTTTGAATTAAATTCTGCCTCGATTTACGTTATAACAGGTTATTGAAAATACGGGTTGTTACAGACGTTGTCTTAGAGAATGTGAGATTTAGGTTAGGGTCTTCTAGCCTATTCATAGATGTTCAGGATCTTATCATACATGCAACGCTGAGTCAGCATTGAACCCTGTTAAGAAAATAGTCCAGATGCGCTAATGAATCTGCCCAGATCTGGAGGGTGTTGACCCCACTGTCGACCACCCCTACAGGGGTGTTGTCCCCGGTGTCGACCCCCTGGGTTCCACGAGTTGTTTTGGCGCAGAAATATGATTTTCAAATGTTTGAATTTCTGAAATTTATTTAACTGTTATATTCACTTGTAATTTTCTTATATGTATACAAATCTTCTAATGACTATTTTACGCGTATATATATATACATATACGCACAACTTTCGTTTTGTTTTCAAAATTCAAATGGTGGTACACCGTTATTTGATTCTTGCCATATTTCATTGATTATAGCCTTATCTTGAATTTATCTCTTGCACATATACATATTTCTGCAAATATATATGCATATATTCTCATATACACATATATTTTTCTATATTTCCTTATATGTATATTTTTCCTTATATGTGCGTTTATACATTTTTTTCTCTTTAGAACATGTGTTATTTCATTCGTTCCCTTAAAACAAAAATATGACGGCGGGGATCGAACTCTATACATCTTGTATGCAAGTCACATGCTCTAACCAACTAGGCTACTAAGGCTATTGTTAATAAGGCTTAGAACAATGGTAGTTATTGTTCTCTTCTTATTCCTCTTTTTCATATTTGTTACTATGTCTCATTTAAACCATTGCATGAATCTTTTTCTTTTATTTGTCTTTTATTATTAATGCATAATCAGTGCATGCAACATATTTACACCGCATGCAACCAATCCTTTCTTTCTTTTAATGCATGCATTTCATTTTTATTTGCATTAATCTTTTCTTCTTTTTCAGTGCATGTATTTATTACATGCAATCATATATTATCGTTATTTTATTCTTCCTGTATATATATTTATGTCTATGCACATATATACACATATGCATTATTTAATTATTAAACTGTTATAAAATGCGGAGTGTTACAGGGAAACTCCAGACATTCAATGGAAGCTGTTCGTGGATAGATACTCTAACAGTTAGTGTTTGGCGCCAGAGTCGTACTTGTTACTCTTGAGGAATGCTCGATCTGTTATGCTTTAATGGTCGATTTCCCTGCTACCAATAACGATGCAGAATATGAAGCCTTGATTGTTGGACTCAGAGTTGCAATCGAATTTAACATCAAGGCTATTCAGATTTACTCCGACTCACAGCTCTTTGTACGACAGATGCGGAGTGAATATCAGGCCAAGAGGGCACGAATCACTCCCTACCTCGCTCGGGTCCGCGAACTCCTCACCAGCTTCGACCACTACATGATCACGCACATCCCTCGAGAAAAATAATGAGAAAGCTGATTCCTTAGCCAAGATGGCAAGCTCTGGGGATGCACAAATCATGGGGTTATCCCCAGTCGAAGTGCTCAATTATCCGAGCATCGATCAGATGCAAGCTAATTTGGCCGCAACGACGGAAGTCGAGTCTGAGTCATGGATGATACCAATCAAGAACAACATATAACCTGGAATCCTCCTTAGGAACTACAAGGAAAGACAAGCACTCACTCGTAAATATTCTCGTTATATCATTCAAGATGGAGTGCTCTACCGAAGGGGATTCTTTGTTCCATTACTCCGATTTGTAGCCCACAACGACATCGAACGTGTGCTACTATACGTTCACGAAGGCAGTGCAGTGACCACACCGAGGTGAAAACTCTGGCAAGGAAGATTCTCAGATGTGGTTACTTCTAGCGCATGCTCGATCAAGATGCTGTGGACTATGCCTGTAAATGCGACAAATGCTAGAGGTTTTCCAAGATTCCAAGAGCCCCGCCTAACGAGCTAACACAAATGGTCAGTCCTTGGTCATTCGCCATGTGGGGGATAGACATCATCGGAACTCTTCCAATGGCCAGAGAAGGTGCACGTTATGTCATTGTCGTAGTTGATTATTTCAACAAATGGGAAGAAGATGAAGCCCTCACTACAATCACTACCAAGAATGTGATCAACTTCGTCGTCCGCAAGATCATCACTCGGTATGGAATCCCCTAAGCTATCATTTCCGACAACGGGACCCAATTCGAGAGCGCTGAGTTCAAGATCTTCTGCCAACGACACAACATCGAAAAGAGATTCTCGGCAGTAGCACTTCCTCAAGCTAATGGGAAAGTCGAGGCTGTTAACAAAGTGATTAAATCCATCATCAAGAAGCATTTGGAAAAATCTGGTGGCTTCTGGGTAGATGAAGTATCTCTAGCCCTATGGGCCTACCAGACCACCCATAAGTCACAAACCAGTCATATTCCTTTCGCTCTCGCTTATGGATCCGAAACTTTCATCCCCATTAGGCTTAAACTCCAATCTCATCGAGTCACTTACTACAATCCGAAAACCAATCAAGATCTCCTCTTGGAGTCACTTGACATACTCGAAGAGAAAAGAGATGAAGCTGAACTCAGAGTTACCGCTTAGCGCCAACGAGTCGCCCGATACTTAACTCTAGAGTTTGCCTCAAGAACTTCAACCTCAGTGACCTTGTCATAAAGTGTATCTTTCCCACATCGACTGGTTTCAACCCCCGCTGAGAAGGTCTATACATTATACAACGGAGGCTGGGAGATGGAACCTTCAAGCTAATGACCGTTGATGGCGCCGAACTCCCGAGAGCATGGATAGTGAACATCTTCGCCGCTACTTCACATAGTTTAGTGTACAGACTTACTGCTTTCCAACAATGTTTTGTTTTCTTCAAATTCAAGTCATTGTAAAGTAAAGGTCATATCTGCCATAGTTATCAGTAAAGATAGTTTTCAGTTCTCTATGTTCTTGATGTGTTTGCTTTTTGTGTATTATGTTTGAGCGACTATTACAATTGACTTGCATACACGAGCGCACAACACTGGATCAACACCTCAAAGTTGGGAACCAGTCCCTTGAATCGAGTCTTGAACCAACGACGAGACCGAGTATAAATAACTCTACTTGAGTATCGAACCGACAACAAGACTGAGTATAAACATCCTCGTCCTTAAATCCCTGGACTTGGGGGCAACCCATCAGCTGAATGAGTGCGACGCCGATCACTCATGGATCCTCTGATCCGGAGGATCCGGGCCTAGGGAACAAAGGATGAATCAACGACGTCCACAATGTCTCCCTACAACTAGTGTTCAATGCTCGTAAGGGATTTCCGGGAGTGGAGACACCAATCTTGAACTCCAAACGACCTAAGATCCATGACCGGAAGTAGGGTCTCGGAGGTGGAATCAACACACAAGATTCGCACGACTCAAGTATCAGGAGTGGAGTCTTGAGATTGCGTTTGCTTAAGTGTAAAGATAAGTATGTTTGTGCAAATACAGAAACTAGAAAGCATAGACGAACATTTGAACACTTAATACAAAATGTGATGTAAGAAAAGTCAACCAACACTTTCATTCACAACCAAAAGCAAACTACATATAGTTAATTCTCTTTCTAACGACGCGATGTACATGAAAACCACATCACGCATCGTACTCGTGTATCTTGTCGGCCTACATAACCAAAAGACATCTATAACAATCACTCGGGCAATTCTACCTCTTCCACATCTTCCTCCGCCTCCTACCCTTTCTCCTTCCGCTTTTTCTTCTTACTCGAGTCGCCACTCGACGGATCATCACCTTTCCTTTTCTTCTTCTTCTTCCAAGAGCTTCTCCCTTCTTTCCCTTTCCCTTTCCCTTTCCATCATTGGTCGGAGAAGAAGAATTGAGGATCTCCAGTGGAATCTCTTCCTCTTCGTCGTCTCTACTAAAAATCTCTATGAATTCCTCGCCTTCGGGCATGATCAATTTCAGGGGTTTAGGAGTGGCCTTGCTGGAGAGCGCAAGTATTACAGGCGTTCCTCCTCCTATCTGATGCCCGACCTTCTTAGCCACTTTCTTCTATGCCGCCTTACCCGCCTTAAGCTTCTTGGCCTGCTCCTCCTATATCTCCTTATATATATTATCCGCCTTCTTCTTAACAGCCTCAGCATTAGTCTTTTTCTTTATTTCCTCCTATACCCTAGCGGCAGCTTCCTTATCCTCCTGAACCATAGTCGTAGCCTCCTATTCGGCCTTGTTCCTTGCCTCTATCAATGCCGTCTGTCGGGCCAGCTCATCAGCCAACCTTTTCTCCTCTACCTCCTCAGACTTGGCATGCAATTGAGCGCTCTGTTCTTCGACCATCTCGCGCATTGCATGCTCGCTCATTTCGACTTACCCAACCACTTCTTCTTCCACTTCCTTCCTATGTTTTCCCATCATCTCCCTGAAGAACGTGATGTCAGCCTCGATCAATGTGTGTAGTGGCCCACCTCCTTCACTCAGATGTTCCCCTAAACTTTCCACTCCTGCTACGGGCTGTGTCGGTCCAAAGTCTATGGTCACTTCTGCTCTGGAGGATCCTGCACAGGGAAAAGAAAGGCTAATTACCCTACTTTATCTCCATGTAGCCATACTTCTAAGCACTCGTGCGAGTATGACTTTACCTACTGACACCTAAGACGTAGTCGCGGCAGGCACAACGCTTCCACCTGCTGGTGGAGGGAAGCTCCCTAGCCCCAACCCCGGTTGATCAGGGTCATACTCAGTTTCGGCAGTGGTTGGGACCTATGGACCATTCGCAGAGATAAACAGCGTAGCTTTCTACTACTGGGAAATACCTCCAATAAAATCATGGGCTACAACCAAACTATCTATGGACACCAGCTTCCCCTTCGTAGCTGTAAGCTCTGGCTCCATTGCCCTCTCAGCATCCTCTCTCAACAACTGTCTTCCCTCCTGCAGCACCAAGCGCTCCTTCTCATCCAAGCGAGAGAACATGAACTGGATTTCATCGATAGCATCCACCTCCTGCAGGTCGGCCTCAAACTCCAACATCCTGTCCCACACCTGAGGCAGTGTCCAGGGTAGTCCTCAACCCATGGAAGTCCATGATATTTGAGCACATTGACATACATATTATAAACATAGGGCTCTAGAGCCAACTATTCCTGGGCCTCAACATCCTCGACTGTGTTCTTGATCCTCTCCATTTCCTTCTGGTGCTCTGCCTTATCCCATCCAACTGGGTTAGCACCTCTTTGGTGGTATCCTCGGCCTTCTCTTTGTCTTTTTTGGCCTCCTTCAGTTGCCTCTTTAGCTTGGCATTTTCATTCGTGAGCCTTCGAGTCTCCTTTTTTTCATCTCTCAACCTTTCGTTCTCCTTTAGCAAATCCTCGTTATCCGTCTAGAGCTAGTGCACACTTTCGTTCTCTTGAAACAGGCGATGATTCTCTTCCGCCAGGTCCTGGTTCTCTTTTCTGAGAGTTGCATTGTTAGTTGTCATTTGAGCTACAATATCTTTGAATGTCGTTGCAACATATTGTGCATCTTTCTCCAACTTCACATACTTCTCTTTCCATTCTGTTGTTTCAACAACAAAGAGTTAGCATTTAATCATGTTGCTCGTATACGTGGAAACAGTGATAACCGGGAGTTGTGTCTTACCCCGTTCATTGTCTCGGCGTCGAATGCTCGTCCGCTCGGCTGCAAGAGCCAACTCATAGATTTGCAGCTGCAAACTCTTATTACGGATCAACTCCAAGAGGTGCACTACATATTTGTTGAAATCCTTAGAATAATGATAGGCATCGTGCACTTTCTTCCATATCATGTTGTTGTCCTCATAAGGGATTGGACTGAGGTCCAACATCCATTTCAACTGTAACGTCCTTTATTTTTACGGTATAATAATTAATTAATTTAATTATTTAAATAGTGATTTAGAGATTCAAATGGTTGTTTAATTAAATAATATTAAATATTTAATTAATATAAATAGTATAATAATATATTTAATTCTGAAATAATCGGAATTAAGTTGAATTCACAATATTGTGTGAATTGGATCATTTAAAATATTTAATTCAGTTTAGAATTAAATTATAATAACGTTTATTTTAATGAATGGCGTTAGAACGTATAAATTATATTATAATTATAATCGAGCTTGAAATGGCGCAGCAGTTCGTAATTTGGTGATTCGAACTTTAAACGAATATACAGAATCCATTTTAAGTCGGATTTCTGTGAAATAAGAAATGTTTTGAGTTGGTGAAGTATATTTTTCTAATGGAAAAGAAAAATCGAGATTTCGTCAGGTAGATTTTGATTTATGATCAAATCAAATTTTCAAAAAGTCGCTATGGAATTCCTTTATAATTTATAACAATTTATTTATATTATAAATGGATTTTTATATATAAATTGAATATCGATTTAACCCTGATTTGAAATATAGAGTTATAAATTCAGATAGGAATATTTTGGAGCTGTATGATATTCTATTGTGAATATATATGATAATATTTATTTATTAATATTAAATTTAATTATTTTTAAATATATTAATATTTAAATGGATTTATTTAGAGCCTTAGAAAATAACTATTTTGCAAACGAACTTCGTTTTCGATGAAACTAATTTTGTTGGATCCAGAATATTAAATTATTATTTGATTTCAATTTTCGTTATTTTTGGAGTCAGTATGTGGCAAGGCGGAATTTAAATATGAAAAACAGTCGATAATTTGACTTTAAAAATACGCTGTGTGGGCAAACAGATACAGAATTCGACAAAACAAACTTTGTTGGGTCCGTAATGTCGAACTGTAGCTGTATGTTCATTGAAATTGGATAATATATGTGAACGCATCAATTTTTAAACAATAAATACATACAGCGATTGATTAAAATTAATATAAAATTCGAATATTAAAATATTAAAACTTACCTATAATTAAACCACTAACACCCTAAAACCTAATTCATATTTTCTCTGGTCAAACAAATAATCCACCGTAATTTTTTTCTTCTAGGGAAATAATTCAATCTTCATAAATTCAAATAAAACCAAACAATATTCTATAAATTATGAGACTTGTGTAATTGGGTTATGGTACTCAAACTCTTCATCCCCATGTGTGTAATGAAGGACTCGACGGGGTTTTTCAGTGGAGTTTTGCAGTAGCAAAAACTAGGGTTGCGATTTTGGGGGAGTTGGAGGCGTGGTTAGGGAACCGGATTAACTCGAAAGTGGTAGAGGGGGATGCAAGCTTTCGAACGCCGGTGGCGACGCAGACTTCGGTTGCTTGAGGAGAGAGAATCACTGTCAGAAAACAGTGAAGTTTGGGGGAACTTTGCCGAGGATATGCTGAAATGTAGGAGGCGAGGCTTAAAGGAAACGTAGGGGTGAAGGCGCAACTTCGATTTTCGGTGGTGGCGTTGACTTGGGTGATCGGAGGCAGTGGCGTAGGAGATTTGAAGTTAAACGGTGATTGGTTTAAACAACATCGTGTTTGTTATTTTACGGATGGAGATGAAGGTCTGGAATGGGTCAGTGGATTTAAATGGGTGATGGGCCGCAAGTAAAAGGTGGACCCAAATTATATAAAGGTATTAAATTTAGTTTAAATTAAGCAGTACATCGACTTGTAAATTAAATATCTTATTCATATGTTATCAGAATTCAGCAAAACAAGATCCTTGGGATCGTATTGACGGGGGCTACACAATGGAACTAACTGAGAGTGAATTGGAGCTCGTTATAATTTATAGCGAGATAAATTGTCTAATCTGAATCGACGATCGATTATCGTTATTTAACGATGATCGTCCAATGTGAGTAAAACTCACTAACTCTGCCAGTTTATATTTTTATAAATATAATATAGTATTGATAAATGACGATTGATTACTTTGTGATTATTGTTTGGCTGAATTACTGATTTAGTGCTTGAAATTATAGATAACGATATATATATATATATTTTTAATCAAATATTGATTCCGTTTATCAGAATATTTCATATTGAAATGAAATTGATGTTATCTATATTTTTTAACATCTATGGATGCAGGGAAACAGGTTGGAGGGACACAACTAGATTCCTCAAATTTTATTATTGTTTATTTTCATATATTGTGATATATGATGTGATATATTTTCTATGATTGATTTTGTATGTGTGGATGACACTGGCACTGTGATTTGGTATTTTAAATTCCATAAGTAGTACTGGGATGTAAAATGGGAATTTTCAAGAGTGTATATTGAAAATAAAATATTTATAAAATCAAAGGATTTTATAAAATAAAATATTTATAAAATGAAAGGATTTTAAAAAAGAAATTATTTTTAAAAATCAAAGGATTTTATAAAAGGAATAAATAAATTGAATTATAAAAGGAATAATTAAATAGCATTGTAAAAGGAATATTTATTTAGAAAATAAATTGAATTATAAAAGTAATATTTATTTAGAAAATAAATAGAATTATAAAAGGAATATTTATTTAGAAAATAAATAGAATTATAAAAGGAAATATTTATAAAATGAATAGAATTTTATAAAAGGAAATATTTGGGAAATGAATAGAATTTTATAAAAGGAAATATGCGGAATATAAATATTAAATGGAAATCAGTTTTAACAGATAAATGGAAAAGATTAATTTAAAGTAGATTTTAAATAGAATATATTTTAACAGATAAAATGAGAAGATTAATTTATAAATAATGTTTTATAAATTAAATAAAATTTTTATCATGTGATAAATGGAATATATAAGTCTGAACTTATATAAAGAAGTAGAAATCAGTTTTGACACCGATATTTTAAATAGAATGTGAACTCAGCATTTATAAAGGGAATTATAAATGAGATTTAAGTGATAGAAATAAAAAGGAGATTTCGTATGAATAATTCTATAAATAGAATTATAAATAGAATTTGGAAATGGGATATTATTTTAAAATACGAAATCAAACTTAATGGATTATGTAAAAGAAATATTTTTCACATTCGATGTGAGTAATGGATTAAAATAAATATTTTATAAATTAAAACATTTATAAGGAAAATTGGGTTTTGAAATAGGAATTCAAATGGGAATTTGAATGAGATAGGAAATAGAGTTAATCAAGTAGAGTTATTCGAGTAGAGTTAATCGAATTAGAGTTAATCGAATATTAGTTATTCGAATAAAGTTAATCGAATATTAGTTAAATCGAATATTAGCTGTTCGAATAGAGTTAATCGAATATTAGTTAATCGAATGTTAATCGAATAAAGTTATTCGAATAGAGTTAATCGAATTAGAGTTAATCGAATATTAGTTATTTGAATAAAGTTAATCGAATATTTATTATTTGAATAGAGTTAATCGAATATTAGTTAATCGAATAGAGTTAATCGAATAGAGTTATTCCAATAGAGTTAATCGAATTAGAGTTAATCGAATGTTAGTTATTCGAATAAAGTTAATCGAATATTAGTTAAATCGAATATTAGTTATTCGAATAGAGTTAATCGAATATTAGTTATTTGAAGAAAGATTATCGAATATAGTTTATTCGAAAGAGAGATTATTGAATATAGTTTATTCGAAGAAAAGAGTTATCGAATATAGTTATTCGAAGAAAGATTATCGAATATAGTTTATTCAAAAGATAGAACATCAAATATAGTTTATTCGAAGAAAAGAGTTATCGAATAGAGTTTATTCGAAAGAGAGTTATCAAATAGAGATTATTCGTGAGAGAATTATACATTGAAATTCGATTTTATCAAATTCGGGAAAGTACTATTCACTTTCCGTTTATAACCAAGATTTATTTATTAATAAATTATTGTTTGTTTATTTATCCAAATTAATAAATAAAAGTCATATTTAAGTTATTATATTTCAGAAGCATGGGATTATAATACCATTGTCATAATCAAATGATTTCTGTAAAAGAAGTGGATTTGTAAATAGAATCCGAGAGTTACGTAAGGAGGTTTATTAAAGATTTAAAAGGGTAGTTTGTCTATTTCGAGGTTAGAAATGTTGTTCAGTTACGGTCTGAGAGGTAGTTAAACCCCAACTTGATTGACTTCATTTTTAACTAAGGAATGGTTAAGGTTCGATAGTGAAGGTTGGTTAAGTGAATTTAGTTAATGAGTGTAATGGTTTGAGTTGGCATAGCAATGTTTTATTTAAACATCTGTTAAACCCCAACTTGATTGACTTCATTTTTAACTAAGGAATGGTTAAGGTTCGATAGTGAAGGTTGGTTAAGTGAATTTAGTTAATGAGTGTAATGGTTTGAGTTGGCATAGCAATGTTTTATTTAAACATCTGTTTAAATCCAATGAAGGACTTTTGGAAATGTTTTCCAAATAAGAATTGGAAATGTTTTCTAATATAAAAAAAATAAAAATGAGAGTAAATATGGAAATGTTTTCCAATGATTAACAACGTATATTTTCTAAATTTAGAAAATAAGAATTTACGATATATGGAAATAGGGATAGGGAAATGGATAATTGAATGACAAATTAAATTAAAGGGGACCAGTGGTGATTGATGATTTGCTCGGTAATATTTCTTTTTGTAAATACGATTGTTGTTTGTACACTTGTTTTCCTTTGATAGTTAAATAACCGACTATCATAGTTTTTGGCCATTTCCATTGTCAATACAGAGAGACCGGGATCAGATTTATTATCTGAAAACCACTCCGTATAGGCATTAGCGTTGCGAATCAAGTATGATGATGATAATTGAAGACAGAGTTTATGCAAGGGCTGTTCTGGCAATCCTTGGTAGAAATTGCCTAAGATGGGTTTACAGAATAGTGCCTTCGGTTTGTCCAGTCCCAGGACAACCTGTATGGAAGAATGTCTGACAGCGTATATTTAATAGATCACGTAAGTTGATCTCTTCAAACGTATTTACATTTGGTTGCGGGGAGTTTGTTTCTCTTAGCTGTATACCCGTGGTATTTTTGGAGAAATCAATTTGTAATTTGGCGAGTATGACGATGTGACATTTAAAGGAAATAAAGATATGATCTGTATAATGATACGTTATGACCTCAAGCCTCATCAACCGAGAAATGACAGAAATCGGGCAGGCAGCATGGCTAAGTGGGTCGCACCCAATTAGGGTATATTGTCATCATCTAGAGAATATTCATATTTGTTACTTCTTTCAATTCTGTTTCTCCCGGGAATGGTTATGTTGGTATACCAACCGTAAGGTGACAATATATTCGGAACATTCAACCAAAATGAATGGCCGGTTATGTGTGGTTGAGTTACAAGATGTTCTTGTTAAACTCCAGTGTAGCGCTTCTAGAGTACACTAATCGGAAGGTGGTTCCATACCTTGTCATAGTTGGACATTCATTATCCAATAAGAGCCTACGGTTTTGATTGTATATTATATATGTAGAACATGTGATGAAAGCGTTCTGTAGATTGCTAAGTACTTGTATTAGACACTATTATAATATCAAAAGAGTTTTGATATAAAAGATCACTGTTTCTTGCAAAAGGATTTTTGATGTTAAATCAAGTGTTTTGGATTCTCATAAGGGAAAAACCCGTTCCATGTTATACAGTGTGATCCTATGAGATATCATTTAATTTCTCAAACTTTTTTAAATTTTTTACTCACACCAGTCCTATGACTGACCCAGAGTTTATTTTGTTTTGTTTTCCCTAAACTCTTGGGTGCCCATTTTTGTACGGGCAGTCAAGTAGTCAGGATTTCACAGATATACTTGAAGAGCTTGGAGCAGGTGGCTTCATAATTTTATAGCTATTTTTATTTCCGCTGTGATGTAAGTGTTATACTCTAATGATGATATGTATATACAAATGACAGATTTGTATTTAAAAAGTTATGTTGTGTACTATATTTTACTCGTTCCGCTGTGAGACTCGTGTTACTCTGATGATGTTGTATTTATGTTCTTTTTCTTCTATTCTAGTTTTCAATCTTATCTATTCTCACCCTCTAATTTATTTCATTAACTATCCGGTATTTCCGATGCTTGAACAGTCGACATTGAGTTTATGTCGGTTACCAAGATCACAAATTCCCATTGGGTCGTTACAGTGGTATTAGAGCTGAAGGTTAAGTGATTATCTTGGCTCTGTGGCGTAACCCGATAGAGATAGGGTTAGTAATATCCTAGATTGAGTTTGAGTGCATATATACGAGAGAATGTATTTTTAGATTTGATAAGAATTGTTTTATATTGTGGAAATTTATTGGTTGAGTTGTTTATAAATTCTGATCAGTTTGATCCACTGTATCGGTAGGAATTTCGAAGCACTTGAATACGATAAACCGACACGGTATGTTTAAAATAAAGGGTAATTTTACCCAAAGTATATATTGATATAAAGGAAATAATTATCTTAGGATTATTATGGTATATTGGTTGTGTTGGTTGTTATTATAATTGGATAAGATTATAATTGAAATGGTTATGTAAATAACCAATCAGAATTCAAATAAGTGCAATATATGAAATCAGATGAATTAAATCTGAATTTAAATCAGAATTGGAATTAAAATTCCTAAAATTTGGAAACGAGTTTGTAAATGGATTTGGATTAAATATATGTCAATTTTAAAATCCTGGAAGATTTTAAATTGTTTTACAAACGTTGAGATGGATATTTTGAAATAATTTCAAAATAGAAATGTTTAAATATGGAGTTTTGAAAAATGATATAGTACTGAACTCACTTTTATTGCTGGGAAATAACCCTGATGATGTTGGCCACATCATCAGTATTCATTTTCGAGTTGTAAGTGACGGATTACTACCAAAAAGATTGTTTTCGAATTATTTTGGGAAAAAAGTTGTTTTGATATTCTGAAATGAATATTTGTTTTTTGAAAAGCAAAGCTGTTTAAAATCCCCAAGGAGAGATGGTTTGATTTAAAAACAAATTAATAAAAATTTGTGGAAACAATTTGGAATTAAAATAAACCTAGTTAAGTGGTGATTGAATTGAATATAATTGAATGATATCGAGTAAAGTTTGATTTTGGAATTTGACTCAGGTGAGTAATTGGTTTGATTCTTGAAATAAAAATCAGAATTGAATTATGAGATAAAGATAACTGATTATAGAAATTAACCAGTTAATGAAATATGTGGATGGAACTTAACGAGGTTAAGTATATTGGATTGGTGAGTTAAGATTTTGGAATCGAGAATGGAACTCAAGTTTAAAATGATATTCGGTTTGGATATAGAATGATTGGATTTGAGGATGAATCGATTGGAGATTGTTTGGAATGACACTAGTATATGCTGAATTGGTAGCAGATGGAAAGGATATAATGATATGCCCGACAAAAAGGTACGAGTTTATATTTTATATTGGGTATGAGATTTATGAGCTTGTTTGGCAAGCCGCTTGGCTGTTTGATTTTCTTTTAGATTGGAGAAGGCCTAGAGAGGCGAGTTGTGGTTGTACCGCTTGACTCGTACAAAGGAGGTACTGGCGAAATTTTTCGGAATTTTAGAGTGTTAGAAATTTTTCGTTAATAGAATAAATTAATATTTAATTGAAATTAATTGGTTCTATGAAATTGGAGTTAAGAAGTAAACAAATATTTTTTACCCATTCAATAGGGTTTATTTCCTACCTTTGCAATTTCAAGGACGAAATTATTTTAAGGGGGGAAGAATGTAACATCCCGTATTTTTACGGTATAATAATTAATTTATTTAATTATTTAAATAGTGATTTAGAGATTTAAATGGTTGTTTAATTAAATAATAATAAATATTTAATTAATATAAATAATAGAATAATATATTTAATTCCGAAATAATCGGAATTAAGTTGAATTGACAATATTGTGTGAATTAGATCATTTGAAATATTTAATTCAGTTTAGAATTAAATTATAATAACTTTTATTTTAATGAACGACGTTAGAACGTATAAATTATATTATAATCATAATCGAGCTCGAAATGGTGCGGTAGTTCGTAATTTGGCGATTCGAACTTTAAACGAATATACAGAATCCATTTTAAGTCGGATTTCCGTGAAACAAGAAATGTTTGGAGCTGGTGAAGTATATTTTTCTAATGGAAAAGAAAAATCGGGATTTCGTCGAGTAGATTTTGATTTATGATCAAATCAAATTTTCAGAAAGTCTCTATGAAATTCCTTTATGGTTTATAACGATCTATTTATATTATAAATGGATTTTTATATATAAACAGTATATCGATTTAACCCCGATTTGAAATAACGAGTTATAAATTTAGATAGGAATATATTGGAGCTGTATGATATTCAATTGTGAACATATACGATAATATTTATTTATTAATATTAAATTTAATTATTTTTAAATATATTAATATTTAAATGGATTTATTTAGAGTCTTAGAAAATAACTATTTTTGCAAACGAACTCTGTTTTCGACGAAACCAATTTTGTTGGATTCAGAATATTAAATTATTGTTTGATTTCAATTTTCGTGATTTTTGGAGTCAGTATGTGGCCGTGTGGAATTTAAATGTGAAAAACAGTTGATAATTTGACTTTAAAAATACAATGTGTCGGCAAACAGATTCGGAATTTGACAAAACAAGTTTCGCCAGGTCCGTAATGTCAAACTGTAGTTGTATGTCCATTTTCATTGAAATTGGATAATATACATGACCGTATGAATTTATAAACAACAAATACATATAGCGAATGATTAAATTAATATAAAATCTGAATATTAAAATATTGAAACTTAGCTATAAATAATCCACTAACACCCTAAAACCTAATTCATATTTTCTCTGGTCAAACAAATAATCCGTCGTAATTTTTTTCTTCTAGGAAAATAATTCAATCTTCATAAATTCAAATAAAACCAAACAATTTTCTATAAATTATGAGACTTGTATAATTGGGTTATGGTGCTCAAACTCTTCATCCCTATGTGTATAATGAAGGACTCGACGGGTTTTTTTCAGTGGAGTTTTGCAGTAGTAAAAACTTAGGTTGCGATTTTGGGGGAGTTGGAGGCGTGGTTAGGGAACTGGATTAACTCGAAAGTGGTAGAGGGGTATGCAAGCTTTCATACGCCGGTGGCGGCGCAGACTTCGGTTGCTTGAGGAGAGAGAATCGCTGTCAGCAAACAATGAAGTTTGGGGGAACTTTGTCGAGGATATGATGAAATGTAGGAGGCGAGGCTTAAAGGAAACGTAGGGGTGAAGGCGCAACTTCGATTTCCGGTGGTGGCACTGACTTCAGTGATCGGAGGCAGTGGCGTAGGAGATTTGAAGTAAAACGATGATGGGTTTAAATAACATTGGGTTTGTTATTTTACGGATGGAGATGAAGGATTGGAATGGGTCAATGGATTTAAATGGGGGATGGGCCGCAAGTAAAAGGTGGAGCCCTAATTATATAAAGGAATTAAATTAAATTTAAATTAAACAGTACATTGATTTGTAAATTAAATAACTTATTCATATGTTATCAGAATTCAGCGAAACAAGATCCGTTTGGATCATACGGACGGGGGCTACGCAATGGAACTAAATGAGAGTGAATTGAAGCTCGTTATAATTCATAGCAAAACCAATTATCTGATTTGAATCGACGATCGGTTATCGTTATTTAACGATGATCGTCCAGTGTGAGTAAAACTCATTAACTCTGCCAGTTTATATTTTTACAAATATAATCTAGTATTCGTAAATGATGATTGATTGTTGTGTGATGATTGTTTGGTTGAATTGCTGATTTAGTGCTTGAAATTATAGATAATGATATATATATATATATCGTTAATCAAATATTGATTCTGTTTATCAGAATATTTCATATTGAAATGAAATCGATGTTATTTATATTGTTTAACATTTGTGGATGCAGGGAAATAGGTTGGAGGGATCCAACTGGATTCCTCAAATATTATTACTGTTTATTTTCATATATTGTGATATATGATGTGATATATTTTCTGTGATTGATTTTGTATGTGTGGATAACGTTGGCACTTTGATTTGGTATTTTAAATACCATAAGTAATACTGGGATGTAAAATGCGAATTTTCAAAAGTGTATATTGAAAATAAAATATTTATAAAATCAAAGGATTTTATAAAATAAAATATTTATAAAATCAAAGGATTTTATAAAAGAAATTATTTATAAAAATCAAAGGATTTTATAAAAGGAATAAATAAATAGAATTATAAAAGGAATAAATAAATAGAATTATAAAAGGAATATTTATTTAGAAAATAAATAGAATTATAAAAGTAATATTTATTTAGAAAATAAATAGAATTATAAAAGGAATATTTATTTAGAAAATAAATAGAATTATAAAAGGAAATATTTATAAAATTCATTTTATAAAAGGAAATATTTGGTTATTCGAATAGAGTTAATCGAATAAAGTTAATCGAATATTAGTTAAATCGAATATTAATTATACAAATATAGTTAATCGAATATTAGTTAATCGAATAGAGTTAACCGAATAGAGTTAACCGAATAGAGTTATTCGAATAGAGTTAATCGAATTAGAGTTAATCGAATATTAGTAATTCGAATAAAGTTAATCGAATATTAGTTAAATCGAATATTAGTTATTCGAATAGAGTTAATCGAATATTAGTTATTCGAATAAAGATTATCAAATATAGTTTATTCGAAAGAGAGATTATTGAATATAGTTTATTCGAATAAAAGAGTTATTGATTATAGTTATTCAAAGAAAGATTATCGAATATAGTTTATTCGAAAAATAGAATATCGAATATAGTTTATTCGAAGAAAAGAGTTATCGAATAGAGTTTATTCGAAAGAGAGTTATCAAATAGAGATTATTCGAGAGAGAATTATACGTTGAAATTCGATTTTATCAAATTTGGGAAAGTACTATTCACTTTCCGTTTATAATCAAGATTTATTTATTTATTAATAAATTAGTTGTTTGTTTATTTATCCAAATTATTAAATAAAAGTTATATTTAAGTTATTATATTTCAGAAGCATAGGATTATAATACTATTGTCATAATCAAATGATTTATGTAAAAGAAGTGGATTTGTAAATAGAATCCGAGAGTTACGTGTAATAACCCGGAAAATCTGAGCTAGTTTAAAAATTTTATTTTGGCAATTTTAGCGAATTTTGATTATTTAAAATAGATTATTTTAAATAATATCGACGGGAAATTTATTTTGAATATAATTCGAACGAATATATTTATATAGTTCGTCGTTAGAATATAAATATTTATTTTTATTTATAAAAGGAATTGAAAATGGCCCTGCAGTTCGATAATTCGATTTCAAATTTCAATTGAATGTACCGGGTGCAAAATAAACCGGATTTTAGCGAAACCAAAAATAATAGTATCTATTTGATAATACCTTTCCAACAAATCCGAAGAATCGAAATTTCATAGCGGGAATCAAAAGATATGTCCAGTTGAAAATTCTGAATAGTCGCTATGGAATTCAGGCCCTTAAAATGGGAATTTTTCAAACGACCTCGGATTTCGACGAAACCACTTTTTTTGGATCCGTGATGTCAAGTTATTGCTAGGTTTCAAATTTCATAATTTTTCGAATCAATATGTGAGCGTGGCAAAGGAAAATGCGTTTGACCAGTTTCTATTGATTTTAATCGACTGGAAAATGGCCATTTTTCTAACAATATCAGAATTCGACGAAACTAGTTTTGTTAGGACCGTATCGTCAATACGAAGCTAGAAAATATTTTTCGGGAATTTTTAGAGTCAGTACGTGACCCCGGTAAATTGGAATGTACGTTTAAAAATTCAGTATAATGATTTAAATGTAAATTCAATGAAAAACTGATCGAAACGATCGAATCAGCTTACGATACATATCCCATTGTGTTCGGAATGGGGGTAATCAGCTATGGACGACAGACAGTGGGCCTCGTTTTGAGATCGAATAAAAAGTCAACTCTTTGTAAATTAAATAATTAAAAATAATTAAAATAAACCCCTTTTAACTTCTCTGCCCCCTCCCCCCCCGTTTTATTCAAATCAGAAATAAAAAAAAGGCATAAGGAAAGGGAGGAGCGTCGCCGCTCCTCCGAGCAGCGCGCCATCAAGCGCGCCCCCCTTCCATTTCCGACCTCCCCCCTAGCCTCTCTCCTCCGTCGATCGCTCCCTCTCCTCCTCTATTCTTCCTCCTTGCTCCGCCCTCCTGAAAACCCCCACACGCGCCGCCCCACCCTGTCGCCCCACCGCTCCCCTTCCTCCACCTCCCAGCCTCCTCGCGAACCCCTCCTCTTCTTCTTCTTCTCTTCCTCCACCTCCCCTTCCTTCATCCCCTAAGACCTCCACGCTACCCCCAGCGCGCCCCCCGACCCTCCACAGCTCCGACGCGAGCTCCGTCAGCTCGAGACCCCCCCTTCCTCTAGACGCTGTAAGTATTTTATTTTATTTTATCTTATTTTGTTTTATTTTAAATTACTTTAAATATTATGTTTAGGATAATTAAAATGGCTTTGTTTATTTTCTGATTTTTGTTTTTGAAATATAAATCAATTTTATATATTCCACCAAATTGAAAGGAAGAGATTTTTGCAATAAAAAGATTTGATTTTTAATTCTATAAAGATTTGGTTCTTAGTGAAGTAAGGACGATGTTGTTTTAAGTAGAAAGGCAATAATCTTTTATATTGTAGAAGTATAAAAATATAATCTTTTATATTGTAGGAGTATAAAAATATAATTTTTACATAATAGAGAATATAAAAATATTATCTTTATATATGTAGCGAAATAAAAATCTGATTTTTATTATATATATGTTGCAATAAAAATGTGATTTTTATAGTGATGTAATAAAAAGGCGAAATCTTTATATTTGAAAAGGCGAAATCTTTATATTTGAAAAGGCGAAATCTTTATATTTGAAAAGGCGAAATCTTTATATAGAGAATAACATGATAAAAATATAATCTTTATTATATGAACATCGATGTAAAAATAGATTTTTTATCTATAAAGTAGTGATGTAAAAATAGAATTTTTATCTATATAGTAGCGATGTAGAAATAGAATTTTTATCCATAAGAAGTGATTATAAAAATATGATTTTTATATACATAGCAACAATATAAAAATGTGATTTTTATATATGTAGTGGCTACGGGCAACGAAAGTGACAAAAGGCGAGGACAATGATGATTCCCTACATTTGAAGTGTCGTGGAATTGGGATAGCTTTGGTGAGAACTTCTCACTTTAACTTTTCTTTTCTAGTTATATATATATACTAGGATGCAGACGGTGTTTAGTAGCACCCGACACCCGTCATCCACAGACCATGGATGGCTTGTTTGTTTGATTGATGTGTTGTGAAAATTGTTTGTGATGTTGATGTGAAATAAATTATAAAATATATTCATAGGTTGAATAAAATAATTTATCGTTAAAAATATAATTTTTAACGTGAATGTGAATAAATAAATATTCATTTACAAACCGGACGGTTTGTTTATGTACACATATTTGAAGGACATTGACTGGGACGATAAATTTTACACATCGCCCAACTGCACAAATAAAAATCTGTGTTTGTTGATTTAAAACCCCACACGGGTATTGGGATAATATATGACATACACTAATCCCAATAATTAGTTGTATGTCGATCGATTGATTGACAGGCTGTTATAAGCGTTAGATATCTATATTTGATGCTTATACAGTGTAGTGCACTTTGGATGATGGTTGATTATTTATCGTTGCTATTATATACATGTGTTGTATGGAATCCATATAATTAGCTTTATATGGTAATTGATTGGGCCTCATTCCAATTTATAAAATAAAGGTTCATGTGTTGACAATACTCATCCGTTGAGATTAGTCATGTGTTGAACGAAATATTTTAACAATAAAATTTACATCTTTATCATTATAAAATAAAGGTTCATGTGTTGACAATACTCATCCGTTGAGATTAGTCATGTGTTGAACGAAATATTTTATCAATAAAATTTACATCTTTATCATTATAAAATAAAGGTTCATGTGTTGACAGTACTCATCCGTTGAGATTAGTCATGTGTTGAACGAAATATTTTAACAATCAAATTTACATCTTTATCATATATAAGATTAGAAACTAATTGGAAAATAGATAAGATGAGTGGTCTCCTGGATATTGATCTGATGTTGGTTTCGGCCTTCGGGGTTAATATTCAGGGAATCATTCTCTTACTAATTTACGGTTGGAGACTGATTTGAAATCAAATGATAGATACCATAATTTTTATAAAATATATTAAATAACAAAAATAGTCACACGTGGACAGTACTCATTCGTTGAGATTAGTCGTGTGTTGACAAAGATATAGAGTCATGTATTGAAAGAAATATAGATTCATTTGTTGAATATAAAGCCGTATTGATTAGAGATGCGCTATTTTGACGCGAAAGATATTTATATCGATTATATTCGAATTTGAATTGAATTGAATAGAAAATGAATTTGAATTGAATTAAATAGAAAACGAATTTGAATTGAATTGAATAGAAAACGAATTTGAATTGAATTGAATAGAAAACGAATTTGAATTGAACAGAATAGAAAACCAATTTGAATTGAATAGAATAGAAAACGAATTTGAATTGAATTGAATAGAAAACCAATTTGAATTGAATCGAAATAGGAGAAAATCAATTTGAAATGAATTCAAATTGAATTGATATTTGAATTGAATTGAAATGCATTTTAAAACGAATTTATAAGGAAAAATTCAATTTTGATTTGATTGGAAATGGAAGTTGAAATGTTTTTGAAACGAATTCAAAACTATTTATAAAATTCATTTTAAATAGGAATCGACGAAATATATATTATATATATTATATATATAATATAATGGCCTGAATAGAACGCGCCGCGCCGCGGCAGTTCGCGAATTTCGACCATTGACTTCGAACGGACATTACGGGAGATCCGACCATCGGATTCTCCTAAAACCGGAACTGTTGGGTTCGTATCGAAAAGAGATTTCTAACGAATATTATAAATTCGAAATCTAACGTTTGGATTTGGAGATACGTTCAAATCAAATATGAAAAAGGTCGCTGTAAGTGCAGTTCGATGGCCGTTGATGGAAATCGACTGTACGGGCCTTGATAAAATTATTAAAAATTGTAGAAATTTGTGTAAAATCATAAGAAATGATTTGGGGAAAATTGGGATGAAAAACTCCGTATTTGAAAAGATAAAAATAGATTTTTATCGAAATGAACTAGTTTAGAACTAAAATAAAAACCCATTTATTTTAAATAAATAAATTGGATTTGAAAAGGGGTTTAAATAGAATTGATTTATGGGGTTTATCGTGAATAGTGTTTTAAATAACACTTGTTCTTTAACCCGATAATAAATGGAATGTGATTTGGGTTTGTCGTGAACTGTGTTTTAAATGACATTAGTTCTTTAACCCAGTAAAAGGAGATTTAATGAATCTGCAATTAGATTGAAATGTGAATTGATAATTTAAATTATCAAATTTAGAAAGTGAGCGAGGATGGAGTATCACCAGTTTTGCTCCAAAACGATAGTCAAATCTTTAATTAGATTTGAACGTGAAATGATAATTAATTTTACCGATAACACCGTGGTGTTAGATATGGAGTATTACCAGTTTTGCTTCATGGGATGAATAGGTTGGGATTGGGAAATAAAATAAATAATTACTTCGGCGTGGTTCGCTAATCCCGACTAGTTTGAAAAACCATAATTTGGTTTGAAATGACATCCAAAGGAAGATTAAAGAATAAATTTAAAGAATTTATCTTGGATAAAATTAATGGGAACTTTCCCCTAAGAATGTGAAATTTAGAAACTAGCTGTAGGTTAGTTAAGAAAAATGGTTTCCTGGATATTGATCTGATGTTGGTTTCGGCCTTCGGGGTTAATATTTGGGAAATTGTCCTCTTGCTAATTTGCGGTTAGTGACTAATGAATTGGAATGAGGCGTATGTTGTGTTTGTGAAACATTTATTTTTAATATACGCGGGTTGTTCGGAAAGACCGGGTTTATACCCATTCTGAATAACCGATTCGACGATAAGTCGAAGATGAAGACGGTGGTTGAAGACCGGAAGTCTTCACATTGTTTGGGTGATTACTGATGATCTTGATTGGGCTGTACACCCAAGATAAGGGAATCAGTTGGTGGTCGTCCAGACGTACTTGGAGATCGATGGATATGCGAGGAAAGTGCCTCTGGTTTCGTTCAGACCCAGAGCGAACTTGTAAATGGATTGTGTGTCTAACATTGGATTTTATTCTGTGTTGATTGATTTCTGTTAAATATATATCTGTTTGGCGGCGGAGAATTTATTCTCTTGCTTAACGCCCTTCTCTGAGACGTACGAGCTTAGAGGTTATATATCGATAGATATCAATCGCATGGCATGAATTTCCTGTGTGGCACGCTGAGTTGCATGGATCAAGGCTTCTGTTGAAAAGCAAAGTCTTGTGGTTGATGATCAAAGCACGACCTACGTGGCAACTTTGTGTATAACGTGAATTCGCGAGCCTCACACCTCGGTATGAGTTAAAAACGGGATAAGGACTGCAGGGAGAGCACGACGTTTCTTTCTAGCTTTGGTGGTGTCAGTGACTTACCAGCCCTGACATTTATATACTTTTCACCTATGTGGTTGTTGGATGAGGCGCCTCGATTTTAGGTCTGTAAGGACCGGGAAACGTGTGTTCAGGAATTGCCAATCCTCAAACGTAAGAGAGGACCGGCCCTGAAGATCCAAGGGTTGCCCAGAGTGCGTAGCCATGAGACATTTGCTAGAGTGTCTCGAAAGCGGAGAGGAGCTTGCCCCTTGCCTCGACTCATGACGGAAATCCAATTTCCAATACGAGATATTTCGGTTTTATTTGTAGAGCCTAGTATGGCGACATGATAGATGGTACCCATGCCGCCTAGGATTGATATTTATGATTGAAAATGTTTTGACACTATACACTTATTATAGTATCAAATGATTTGTTTTAAATGTACCAAGCATGTTTGGCTATTATAAGGGAAAACCCTATCCTCCGGCTTGCGTTGCATTGTGTGATGGGACCTGGGTCTTATAATAGCTTCATTTTTTGAAAAAGCATTGCGTTGTTTATTCTATGCACTGGTATTCTTGGGAGGAAACCCATTCCGTGTTATACGGCGTGGTCCCTTGAATTACTCTCTTTTAAAGTAAAGTTTTAAATAACTGTTTTAGTTCTCACACCAGTCACATGACTGACCTGGAGTTTATTGTTTTAACCTAAACTCTGGGTGCCCTTATTTTCGACACGGGCAGCTAGTAGTTTTGGTTTTGCAGATTTATATTTATAGGATCCTGATTTACAGCTGGAACGATGCTCGGAAAGCTCTGTATCCGTGTATTACTTTCAGTTGTGTTTTGTATTATTTTCCACTGCTATGTAATCTATTGTAATCTCTGATATTTGTCGAATGTATAGTATTCATTTATACTCTGTATATTCTTGTATCTGATGGAATTGTTGTAATAGCAATGAAATGTTCTTCCGTCTGCGTTCATTTATGCGTTGTTCTCAAAGTATCCGCTCTTTCCTTCACGGGGAAGTTACGGGTTCTCACATTACGTAAGGTGGTTTGTTAAAGATTTAAAAGGGTAGTTTGTCTATTTCGAGGTTAGAAATGTTGTTCAGTTAAGGTCTAAGAGGTAGTTATACCCCAACTTGATTGACTTTATTTTTAACTAAGGAATGGTTAAGGTTCGATAGTGAAGGTTGGTTAAGTGAATTTAGTTAATGAGTGTAATGGTTTGAGTTGGCATAGCAATGTTTTATTTAAATATCTATTTAAATCCAATGAAGGACTTTTGGAAATGTTTTCCAAATAAGAATCAAAAATGTTTTCTAATATAAAAAAATAGAAATGAGAGTAAATATGGAAATGTTTTCCAATGATTAATAACGTATATTTTCTAAATTTAGAAAATAAGAATTTACGAATATATGGAAACAGGAATAGGGAAATGGATAATTGAATGACAAATTAAATTAAAGGGAATCAGTGGTGATTGATGATTTGCTCGGTAAGATTTCCATTTGTAAATACGACCGTTGTTTGTACACATGTTTTCCTTTGATAGTTAAATAACTGACTATCAAAATTTCTGACCATTTCCGTTGTCAATACGGAGAGACCGGGATTTGATTTATTATCTTAAAACCATTCTGTATGGGCATTAGCGTTGCGAATCAAATATAACGATGATAATCGAAGACGGAGTTTATGCAAGGGCTATTCTGGAATTCTTAGGTAGAAATTGCCTAAGATGGGTTTACAGAATAATGCCTTCGGTTTATCCAGTCCCAGGAAAACCTGTATGGAAGAATGTCTAACAGCGTACATTTAATAGATCACGTAAGTTGATCTCTTCAAGCGTATTTACGTTTGGTGGCGGGGAATTTGTTTCTCTTAGCTGTATACCCGTGGTATTTTTGGAGAAATCAATTTGTGATTTGGCGGGTATGACGATGTGACATTCAAAGGAAATAAAGATGTGATATGTATAATGATACGTTATGACCTCAAGCCTCATCAACCGAGAAATGACAGAAATCGGGCAGGCAGCATGGCTAAGTGGGTCGCACCCAATTAGGGTATATTGTCACCATCTAGGGAATATTCATATTTGTTACTTCTTTCAATTCTGTATCTCCTGGGAATGGTTATATTGGTATACCAACCGTAACATGACAATATATTCGGAACATTCAAGCAAAATGAATGGCCGGTTATGTGTGGCTGAGTTACAAGATGTTCTTGTTGAACTGCAGTGTATCGATTCTAGAGTACACTGATCAGAAGGTGGTTCCATACCTTGTCATAGTTGGAAATCCATTACCCAATAAGATCCTACGGTTTTGATTATATATTATATGTGTAGAACGTGAGATGAAAGCGTTCTGCTAGATTTCTAAGTACTTGTATTAGACTCTATTATTATATCAAAAGAATTTTGATATAAAAGATCACTATTTCTTGCAAAAGGATTTTTGATGTTAAATCAAGTGTTTTGGATTCTCATATGGGAAAAACCCGTTCCGTGTTATACGGCGTGGTATTATGAGATATCGTTTAATTTCTCAAACTATTTTAAATTGTTTACTCACACTAGCCCATGACTGACCCAGAGTTTATTTTGTTTTATTTTCCCTAAACTCTTGGGTGCCCAATTTTGTATGGGCAATCAAGTAGTCAGGATTTTACAGATATACTTGAAGAGCTTGGAGCAGGAGGCTTCAGGATTTTATAGCTCTTGTTATTTCTGCTGTGATGTAAATGTTATACTCTAATGATGATATGTGTATACAAATGACATATTTGTATTTAAAAAGTTATGTTGTTAAATATATTTCATTCGTTCCGCTGTGAGATTCGTGTTACTTTGATGATGATGTTGTATTTATGTTCTTCTTCTTATATTATTATTTTCTATCTTATCCATTCTCACCCACTAATTTGTTTAATTAATTATCCGATATTTCTGATGCTTGAACAGTCGACATTGAGTTTATGTCGATTACCAAGATCGTAAATTCCCCCGGGTCGTTACATCAGCTATTTGAAATAATGCTTTGGAAATAGCCTCATCAAGATAGCCTTTCTCTCCTCGGGAGTACGCTTTGAAGCCTCGTACCTTTCCGCCGACGCGCCTGTCTTCGATTGCATGCAGTCTACCGGTAGTGCAACTTGGTTGGTGGACTTGTGAGTAGGCACCGCTAGTGGGGCGTGAGAAGGAAGCGTCTAAGTTTGTTGTCTGGTTCCCGCGGTCTCAAGTCTTGAATCTGATCCCAAAGTTAGAGCAATAGGCAGTAGGGATTCCTAGTGTTTGGGCTGGTGTCGATGATCACCGTCGCGGTTATGGGAGCGAGAAGACTTGGACGGACCAATTCCTTTCTTGAAATTACTTATAAACGAGCTCTTTTGTGGCCGCTGGCCTCCCGACCCATGACCTCGATGTCTACCACCACTGCTTTCATGAACGATTTCACCTGCACAAATCATATTAAAGATTAGACTTAAGAACCCTATGCATACAAACAAATGTTGTGTTTATGCAATGTTTATGAGTTTGTGCCCTAAGTGCACTCTCCACAGACCAGATTGAGGCTTGCTTGGAGGGGTTATCTCCCCAACAGTTAATGTTGGACTTCCAGAGCTTGTGCCGCCGGGCCAAATCAGAGGGACATCGATTTGAATATTATCCAAATCCTTAAATTGATCCTTTCTTTACAAAGATGAACTGGTCTCAGAGGTAGTAACCGGGGACACTCTCATCTCCGTCTAAACAGTCGTAAATGGGACAAGGGTGATTGGTAGACCCTCTTATCTAGCCACTACCACCTCATCACCAGCACCACCCATACTGGCTCCTTCCCGAGTCTTCGCGGATTTAGGTCGCTTGGGCACGATAGGGGGCACTTTCCGTTTATGTCTCGGAGAACTCACTTCTCCTCCAGTTTCCACCTTTTCCTTTCCAACAGCTGCTGGCCGGAATATTGTACGATTAGCGGGAAGTAAGCCTTCCGGTGAAGAGCCTCCTCATCCAAGATGTTATTTTTAGATCGAGCTACGACGGGAATGGCTTTCAACTGCTCGATACACCCCTGGTGCTATGTACCCTTCGGCGACAGAGGAATCCCCGTTAACAAAATTCAAGATTAACTCGGAACCCACGAATCAACTAACTTCAAATTGAAAACAACCGAAGATACTTACTTCCTTTCAGCCAACACCTCGCAAATCCCAAAGGACAGCGTACGAAGAACCATACATGCTTAAACATGCCGAGTCTGATTCATGACCTTTCGATGAACCAGGTGTTGTGTATTGCATCCAGGTGATACAGGGAAGACACGCTAGAAACTCTCCTCTTAATCTAAAATAAGAACCGGATGTCCTCTTCGGTAGGTTCTGTTCGCAGATAGTCTCTGAACAAATGGCATGTGCCAAGGAAGAAGGCATACCCATTCAGATGAAGCTGCATTGGGGCTAGGCGAAAGTAACGAAGAATGTCTCGGACGAAGTAGCGCAAGATGGGAGCACACACCCAGAAACGCACATGGTCTTGTTCCAGATAGTGTACCCTTATAGAGGAGCATGAGCCTTGTCCTAATTTTGGGGAGTGCGAACGTCGTCCAAGGAATGCTGACAAATGTGCCTCAACGCACCCTTATCCAAACTCGAAGGCCCTGAATCCAGTGTGTTGTCAATAATGAAGGTGCCCGCCGTCGTATCCAGAGCCTCGGTGGCATTACTCCCCTCAATATTTACATTTTCTTCCACCTTGGGTTTATCCTCAACAGCAGTATCCCCTTCCAACATCGACAGTTCAGTCGGATGCTCGGTTGTCTGTTGTGAGTCTTTTGGTTGCAAGCCACGGTAGGGCGCTTTTGGCGATCCTAAAGGCTGAGAGGGGGTGAACCCTGAAGAGGTCTTAAGCTTATTGTCCCCCGAACTAGTACTGCCAGTTGATCCAGATCGGGACAGTGAGTGCTGTGAAGCTTCAGTTTTCAAAGTCTGATGTATCTTAGATCTTGTCTCCATTGTTAGCTATACTTTTAATATAGTTGCATTAGACATCGCATTAAAAACCTGTACCCATCGTGTTGGTGTAAACTAACATGTACGTACGGTAAAGTGCAATGTTGATGCAATTATAATAAATATATTTGGGACCCGTCGATGATCACTAGATATTAAAACTGTAACCATCGTTGTCGTCGACTGATATCTTTGGATTCGAGTCGAGTCGCGACCACGTCGTGATTAGGGATGGGAAACTAATCTAAAGTTCGACGGTCTGGTCCTGTAAAGAACAAGGATTTTCGGCCCTGAAAATCGACATAAATACCTTTACCGTAACTCATGCCGACCTTCTAAACACCGAAAACACTGGAATGTTATTAGAAAGAAATTAGAGGGTGAGACAAGAAGAAATAAATATTAGAATAGAAGAAAAGGAAGAAGAAACACCACAACACAGAATCAGAGTCTCACATCGTAGCGGAACAAAATATAATACCGAAATAAATCTTTATTGAGAGCTTTTAAAAATACTTACAATACCAGAGTACAACACACATTTGGACAGTGATAATAACATGTCCTCATATACAACACACATCGGAATAGTAGTTATATAATACCATACGTCTGAACTTCTCCAGCTCGTCTCTTCACAACATTCGATAACCTGAACCTTTACAACCCGGGCTAAACCGAGCATTTACAAAACACCGGGTCAGTCTGGTGAACCAGAGTGAGAAAAACTCGCACAGTATTAGGGGGATCATCCAACTTGAATTTAAAGTCAAAATATTTTCAAAAGAAAAGGATAATCGTAAGACAAAGTCCACACATAAATACGGACGGTTTTTACCTTACGATAACCCAAAACATTTTTGAAACCAATATCTTGTTTGCTATTATAATAATGTCTAAGTACAAGTAGATAACAATCTAATGGAATGCTTGCATCTCAAGCTCCACATATATAGTATACAATCAAAACCGCGGGTGCTTATTGGAGATTGGATTCCGACTATGACAAGGTATGGGTCCACCTGCCGATAGTGTATCTCTAGAGGCGAATACACTGGGTTCAACAAGAACGTCTTGCAACCCGGCCCACACATGACCGACCACTCATTTCGCTTGAGTGTATCGAATGTATATCACCAACGGTTGGGCTCAAACCACTGTTTCTCAAAAGGAACAGCATCGAGATAGATTAAAGAAGCAAAAGGAATTTCTCTAGATAGGTGATTATACACCCTAATGGGAGCGACCCACATAGCCATGCTGCCTGCCCGATTTTTTTGTCATTTCACGGCTGATGAGGCTTGAGGCTTGGATTATCTTTAGAACATCTGACCACCATTCACTTTGAATTCCACATCATCAAATCCACCAGATATCACTAATTGACGTCCACAAAAATACTCTAGTTGTTAAGCTAAGAGAACCGTCGTCCTCCATAACTAACTATGGTACGTTTGAAGAAAACAACGTACGTAACTACTTTGGAAATACTTTGTCAGACAAACCGTCCATACAAGTCATCCAGGAACAGGATGAACCGAAGGTACTCTCCTACCACATCCAAGGAATCACCCTATAGATTAGTAGCGAGTAGTCCTTGCAATCCATAGATTCCACCCACGATAGAACCAAAGCTTATCTCTGGGAGCTAACCAAAGATTTTTAGTGGTTCTTCCATTTAATGGAGATCCACGGTCTTCGATGCTCCATCTCGTATCTTCACATATTTGTTGGTCGGAATGGGTTTCGAATATAAATTCTATCCCGGTCTTTCCGTACCAACAATCATATTGGACAGATTTGATAGTCGGCGATTAAACTATCAAAATAAACAATGATTCAATCATGACAATCCAATGAGTTGACTAGTTTATTATTCAGCATCAATTGGCCTTTTAATTAAAACAAATTTAAATTTAAAACTCTTAAATATCTCGATATTACGAATATAGTTTTGTCTTCTGATTTAACATAAGAATATTCTTTACACAAATTCATTTTAATATTTAGGAAAATCCTATATCATATCCAGTTTTCTATTTTCACTTTCAAACATTAGCCACGCTATTATCTAATATTAGGAAATCAATTCAATTTATTACTCATAAAACAATATTACTAAATATCCTTTATTTTATTACTTGAAACAAAACCCCATTGCTTATTACAAAACCAAACTTTATGTTTCTTATCTGGCTCGAACATATCATTATATTTCCGCCAACCCCTTTCTATTTTCCCTTTTACTTTGGAACTCTCCTTATATATATTCCCCACATTTCCATTAATTGTTGCACTGTTATTTCCCTAATGGGAATAATACATATTTACTAACCTCTTTTACCAATACAACTAATATCATCCGCAGATATCCTGATGTCGTTCAAGTTGAGGTATTTTAGTTACCTCTCAGACCTTGATCAACAACGTTCATATCCTAAGATAAATACTATTTGTAATCCAAACCCACATTTCATTCTAATATAAATACAAATTCCATTTAACTTTTTTAATCAAAATATGGTTTCATACAGCCTTCTTATCCTTTTGAAAATCTCTTGCTTATTATTCCTAAATTTAATAATTAAATAATTTCCCATAACACACCACATTTTAACCTCGACCTCTTTAAACAAATTCATTTTATAATTCAGATTTTCTTACAAAATCCTATGACCCACTTCTTTTACCAAATTCATTTTTTCCCAACTCCTTTTCAAAACCTTTCAACCATTTCCCGCTTGAAATTCACATTTCAATTTCCCACTTTTACTTAATCCCATTATTGCGTAACGTTAATGTAAAATTAACGCTTTAACACTTTAAACTTCATTTACCTAACTCTGGTTTAATATAAACCATTTTATCCCAATCTTCTTTGACTTAATTCATGTAATTAAGTAACATTTATTTCAAGCTATTATGTTCGCATGAAATTCCTTTTATAACTTCGTTATAAAAATTTGGGTTTTAAATATAAAACTCGTACATAAATTCCTTCCACCATTCAACTAGTTTTCATTCAACTTTGATTACTTTTTAAATGAATTTCCATTAAAAGTAATTTTCTTAATTTATTATTAATTAAAATAACAATTTACTTCAATTATTAACTACTGTAAAAATAGTTAATTTCTTAATTAACTAAAATAAATAGTAAATTCTTTTTTTTAAATCTTATTAAAATCTAAACAATATTCATTAAACTATTCTCTATTCAAAACACACTAATTTAGTAATCAATCCAATTAAAGGGTCGATTTAGTCACTCAAAACACGATTATCTTATTAACCGATTCCAATTCGTTTTCCCTTTAAATTAATTAATAATATAATCGATTAATTTAAATAATTCCATTAAATTGTTTCTCAATAAAACAATTATCCAAATTTAAATGTTAGGTAAATTTCCTTATTCTCACATTTACAAATCTGATTAACATCAGAATTTACTTTATAAAATAAATTAATTATAAAAATAAATATTCATTTCCTTTTTATAAAGTTTTATTCAAAATATATATTCCAAAATCTATCTTTAGTTATAAAATAAATTTTATAACTTCAGTTCTATCAATTTACCTGACGGTAAATCGATGTAAATAAAACAATTTACTTTTAGGCCATTTAGTGCCGATTACTCAACCAATACTACCCATTGGTTAAAACCAAAAAAAGGTTGAATTTCAAATCAATGATCAATACTTAAATCAATCACCCAAACATGACAGTTCATATGATAATATGGAATAAATAATATATTTGAGGAATCCCGTTGGATCCCTCTAACCTGTTCTTCCCTGTATTCAAATGGTTATCTCCAAACCGGTCATTCAATTCCGTTTAATGGAATATTTCTGTAATGATAAATAATGACTATATAACAACAACCAATTAACAAAACAATTCAATCAGTTCAAACAATTCAAACCATTAAACACGTTTATTTTATAAACGTGACCAACAAGGTAAGTTACCATTATCGGGTCTAATCGTTAAAATAACGATTTGTTTTCACTGAAATTAAACAATGGTTTAATTTCGTCTGTTAAATCAATAAATAAATATATAACTAGTGAACAGTCAATCATAGCAAACAGAGCACACAAAATAAAAACCCAATTTATATAAAATATAAATGGGGATACTAAGTGAGTTTAACTCACCTTTGATTTTGATTCTGTTGTCAACGGCTTGTTTTAATTAAATTAAACGATTGTTTAATTTAATTAAATATTCCGGTTGATTCCAATTCCGTCCAATTCATCCCATGATGTAGCGCTCGTTGATTCGAGTCCAATGCATCTCGGTTCGTTGATTTCTGATAATATATAACTGAGTTATCAATATTATATAAGGTAATATAACTTAATTATATATTTAACTCCTACATTATCACTAAAATTAACAAATTACATTTTGTTGTAACGGCTAATCCTTGCGTTGGTTATTGTCTGATAAAAGAATACAAGTCCGATCGTTTTTTCAGTTCCTTGCTTCGTTCATTACTTGTCATGATTTACATTATACCATCAGTTTATACTCTTATAATAGAATTAAGTAATTTCAATTTCATCAATATTTGATTTAAAATTACCGAGCTGAACTAATTATAAGTCGTAGGCCCGATATAGTTTTCTTACTTCACATTTGTTCCAGGTTTAAATGCAAGATCATGCTCCCCTTCATATATTTAATTAATCAATCATTCTTTAGATAAATTATAGTTAAAGAAAATCAATTATGTTTAAATGAAAACAGTTACATAGGCCCTTTGTTTCTGGTCAGAGGATACACAGGCTGATCACAAATGTTTTTTCCTTCACGCTATGTTGTTTATGCGTCCCTGACAGTCTTGCAACAAGTCACGTTGCCTATATAAGATTAAATTAAAATTAATTAACTTACTTACTAAACCATTTTTAATCAAGCCCTAATCACGTTACATTTAAAGGACGTCTGCTTCCTGAAGTTGGCTTCTTCCTTCGTTCCTCTCATGTTCGAATACCTTTTGATGCGTTCCATTCTTCGTTCTAAAATGAACCCATATTCGATCGGAAACAGATCACCGCAACCCGCCTTCCAGTTGATCGAACCTTCGTCCAACGTCAGCGAAACCTGCGCGTCACCCATCTCCATCGTTGACATGAACAGTTCGTGACATGGCCTCCCCCTTCGTCGGCAAAACTCACTCGAACACAGCAGGTTCAAAGCAAGATTCTGGCAAATCCGATAGTCAAAAACTGATCACGATCGGTCGAATTATAGATCTTAACGCGATCTTGATCCTTGCTGTTGGAAGCCTTTGCAACTTACTACTCGATTTCGAATTGTTTGGTGAAGAATTTCGTGACTTTCTGATCGTTCATTTCCTTGTTGTGTGGAGGTGGAAATACGAAGGGCTGTTGACCATGATGTAATGTATGTTAGGGTTTGACCACTTAGAGGGTGCTGTGTGTTTTATTTATATTTATGGCTCAATATTATATCATTAATTTCATCTGTGAAACTTCGGTGTGAAGTAATTGATAAAAACCACCACAAATGATTTTTGTTTTTTGATAAAAAGGCTAATCCCAACATAGAAAAATATTCCGGACCCAATGGGACAAGTTTCGTCGAATTCAGACATCGTTTGAAAAAAATTCCTTTATAAAACCAGCGGAAAACACGCGTTTAAATTTTCTACGATCACTAAATAAATCCAATCAACTTGAAACTTTGAAATCCTAAAATAATTAATTATTATGAATCCAACGGCACTAGTTTCGTTGCATTCTGAGACTGTTTCCCAGTATGCTATTTATATACACGCACCGCATTGACATTTTGGACACCAAAATGACTGGTCTTCAAAAATAACAAACTAATACCTATTCTGACTATACTCGACGTTATGAATTCAACGGAACTGGTTTCGCGGATTAATTCGATCATTTGCTCAAGTTACACTCAAATATCTATCTATTAAATTAAATTAATTACACGCTATAGAAAATAACTGGGCGTTCATGGCTGCCGTGGTCATATAGTGGTCACATACGACATTGGTTTGCCACGAAATTCAACACCATACAATATTTTAACGTTACGGTTCTAATGAAACTGATTTCATCGAAATCGGAGTCCATTTGCAAAAATCGCTATTTTAAATGTCTATAATTTAATAGCGATTATTTTAAAATTTGATTTGGCCATAACTTACTATCTATAACACGAAATCTGGATTTTTCTATTTTATATGAAAATTATAATCAATATGATTCCAACATTTCTTGTTTCACAGAAATCCGACTTATATCGGATCCTGTATATTCAATTGAAGTTCAAAACTCCATATTACGAACTACCGCGCGATTTCAAGCTCGATTTATAATTATATAAATATATAACGTTCAAACTTTGGTTTTATAACGAATTGTATATTTAAATCTTTTAATATTCCCAATATAATATATAAAATAATAAATTAAATATTTGGCTACCAAAAATACGGGACGTTACAGGTCTTGTATTCGTAGTCCAAGTCTTATGCTCCAAAACCTATGTGCAAAGCCTAAGCCTCATCCAATCACCAAACGTCACGAAAACAAGGCGATTCTGGAAGCTGGGGCATATAGGATGCAAATTTTTCACTGGGAATAATTGGACGCACTCTAACCAGGAAGACCAGAAATTTTCTAAGACCCAGGGATGCGAAAATTGCATCCCCAAGACGAGGAATTTTGTATCCCTCTCTATTTTTGAAAACTCTGCATATTGTCTTTGTCCCATCAAGATTCGAATCCCTTCGCCCTCATGTCAAGAATCACCATTCATTGTTCCGATGTGAAAAATCGCATCGCCAAGGTGTGAAATCTTGCATCCCTCATGATGTGATACTTCACATCACTTCGATGCGAGCTTTCGCATCCTTCGTGATGTGAAATCTTGCATCACCAAGATGCGAGGTTTGGCATCCTTCGTGGTGTGAGGTTTCGCATCACTCTGATACAACTTTTTGCATCCTTCGTGATGCGAAACTTCTCATAACTCTGATGTGAAGTATCACATCACCCCAATGCGAAAAAACGCATCACTGCGATGCGAAGTACTGGCCACTGTCTCCCCTTCTTCTCTTCTTCTCCCATCTCCACTCCTTTTACTATCTCCCCCTTCTTCAACTCCTTCACACCATCTCTACTCCCTCACCGCCAAATCAAATCCACCAGAGCTACTAATTCCAAGCTCCAGTGTGATGATCGAATAACTAAATGATTTCAAAACTCGAAATAGACTCAAGAAACCTACCTTAACAGTCACGAAATCGAGTTCGAATTATGAGGAAACACGGGTTCGAGATGATGCAGATGAAAAGAAAGTAAGGAGGGGAGAAGGGACATAGCACTTGACTTTTATATGGAGGAAGAATAGTGGGCATTGTCCTGCGTTCGCGATTCGCAGCCCACCAAGGATGCGAGACTTCGCATTCTCCTAGGGATGCGAAGTCTCGTATCCCATCAGGGACATGATTTATAAAAATAATAAAAAAAGAAGATTTGTGTATGTGTATGCGTCATTTATATGTATATACTATATTCGAATATATATGTTTACACGCATATTTTTGCATGTATACACATACGACTGTAAAAATAATGGATGAATGAGAACAAAATTTCTGACTCACAATTTTACGACCATGCACAGGAGTTCTCAACGTCATGACAATCAACATCGATCCGGTTCACTAACAAATAGTATGCTCGTAAGTCTAAACGACTCGGGAACGTACGACAAGCGATCAAATCCACAATTTGATGTCGATTCTCGAGATCCAACTCGCATAGTCGTAAACTCATGACACATTTACTACTCGTACTTTATTTTCAAACTCTGGTCGCGTCACTCAAAATCACGTGAAAGTGTGTGAGCGTGCACACGACACTATGTCGAGAACGACTCGTTTAAGTTACAATGTGAATGTGAGTCGACGACTAACATTTGATTTCATGAGTAAATAAGAATTAGATGTCCAAAACTGTCGATAAATCATAATTCTCGGCGCGCTTAATGGAACGATCACGACCGAGTACCCAATAGCTTGGGGATCTTCCCATTTTCCAGAGTCAACCTGTCCAACTCAAATTACATCATGTCAAGACAAGACGTACTTTACGGCGAAAAATGTTAATTGGCGTTTTAGTATGGTTCCCAGATATACAACAGGCTCGATCGACTCAACTCATCGCGTGGCGCCAATGCCTGGATTGTCTTCAAAACATTGAGCATTCCAGCCCGGAAGGAATCGAATGAGCGATAGCCTCGCAACCCCTCAAAATGTAAATACCGCATCACTTGACATGCTTTACACCACTTTGCATCACTCCCTCGCCTCGCCTCACTCCGCATCGCATCACACCCACTATATTCGTCTCCTATCGCACGAAGCCACCTCCATATATGTTGCTTCCCCTAAGAATGCGATACTATTACATCCATTGGATGCGATGTTATTAGATCCCTCAGGGTGCGATTCCATCACACCCCTCAGGGTGCGATTCCATCACACTCCGCGGATGCGATGCATCCACCTTCCTCCTTTCAAGCACGGTAGAGCGCATCCCCTTGGGAGCGATTTTTGCCTACATGCAGGGAGGGATGCGATTTTCTAACACCTGTGCTCCTGGGATGCGATTTTCTACTGTGTGGTCCCCAAATCTCACCTACTCACACCAAACCCACTACCTATAAATACCCCTTTCTAATTCTTCATCAAGGTTGGATTTTGGTTAATTTGACAGCACTGTAAGCTCCAAAGACTCCATTAATGACAGCATAGATCTTGAGGAAGAAGAAGCATACATCACTCTTTTACCAAGGTTTGATATAAGACCAATATGACTCCAAAACACATAGAAACACTTGTAAATGAATGACATGATGAAGTTCAATGCTTGTACTCAATTTTATGAATAAAAGATCAACCTAATCCATATGCAAAACGCTATCCTCTAGTAATAGGGAATCTTTAGGTGTTATGACATTTTTTGCCGTCGACAGTGGAATAATGTTGATTTTTTGAATTTCAAAAACCCTTTAATAGAGAAAATAAAAATAATTCTCGAGAATTCTTTGTTTGGGAAAATAATTTGACTCCTAAAAGAAATTTTGAAAATAAAGTTTTGTCCCCTCAAGTTTAATAAAACCTTTCTTTGATTCCTTGGATACTTAATCTATTGACTTTTTCTTGCATAGTATGGAGGATTCCCTTAATCTTCCTGAGAGCATCGCAATTCCTACCTTGTTTTACTGGTATCCTCAAGCCATGGCACCAAAAGACCAACCAAAGGAGGATGTGCAAGATTCAACACCCAATGGTAGAGCCCCTACTTGCCCACCAGCTATAGATGACTTTTCCAGACTTTGCAATAACTTTTCTAATTTTAGTGGAAATCCATTCTTATGGAATGAGACATTTGCATAGGTATAGACTTAGTTACGTAGCATAGAGAGGATATCCGATTCCATGCAGCTTGTAGATAGAGATAGAGTTCAACTGGCTTCGTTGCAGTTGAAAGAGGAGGCTTCCTACTGATGGGAAGTGGAGAAGGATGAGGTAGAACTAATGTGTTGAGATAAATTTTGAGATATAATTGAGAGGAGGTTCTTATCTCAAGCTAAGGAGGGTTTTCAGTTAGAAAAGTTTATCCAGTTGAAGCAACAGGATCTTTCAACAAAAGGATACATCAATCAGTTTAATGAATTATCGAGGTTCGATTTGGATTTGGTCAACGCACATCATAAGAAAGCTCAAGTTTGCTAAGAGTTTGAACCAATCCGTCCAAGGTTTGGCGTATATGCATGTACTTACGGGAGCAACATTTGAGTCCTTGGTTAAGATGGCACTGATGTCCGAGGTTAGCAAGAATGAGATGAAAAGCGCACCACAGGCAGCTGATTCAAAGAAATCATGGTAGAAGAATAAGAAGATGAACAACAAATAGAAGGTCAGGGGTCCTAAAAAAGATCATATTCAAAAAGATAATAGGTGCAATAATTGTAGGACACCCTGTCTCTATGCTAAGGATTGCAAGAGGGATACAATAAGAGAAATGTGTTATAAATACAGGCAGGCTGGTTGGAGAGTTGGTGGAGCATAGAGGGCTAGGGCACATGTGGATCGAGTTTAGTTTGGATGTGGGCCCATCTAGTGTGAGCAGCATAGAGGTAGTAAAGTTACATAGAAGGTTTGATTACCGTTTTTGATTTTTCTTTGTACTCTCGTTGACTCGGGAACATCAGACTCCTTCATTGCTAGCTTATTATTCGATTGTTTGCACTTGAGTATTTCTCTGGTTTTAGACACTAGGTTGTTTCAAACATAGTGGGAGGATCATCGCATTTATCGATGATTTGTATGGGTTTGAAAATTATGATATTAAGGGTAGAGTTTGATTGTACATGGATTGGTTAGCTTTGTACGAGGATATTTTAGACTGCGAGAGGATGATTATTCGGTTAAGGACATGTGGTAGACGAACCCTTGATATTTCTTACGAGCAAAGGGGTTAATCATATTGATTTTCCTATATTTCCTTTGTGTATCATTAAGTGATATCGATTCATTTCATGTAGTTAAAAGCTTCCCAAACGTGTTTGTGGAGGTGAGAGGACCACCTCCCAAGCAAGAGATTGATTTTAGGATTCATATGAGTGATAATGCTAAGAAAGTAGAATTTCCTATGAGACATATGGCTTCAAGAGAAAGGATTTGAGTAAGAAGATCATTGAGCCTTTAGAGAAGGGATTCATTAGGCATAGCATATCTGAGTAGAGAGCACCAATTGTCTTTGCTACAAAGGAATATAATTCTCTTCGATCTTTAGTGGATTATTGAAAGTTAAATAAACTCACTAAGAAGAACTGTTACCCACTACCTCGGTGCTTCAATATTTTGTCAGTTAGATTTAGGAGGACAAAATCGACAAGACAAGATTTTAGACACTAGATGGATTCTTTGAGTGGCTAGTTATGCCATTTTGGATGATCAATGCCCTATCATATACTATGAACCTTGTGAGTAGGTTTTTCCGAGATGTTCTAAAAAAATTATCGTAGTGTTTGTGGATGACATTCTTGTATTCTCTAACAATGAAGAAGAGCATGTTATACACCTTAAGGAGGATTCTCGCACTCTTCAAGTGCACTAGTTGAAAGAAAATTTTTCCAAGTGTCAATTTTGGCAAGATGTGGTGTGTTTCTTAGGGTATACGGTCTCGATAGAGTAGTTGGTAGTAGGTCACGCCAAGGTGGTGGCTGCAGTGCAATATTGGATGGCTCTAAGAACACTACCAAAGTGAGAAGCTTTCTTGATGTGAATGGCTATTGCAGAAAGTTTATCAAGGATTTTGCAAGGATTTCATCCCCATTTACACGTCTTACTAAGAAGAATTTAGAATTTGTGTAGGGAGTTGATTGTGAGGATTCCTTCACGAAACTGAAGAGGGCTCTTACAAGTGCATCTATGTTGGTACTTCAAGATGGGTATAAAAAATTTATAGCTTACACTAATGCTTGTGGTATTGGCATAGGAGCAATATGGATGCAAGATGAGAGGGTAGTAAGCTATGGGATTAGACAATTGAAGACCCACTAGAATAATTACTTTACAAATGACTTGGAGTTTTCTGCTTTAGTATTCGAGCTCAAGTCTGGGAGACATTTCCTTCCCATAGAGAGGTTCGATTTATATACGGATCACAAGTCGTTGAGATACCTATTTTCGCAAAAAGATTTAAATCTAAGGAAATAACATTTGATGGAGTGCCTAGCGTCGTATAATTTTGAGATATCTTGCACCTCGATAAGGGGAATGTAGTTAAGGATGCGTTGAATAGGAAGATCATCTTTGATTCCTTTGCTCGTAGAGTAAGGGAGCTTGAAGTTCATTTCTACTTTTGATTTTAAGCTCTCTTCGGATATACCCCCAAGTTTTTAGGGTCATTAGAGGTTTAACCTACTCTTATGTATCGGTTTAGCCGAGGTAGCAAGAGGATTTAGTGCTTCTGAATATTTTTGATTGGATTGGCAGAGGAAAGGCCTTTGGGCATCTTTAACGATATTTCGTAGATGCTAAGGTTTGCTATGGAGAGATGGAAGAATATGTGTCCCTCGTATTGATGACTTGGTGAGTGAAACACTAGCAGAGGCACACTATTCAAGGATGAAAATCCATACCAGTGGTGATAAAATGTATATGGACATGAAGAGAGTGATTTGTTATAGTAGAATGAAGAAGGATTTCGCTGATTATATGTTTAAGTGCTTAGTTTGTCAAAAGTTGAAGGCAGACTAACCGAAGCTTAAAGGTTTGCTCAAGTCATTAGAAGTGCCACATTTGAAGTGGGAGAGTATGTTTATGGATGTTATAGATGGATTGCTCTGATCTAGGAAGGGAAATAACAGTATTAGGTGGTTGTTGATAGACTGACAAAGAGCACCCATTTCATTCCGATCAAGAGCAAGAGGACCCGCAGCTTGGTTGACATTGATATACACTAGAGAGATTGTTCGGCTTCATGGTATACCTTCCAGTATTGTGAGCGACAAAGACCCGACCAATGAAATTTGGAAGAGCCTATAAGAGGCGTTAGGGACCTAACTAGGCCTATCATCCCCAGATCAATGGACAAATAGAAAGGTGAATAAAGTCCTAGAGGATTTGTTGATATTGTGCATCCTAGACTTTTGAGGGACTTGGAAGGTGATCACCTACCCATAGTAGAGTTTTCCTACTATAATAACTTTCAGACGAGTATAAGATGACTCCTTTTAAGTCTCTATACGAAAGACCATGCATGTTACCTTAATATTAGTGGGAGACTATAGAAAGACTACTACATGGACCCGGTATATTTAGGGAGACTTCAGAAAATGTTGATATAATAAGAAAGAGAATGAAGACGACCCAAGACAGGAAGAAATCTTAAGATGACAAAAAAATGATAAACATAGAATTTGAGATTGGAGATTTTGTTTTCATTAAAGGTTCACCTCATAGGAATGCGTGAGGTTTGGCTCTATGGAAAGAAAACCCCTGGATACGTTGGACTATTCCCCATTATAGCTGAAGTAGGGAAGATGACGTATAAGGTAAGATTACCAGAGAGGCTTGCGAGAGTTTACAGTGTATTTTATGTCCCGCGCTTATGGAAGTTCTTACATGATTCATTAGAGGTAGTTAAGCCCAGTCAGCTTGAGGAGGTGTTGATCGAGCGAGAAACAGTCATTCGCCGTATGCCTACTTGGATTTTAGGGCGCAAGGTGAACCAACTAAGGAACAAGGAGGTTAAGCTTGTGAAAGTGCAATGAAGAGATAGCAGAAGAAGCAATGTAGGAGAATATGCGTATTTCCTATCTTTTTCTTTTCGATAGTACGCTTTGATTTTTTTTATCTTTAGCATTTCCTTTGATCAGGTTCTTATTTTTCACATCCTTTGAGAGGGTAGATCTTTTGATAAAACCTATCAATGATAGGACTGATTGTAAACATGTAAATATAGCATATTATGTGTGATGTACGCAAATGGTTACAAGTATTTGCTAGTGGATGCAAATATGCACGTACACACACTAAGCACTATTAGAGATCGACAAACTAGGACATCAAGCATATGCATATAGATGTATGTGCATTTTATTCCACGGTTGTCATAAATGGATGATTATCATATGATTGTTGCAAATCGGACGATGATTGCATCACTCATCTAAAACTATCAGTTATCGTTTAGCATACATTTGGATGCATGGCACGAACATAAAAAGGAGGTCAACTGAATCAATATACCGCCTAATCTTTTGCATTAGTTATGGACATATACACTATACTACTGCATAATAACATGATTTGCATTAGAAAACTAAAGGACAATTGATATAGTGGATGATGTTTAAGTAGATGGATGTAGACATTGGTTGTGACTGCTTATTTCAATTTCCTATCCCTAGAGATTTCAAGGGATGAATTCCTTAATAGAGGAGATTAGAATGTGACAACCCAAAAATTAAGGAATAATAATTAGTAAAAGAATTAATTAAAATAAATAAGTTTATGAAATTATCATAATTTTGTTACAAGAGTTGTGCCAGTGAGTCTATGGCAATGTACTGAGCAATTTGAGTATATATATAACTTATTAGAATCCGAGTTCGTATGAGAACGTTATCAAAGAAATAAGAAATCAAAACAATATAATAATTCTGAATTTAATGTTGCAAAGAAGAAAATATACATATATATAAGACGCGCAGGTCTTGACCCCCGCCTAGGTCGAGTCGACCCGCAAAGTAACCTAGATGAAATTTTATTTAGATACCATCTGAGTTATTTTAATAATTTATTCGAGAGATCTTGAGCGTTGTTTTTATATTCTAAGGGAAAAAATGAGTTTTTTTGACATGTTTGAATCAGATTAAATCAACTAAGCCTATAGCCTGAGATTCCTTAACTCCACTGTAAATAAGACCCTAGACCTAGCTATTCACTCATAACACAAATCTTTTCCCTTTGGGTTCCTTTTGCTTCAGGCAAAGCCCTAAATTAAATATTCTTAGAAAGATATTTTTAAAAATAAAAATGCTCTTAATAAGCCTAAGGATGGGATCTGGGAAGGCTACGGATAAGAGATAAGGAATACAGGCGAGTGTTGTAATTATTTAAACTTTTAAGTAATTTAGGGAATATGGTTCTTAATAGTTGTAGTTTTTATTACAGTTTTTAGTTATTTTCTACAAGTATTTTTTATCTTTTCTTACAACTTTTAGGTTAATTTATGTAAGTCAGTTTTTCAGTCTTTTTCCCTTATAGCTATTTTATTTCCTTCATTTATTTACAATTTTCTGCAAGTATTTGCATTTATTCTTAAAAATACGTAGATCTGTAAATGCCAGTATAGAGATGCAGATTTAATCCTCTTTTTACGCTAAAAAAAAATAAAAAGCGAAACTTCATGAATACAGATTAATAAAAGAATTCTAAATTTACATAAAACATTTGTATAAGTCGTAGATTTGTAGTGAAAAAAATAGAACAAATCAGGCGAATTGTAGGATTTATACAAAATTATATCAAGTGTTATAATTTAAGAAGTAGGAAAAATTAACAAATTATTATGACAACTGAGAATTGTATTGACATGATAAAACATCATAAAAAAAGAATACAAACCTATTACGATGAAAGTAGAATATCATAGGCTCAGGATAGGGACCGACTCGATCTGTTGGGCTCTGATTTGGTATTGGGCTAAGAAAAGAAATATAGATTATCAGAGAGGATCTGCATCAGTCGCATTCCCTTTCAGTCGAGAACTAATGATCTTAGGAAGTCGGGCATGCGTATGCGGTAGTAGGTAAACAAGAGCTCAAAAGAATAGTTTAATAAGAATGAGATGAGAAAACCATTAGAAAACCGGTTGATAGGACATGTACCAACTGCATTCCCTTTCAGTCGAGGACTGATGATCCCAGGAAGATTGGGCATGCTTATGAAGAATGGAGGAAATAAGAGGTCAAAAAAATAGTTTAAGAAGAATGAGGTGGGAGCGCAAATATAAAATTGGTTGATAAGATGATAAGCGATCATGCACCGATGATGATCGTGCATGCGGGACATTGAATAGGGAAAATAATTCGCTCCTGCGTCCATGCGCTTATTCGTGTCTTTTGGTGGTGGATACAAGTTCACAGTGGCGTGCTACCATGAGGTGGTAAGTAGGAAAAGCGAATCAGTGGGTAGAATTAAGAAAATTTATACTAATCATATTATTCATAGCATTACAAAAGTGCAAAAAAAATCAAACAACCATTCCAGCTTGAACTAGATGGATAATCTAATTTCCTCAAAAACTATTTTAAGTTGTGCACATATACCTTCCTTCATGACACTAAAGCTATTAATAAGTCTGTCATCTTTATTTTGTTTAATCATGCTAGTGATTACTTTATGTAACAACCCGGAAAATCAGAACCAATTTGAAATTTTTATTTTGGCAATTTTGATGAATTTTGGATATTTAAAATGAATTATTTTAAATAATAATGATGAGAATTTTATTTTGAATAGAATTAGATTGTGTATATTTATTTGATTCGACGTTAGAATATAAATATTTATTTTAATTATAAAAGGAATTGGAAATGGCGCGGTAGTTTGAAAATTCGATTTCAAATGAATGTACAGGATTCAAAATAAACCGGATTTTAGCGAAACAAAAAATATTAGAATCTATTGGAAAATATCTTTCCAACGAATTTGAAAAATTAAAATTTTATAGCGGGAATAAAAAGTTATGCCCAGTTGAAAATTCAGAGTAGTCGCTATGGAAATATAGCCCTTAAAAATAGCCATTTTGCAAATGACCTCCGTTTTCGATGAAACTACTTTTGTTGGATCTGGAATGTCAAATTATTGCTAGATTCCAGTTTTCATAATTTTTGGAATCAATATGTAAGCGTGGCACATTTAAACGCCTTTGACCGATTTCAGTTGAATTTAATCGACTGGAAAATGACCGTTTCTCAAACGGTCTCCAAATTTGACAAAATTAGTTTTGTTAGGACCGTATCAAAAAAACATAGCCAGATTTATTTTTCTGGAACTTTTGGAGTCCGTATGTGGCCCCGGTAAATTAAAATGTGCGTTCAAATTCAATATATACTGATTTATATTTTGAATTTGATCAAAACTGATCGTAACAGTTGAATTGGCTTACCGGACATGTCCCATTGTGTTCAGAATGGGGGTAATTAGTTAGGGATGGCAGTCGGTGGGTTTGATTTCGAGTTCGAAATAAAAAGTTGCTTTTTGAAATTTAAATAGAATAAAATATATAAAAAAAGTTTATAAAATCCCTTAATCCTCCCCCCTCTTTCACATGATATCGAAATTAGGTCAGAAAGAAAAAAAAACCAAAGCCGCTCGAACCCTTTTCCTCCCGCGTCGTTCACCCTCCGCCGCCCCAGGCGATGGTCGCGCCACCGCACCGCCTCCAGCGTCCCCCCCTCTCGCACCTCACTTGCCTCTTGTTCTCTCTCCTCGTGAAGCCCCACCGCGAACCCCCCTTCCACCCAAACATCGTACCGTCTTTTGAATGCCGCTGCCACCCCTCTGCCCACTCCGGCCTCCGACTACTCCCCCTCCTCTCTCCGTTCAACGAAGAACAATAAGTTCCTTTATTGAAACGACGGTGCGGTGTTTGGGTGGAATGGGGGTTCGCAGTGGGGCTTCACGAGGAGAGAGAACAAGAGGCGATTGAGGCGCGGGAGAGGGCGGGGGACGCTAGAGGCGGCGCGGCGGAGGGTGGACGACGCGGGGGAAAAGGGTTCGAGCGGCTTCGGTTTCACGTTAAAAAGTATAATATAAATATTTTAGTTATAAAAGGAATTGGAAATGGCGCGGTAGTTTGAAAATTCGATTTCAAATTTCAAATGAATGTACAAGATTCAAAATAAACCGGATTTTAGCGAAACCAAAAATATTAGAATCTATTTGAAAATATCTTTCCAACGAATCTGAATAATTGAAATTTCATAGCGGGAATAAAAAGTTATGCCCAGTTGAAAATTCAGAATAGTCGCTATGGAAATATAACCCTTAAAAATAGCCATTTTGCAAACAACCTCCATTTTCGACGAAACCACTTTTGTTGGATCCGAGATGTCAAATTATTGCTTTATTCCAATTTTCATAATTTTTGGGATCAATGTGTGAGCGTGGCAGAAGAAAACGTGTTTTGTCAATTTCAGTCAAATTTAATCGATTGGAAAATGGCCATTTTTCAAACGACCTCCAAATTTGACGAAATTAGTTTTATTAGGACCGTATCGTCAATACAAAGCTAGAAATATTTTTTCTGTAATTTTTAGAGTCAGTATGTGGCCACGGTAAATTAAAACGTATGTTAAAATGCAATATATTGATTTATATTTTAATTTAAAGAAAAACTGATCGAAACAATCGAATTGGCTTACGGAACATATCCCATTGTGTCTGTAATGTGGGTAATTAGCTGGGGACGTCAGTCGTTGGGTTCGGTTTGGAGTTAGAATGAAAAAGTAACTTTTTGGAATTAAATAATTAAATAATTATATAAAGTCAACCATCCCTTCATACCCCAAAGCAGCAGGTAAAACCCACCATGACTCCCATTGGTCCCCCAGTCTGTCTTGTTTTACGGTTACCCTCTCGATCCTTCCGGCCACTGCCTAACCAACCCTCAACAGGGACATGTGGGGGTAAAAGTCTCCCGTTCACCACCAAACAGCTAAGCGAGAACCCCCCATCATGACTAAAACAAGAACTGGTAATAAGTGGTGATTGTCCAGACATACTTGGAGATCGACCGGATATGCGAGGACCTCTCTCCTATATTGGACATATGGGACGAGGAATAAGGTGCCTCTGGTTTCGTTCAGACCCAGAACGAACTTGTAAATGGATGTGTGTCTGACATCGGATTTCATTCTGTGTGATTGATAAACATCGGTTACATAGCATGAATTGCCCATGTGGCATGCTGAGATACAAATGATCAAGGCTTCTGTTGAAAAGCAAAGTCTTATGGTTGATGATCAAAGCACGGCTTTAATATAGCATAACTTTGTGTAGCATTAATTCGCGAGCCTCACACCCCGGTGTGAATCAGAAACGAGAGAGGACATCAGGGAGGACATGCGTTTCCTTCTAGCTGGGAGTGGTGTCAACGTTTTACTAGCCCTGACATTTTACTTATATGGATGATGGATTGCGAGGCGCCTCGGTTATTTCGGTCCCTGCGGAGCCGATGGATGGTCTTTATACAGACCAAATTTACGCCCCATAGAGCGGGGAAACGCAGTGTTCAGGCATTTTAATCCACTCCGTGTGGACTGGCCCTGACGATCCAAGGGTCACTTGAGCTTTAATCCTGAGGCTCGGGCTAGACTGTCTCGAAGCGGTAAGGACAATCCCTTGCCTTGGTTCACAGATGGAAATCTAACTTCCAGTACGTGACATTTGCGATTTTGATTGTAGATCCTAGTATTGGCGACACGATATATGGTACCCATGCCGTCTAAGATTGATACATTTATATTTGAAGTTGTTTAAACACTATGCACTTATAATAGTATCAAATGATTTGTTTTAACGTACCAAGCATTTTTGGTTATTATAAGGGAAAACTCTATCCTCCGGCTTGCGTTGCATAGTGTGATGGGACCTGAGTCTTATAATAGCTTCATTTTTTCAAAAAGCATTGCGATGTTTATTCCATGCACTGGTATTCTTTGGAGGAAACCCGTTCCGTGTTATACGGCGTGGTCCCTTGATATATCTGATTTTAAAGTGAAGCTTTAAATAACTGTTTTAGTTCTCACACCAGTCACATGACTGATCTGGAGTTTATTGTTTTAACCTAAACTCTGGGTGCCCCTATTTTCCACATGGACAGCTAGTAGTTTTGGTTTTGCAGATTTATATTCACAGATCCCGGTTTACAACTGGATTGATATTTGGAAAGCTCTGTATCTGTATATCCTTTTCAGTTGTGTTTTGTATTATTTTCCGCTGCTATGTATTTAAATGTAATTTTAAATCTCTGATATTTATCGAATGTATATTATTTATTCATACTCTGTTATATTCTTGTATTCTGATGGAATTATTGTAATAAGCAATGAAATGTTCTTCTGTTTGTGTTCTGATTCGTCTCATTCTCAAAGCAATCCGTTCTTTCCTTCACGGGGAATTTCGGGTCATTTCATATAGGTATCAGAGCTTTGGTTTACAGAGCTCGGAGAACAAGACACATTAGAACCGAACGAAAAAATTCATCAGAGATTGGATTAGTAATATCCAATGAGAATGACTCGTTAGAGATAGGATCAGTAGTATCCTAGAATGAGTCTGAGGTGTTATTTTTAAAATAAAAATGAAAACCAGTTTTGTTTTGAAAATTTAATCTAATTATACGTATTTGAGTATATTATTTTATTTGATTTTGGACAATCGGGTATATGAGATTTTGCATATACGCGTCATGAACGTATATTCGAAGTTTTAATATACTGGATAGATATAGAATCATACTCAAGTCGTCCGAAGATGATACTGATGATTGTCATGACATCATCAGTATTTATGTTCGAGTTTCGAAAGTGGGATATCTATATATTTCCATTAGACTGGTGCGATAACCAAAACTAGATAGAGTTATTGTTGTGAATTGGCATCAAAAACATGATTTTGTGTATATATATCAAAGTTATGAATTTTAAAATTTATCAACTAACTGATTGCTGGTTGTGTTGTGTGATTGTTAGTTTAACTAATTAATAACATTGGAATAATAAAACCAACATGTGAATGAAAGGTAAATTTAGCTAACTCGATCAAATATCGAACTAAATTGTAATTTTGTTAGAGTTTCCTATATATACATGCATATACATTGAACAGGTAAATGGATTTGCTGTTGAGTAAAGAATTTATTTGCGTGCCCGACAAATTGGTAAACCTTAATGAGTTGGATGCGCAATTTTATTTATTATACAAACTATTGTGAATGCCATTGGATGCGGATTGCTGGTTGTTCTGTGTGAGATTATGAACATCGCCATTGGATAGTAACAATTAATTTTGAACTACACTACATGGCATACTGCGTGAAGATTGCATACTCTATCATATACCACATAAGCATTTGGAGCTTATGTGACGAGGTAGAATATTTACCATACAAGCTAGAGGCTTGTATGGTAAGGATTATATTTCAGGTTGAACCAAAGACTGATATGGATTATATAAAATGTAAAGGTAAATTGCCAGATTAATAAAAACTCCACATGGGTCTGGAGTTGACAATAATCACGTCTCTCTAGTCATTAAGGCACAAAAACTATTTATAGGGTGACGAGAATTTATTCTTTGGAGTTATGATCTATACACACTCCCCGGTGGACACCGTAATTTATCACTATAATTATGTGTATGCTTTTTAGGATTTATTGGGTGCCTAATACGGCCCAATAAATTTCCAAACCCCTCCCCGTACAAAAGAGGTTATGGCGAATTTTTTTGAAAAATTTAGGGTGTTAGCCAAATTTTTGAAGAATTAGAAAATTCTTGGAAACTGAAAAGTTGAAGAATGAACGCCAGAATGAAAGTTGAGTTGGTTAGTTAAACAACTTTCAGCTCCGTTCCTTTTCGAGGACGAAAAGATTTTAAGTGGGGGAGATTGTAACAACCCGGAAAACCAGGACCAATTTAAAAAATATATTTTAGCAATTTTAGTGAATTTTGAAAATTTAAAATGATTTATTTTAAATAATAATGAAAAGAAATTTATTCTGAATAGAATTAGAACGTATATAATTTATTTAAATCGAAGTTAGAATATAAATATTTATTTTAATTATAAAAGGAATTGGAAATTGCGTGGTAGTTTGAAAATTCGATTTCAAATTTCAAATGAATATACAGGATTCAAAATAAACCGGATTTTAGCGAAACCAAAAATATTAGATTCTATTTGAAAGTATCTTTCCAACGGATCCAAAAAATTGAAATTTTATAGCAGAAATAAAAAGTTATGCCCAGTTGAAAATTCAGAATAGTCGCTACGGAAATATATCCCTTAAAAATAGCCATTTTGCAAATGACATCCGTTTGCGACGAAACCACTTTTGTTGGATCCAGGATGTCAAATTATTGTTTGATTCCAATTTTCATAATTTTTGAGATCAATGTGTGAGCGTGGCAGAAGAAAACGTGTTTTGTTAATTCAGTCAAATTTAATTGACTGGAAAATGGCCATTTTTCAAATGGCCTCCAAATTTTATGAAATTAGTTTTGTTAGGACCGTATCGTCAATACAAAGCTAGAAATAATTTTTCTATAATTTTTGGAGCCAGTATGTGGCCCTGGTAACTTAAAATGTACGTTAAAAAGCAATATATTGATTTATATTTTAATTTAAAGAAAAACTGATCGAAACAATCGAATTGGCTTACGTAACATATCCCATTGTGTCCGGAATGGGGGTAATTAGCTAGGGACATCAGTCGTTGGGTTCGATTTGGAGTTAGAGTGAAAAAATAACTTTTTGGAATTAAATAATTAAACAGTTGTATAAAGTCCGAACCGTTCAGAAATAAAACTGGCGAAGTAGAAACCAAAGGTGAGAACTTCTCACTTTAATTTATTGTCTATTTAAAATGTATAATAGGATGCAGACGGTGCTTAGCAGCACCCGACACTCGTCGTCCACAGACCATGGACGACTTGTTTGTTTGTTTGATTGTGTTGTGAAAATTGATTGTGTGATGTGGAATGCAATTAATATTTTATCTTGTTAAAAATATATTTTTTAACGTGTATATGAATAAAATAAATATTCATAAACAAATCGGACGATTTGTTTATGTACACACGTTTGATTGATATTGATTGGGACGATAAATTTTACACATCGCCCAACTGCACAAATAAAATTCGTTATTTATTGATTGAAACCCCACACGGGTATTGAGAAGATATTGGACATACACTAGTCCCAATAATCAGCTGTATGTCGATCGATTGATTGATAGGCTAAGCGTTGAATATTTATATTTAATGCTTATTTAGTGTAGAATGCACTCTGGATGATAGTTGATTGTTTGTCATGGTTGTTCGATACATGTGTTGTATGAAATCCATATAAATCAAATTATATGGTAATTGACTGTGTCAGATTCCAGTTAAAAAATAATGAATATTTTTAAATAACGAATATTTTAAAATAATATTCTGTAATGGATCAAAATCTGATTTTGATGTCCGATTTGGGATGGGCACGAAAATATTTAAATATATGAAGTGTGTTGATTAGATTAACGCCATTTTAACGTGAACGATATTTATATCGATTTTATTCATTTCTATAATGAATATCGAAAAGGAAATGATTTCGAAATCTAATGTTTTGATAATACTATCATTTACATATCGATGATATGAAATATTCAATTTTGATTTGAAATTGGATATGAAGTTGAAATCGTTTTGAAAACGAATTTAAAACGATTTATAAAATACGTTTTAAATGGAAATCGATGAAATATATATAATATATATACATGTAAATATTATATATATAATGGCCTGAATAGAACGCGTCGCGTTGCGGCAGTTCGCGAATTTCGACCATTGAGTTCGAACGGACATTATGGGAGATCCGACCGTCGGATTCTCCTAAAATCGGAACCGTTGGTTTCGTATCGAAAAGAGCTTTCCAAAAAATATTAGTGATTTGAAATCTAACAGTTGGATTTAGAATTATGCCCAAATCAAATTCGGAAAAGGTCGTTGTAAGTACAGTTCGATGGCCGTTTATGGAAATCGACAGTACGTGCCTTGATAAAATTATTAAAAATATCAATAATTTATGTAAAATTATAATAAATGATTTGGAAAGAATTGGGATGAAATATTCCATATTTGAAAAGATAAAAATACATTTCTATCGAAATGAACTAGTTATTAACTTGAAAAATAATTTATTTATTTTTGGAAATAAATAAATTGAATTTGAAATGGTTTTAAGAATAACCAGAATTTCCAATATATGAATTGGAATGGATTTGAATCAAAATTATCATCGGAATATTTCGATGTTGGATTCAGGATTATTCGAATATTGTTATGGAAATTTGGAAGATATATTTTCTATCGTTTTTTCCAAAACGATATTTGTTGGTTTCAGAATTTGATATTGAATATAAGCCGATATATTTTCTATTCAGAGCCTTGTATTTAATATCAAATGGGATTTGGGTTTGTTGTGAACGGTGTCTTCACTAACACTGTTCTTAAACCTAGTTGAGGAAAGATTAAATATTTTTATTTAGATTTAATGAAGTATACCAATTAATTAATATTTAATTGGAATTGAATTGAAATTATTTTTTAGGTTTATCGTGAACGATGTTTTAAATAACACTTGCTCTTTAACCCGATAATAAATGGAAAGTGAATTGGGTTTATTGCGAACTGTGTTTTTAACGACATTCGTTCTTTAACCCGATTTACAGTGAAATGTGATTTGGAATTTATGAATCTTTTATTATGATTTAGTGGGATTTTCCAAAGTAAAGTTTTCCAATTTAATATATTAAATTGGAATTGAATGGAATTCGATTGATAATAATCGAAGTGAACTTCTGTGGAGGAAGACTGTTAATACATATTGAATTTAAAAGGCTTTGTCGTTATTCCATCTATATTATTAGTCGGATACGGAAATTGATATCGATTATATGTTGATTTGTTTTTCCGTGTAGATTCCATAATTAATGGAATGTGATTTGGGTTTATCGTGAACTGTGTTTTAAATGACATTAGTTCTTTAACCCAGTTAAAGGCAGGATTACATGTCTCACATTGTATTTCGAACTGTATGGTTGATCTTTGTTAAATATATATCTGTTTGGTGGCGGAGAATTTATTCTCTTGCTTAACACCCTTCTCTGAGACGTACGAGCTCAGACGTTATATATCAGCAGAAATCAATAGTACGGTGTAGATTGTCGATGCGACATGTTAGTGTTTCCAAAGTTAAATAATCGTTAATATTGATTTTTGGGAAGATTAAAACTAAGTGGGGTTTTAATGAATCTTTAATTAGATTGAAACGTGAATTGATAATTTAAATTATCAAATTTAGGAAATGATCGAGAATGGAGTATAACCAGTTTTACTCCTAGCGGTACTTAAATCTTTAATTTGATTTGAACGGGAAATGGTAGTTAAATTTACCGATAACACCGTGGTGTTAGATATGGAGTATTACCAATTTTGCTCCATGGGACGAATGGGTTGGGATTGGGAAATTAAACAAATGATTACTTCGGTATGGTGCGCTAATCCCGACTAGTTTGGAAAAACCGTAACATGGTTTGAATTGATATCCAAAGATAGATTAAAGAATAAATTTTAAAGAATTTATCTTTGATAAAATTAATGGGAACAAATCCCTAAAGATGTGAATATTTAAATAAAATAATATTCAGAATTGGAATGAGGCATATGTTGTATTTTATAGTACTCGTTTATTATATACGCGAGTTATTCGGAAAGGCCAGGTTTATACCCATTCTGAATAACTTATTCGACGATATGTCGACGATGAAGACGGTGGTTGAAGACTGGAGGTCTTCATATCATTTGGATGATTACTGATGTCTTGATTGGGTTGTACACCCAAGACGAGGTAATAAGCAGTGATCGTCCAGACATACTTGGAGATCGACAGATATGCGAGGGCCTCTCTACTATATTGGACATATGGGACGAGGAATAAGGTGCCTCTGGTTTCGTTCAAACCCAGAACGGACTTGTAAATGGATTGTATGTCTGACATTGGATTTTATTCTATGTTGATTGATTTATATTAAATATATATCTGTTTTGCGACGGAGAATTTATTCTCTTGCTTAACGCCCTTCTTTGAGACGTACGAGCTCAGAGGTTATATATCGATAGATATCAGTCGCATGGCATGAATTGCCTGTGTGGCATGCTGAGATGCAATGATCAAGGCTTTTGTTGAAAAACAGAATCTTGTGGTTGATGATCAAAGCACGGCTTTAATACAGCGTAGTTTTTTGTATGGCGTTAATTTGCGAGCCTCACACCTCGGTATGAGTCAAAAACGGGATTGTGACTGCAGGGAGTGCACGACGTTTCTTTCTAGCTATAGGTGGTGTCAGCGTTTTACTAGCCCTGACATTGTTGTTATTTTACCCATGTGGTTGTTGGATTGCGAGGCACCTCGGATATATCGGTCTCTTCGGAGCCGATGGATATAGGTCGTATAGGACCGGGAAACGTGTGTTCAGGAATAACTAATCCTCAAACGTAAGGGAGGACCGGCCCTGAAGATCCAGGGGTCTTCTGCGGGAGATCCTGAGGCATTTGCTAGAGTGTTTCGAATCGGTGAGGATCCATCCCTGGCCTCGAATCATGACGGAAATCCAATTTTCAATACGTGACATTTCGGTTTTATTTGTAGAGCCTAGTATGGCGACATAGTGGGATGGGGCACTATGCCGTCTATGATTGACACATTTATATTTGAAGTTGATTTCTTCACTTATAGTAATAATAAAAGATTGATTTTTGTGTATCAAGCGTTATTTAGTATTCTTGGTATCCTCAAACTCTATCTCCCGGCTTGCGTTGCATTGTGTGATGGGACCTGAGTCTTATAATAGCTTCATTGTTCTTTATTTAGCATTGCGCTGTTTTTTTTTGCACTGGTATTCTTGGGAGGAAAGCCGTTCCGTGTTATACGGCGTGGTCCGTTGATTTAACTAACTTTTGTTTAGTCTGATTTATCTCTTTTTATTCAAAAGTGTTTGTGATGTAAAAAGATTAGGATTTAATTTCGTTTTATTATTTGAATAGGTTTGGATTTCCATTCTAAATGGATAATTTAAACGCATTTAGATTTGAGACGAATCAAATGTCAATGTTTTTTATGTACAACATAGAAAAGGGTAAATTGGATTATATAGAGGTCTAGATATACATGTATGTATGTACATATATATATATATATGTGTGTGTGTGTGTGTGTGTGTGTATGTATGTATATATGTTGTAGGAAATTTACACCTTGTTTTTAATTCATTACCTGAATGGTTCTGACAAGCCTAGAATGCAAGTCTTGATAGTTATGTTATTATTTTTTCAATTACCGCTATCATTAATTATGCCATTATGTCATGTATTTAGCGGTTTGATGTGGGAATTAACTTGTATACCTTTAATGTGGACCGAATTGGCAATACATTGTTAAAACGTTTCTAGTGTTTATTTTACGTATTAAATATTTTATTTAGATAATGTAATAATGATGTAATAAATGTGTTAGAATAAGGTTAGAAATTTGAAATGTCCCATATAAATTGTTGTTTGTGTGTGCGTATAAAATGGCTTATTTATATTAAATAATGACATACATAAACGAGGTTAGTTATTATTTGTGGTAGAAGTATGCTTGGAACCAACCGGCAAATCCAACAACCACAATTGGGTTCAGATAATATGAGAGGTCTGGGTGCCATGGGCCATTTAGTTTAGTACACTGTGACACAAGGTTAAGCCCTCCTGTAGTAGAAGTTTTTTTGGAACCGCCCGACATATCCAGCATCTACAGGTAGACATTTTAATGTGAAAGGTTTAGTGTGTGTATATATACCTATTATGTGTGCTAATATGTAGGCTTACTACACATTAAGAAGGTCTTAAGTGGCTAAATTTCTTCTTATTAGTTTGGGTCTTAAGTGGTTAGCACTAAAACCATTCCAAAGGTTTATTCCTTAGATTTGGACAAAAGTCATGGGACCCTCCCTTATTAGATTTGAAGTAGGTCTATTAGTTCTCCTTCTCTAAAAGTGGTTTAGTCACGATGAAGTAGGGTAGTTTACTGGAATGTCCACTTCCTCTAGGAGCTTTTTGAAGGCTAACCTAGAGACAAATTTGGTACACGTGGGACATACCATGCTATTTAATTCACCAGCTATCCAAGGGAACTCTTAACCTGCATAGGTGTTCTACCGTAATAACAGTTAAGTAGTAACATGAGGTTTCCTCCAAAGGGGTCTTAAATGGCTAGGGTCCGCCCTAAACCGATATTAAAGTAGTAACATCAGTTAAATAGTAACATGCGAGCCTACCCTAAACCGATATTAAGCGACGAAATACTACTTCTCATATTACTTGTGAGAATATATATTTAAGAACGTTGACGTGCTTGGATGGGGTCTTAATTGGCTAGGTTCCGCCTTAGGGTCATAAGAGATCATGAGAATCCACTCTTAATAAACGTGTTAGAATGAGCCTTAAGTGACCAAGAATATCCACCTGGTTAGGTCTTCACCCTAAATGCATCAATGGAGGTCCTAAGTGATTGATTCAGATATCCACCTCATTGATTAAAATATCTCTTTGTATGTATGTACCTATGTGTTTCGTAGATATACCTTGACATATATAACCTGCCAAATATAGGGTATAGTCTTTAAGCAAATATTGTTTTCAGTCACACAGGACTTGTAACGACATGCCTTTTCGACCGCTTCAAGTTAATAATTAAACCAACTTAAACCGCTCGAAATGACATATTGTTATTGCTTATGAGGTTTAATTGAATCAATACACAGAATCATTTAACACAATAACATGCAGCAGAATAATTTATACAAAATATCAGAGTTTGTACAAAAAGTTTACACAGCGGAAGTACATAGAATTTAAATAAAATAAAATTGTAGAAATTTTCTGATCAGTGCGCGCATCTTCACGATTCTTTAACTTTGATAACTGCAAATCTTTAAATCTGCAAACACTCAGTCTGACCCGAGTGTTCCATGCAGAACACAAAACACTCGAGTCATGATTAATATTCTTTTGCATGTAAATTAACTCAAGTGAAATGTACAAGTAACTCAATAAATGAAATGCTTCAAATTTAAACACGGAATTTCATTATTATACCAAATTGCAATCCAAACCTCATATCAACATTTCCAAGTTTCAACTTAAAAATTCAAATGTCGAATTTTAAATTTCAGATTTCAACAGAGTGTTATTTTAGTTTACAATATAAATTTCGACCTAATCCCCTTTTCATCAAAACTTAAATTCTAAATTTAAATTTCATTTCACTAAATTAAAACATCATTCAAAGTTTAATTATTTCACTTAAATCAAATTCCTAATTTTATCCTTAAATCAATCAAACAATTTACCTTAGTAGCAATCTTATGTTAATTTAATTTTTAACTTAAATTAAACCAAATCAACTCTTTACCCCAATGTTAATAAAAAAAAATTAAAAATTAAAATTAAAATTTGACATTAAAATTTAAATCAAACAACAAAATTTAGCTTAAAAATTAACAACTTTGCATTAAATTTAATTAAATTTCAATTTCATAATCTTAAGTCAAATAATTCAAAAATTAATTTAAACTTAACATCATTCAATCCAACGTCAACATGGATTCATATACAATATATAATATTGAGAACATACGGTGTAATGCAAGGATGAAGACAATGCAAACAAACATAACATATTATGAACCAATCACTATCATTTCATGCGATGAACAAGCTAGTATGGTTTCAAGTGGATTATCACCATTATTTTTACACCTAACATTTCATGAAATTTTTAACTAACAATTCATGTAAATAATAACCAACAATTCATATAAGTACTGGGAACTTATAGTATGATAGAAGGATGATGACAATGCAAACATAGCATATTATGCCTCAATCATTATTATTCCATGCGACGAACAACTATGATTTGATGTGAATTTTCATTATCAATTCATTAAACTAAAACTATCATTTAATATAAGCAACCACTAACATTTCAACTTTTCATGTAATTTACAATCAACAAATCATGTAAATGACAAATAAACATATATTTAATAATTGATTTAATGTCATGTAATAAACAACTAACAATCAAATTTTTTTACCATAATGTTATCATCATTTCATTCGATGTCAGTACTTGCAAAAAGAACGTTAATCATAAGCGGAAACTCACCTTATGTGGATCTAACGATGGATACAAGCAAACACAAGATTGTCAATAGAAGGCAGCAACAAAAGCAAAACAAATTGAAGATTTTCCCTTGTTTTCTATCTCTTATTTTTTCTAGAAGAGGGGAGATAATAGATTATAATTTTACGAAGAAGATGGTGATTTACTGAGAGAAATGGGGATTTCAGAAAGAGATAGAGATTTCCAAAGAGAGAGACCTAGATTTGGGAGAGAGAAGAGAGATTAGAATTTAAGTTTAGAAAGAGAATAAGGGTAATATGTGGTTCCTATTATTTTAAAATTCAATTTTAATTCCAATTATTAATTTAGTCAATTTCATTGAAATACTTAAATATTAATACTTATCAAAACAAACCAAATTTTAATTCCAATTATAATCAGTAAAGCTACAATTGTTCAAGAAAGTCGAATTTCGTTATTTACAAATTCAAATTTTATTTTAATTATTAATTACACCAATCAATCTCATTTAATATACTAATATTAATTTCTGACTTTCACTGTTAATCAATGTAAACAAATCACAAGTTCATTTGCAATATATATCAGTCACTACCTATCAAAAATGTTGCATTAAATTACCTAAGTAATTTACTTGACCATACCATTTTTCACAATTAGATCATTAAAGTATCAGCATAAGTTTAATACCAAATATTAATCCATATCCAAACTAGGACTTACATTAGTTATAATGGTAACTAACATATAGCATAAATTCTCCTCAAAGATTTTTCAGTAAATTAAATTAAGCAATTAAATTTAAATTAATTAATTCTTTTTATGCCTTAATTAACTTGCTATCAATTCCCAAATACATTTCTAAACAATTTAAATCACTTCTTCCAAATAAATATTTAATCTCAATTTGATTACAAAACATGTTAATTTTACACAAATCAAAATAAAATTCAACTAACTTTGCAAATCGATTTTATTTGTATATAATTCCAACATTGATTTTTTTTTTTCAATTCAACTGAATTTCAACTATAAATTCTTTAACTCAATTCCATTCATATTCTTTGAGATTTCAAATTTCAATATTAATTACTACAAACAAGAATCAAAGTTAAGTTTACCATCAACACAACTTATTATTGTTATAACAAGTTGAAATTTATTTCCTAATTCTCCTTAATTAACTTCACACATCCAAACTTATATAATTAAATCATTAAATTTTAGTTATAAAAAAATATATTCAAAAATCATATTAAATTTAATAATCTTAATTGTCGGAAAATAGGGATTATTACAGGACTTTATGTTCCGATTCCTCTCATTAACATATCCAATAGGTTAATAGGTGGGGTTGCGACTCGATGGACGAAACAATGATGGAGCCTAATGATGGAGGATCCATAGCTATTAGGCATTATGGAATTATTATTATGTTGGGATAATTAATTCTGATGTACATATTATTGCATGAGACTCGTTGCAACAGATATTTATGATGGTTTTAAACTAAAGATACATCTATTTTAAGTTATTATAGTTTATTCATTTTGCTGTGTGAGATTCTGACTTCATTTTAGTATGCTCTATTATATCTGTTATACCATATCCTTATAGGAACCAACGATCCGTTTAGAATGGCTCTAAGCTTCGATTCGCAATTTGGGTCGAAATTTAGGCCCATTCCAGGTGGGTTGTTACAAAGAAAGTCAAACGAAAAATTATCAATTAACAAACCTAACGAAGAGGTTATAAATGATTCAAAAGATAACTTAAAAGAAAATTCCAATTCTCCTAAAATCGGTGAAGGAATTATTATCCTAGAAGAAATAATAGAAGCTTCTAAAAATAAACGGTTACTAATAATAATGAGATCTCAGTATTTTATATGAATCATGGAGAAATTTGGGGTCAAAGTAAAATAATACTTGATGATGTATTCTCATTTGCAGTAGCTAGTGAAATAATTGAAGATCATGGCTATAATGAGAATAGTGATAATGATCCAACTAGCATAAATGAATGTCGAAAAAGACACGATCGACCAAAGTGGAAAGATGCTATTCAAGTTGAGCTAGATTCATTTCAAAAACATGATGTATTTGGACCAATAGGGAAAACATCAGAAGACGTTAAACAAATGGGTAATAAAAGGGTATTCGATAGAAAATGAAATGATAAAAATGAAGTTGTGAAATACAAGACACGACTTATTGTGCAAGATTTCCTACAGATACTAAGTTTTGAATTTAAAGAAACATATTCTCCTGTTATGGAGATCATAACATGTTGATATTTAATAAACCTTGTACTTTATGAGAAGCTTGATATGAGGTTGGCTGAAGTTGTAACAACTTATCTTTTCGATGAATTAGATACCAATATTTACATGAAAATCCAAATGGATATAGGTTGCCTGAAGCAAAATCAAAGTCAGTGAACTCATCAAGATTAAGACGATCACTACACGGACTGAAACAATTCAGAAGAATGTGGTATAACCGTCTTTCTGAATATTTGATAGAAGAAAAATATAAAAATAATCTCACTTGTCCCTGTGTTTTTATAAAGAAATCGATGAAGAAATTTGCTATTTAACAGTATATGTTGATGATATAAATTTGATTCGGACTACAGAATAGATTAATGAAACAATAGATCACTTGAAACAGGAATCCAAAATGAAAGATCTTGGAAAAACTAAATATTGTCTTGGTCTACAGACTGAGCACAGTACAAATGACATACTAATCCATCAATTGGATTACAATGAGAAAATCGTGAAGCGTATTCAAACGGATAAAGCATACCCAATTAGTATGCCTATGGTCTAAAAAGGACCCTTACCTCCTAAAAGAAGTTGATGAAGATATACTTGGTCAAGAAATACCATATCTTAATGCCATTGGTGCATTATTATATTTAGCTCAATGCACAAGACCAGATATTGCACTATCATTCAATCTTCTAGCAAGATACATTTGTGCACCAACTAAAAGACACTGGAATGACATAAAACATGGTATGCGATATCTTCGTAGAACCATAGATTTAGGCTTATTTATTCTAACATAGGTAAGAATGCGATTTTAGTTAGTTATGCAGATGTAGGTTATCTTTCTGATCCACATAAAGCAAGATCACAACCTGGGTATGTGTTTGCTAACAGCAATACAACTATATCATGGCGATTTACAAAGCAAACATTGATAGCAACTTCATCCAATCAATCATATTTACTAGCACTTAGGGCTGTCAATTTCATACACGATCCGAAATCCGACCCGAAACCCGCATGGAAATTAACATGTTAACCTAATCCGTTTAGTTGGCGGATCATTTTCGGCTCAACCCGAATTTGATCCGTTTGGGTTTAGGGTTGACCCGCTAACCCGATTTTGACCTACCAAACCCGATTATATGTTGTATCTCTTACATACTTTTAATCTTTTATGTATGCTGTTAGTGTTAATCTTTAATGTATGCAGTAATCAATATGCTGATATATTCTTGCGTACGCTGTTATATTTTACTAATCTATTCTTGTATGTTGTTAGTTATATTTAACTTATAACAACTGTATCTCTTCCATATTGTTAGTCCTTTTTGTATGCAGTATTCTCATAAGTTCAAATGTATAGATAATGATTTCTGGATATGGTGATTTCATGCTTTATATATATATATGCTTCCTGTTGGTGATTATATACTAGTGTTGTCTGTTAGTGGTTTGGTTCTTTGCTGTTTATATTAGTGGGCAATATTCACCAGTGGGTCAAACGGGTAAACCTGACACGACCAAATTAGTTAAACGGGTTACACGGGTTGAGTCGAGTCAACCCGTTTATAAAGGGCCGAGTTAGGGTTGGGAAATATGACCCGTTTAATAAACAGGTTAGCCTAACCCGTTTATAAAATCAACCCGAACCGACACGACCCATTGACAACCCTACTAGCACTACATGAAGCAAGTCGGGAATATGTTTGGTTAAGATCATTGATTGAACATGTTGGATTCACTTGTCAACTTTTCTCAACTACAGAAGGATCAACTATTATTTATGAAGACAATGCCGCATGCGTAGCTCAGATTCAAGCACTACACAAGCATAATTCTCATATATTCTTCTTCACATGAACTACAAAAAGACAATATGCTATAAGTGAAGCAAATCCAGCATATTTATTTACGAAGACACTTCTAAAATCAACATATCTGAAGATGATTTATAAAAGTGAAAATCAGGGAGGCATCCCTATTATACTTTCATATTGTAAAGCTGGTTCCTGTCAAAGTTTCATTATAAATCCGATCCCTATTTCCTAGAAATAAAGAAAATTATTGCTGATATGTCAGCAATTTTTATAAATAATTGCCGATATGTCAACAACTTTCGCTGGTAAAGTTTCATTGTAAGTCCGGTCCCTGTTTTCCAGAAACAAAGGAAAAATTATTGCTGATATGTCAGCAAATTTTACAAATAATTGTTGATATGTCATACAATGTCTAGAAAAGTGAAAAATTATTGCTGAAATGTCAGCAACTTTTGTAAATAATTACTAAGATGTCAGCAACTTTTATATCGTGTACAAAAAAGTTACTGATATGCCAACAACTTTTATGAAATGTTGCTGATATGTTCGCAACAATTGGGGATAAAAATCAGGGATCTAATTTACACTGAAATTTAGTGAATGACTTTTCGTGTATTTTAAACCGTAATAAGGACCTGTGTCAAAAGTCCTCTTTATAAAATTGGTATGCAACGCTTGCACCACCAAACAATTTGAATAATGCGTTATGAATCAATAAGAACATATAAATTTATGTTATAATGTACTCTTTTCCTTCACCAATATTTTCCACTAGTTTTTGTTTGTATTCAGGCCCGGCCCTTTACCGAAGCAAGTAAAGAACCGCCTAGGGCACGCAGAAACCTAGGGCACCATTTGATCCACTTTCATATACAGATAAAAAAAAACGCGATCCAATCACCAAACGTGGAAATTGAATCAATCGACAATCGCTGATACAGACCACGATCTCTAGACGACGGCGATCCAAATTTTAGTTCTCCAATTCCACGGAGGCGAAAGTTGAGATGCAACCGCCAGGCACAACCGCACAAGTGACGGCAGTTTCAATTCAACCAGTGTTGAAGCCGAAGCCGAACACGAAGGAAAAGGATCTGAGGTAAGTAATTCGCTAATTTGGATTTTTGGATAAGCAGATATTAGGTATTTAGGTTTCGAACTTCGTTGTATATGTGTAAATTGTAATCGCTATAACCTGTAGCCAACTAAGGGCTGTCACTGTATTGTTTGCTGCTGTTCACTCAGTGCATCTATGTAAGCATGTGATTTGGATTATTGCCTAATTGTAAGTGGATTTTACATTTAAATATATAGTTGTATATGATTTAGTACTTAGTAGTTTACTGCCCAGCTTGAGGAGTAAAAGTGTAAAGAAAAATAACGAACAAAAATCTATGCTGAATTCATGAAGTGAATTGTTTTATTGCAAATACATTTTGCTTTTATTTTCCAATTTTAGGCTTGTGGTTAATTGGGAATATTTTAAATTGGTAGTAGTTAATGAATTTTCAATGTTTAGTAATTCTCGAATCAAACCACGATTACTTATATTGTTATTTAAATGACCCCTATTATTTCTTCTTATTTTTAAATACTGTAAATTGTGTTCATGTAAAACATTTGCTTGTGTGGAAGGGCATCATTTTCATTTTTGCTTTAGGCACCAAAAGTCCTAGGACTGGCCCTGTTTGTATGGCTATTAGTGAGACATTATCTTAATCCAGAAGTATAAATCCTCATTGTAAACATATTAACTAAAGATGAAATAAAATTGTACTCTTTTCTTTATTTATGTTTTTTCCCTTAGCATTTTCAGTAAAAAGATTTTTAATTAGACAATTAATCTTATTATCTTTTGCATACACATATTCAAGGGGGAAATATTGTAATATATTGAATATTAAGGGTGAACGCTTAATGCAAGGAACATCATTGTAATTACTAGGACATGTGAAGTCTATAAATAGAAAGCTCATGTGTGTTGCAAATATATCTGAATGAATAAAAATGCTATCTGTCCCTTATTTCTTTTGTTCTTATTTTGATTTATAACAAAAGAAAATTTATAAATTTTGAACATATCAACAACCAATAAACAATGGTGGAATTGGATTGTTCTTTTGCTTTTGTTATCTTCCAAAATACAAAATATAAAATAAATAATTTTTTTTATTTTACATGTTTTATTTTTTATTGTTTAATTTTCAAAGATACGTACGATGTGTGTGTTTTTGTTTAGATGAAAACACAAAACTAAAAACACCAAATCAAACAAGACACAATCTTCTATAAGGCTCGCTTGGAAGTTCTGTGGTACCGGTTATAAGATGTTGTGAATCACGATTAGAGGTGAGCATTGTTTCGTTAAACCAAATAAACCAATCAAATCAATTTATTTTGGTCGGTTCGGTTTGATTTTGAAATTAGACCGGTTTATAATTGGTTCGGAAAAAAATTTAGTTCGGTTCTCGGTTTAACCAAATTAACCGAACTTTTATTATATTTTCAAAATTATCCATATTATAATAAATATTTTAGATCAGATTTGTTATCCATGTAAATTTTAATCAACGTGTATTTGTCAAAATTACTATTATAAAACATAAGAATCATAAATAATAATAGTATAATAATATATTTATGATTTATTTCAAATTGTAGTTAATATTATAAACATAAGGTCTAAAATATTTTTAGTTTGGTTAAATCGGATAACCAACCAAACTTATTTTGGTTGGTTTGGTTTTCATTTTTATCGGTTTTAGTTTAGTTTGACAATTTTATCATCGGATAAACCAAACCAACCAAACGTTCACCTTATTCACGGTTTTGATCATCAATAATCGTAACAGTTTTGATTGAATTACTAAAAGTATTGTTACAACCGATCAATGCATGTTTAAAGGTATAACATAGACATGCTTTTGGTGTTTTCCACTAAAGTGATATTATATATATTATTATATTTATTTTCTAGTTTTATAAAAAATAGCTATGTAATATGATTGCTAGGACATAATTGGAAACAAGATACAACTCCTCAAAACGATTCAATCTGATAGTTTGTAAAATACCATCAAAATTACACTACATCGATTTTATTGGATTTATAACAAAAACACGAGGAGAAAACTGAAGAGCACGGATTATGACAATATCTAAAATATAGCATCATCCAAAATTAGTTAAAATCAATAGAAAATAAAAGCTCTTCTAGTTTTACTGTACATTTTGAGTTTAGTGATTTCTACTAGCACTAGAAATACAAACAAAAAAAAAAAACAAAAAAAAAAAAAAAAAAAAAACAAACAAACAAAACACGAGGAAAAAAGAGAGTTATACAATTATTATCCACTATGATGTTTAACAGACAACAACGAAGGCATTGGATTGTTTTTCACGCCCTTGTTATCTCCCAAAACACGAAAAACATATAATAAAATTATTTTATGTTTTACATGTTACGTTCATTTTTCAAGCTTATTTGTTTTCTAACAATACATGCAACAGACTCACTTTTGTTTATACGAAAAAAGAAGACTAAAAATGAGAGTCAAACAGAAGGTAAAACTCTAAACCAAGCGTAAGAGCAATTACTTTTATTGAGCAGACCTTTCCGTTGCTAATTTATTAGTTGCTTAGGACGTTTCAGGAGTAAAGTCAGCCGCAATGACATGCATACATCACATAACCAAGGCAATGGAATCCACCCAAAAGATCTTTGAAGTAAAAACAGTAAGCTATCTCATCATTTTGGCAATGACAACCAAAGATGTATATTACATGAAAACAAAGCTCACTCGGATAACAGTTGGTAAATTAGTGTGGCATTATTCCATGCAGGTAACGTCAAGCATGACGGGCTTGGCTCCCGATTGTAGCCTTCAGATTTCACTTATAGATCCAAGCATTCAGCCCTCAGGTCTGTGCTTGTGAACTGGACTATCTTTAGTCTTTATAGCAATCTGCTGTTTTGTACATAGGAGGATAGCATAAATTTGACAAAGGTGTATTAAATTTATTTCTTTAAGATATAATTTGGATAAAATAGCATGTTCTGCATATATGACAAACTGCGACCATAAGTTTATTTCTTAAGGTCTGGAAGGATATACCTGTTAGGCCCTAACTTTCAGGAAATTAGTAGCCGTTGTGCCTTCTGTAGGAATGGTTTGGGTCAGCTGACCTGATCATGTAAGTTCATACTTATTAGACTAACGATGGACTAATGAGTGACAGACTAGATTTTGACAAATGTAGAGCATATTAGATGTGCTTGTGATCGATAATGTGATGTTTCTGCATTATATTTTTCTTTCGACGTACATACGTGTGTATCCACCACCATAAGTACTACCACCACCCTGAGCATATTATATGTTTCTGCATTATATATATATATATATATATATATATATATATATATATATATATATATATATATATATATATATATTAACAAATAATAAATTTACCGGACATTTCCAGAATGGCCTGAGTATCCACCACCATAAGTACTACCACCACCCTGGAGAAAACAGTGAACGAATATCAGCCAAATTGAACAAGATGGTTCTCTGAGTTAGAATAATATAGGAAGTACAACTGAATAAGAATAAAGCAACTAGCAATGACTGGAGAATAGAAACATGTTCAATATTAACTGGTATCAAGTGATGGTTTTGTTCAATGCATATCATAGCACCTTACAATGGATTGTCAAATATAAAATTGCAAATAAATCAATTAAGCTAATTTGAACTGAATTTTATTTATTTATGTTTTACAATTTCAATCAGCAAATGCTGGTAAAAAGCATGATAAGACACTCCGCATGTTTCTTTAACAATTTTGGCATTTTCATTGTGTCAATATTTGTAATAAATATAAAAGGTCAGCGACTCATCATAATGATTAATTTCATGCACGCAAAAATATGAACTATTTATTTACATTTTTTTTTGACATTCCATAATTAATTATTGTAATTTCAACGTGTTATCATACTAACTGAAAGTTTGGAGAGTCGCTCTAAATGATTAATTCAACTAATTTCAAAAAGAAGCACAACTATGTATATTCAAATGATTATATCATTTACTTGGAGCATTCCCAACGCGGGGTTACTTTTGGTCGATTCATGTTGGATCAACCGAAAGCAACCCCCAACCAGAGGAAAATATATATTTCCTTAGCCGGCTTAAAATAAGCCGGCTAAGGATACCAAAAAATTAAAATTGTTTTGCCTCAGTAGGTTACTGCTGGGTTAATAAAAAGTTAGTCAGCTTTAAATAAGTCGGCTAAGAACTAATTTTAAAGCAACCTCCCAGGTTCTCCAAACAACCCAGAATAGACGTACTGACCCCCTATTGGTGTCAGTTGGTTCCTAACCCACCCTGGGTTAGGAATTCTCTTACAATTTACATGATTGTGGCTTAGGTTTCAAATGTAGAACTTGGGTACAGTGTTGTTTTGGGATTTTCACATGCGGTATATACTACTAATAAAATTTTGAACAAGATGAACATATCTAGATTGTACTATTGAGTTTCTACGATATAAAGTCACATCTGGCGAAAGCTAATGTCAGACGTCTGGCATTGAAGGTCGGACGTCTGGCCATGAATCATAAAATTTTCCAAAGTGCTCGACCATACGCCTGACCTCCAATGCCAGACGTCTGGGCCGACAAGGGGTTGCTTATCTGATAATGTGGATTAAAATAGGTCATCTATATAAGGCCTAATTATCATCATTCTAAGGTATGGAAAAACATGTAGAAAATTGAGGAATTAGGGATACGAGAAGCTATTCCTATTTAGTGCTGACATAAGCAGTTTGTGTCATTGTTCTTCATTGTCACTTCTCCTCCAATATTTTAGACATACAGATATTCTCTTTATTTCTCAATTAGGTTATCGATTCAATTGTAATTTGTTTATTTTTGGCTTGTTCCAATAAATGTAAATAAAATTCATTTTTGGTGAATCAATAAAGTGGATGGTTGGGTGGAAAGTCTTGTGTTTGTGTTTAATTGCATATCTGTATTGTTTTCTATTAAAATTATCTCTTTGTGATTGAGTGAATAAATTCATGGTGTAATTGCTTTCGCAAAGACGCATATTTCCATAACAGTTAGTATTAGAGCTAGATCATCGCAAAAATTAAAGTGATTTTGGATTGGAAAAAATCGTTCTTTATGTCGGATATGATGTCTTTTACAAAGATGGCTATTTTTTATGGAAGAAATTGGGGGATTTGAAAGTCTAAGATGACGAATGTTCTATATCTTAATAATCTTCATGATCCCATGATGAAAATGGGAAGAAGCCCTTGATATGGATGAGGGAAAATGAAAGAAAATGGATAAGAAGACAATTACTCTGATTCATCAATATCTTGATGATTCGATTTTCCACCATGTGCCTAGTTGTGAATCCATGAAGGATTTTTGAGACAAGTTGGTATGTTTACAAGAGTCAATGAGTGCTACAAATAAGGCTTTTCTGGTTCGAAAGTTGATGCAACTGAGATTAGATAAAGAGAAATCTGTCGCATAGCATTTGAACGAATTTCAAGATGTAATCAATCAATTGGCAAAACTGAAAATCAATTTTGACGATGAATTACAGACTCTTTTGTTTATGAGTTCGCTTTCAAAAAGTTGAGAGATTTTGGTTGTTTCATTGAGTAATTCCAATGCTAGTGGGGCTATCTTTTAGAAACTGTACGAAGTACCCTTTTGAATGAGGATTGAGGAACTTACGAGAAAAGGGTCGGGCTTGAAAACTGTTCAAAGTGAGGTTTTGGTGATAAGAGACTTAAAGAAAGATACAAGTTGAAGGAAGAATGAAGCTAGTGGTAAATGTGTTATCACTTGTAATTATTGTGGTAAAAAAGGTCACATACCCAAAAAGTATTATGCTTATCAAAAGGATAAAAAGAAGGTTGCGTATAGTGATAGTAGAGATGAAGCACAAGCAGATTTTGCTAAAGTTACCAATAGTGATGCTTGTGATATCCTCATTAGTGAAGCTAGTCATTAGAAGACGGATTTGGGAGCCGATTTTCACATTTGTAGTGACGTGAATTGTTTTTCTTCACATGAGAAGAATGTCGACATGATTAGGACGACCAAAGGAGCAGAGCTGTTGGTTTGTGGTATTGGATCTATCCGGTTTTGTATGCATGATGGTGTGGTTAGAAAAATCTTTAGAGTTAGACATGTCCCCACCTGTTCACATAATCTTATTTTTCTCGGTCAGTTGGATCGCCACGGTTGCACTTATGAGACTCAATGTGGAGTTTTGAGAGTGAAGAAAGGTGGTCGTATTATAATGAGAAGTTTTGGAGGAAGGAAACTCTTATAGATCAGTTGGTTCTATAGTCGACTATGGAGGACGAGTGACAGTTGGAGAACCTAGTCCATGGTAAGGTGGAGAGATTAATGTGGTCGATGCTGATGATTCTAGGATTGATGATCATATTTTAGACAAAGTCTTCACGTTGATGATGCTCGAGGGATTTTTCGAGATCATGCGATGAGCTCAGGTCAAGTGACAGACGGATGTCAATTTGGAAAATCCACAAAGATAAGACGGAGAACTTTATGGTATTACAAATGTTTTTGAGATCGTTAAATTTATGTGGTGCACCTCATGAGAAGATGCATCACTTTGCAGGAGGTAGTTGAGTTTGTAACGATTTTTTTAATTGAGATTTGGTGATGTGTGAGAGAGCTAGAGATGACATATTTGTTGATTGGAGGTTTGGATGTGATTTTATATCAAGGTGTAGTGTTAAATTTCTGTGATATAAAGTCACATCTAGCAGAAGCTAATGCCATACGTTTGACATTGAAGGTCAAAATCTAGCCATGACTCAGAGAATTTTCCAAAGTACTCGGCCAGACGTCCGGGGAGGCTTAGACCTGGTCTTTCTGAGATATATTCTGCAGTTTTTGAAGGAGTTGATTATCTGATGATGTGGATTAATTAGGTCATCTGTATAAGACCTAATTATCATCATCCTAAGATGTGGAAAACCGTGTGGAAAATTTGGGAATTAGGGCTGAGAGGAGCTATTCTTATTTAGTGCTGACAGAAACAGTTTGTGTCATTGTTCTTTCTCATTCAATATTTTAGCCATATATATATTATCTCTCTTTCTTAATTACGTTATTGATTCAGTTGTAATTTATTTATTTTTGGCTTGTTCCAATAAATGTAAACAAAATTCATTTTTGATGAATCAATAAAGTAGGTGGCGGGGTGTAATATCTTGTGTTTGTGTTTGATTGCATATCCGTATTGTTTTCTATCTAAATTATCTCTTTGTAATTGGATGAATAATTTCCTTGTGTAATCGCTTTCGCAAAAGACGCATATTTCCACAACATGTACACCTTGGGTCTTGGAGTAGAAGACTATCTTAGACCAACTCATGTGTTTTAAAAGGACATTCTAATTATTTATAACAATAGTTGTCTAAAACCTTTCGGGAAAAAAAAAACCACACACAACGTACTTAATATGCATAAAAAGAGTTAAGACGGATGCTTTTTCCCTTTCTCTTTTTTAAAGAGTGGTAGCATGATTGATTAGGCAATATCCTCAGAATTATGGAAAAACGAAATAAGAATGATGCTATAGGCTTTTTTTTTAATTCTAATTATAAATGTCTATGCTGTTTCTATCAATCCTGTTGACATTCCCTTATTTCATAAATTAAGGACTTTGTACGATGAAAACCCATGAACTTTATACTATGTCGTGTGACATAGATTATGTTGAACATAAGTGTTAATAATTAAGAATGCTTTATATAAGTGGCGACACCGAGAGAAACGATAGCCAATGTCGACCCTGTTAATGTCGCAAGTCTTTTATATTAAACATATTCTTATTTATTGTGTTATGCCCTAAAAGGAAGAGATGCAACGAATGCATATATAATATTGTTGAAATAAATTGAACACATGTTTAAATAATGGCTATTATATATTCTCCTGTTATTGATTAGTTATTTGCATAATTGTTATCATATTCACATCACCATAATACATAACTACATTTTGGAAAAATTGAGGACAAAATAATCATTTAGGTTGACCCATTAGTATGTATAATAAAATGTAACTCCTAGATGAGTAAGGATGACAATAGGGTGGGTCTATGGTCCAAACCCGGTTGATCCTCCCCTGTTTTGGCATGTTTAGACCCACCTTATTAGGTCCTCGAGGCAGGTAGACCCGTGACCCGCTTTGAGAGGTCGAGGTCTAGGGTCAAGTCTGGGCACGACTAACCCGTCTCAACCCGCATTAGTGAAATATCATTAGAGTGATTTATAACTATAATGATTACTTATCAATCTTGTTATGTAAACATGGTTATAACATGAGTATTGTATACTTTCAATAAATAAGCTATAAAATTTTCATAATATTTGGTTGCATCATTGATAATAATACAATAACAAATGCATACATTCTGAACTGTTATTGTACAATCATTTTGTTATATTATTTTATCATTGCAAACATATTATTAATTGTATTTAATTTATTATTTAATGATAAAAAAATATAAACATATAAAATTGTATACATTGGTACACAATTTCATCGGGCCTTGGGGCGGGTCAGTTCGGGTCCATAGTTATGAAAGGTGTGCCTAGGCGCGGCGTTTGCGCCATTTTTGCTCGTGGCTCACAAGAAAAGGCGCGCGGCGCAGAAATGGCGCACGACGCAAAATGGGATGCCTTTTCTTTATTTTATGGGTTTTTTTTCATTTCAAACTGCAATAACTACTACAAATACTCTTACCATCACTACTACTGTTACTATTATCATAATAAGGTGAAATGTGAATAACATTGTTAATATCTTTTTTTCAATTATATGGAAACATAATCACATCACTATTATTTCCTATTCGATTATCATCAACGAGTTAATAACCTTACAATTATGTAATTGACTGATCTTAGCATGTCGGCATTTAGAACTGAAATTTATTTTATTATCCAACATAGTTTAGATTTATTTTAATATTGTTAAAAATATATAATGTAATGTATAAAAGCTCATAAAATATTGTTTAGCATAAATGCAAAAGCAAATGAATGGGACTGAAAACTCGTGAACGATAAATCAAGAGAAACAGCTTTGAAGGAAGAGAACATTCTCAAAAAATTAACACTCAATCAACTCTGAAACATTCTCTTGGATAGAATTTTTTTGCATGTGTGAATATGTCCAATATCTTTATACGATTTGTCTGCAACATAAAAATATTTCATGATTTGGTATTTCTTAAACACAACCGAGCATTAAATTTATCAGATTCAATTTTCTAGTTTATCAGTAATGCGTATTTTTATTTTGGATTTGAAAAATGTTATGCTTGAAATTTTATACTTTATGTTTTTTTTTTGTAAAATGCATAAAAAAATTTGTTGCATATGTATTAGCAAAAAATATTTTAATTTTTTTGTTAAAATATTAAATTTATTTAAAAATAAATAAATATGCATAGTAAACTAAAAAGTCGCACGCCATTTGTCGCGCCGTGTTCCAAGGCTCCAGAAAGGGTTTGCGCTTTTTTGCACCATGCGCCATTAATAGTATTGGTCGGGTCTACCTGACTCGTACAGTTTCAGGGTACAAGGCGAAATTTTAGACCTGCACCGGGTCTACGAGGTGAGTCTAGAGCACAAAAAAACCATCCCCAGCCCGCTCCATTGTCATCTCTATAGATGAGAGAATTTCACTCAAGGAATTTTGTAGATCATAGGTGTAAGTAAGCTCTAAACCGATCAAAAGACTTTGACTGAGATATGAGATTGAAAGGATCCAATTGGTTCATAGTCATCCCATGCAAACTATGACTTGAGTAATGTTATTGGAATAAAAAAAAAAAACTAATATGTTCTTAGTGTTTCCATTAAAACTATGATTGGAAATATGGCTCCTACTAATCCCATAAAAACTAAGGTTGTAGGTTGTTACTGATAAATGCCAATAAGTTCATAGACGTCCTATAAAACTATGATTTAGGAAACATAGTCCATGAGAACTTAGCAACCCACAAAAATTAACAAGTTCATAATGACCATAGGTAAACTATTAACTGGAAAATTAATGAGATTGGGTAAATACATGATAGATGTAACCCAAAATGACAAACTAGTCAAACTTACCCTCAGAGCATGCATGAGATATTACATTTTATTATTCTAACCATTGTGGATGCAGGTGCATAGTATATGGTTGGTTGTATGAGATGATGTAAGCGAGGGAAATCTGTTTCGCTAAGTAGCATGGTCCCATTGGTCATCCACATGGTTCGAGATGGTAAATTATTATTCATATTGGATTTTTTGTCTGATCCGAAGTTTCTGTTTTCCATCTTAAACTCTCGGATGCTCACTTGAGTAGACTGAAGTAGAGTCTTTAAGATTCCGGTTTAATGAATAAGCTTTTGGAATTGTGCACGAGGCAGTTAGCTATTTAGCAGCTTTATTTCTGTTGTTTTTTATTTTTCCGTAATGACAACTATATTAATGTTGATTTGACTCTGATTAATCAAAAGAACATCTTCATATACCGCTCTTAGAGTATTTTATAATAGTTTATATTTTCTCTTAACATGGATTTTGAATGGTAGTATGTAATGAATATTGTTAAAGAAATGCATTTAAAATTTTCATATTCCTGTGTCCCTGATGTTAATAATATCATTAACTAATCTCATTTTGTCATCAAAAAATAATATTATTGATGACTGCAGCATCAAGAGTGCTTATTTTCGGACCTCAGAATGAGAGATATTACCTCAACCATATGGAAAATCCCTGCTGAATCACGAAACTCATCTCAGAAAATCATATCGACACTAATCAAACTTGTTTCTGAGTTAGACCTTCATATTTTTAGGGATTCACTCTCATGTCATTCTAAGCATGCCTCGATCTTGAGTCGTACGTCTCCATTTTTAGCATCAAGATTCAATTGGAAGTTGTTCGGTTCAAATACTAGTTAATATACAAACATATATATGTGTATGCATACATGCATATATACGGGGTATTAGGATGCAAGGAAAGGATAAAGTAGATGTTTGTTGGTTACTGAATCTTATTAAGAGTTGATTTCAACAGAAGATCTAACGGTTGAAATCTCAAGTACTACCGCATGTGTCATCTAATTGTGCCTAAATAGATTTTATATTCACACATACACATATCTATGCGTATATATGTACATACACAGATACCTATATTTATGCTTGTGCATAATAAGAGAGACAGAGACAAATGCATATTCTGTAAGCTTGAAATGACGCCGAATTATTGAAATTAAAAAGTCATTTTCTAATCGATGATGATCAAGCATATTAATTTTATGATTTAAAACATAATATTCAGGAAATAAGCCAAACTAGACCGCCTAGTTCTCCAACATTTAAATATTTGTATAATAAACAATTGACGTTAAGATCTTACTTGAGAACCTCCATAACTACCATAGCGTCCTGAATGATGAGCACCTCTATCGTATCCTCTGGAATAGGAGTTTCCATGTTTATCCGGCGGACTATCTCTATCCCTTCTCCAACTCGAATATTGTCGTTCATAACGGTGTAAAGTAGAAGCGCATGGAACAGAGGAAGTTTGAGATAATGCACCCTCACTTTCAAAGACGTTGGATTTCAACTTAGTTGTTACTTGTATAAGTGCTTCCCTGGCAATGTTAATGTCACCACTAATCTGAAAACAGAAAATATATCAAAACCCTTATCTGCATATCTGATAAGTAAATATTTATAATGTATACCTGAACCATCTCATCATCTTCAGAAGCAACTTTGGGTAGATGCTCTTTTGACAGGATACGGATATCTGCACGCGTAGCCGTCCTCATATCAGATATGATGGTCCCACCTTTACCAATAAGGCAGCCAATTTGTGATGTTGGAACAAGCATTCGCGTCGTAATTAATACACCCGATTCATTGTCGACTCTTTCACTGCATCTTGGTTGCATTCGGACAGCAGCATCTACGCTTTGAGAGATTGGATCATCTGGATGCTGATTATTTATTTATTTATTTTTGGTAAAAAGGAAATCAACCACAGTATCACATCAGACCTCTATGAAGGGTATTTTTGATTATGCAGATGCATATGGCCCATTTTCAAATTGAGTGATCAAAGAAATCATAATTTTTTTAAAGATGATTCCCTCCAGCTAGAATCTCTCCAAATATCACTTGACTTTTTGAGTCAAAACTCACTTAGAATTGCAGTGGAGATAGAAATGACAGTTACTACCAGAAATCTCCAGTTATTTATTTGAACTTTACAATTAATATTTATTGTTCCAAAATAAAAATAAAAACAGAACACAATGAAAATTAATTCAGGTTTAAATGTAGTGTTCAATGATCAAAATTAGTTTTAAGGATATAAATTATTAGCATACAATGAAGAATACAAACTTAAATGTCAATCAACACATAAGGCAAAAATTTGTAGTATTGGCGCATATATACACATTAAAATATGAATCCTTCGAGTTTCTGAATTATGATTCAATTCAAATTCTAATTTTAAATTAGCTTCTGATGTCTTAATATCATGTGAGGTAACATTGTACAAAGTCTCAAAATAGCTACTGTTGGCAAACTGACAAGTCTTATGTATTTGGACATCGGGGTCAAACATCAGATATTGAGGTAAATAATTTAAAAGTTGTGAAACTTAGGTGGAAACAACTCAAAATTAAACTTTATCAAAGGGTCTACTACCTCCTTTGCTGAAATAGTAATTACGCAGTCATCTTCAACAGAGTCCACTATGATATTAGCACCCGAATCTTGCTTTATCTGTTTTATAACAGATCCAGCTTTACCAATTACCCCTCCAACATTAGCAGAAGGGCATAACAAACGTAAACTGAAATCAACAGCAGGCATCCTATCTCTTCGACTCAAGTGGTATGGCATCCATTCACGGTCACCTCTATAACCACTTCTATACCTAGATACTGGAGGACTGACCACTGCCATTGGAGGATCATATCTGTTGCCAGATGAATATATGGATGGAACATTGGATGCAAGCAAGTGATTTGAACGAGAAGGGTTATCACGTAGTCTAGAAGTAAGCAGCAGAAGTGCCTTCTTTACCACCGGTGGCTGACCAGAAACCTAATGGAAACCACATTGGTGATTATTATTTTTGGGAGGAGGTTTACAAAAGTTAGCAAGGGGATCATTTTGACATGCTATTTATCATCACTAAATCACCAAAATAGTGGGTGGCCCAAAAAGTTGTTTTCATCGACTGAAGAAGCCACTAAGAATATAAATAGCCTGGAAAAACCAAAGTTGAAAATCAATGTTGCAGAATTTTATTAAATGTGTAATATTGCAGTAATTATGTAGCACTATAAGCATCACTTCATTTCAAGACTACAATTAGAGACTGAAATTTCAGATTTGATACAAAATTGAGACAAAATGTAGTCTTTCATTTGTAATTTTTTTTACACCAACACCAAATTGGTCTCCATATGAATTAAATCCATTTTTGAATGGAATTAATTTAGTCTCAAATTTCAAGTTCAAACTGCTTTATTTTTATATTATATTTTAACTTGGGATTCTAAAATTATGACCATATTTGTTTTCTAAACATATTTAAAGGCTAAAATGGCTGATTAGAACATAGCTGGTCATAAAACCGTTGGTCTATAATCTAAATAACTCATGTAGTCATTCCCGTAGCATATATGTATACATACAAAATTACACACACATTAACGTATGAACCGTTAACAATTCATAGGATAAATGACTTTCAATATAAAATCTAAAATCAGTGATTTCACATATGAATCTCATTATACAAATATTAACTATTATTAATAATAAGTACCTGAAGAAGTTCATCGCCGTTCATAGCACATGCAGGAAGATGGTCTGTCAAAATATGAATCCGAGCACCAGTGTCACTACGTAAACCCTGAATGATATGCCCGCCTTTTCCAAGTATACATCCAATCTGGTCGGTTGGAACCAAAAGTCGAGCAGTAACTGCAAAACCATGCTTATCACTGTCTTCGTCCATTACCTCATCTGAAGTAAGCATAAAATGAATTCTAAAAAGAGCGTCCTGAGCTGGGCATATACTAGTATCACCATATGAACTGGTTTCCTTGCTTGAGCTAAATATAGCCACCACTCTTTCATCACATCTAGGCACGGATTCACCAATTCTAATTATGGCATGTGTATCTACCTTTAGTTGCTTCACATTCTTACCACCTTTTCCGATTATACTACCAATTTGTTTTACTTTACATAAATATCGGTATACAGAATCATCTGGGCCAGGAGCACTGGGTTCTTTCTCGTCACCTGCGCCTCTTCTCTTACCTCCTCCATTGTCAATATAATCTCCTGGAGAGTGAGACCTCTTCCCAAAGTAATTTCTTTGACCAGACATTTTTTTTCAAACCGCAAAAATTATCACTGTTCAGGATATGATATGTAGGATATAAATAGCAAATAAAATGCTTGAGAATACTAAACAACTAATTTCATTTATTACTACTAAAAAAAACCTAATTTATAGAATAATCAAGACGCAGACAGATTACAACAAGGATGGGTGAAAGACAGCAAATGAGACAATACAAGGAGCACTATCAACGGTAAGAGATACATTGTGTAAAAGAGTATTTAACATATAATAACTAACATGACACTTCATGTTGCTTTATGTAACATCGCTAACAGATAGCTAACAGTGACGACGTTCTGACTATCATCTTTGTTTGTACTTGTTACAGTGTGCATGTAAGCATGCAGCAATACATTCCCTTGCTATGTATACATTTCTTACATTGATTTTGTGACAAGTTGACAGCACATTTTTTTTTTTTTTTTACTTTCATTAATAAAAAAGCAATGGTAACACCAATTTTAGATAAAGGACGATCGTTTTTCAAGGGCACACCATTCATTTTCAAGTTATTAAGGGGGGTCTCGAGCTTAAAAAAAAGCTTTCAGACAAAATGCCCCTAGGAAAACGGTTTGACCGAATTTGATAGGTTGAAACAGTTTACTGTATTCACCTATTCGGTGTTATACGGCCGAAAATTAGTTGTGTAAACGACCATCTCTTGCTGAAAATTAAAGGGTACTTTAGTAATATTTTACTATACTGTTACGGGAGGGTTGTTGGGAACAGTACACGCCATATTAACAATAAAAATTAATTTCAAAAAAAAAAATTTTTCTAAATAATGGACATTCCTTATTCAAAAACGTTGTGTCGTTAACAATGCCCTTTCAAAGTACTAATTTGCCCAATTCCCTCACAACAGCAGCAGGAGCAGCAGCGCGCTGACACACACACACACAAAAAAAACCAGTAAGGAAGTGACTGATTAATTATCTATTCGATTAATGTTATAACTTGCAATACACAACGGTCTAAGATAACACGAACACATTCCAAAACACAGGTAATTTGATCACTTATAATAAGCAAGCAGGCATTGAATACAACAAGCTTACTGTTAATTAGTCCAAAACATACTTCATTAACAGATGAACTTCAGGCTGCAGCTAAACGACTTTACATCGATTGAGAAAATCACCTTTTTTTGTTCGTAAATACTTGATTTAAATCATGACACCAAAAAATAAATAATAATAATAATAAAATAAAATAAAAAATCTCTCATACTTTGCAATGCACTGACATCATCCAAGCAATTTACGCAAGAGAAAGGTTACCTCAAGAGCCACCCAAAACAAAATTCCAAACGAAGTTCTCGAACTCGTCTTGCTTGCAGTTACAGGCCTCTCAGAAAAAAGAATAAAATGACAACGCGGACACATGGCTGAATTAGGGTTAAATGGGAGTATAATGGCTGAAATACCCTTATCCGCTTAAATGGGCTTCGGCGGCTTCGACCCGATTCAGAGCCTAAAAAGGTGCAAGTTCGTCCATTTAATTGGGGGAGAAAAGCGAAAATAAAAACTCCTTCGAAGTTTCGATTATCTGATAAACCACTAAACCTAATTAAATCGAAATCGATAAATATGTCGTCGACGTCGGGGCAGCAGCAGTTCCGATACTCTCAAACTCCATCAAAGGTACTGCACTTGAGGAATTTACCATGGGAGTGTACAGAAGAAGAACTCGTCGAACTCGGAAAGCCGTTTGGAAAGATCGTTAATACTAAATGCAATGTTGGAGCAAATAGAAACCAAGCGTTTGTTGAATTTGTAAGTTTTTATCTTGTTAGGTTGCATCTATGATCTGTATTACTACTCTAATCGTATATCCGTAGATTTAGCTTTCTTGAAGAATTCATCTATATAGTACTCCATCAGTTATTTTGATAGTGCATACAAGAAAATGAGAAAAAGCGAACAAAATCAATTACGTTGCGCTATTTCCAAATAATGTTTTGTACTCCTAAGCGAGCAGCCAGGAAATACTTTTAAATATTCCATGGAGTCGTCATATTTGTTGATGTAAATCTAAAATTTTAAACGGAAAATTGTGTTAAAACATAAAAATATATCAATCCAAAGTATGAGAAATACATGCAATGTAAAATATTAATTTAATAAAACAATAAACACATATCATTCATTATACTAAAATGCACATATATATAAACTATAATCTTGATATAAGCAGAATTGATAATTTTTTTCATGCTGATACCTCCATGCCTACATCTGCATCTGTTTTTTCCAACTATCAAATATTTGTCCGCTTGATGAATTTTGAAGCTTAGGTAAAATGCAGTTGTGTTCTAACTGTTAAAAACCCACAAACATTGTTATTCTGGATAAATTTAGTCAAGGAACATGTGATCCATTACAAACTTGTGGCTTCTATAGCTATTACATACCAAGAGAAACAAAGCAATAAAATGACCCTTGATTTACATATAGATACAACATGATGACTATAGGGTAATTAAGGCTTGCACCTTAGCCTTTTTTGATGCTTGAGCCTTTTCGTGTGCCTTTTATACAAGTTTGTGCCTTTTTTGCTCTAAAAAAGATGCACTATAAATTAAGTGAAAATTAGAGAGGCACAAGGTTTTAAATCTCGAAAATCTCGGCCGATATCTCGTTTTCAAGGTTAAGCGATTCGAAACATGAAAAATTGGATATATTTCGTTTTAACTAAATCTCGGGCGAGATATTCAAATCTCCGCCGAGATCAATTTACGAGATCTCGGCCAAAATAATGTATTTTTTTGAATTTTACATTTTTAAGTGGGTTGGGCTTGGAATATATGTCTTGTTGTTTGGTAAGATTCATGCTTTATTTCAATAAACAATTGAAATGCCAATTTAATTTCTAACCATTTATTTATATCTACTCTCAAATCACGAATACATGTTTAGAATTTCTAGTTCTCATTTGGAATGTTGATTTTTTTCCTGAAATATAGATCTTTGTTTTCTTTTTCTTTTTTGTAATTTCTATTTCTCAAATCACGAATACTACCAATTTAATTTATTTGTAATTTTCTTTTCTTGTTGCAAAAACTTTCTGAATCCAAAATTGTAGAATTATGTACTTGTGTTTTAAAGAATGATAGCGGTGATATTTGTCTGGGAATCTGAGCAATGAATTTGACATTTCATCTTTTAATATAAAAAGTATGTTTGCTTGCTTAACTGTAAAGCAATATCAACAATAAATAGCAGGTCATCATTTTATGTATAACCAATATGTTGAACTTTCTGACCTGCTAGTTAATAGTAAAAAGTTTGACTTGTTATTTATTAATAAAAATATGGCTTGCTTTTTATTAATACAAAGCCCAGGGCTTGTTGTCTACTGACATAAAGTTCAAACTTTCTATTTATTAACATTCAATATGAAGTCTAACTAGTGAAAGTTTAGAAAAAACATTTTCTATTACCGCTTAGTACTTATAGTCTGGATGGATTTTCAAGTTGCAAACAATTAACAACCAGTGTGCTCTCGATGAATATCAAGTAAGTTAATTTATTTTTGTAGTTAGCATTTAAATCTTTAGCTGCATCCTTAGATTTATACCAATATTGAAAGTATCTTGCAATCCGAGATCGTTCCGAGATGTATTTTAAGGTCTGAGACAATTTCGAGGTGAACACCGATATACGTTTATCTCGTCCGAGATCTCACCCGATACGAGACTAGGCCCCAAAAAAATTCGAACGAAACGTGACCGAAATCCGAGATTTAAAACCTTGGAGAGACATCCCTATTTTTGAAGTTCATGCAATATAGCTCCCTCCGTAACTTTTCATCTAAAGCGGGTTCATATTTCCTATAGTAACGTGTTTTTGTTAATTTCGAACCGTTGTCTAAAAAGAATGTAAATATCCACGGGAGGATTCTACAAAAAAAGAATTTGTTGAAATATCATCATTTTTTATTAATAAATGCAGATATTTCTGCAAATTTTCACATAGTGCACTGCATATATTAAAAGAGGGAAGAAAAGTTGCAGGGATGTCTGCAATTATTATAAATAATTGTAGACATATCTGCATGTGGTTTACAGTATAGTGTAAAAATATATTACTATATGGAAAAGTTATTGATATTTCTGCAAATTTTACAAACTATTGCATCCTTTTCAATAATTTACTGTAGATGAAACATTTTTCATTTGTATGCAATTTTTATCATTTTTCTAATGATTTTTCTGCAATACTTCGATGTCTAAATAAATGTAGGTTTTGAATTTATAATTTTGAAGCAAATTAGCAAAAATTGCATGAAAACCTGTAATTTTTTGAAATAATTGTTGCGATGTCTGCAGTTTTTCAAAAAAATGCTGGAATTCGCTGAAACGTAAATATTTTTTATTTTGTTTTGTTTTTGACTCATTTATTTGTAGTTTTCTTGCATGAATATGAGAATGATTATGTGTTGAATTAAATTTCGAAGTTTGGAAATTTTTTACGTTGTTCTTGTTATGATTTTCGAAAAATAGAGACGATAAAGTTTTTAAACATGGAGTTTTTTCGTATTTTGAAACTTAAGCTGGACCTAGGCCAAACTGTCCTATAAATTAATACTAAATATGGTGAGTTTAGTACTAAAACATATTTGTAAACAATCTTTTTGCAAATAAGATAGGGTTAAGATACAAATTCATAATTGATAATATTGACCAAAACAATGTCAAGTTCAAGTCTACAACACAATAACGTTGAAATCACAATAATATGCTAGAAAGCATAATGATGTTCAGTTGTTTAAGACAACTTTTGAAATTAAATTCAGCTTATAATCACTAATATTCGATCTTAATTTAACTAAAATTTAAATTCGAACAAAAATTTAATTGAATTTGAAATCAACTTATCATTGTCAAAAAGTTAAATAAAGTCAAATTAAAATTAGATTAATTTAAAATAGAAATAACTTTAACTAAATTTTAATTTTAATTTTAAACTGAAATTGATTAAATATAGATTTGAAATTAAATTTAACTAAATATGTGCCTTCACATAAAGGATAACTCATTTTCCACCAAAATTAATGAATTAAACTTTAAATCAAATTAAATTAAAATTTTAAATTAAAATTAAAATTGATTAAATATAGATTTGAAACTAAATTTAACTAAATATGTGCCTTCACATAAAGGATAACTCATTTTCCACCAAAATTAATGAATTAAACTTTAAATCAAATTAAATTAAAATTTTAAATTAAAATTAAAATTGACTAAACTTTCAAATTTAAATAAAAAATTAATTAAAATTAAAATCAATTAATATTAACTAAACTTCAAATTAAAAGTAAATAAACTCTTAAGTTAATTTAGAATAACTTCAACCTAATTAAAAAGTTCAAATTTAATTCTTAACACTAATTACTTACAAAATACTAACTTAAATTATAGTTAATTTGGTTAAATGCATAAGTAAGAAATTAACATTTGAGTTGAGAAGATGAGGCAAAGAGAGCTATAGGCGTGTTGGTGATGTTGGATAGGAGTTCACGACAGTAGCGACTTGGAGCAATGGCAACAACAACCTGGAGCTCAGGTTTTTAATAGAGTTGTTTTTACTGCGATCGAATTGAAGTTGAAGTCGATTAAATTTTGACTTGATTTAGGGGTTAGAATAAGCCTAATTGAAATATGCTTTTAGATGCATCTGTGCTTTGCCGCCTTAGCAAAAGATGCGCTTTTTGGATGCCTTAAAAAATTGAGTGCCTTAGCTTTCAATGGCGCTGGCAATTAGAACCGAGAACCGAAGACTCGAACCGAACCGACCCAAAAAGACCTAAGCCCGAACCGAACCCGATGGATCTCGGGTCGGGTCTATGTGATGAAAAATACAGTAAATACGCGATAAAACCCGATCCGAACTGACCCGACTCGAATGACCTGATCGAAAAACATTGAAATATATGTAATTTTAGTGTTATTGTCCACCGAACCCGATCCGACCCGACCCGATTCGAATCAAGCTTGGGTCGGGTCCAGATTTTGAAAAAGTATAGTTTAAACCCGACAAAACCAGACCCGTCTAGACCCGCGACCCGTCGGGTCGGGTCTGGGTCTATCGGGTCGGGTCTAATTGACACCCCTAAGTCTTTCAAAAATGTGCAATTGTTAAGCATATCTATGTCTTAGACGTCCCTAGGCACATGCTTTAATACCAGTCATGATGCGTGTTATAGCACAGATGTGATAATTGCACCTTTGATCCTCTTGATGTGGCGTGTAGGAGGTGTACTAAATGATTCATATCTGTGTTATCAAAGCGCGCGTTATAGCGACAAATAGCGCATAGTGCAGTGTTTGCGCTATTGTACTTATAATTGCGCAAGGGTCCCTATAGTGCAAAAATAGCACGCTATTTTATCATAGCGCATAGCTCTAAATAGCGCACTATTTTGTTTTTTGTCTCTTTTTTAAATGTTTGAACAATGAATTAAGCCCAAAGTAGCACGCTATTGTATTTATAATGACTATGAGGAAAAATGTCATATAGTATGACTCGAAAGAAGAAGAGATTGATGATCATTTAAATAATGATTAATGGTAATTATTTAGATGAAACTAGTGAATATGTTTAAAAAATTTAGAAACATAATATAATTTCTATGTTTTGTTATTGTACACTTGAATCACGTTTAACTTTTGTTTATTTGAATATTGCTATTGTGGACTTCATCTATTATTTTCACTTTACAACTTTTTTTTTTTAATTTTTTTTTTTGTTATTGTACACTTGAATCACGTTTAACTAAAGTTGAATGAACTCATCCCAAAAGAAGAAAGAGAAGGTTGAATTGGGTTCAAACCCATCCCAAAAGAAGGTCGGCTTTAGACCCAATCGGACCTTTTAGGGGAGCTATTTCCCTTTAGATACGAGCTCACTTATATAACACACACCTCCTTTTGTGGCCAGTTCAACTCTTTCCGAGGCTTGTCGTATGATCTAACACCAACAACCGAATATGATTCACTCTTTAAAATTACGATTTAAAAATTTAGTTTATTATACAGACTTATTATTTTTCAACCTTTTCGAAATTTGAACCTTTTGGAATTTTGAACCTTTTCGAATTTTGAACCTTTTCGAATTTGAATTGTTGTGGGAAGGTATATCTGTTGGATTTTCGAATATAATAAGGTTAAATTATCTCTATAGGTAACACTCAACATCCATCATTTATGGGATCGATTTATAACCATTATGGGGAAACTTTACTACTTTCGCACTAGATTGATCATGTAATTTTAAATTTGATTGATGAAATCTTTTTGATATAGTGAGGAACTGTAATAAAGTGTAAAGTTGATGTGGAACAATTACAATTCAGGTACTACAAAACTATTTGTGTTCCTTTTTTGCAATTTATATTATTATATAAATATTAATATTAAGTGTGTGTTTTGTGTTTTTCTTATTGTACTTATCATTTATCTTCCCCACTGAACTGTCAGAGGAAGTAACCTGCAAATAGCCTTGAGTCTTGCCACTGGAGCAAATATTTCATTATAGTCTACATCATATCTTCGTGCATGTCTTTTTTTCTACTGACGTTCCTTTAAACTTCTCCATTTCACATTTTTTATTTTTGTTTTGAAAATCCACTTAGCTCCGATAGTCTTGAGTCCTTTAAGCAAACTAGTCAGCTCTAATTTCTTGTTCTTCTATGCAACTTCAATTTTTGTTAACATTGCTACCATCCACTTTTTTTTCTACTTCATCAATATCTAAATGATCATTCTCAATCACCATTACAGTCGCGTTCAAGCCTTCTTCATCAGACAATCATTTGCAAGCTTAGGGCATTTGAAAGCGTAAGGGTTAACAATGCACAATGCTACGAGTGAGATGTTTTATTTGCAAGCTTCTACAACATCGAAAACTTTTGTGTTTTCTCGTAACTACGTCCAAAAACGGGTCTCATCTTTGACATTGCCATCTTAGGCATAAACTGATTACCATTACACATTGATATGAGTGAAAACTAATTGTTTTATTTGCTAGCTTATATGACACCAAAAACTTGTTACCCCTAAAATGTTTTATTTGCTAGCTTCTATAGATGGAAACAAAATGTTTTATTTGCTAATCTTACCAGCGATCTTAACCGTAAAACCCGTTTTACATAAGAAGTCGGGTGCATCTGTCATTTTTAGAATTTTCAAAGCTTGTTTTGAAATGAAAATAAGTGTATATGCAATCTGCTTGAAAAACAAATATAGGTGGAGAGTTTAACGACTTAATGGAATTTTGTAAAACTTTAATGGAATTTTGTAAAACTCAAGGCATAAGCAGATAGTTAACAGCAGAATATACTCCTCAGTAAAACAAGATTACTTAAAAACAAAAAAGGGGATTTTATGGACATTATACTATGCAAGTTAACTGAAAAGCAATTTTCAAAGCTTTTTAGTTCGAACCTATAAGACGGTGTGCATATACAAAGCAGGAGTCGTACTATGGTTGTGGAAAACCAAATTTCAAAGGAAACATGGAGTGTTGTGAACTGTGAAGTCATTGGTTGAGTATTTTCGATTTTTCAAATGCATTAATCATGTTAATATACCAAACTAAAATAGCAAGGTTGATGAACAAAAGCAAAGAATGTAATTTCTCAGGAGCAAGCAACAAATCAGAGGCCCATATGTTGTATGACCTATCACAAAGAAGACCATTGGTAGCAAAAGTTTCATATTTTGGGGAAGAAGAAAGCTAGATTTGGGACATAACCAAAGTAGTGTGCCAACTCAAATGCTTCAAGTTAGACGAGGGGGCAGATACAGTAAAAAAAAAAAAAAGCAATGTGGAGGTATAACATAATGAAGAAGAGACTGAGGGTGCTAGCTCAGATGGTTCAAGAAGTAATATAACTTCAGCCGGTTCACCTCCAAACGAGCTAATTTCAATGCTCAAGATTCTTAAGTTTAAAAGACGAGAACAAGATATAGTCAATATAGAAGAGAACTACTTCATATAATAAACTATGAAATATGAGAATGATTGTCTGATGAAGAAGGCTTGAATGCGACGATAATGGTGATTGAGAATGATCCTTTAGATGTTGATGAAGTAGAGAAAAAAGTGGATGGTAGCAATGTCAATAAAATTGAAGTTACATAGAAGAACAAGATATTGGAGCTGACTAGTTTGCTTAAAGGGCTCAAGGCTATTGGATTTAAGTGGATTTTCAAAACAAAAACAAAAAGTAAAATGGAGAAGTTTAAAGGAACGTTAGTAAAAAAAGGCATGCACGAAGATATGAGGTATACTATAATAAAATAAAATATTTACTCCAGTGGCAAGACTCACAACTATTTGCAGGACACTTCCTATGATAGCCAGTGGGGAATGTAAATGATAAGTACAATAAGAAAAACACAGCATACACATGTAATATATATAATAATAATGATGATGATGATGATGATGATAGAAATTGCAAAAAAGGAACACACATAGTTTTGTAGTAGTTCAATTGTAATTGATCTACATCGACTTTACACTTTATTACAGTTGTTCTTCACTATATCACAAAGATTTCATTAATCAAATTTGAAATTACATGATCAATCTAGTGCAAAAATAGTAAAGTTTACCCATAATGGTTGAAAATTGATCCCAGAAATGATGGATGTTGAGTGCTACTTATAGAGATAACTTACCTTTGTTATATTCGAAAATCTAAGAGATATACCTTATCACAACAATCCAAATTCGAAAAAGTTGAAGAGTAATATGTTTACATTAACTGAATATTTAAATCGTAATTTTAAAGAGTGAACCATATTCGGTGGTTGTTGTTGGATCATACGACAAGCCTCGGGAAGAGTTGAACTGGCCGCAAAAGGAGGAGCGTATTATATAAGTGAGCTCGTGTCTAAAGGAAAATGCTCCCCTAAAGGATCGGTTGGGACGGGTTGGGTCTAAAACCGACCTTCTTTTGGGATGGGTTTGAATCCAATTATATTCATCCGACTTCATGGTTATTACGGCGTTAAGTCGAGTCGAGTTGACAGAGGTCCAACTAGTCGAGACTAGTCGATAAATATACATATATATATATATATATATACATAATTATAAATTTCTAACTAATACATATGCATAAAAATTCAAACTGTACTAACATACCTCATATGCTTCTTAAATTAAAAACAGTTGCTAAATTAAAATGTCTGTAGCTACATTAAAAACAGCAGCAGCTAATTTAATTAAGAAAAACAGTAGCAGGTAATTAAACAGCAACAGCTAATTTAATTAAGAAAAACAGTAGCAGGTAATTAAACAGCAGCAGCTAATTTAATTAAGAAAAACAGTAGCAGGTAATTAAACAACAGCTAACTAACAAGAAGTTGAAAAAAAAAAAAAAAAAGCAAACAGAAAAATAAAACACTCGGATACATCTACGCTGTTTTTTTTTTTGTTCGAATGCAAAAAACTGCTAACTGGAAATAAAAAAGGAACGGAAACAAAAAAACAGCAGCAGCTCAAGTTGCGGCTAAAGCGGAGAGAGGAGGCGGTTTCAATGGAGGAGCAGCGGCGGCACGAGATTTTCGGTTAGGGTTTATTCGAACTTTCCTTTTTCCTCAATTCGCTGTGTTGTTTTTGGTTTGAAAGCGTAATTTGATTTCGATTATCTCTGCTGACCTGTTTATTTTCATTTTTTCTTTGGTTTTGGGCTCAATTTAAAACCAGTCATTTAAGTCGAACTGCCTAATCGCCTGACTAATCGCTTCTAGTCGTTCCAGTCGCTTGACATATTAACAAAATCCAAGTCGTGAGTCCCAGTCGCTGACTCAAGACCAACTTGTCGACTAGTCGCTCGCCGTGATAACACTGTCCGACTTGCTATTTTAGTTTGGTATACTAACATGAGTTATGCATTTGAAAATTGAAAATACTCAACCATTGACTTCACAGTTCACACCACTCCATGTTTCCTTTGGATTTTTGTTTTCCACAACCATAGTAGTACACTAGGACTCCTGCTTTGTACATGCACACCATCTTATAGGTTCGAACTAAAAAGCTTTGGGAATTGCTTTTCAGTTAACATGCATAGTATATGCTACTGTTAACCATCCGAACCATCCGCTTATGTCTTGAGATTTACGAAATTCCATTAAGTCATTTAACTGTCCACCTATATTTGTATTCCAGCAGATTGCATATGCACTTATTTTCTTTTCAAAACAAGCTTTAAAATTTCTAAAAATGACAGATGCAACCGACTTCTCATGTAAAACGGGTTTTACGGGTAAGATCACCGGGAAAATTAGCAAATAATACATTTTGTTTCCATTCATAGAAGCTAAAAAATAAAACGTTTTAGGGGTAACAAGTTTTTAGTGTTATAGAAACTAGCAAATAAAACAATTAGTTTTCACTCATATCAATGTTCGTTGGTAATCAGTTTGATTCAAATGCCTAAGATGGTAATGTCAAAGACGAGACCTGCTTTTGGACGTAGCTTCAGCTTGAAAGCACAGAAGTTTTCAATGATGTAGAAGCTTGCAAATAAAACATCTCACTCGTAGCATTGTGCATTGTTAACCCATGTGCCTGTGGTAAACTTTGCAGATTCGTCTTAAAATTGAAGTAGCTAATCTATTCTCTTGAAGTACTCTTATGCTCTATTAATGTTCTTAAACTTAAGAATGTAGTAAACAAATGTTATTGCTTCAGTAAAATCTATGAGCTGTAGCCATATAATTCTTTTTGCTACTGCTGTTATTCTAGTTTTATCCCAGTTTTTACTGTTTCCCAAAAACCTTTCTCCAACTCTGAAAATCGTTCTTTGTTCTCCGTCATATGATTGATGCATCTTCACATGCAACATCAACATGGGCTGTTTTTCTTATCTAACCGGCATAGTTTATCCCCTAAACTAGACGCTCATATTGGCAGAGTTCTAATTCATATTACTTGAAACATACAGTAAAAATTTATCCATGGGTTGTCTTTGGCTTGATCTTCCTCTTCCTTTATCCCCTCTGAACATGCCTCTACTGCTTCCTTTCCTTGACTTATCATCCTTTGTGATTTTTAGTTCTCGTTCTTGCGCTTGACAACCCCACTTTGTTTGTTCATGAACAAGTAGACTCCTATGAAGCTCATCGATGCTTATGGTGCTTCTATCGTTTGACTCTTCTATTGACCAAATAACATGGTCAATTGTTCACCATTCACTTCTTTTTTGTTATGCATGGTTAGAGTCCTCGAGATGAAATTGCATACCCCCCCCCCCAAGGGGTATACGAAGCAAGCCGGATTCTCTTCTCATTGTTTGTAAATTGTGCCTTTCTCAGTTTATTTGAGCCATGATATTCTTGTGTTATTGAACTCGTATTCTCTTCGATTTCATGTTCATTTGTCAAGAACTTTTACCATGATCTCTCAGCTGATTGCTTGAAACAAACAATTCTTAACCTTTATTTCCTTGAGATTTGTTTCTTCCAGTCTTCTGGTACGTTCCATTCGTTGTAATTCCACACAATAATGATAAAATCATGGATTGGTAATTATGATACCTTTCAACCCTTAGGATGGATGGCCTCAATGTTCCTTTGTCAGTTTATTTTTTCTCCATGATATCTTTGTCGATCACTTGGAATACAAAATTCTTGTTCTTTCGATCATTGAGCTTTTCTTCTTCCATAGCCTTCTATGGCACCTCATTCACTGTGGGTCCCCACAATAATGACAAAATCATGGATCAATGATCATAATGGTCATATAACCTCGGGATGGATGCCATCATGGACTTGTCCGAGGTTGACATCTTGATCTCACAGTTACGCTCTGTGCTTCTCTCTGAAACCAATCTCACTCCTTACAAGGCCACTTTTGGATCTTTGATACCACTTATTAGAACTCACAAAGTATGCCGCATTAATTAAAATTGTTTAAGTAACGGGTTACTCATTTGAAACAGGCTTATGACATTTATAGAATTTCCACACCAAGAGAAAAAAAAAAATCTCTGAAACCAATCTCACTCCTTACAAGGCCACTTTTGGATCTTTGATACCACTTATTAGAACTCACAAAGTATGCTGCATTAATTAAAATTGTTTAAGTAACGGGTTACTCATTTGAAACAGGCTTATGACATTTATAGAATTTCCACACCAAGAGAAAAAAAAAACCATATTTTACATACTACAAGGTGGTGACTAGAATGAAGAAATTTAATTTAACAGTTGTTGGGGGTACCTTAAGAATGCATTAATCTCTTATCACGACAGACATGTATTTGCTCAATAAAAGTTCTAAGAAGTTAATTGTAAATCAGAGTATTATTGACAAATAAGCTTTAACAAAAATTCTGCACTCAAATATGTAGGAACTGTAAAAGGAACAAAAGAACAATTTGTTGTCTTTGGAAAAAATCATTATTAGATTTCTTCTAAGTAATGGGACAATTATTCCAATTATGGTGTTCATGACCAATAAAGTGTTTGTAACCATTTATAACCATTAAAGACTTCAAGACTTTTTTTTCTTGTTTATTGAGGTTCATAAAGTTAGCATTCATAATGTCGACTTTCAGTGAGTATGAAGTTTTAAGTGTAAACAAGTACAGTCGAATAATCAGCAGTTAGCAGTCTGGTTTCAAATTACAAACAGATGCAACCTTATATTCAAATTGCTTAGAAAGCAAAATGCTTATTGTAATAAGCAATTAGTTCAGTCCAAAATTGGTTTTCATCAGAGCTTTCGGTAATCATATGAATGAATACCTGAATGTTTGAGGAAAAAACTACCATTCAGATGTTGACATTATTTTACGCTTGAACTTTCAAATACCAGTTTATAGCCATGAAAATGACTGCAACTGTATTAAAATCTTCAAGTTTGAATCATGTTCCAGTTGCAATTTGATATGCAAGTTTTGATTCAAAAATTAATTAGAATCCATGCTAAATGAGAAATACTTACTGTCATGATAGTTTTGAATCCATTATTCAGACTATATTGTTTCCCATACGAAAATAAAATGGAATATGAGATGGCATTAAGCTTTAGATGTTGAACCTCCATTATTGAAGCCAGTAATAAAAATAAGAAATATTATCGTGAGAAATAGAATAGCATTTACACGCCGAGAATATAAATTATTATCATCGTGGGAAAAAGAATATGAGATAGCATTGAGCTTTAGGTTTAGATGTAGAACCTCGACTATTACAATCAGTAAGTAGAATTTAAATTACTCTCATGATTGTACTGTTTTCGCAGATTAAAATATCATTTAATAATCTTTATAGGGTAAATGATTTTTTGCTTTCAACTATGCACATTCACATGTATTAGAGTATAAATCATTTGAACTTCGATTTACGATTAAACCCAAGTTTGAACTTTGTGAGTTCAAATTGAATCGGATCTTTAAAGCTTGGCCATGAGTAGAGATACAATACAGATTACATATTAAGATTTCTTCCCGACACAATATCATGAAAAAAAGCATCTTCTCAGGCGGATCTTAATCAAGCTATCTCAATGGTTTCATATTATGCTTCATCTTCTGAGCCTGCACAAGTGCGTGGCAAAACTGTGTATATCCAGTATTCAAACCGGCATGAAATTGTGAACAGTAAGCCTGCTGGTGATGTTGCAGGGAATGTATTGCTTGTTACTATTGAAGGAGTTGAAGCTGGAGATGTTAGCATTGATGTCATTCATTTGGTATGCTTGTTTTGCTAACATAAATTTTACAATTTTGTTCTGTATCATTTTGGTTTGTCATAAAAAGATATAGTATTTCGCTGCAATGCTAGAGCATCGAACTCTTCAACTTAGGACTTTAATCTTCTGTTATGTGATCTCTCTACTTCTAGTAATCTGCTATGCATCATTTAGCAGGTCATTTTTACCTTGAAGAAATTCATGTTAGCAGAGTTCTACACTTGGACGAGGACCATGTTTGTTTACTCTCTCATATTTTGACTGTTCCGATTTGCATTAAATTCGAACTGGAAATTCCTAACTGATATATATCATCTTAATATAAATGTAGGACACAAAAGCCATCTTAAGGTTATATTTCTAATCCTTTCGTTTTTAACCTTTGTCAATTTAGTTTCTGTTTTCAGCGCCCTCCTTGTTTATTATTTTTGTTTTCAGAGGTCTTTGGTATTTGGTTCTAGTGTATCGACAGTGGTCTGTTTATGGTTTTGTCCTATAATATGTAAAAATAATAATCAATGTTGAAGGCAGTATCGACTGTGTTCCATTTGTCCTTTTTAAGTACATTATGCACAGTACTGGGGTTTTGATGAATGCAAATCTCTTACATTCAGGTGCCACACTGCACTTCTAGTAACTCATTAAAATTTCATCTAGAGATTCTGTTCAATTATTTTGGTAACTTAGAAACTTATGTTATTCAATTTAAATATATGTTTTCGTCAGGTCTTTTCTGCCTTTGGATTTGTTCACAAGATAGCTACGTTTGAAAAGGCTGCTGGATTTCAGGTCATATATACATTTTGGCTTTCTGTACTACGCATCTCCACTGTAAAATTTAATAGGTTATATGAACCTGGCACATTTCATGTTACAAATCTGGTCTTTATAATGTAAAGTAAGCCATTGTTTTCGAGAAAAAATATCTTGGGGATTGGGCTTGCTCATAAATTTAAGTCGGTTCTGTGTTGGTCATAGTTTTTGTTTTATTTAATACACCTGTACATAGCTTATTATAGGCCTTGGGCCTGATTTGTCTCATGAGCCAAACATTTTAAATAATTACTTTTACCATATAAACAAAATGCCATTGAATAAAAAGTACTTTTACATAATGTAGAATTCTGTGACATCATCATCAGATAAAAAAGGTAGTAGGTGAGTGGACAATATTTAAGGGGTAAGGTACTAAGGTGACAAATTTTCGTTATTGGCAGGAAAAAAAAAACTTCAAAGTGTGCAAGTGCATTTAAAAAAAAATGTTGCGCACCTACAAAAACGCTACATGGTCAACTTTCAAATGGGTCTCAAACTTGAAATAAGTTTTTTTGGGAGGTCTAAAATCGAAATTTGTCCTAATATAAAACATTAAATGCATAATGGATGAATCCAAATTTTAACACAGGCGCACACATGTAGGAAGTTGATTTTATAATATGTTACCCAGTCACACTACTAGTTGAATCACCTGTTGTTTTAGGCATTACTTCACTGACTTTGACACTGCCCAATTGGGTAGAGATGCCTTCAGTTGGATATAAAACACAAAAAACCGAAAATAAAGATAAAAATAAAGGATGATCCAAATTTACATGCACAAAAACCAGCTCGTGGGCGTGCACATACACACACACACACAAAAAGAAAAAGCACGTGTGCGCTTGTAGGGAGTTGATTTTGTATTACCCAATCAGAATACTAATTGAGTCTTCAAT